>CAJQUN010000292.1:0-730539 GCA_907163345.1 Haberlea rhodopensis
TTGGCAAATTCTACAAATCTCAAAATTTTGTTCTCTTCATCACAACCTACCACTTTTGTCCTTGTTGTAAGACTTATATGATGTCCATAGCTCGATGTCCATGTCCACTCAATTCAAATGAAATCTTTTTAAAAACTACATATTATACATATAGTATATTTTAAAACACTCAAAAATTGATGTAGAAAATATTATTATTAGGATGATAGTGTTTGAAACCATTGGAATGTGTCTAAATATTTTCTTGTTTGTCATCAACATCTGGTTGTGGCCGAAATTCGTCATTGATTTCTATCAACATGCATCACTTTGTAAAACATGAACTCGAACAACCTCGGCTCATCCTCATCCAAACTAAGTCCGTTGAATGATCTAGAACCGGTGGTTCTGATCCGAGTAATTATTCAATCCGGGTAGTCCGTTAATTCCAAAGAGACAATTCGCGGGTCGCTACCTCACCAAGAAACAATGTCGGGGGCATTATGAGGTATCCGGGGAAAACATTCCGATGTTCAAGTTAGCATTGTCCGATTTGATTCCCCGAAAATTCCAAAGCACATAAATAATAAAAAAACAACATATCTTGAATAATGATGATCCTCTTATATTTATAAATTTTTGGATGGAGTCTTTGATATGAATAGATTTTAAGTTTCAAAGCACGTAAATAACAAAATAGCACTTTTGCAGATGATCGAACTATTAAATTCATTATGTTTAACTATTTCCTATTGCAAAAATATATAAATATATTTTTTATATTGGAAAAAAGATATAAAAAGGGCTATAGCTTAAACTTTATTTATATAATCAAACAATTGAAATTATATAAGGTTGGCTTTGGATATGTGGACTTTGAATGAATAGATTTTAAATTCTAAACTCAAATCCATGTGCAAATTATTTAATAGATATTTATATTTCTTCATTATTTATGAATACAATTGAAAAGGATTTGAAATGACTATTGATTGCTGGATTTCCCCCGAAAAGTGCTATACTCCTAAATCATCGTTGTGCAAATTAGATCTGACCACGGTTCAAAACCGTGGGTTAGGCGATTTAAAAGTCTCGACCCTTAACCTTAATCTTTATTAACGGTTTCAATTAAGGTTCATGAACCGTCGGTTACGGTTACGATTAACCAACGGGCCGATTTATGACCCTTGGTCGGGCCTAGTGCAAATCAAATTTAACATTTGCCATAAAATTGGAATTAAATTCATGTATTATATTATGCATATAACATGTGTGTCCATCGCTAGTGCATGTTACTAACGCTAATTCACAAAACCCCTCAGCGTCAATCCTAAAAAACCTTGGATATAAAAATCTTTAAATATATTTGGGATAAATAGGATTAATGGTATTCTTCTTCTGGATACTGCTTTCAAGAATTTGAACAGAACTAGAATCGAAGAGAAATTTCAAGAAATGACAGATCTATCCACTCTATTAATGACCCAGCTTGAGATTTTTTACAAAAATACGGGCTTCTGGCTGCAACGTGCTTGGTCTCGCTTAAATTGGAACATCAAATCCAATACTAAAGTTTCAATATCCATTTCGATGTGTGATCCGATTTGGGCTACTCCTCCCATTTGATATTTCAATTGGATTGAGTTATTGAGGATCGAAAGTTGAAATCATGGGTGATGTTGCTAGGCAAACATGATCGAGTATTCTTGGCTGAATAATCTTTAGTCTATCGACAAGACAAGACCAATACTAATCATTGAGGGACTAATCCTAATATGTTTGTCCATGTCAACTTAGAATTTAGGCCCATCAAATTGGGCTAACCCGGAACTTATAAACTTTAATACTATAGTGGTCTGGTTTGGCCCAAGGCAGTATATGGGTCCATTCTGCTTGGACCGGGTCATACAGGCCGGTGTTGGCCCGATAGTTAACAAAAGTATTTATTCGAATACCTGTTATTCGATCGACACTTGTTAAGCAAGAAGTTATGTTTCTTTACAACAATAAAGAGACGTCCTTTTTATGTCAGATTACCGATCACTCCAATAAACTAAAAGATACCAAAATAAAAGTCAAAAGATTACAACAAGATATTGTCCTTGTCATCTATTTTTCAATATACAATCTTGAGTTCGATTTTTCTCAGTGAAAAAAAAAACTTAATTTCCACTATTTTACTATCATCAATCATGAGCATTTGGAAAAAAATGGTCATTAAAATTTGTTGTTTTTTTTTAAAAAAATTTAAAAATCATTTTATCCAACCTATCGAACTTCAAAAGAAATATCTTGATATAAAGCTTGGTAATTTCTCCATTTAAAAGTTGGAAAGTAAAGAAATCAAGAGAATTTTTGCATGAGACATTTTGTATAACAAAATTTATTTGAAAACCCCATACTTGAATACTTGAAGAGAGAACATTTCAGACAAAATTTGCACAAGGAGGTGGGGAAAAAGTGATACATTTTAAGATTATAAGATGTTAAAATAAGGTGATTATTTTTATATTACTTACTCTAGTTTTAGTCTTTTAGTTCAAAAAAATAACGTATATCTCCCATGTTACGGATTTATGTCAAAATTATATGTGAGGCCTGTAATTTTCGCTAATTTGTTACAAACTAGAGGGGTAAATTCATAATACTGTTAACCTATAGGGATCCATCTGTTTATTATTTAAAATATAGGAAAATTCGTAATATTACTATCGTATATAGAGACAACTATAATTTTCCGTTACAACTATTAGTAGAGGCAGCAAATTGAAATTACCTTGTACAGTAAAACCTATATAAATGCATATCCTTGGGATCGGAAAAGAATATTCATTTAGCGAGATTATTTATTTATCGATAAATGAATAAATTATTCATTATCGGTAAATAAATATTTATTATTTTATAGATAATTTTTCATTGTAAAATGCATACATTGTATGTTGTAAGAAAAATTAAAAGACGTCAATTAAACTATTACTTGAATCTAGAGAGGTCAATTTTTTTGTAAAACTTAATGCATTGAAAACTAAGTTCATGTACACACATTCTTTTAACTTATATATAGAATGTGAAATGTTTAGTATTTAGCTATAAAAGATAGAAGATATATTCAAAGTATAATACGCATTTTTTTCCTCCTCCAATGGCTTCTCATCATTTGAAAGGAGCAAATAAATCAACTTTAACCGACAAAATGAGGAGTGCAATTTGTGAACATAAGAATGAGCATCCAACTATTAGCCAAAAATATATGTAAGCATGGGTGCAACAAAAATTTGATTTGTCTATCAGTTAGACGACAATATCAAACACTCCCAAAAGATCATCTGAATATTTGTCCAGCGAGATGAGAAATAGTGATGTTAAAAGGCACAAATCGGCAAAGTACCCTGAGTTAGAGAAAGCTTTGTATGAGTGGTTTCTTCAAAGGCAAGAGAAAGTGAATATGTCCGGAGAAATTATACAGGAAAAGCAAAAGAGTTTTTGCAAAAAAATGTATGGTGAAACTAATCACAATTCAGCTTTTCTAGTAGATGGTTAGAACGTTTCAAGGCAAGATATGGAATCAAGTCTTACCGACGATTCAGTGAGAGTGGTTCAGCTATCATGGAGAACATTGAAAATGTTTTACCTGGAATACGGTCAAAACTAGACCAATTTCAGTTGAAGGATACTTACAATATGGATGAAACTTGATTATTTATCGATTGGAAGCTGACCATTCACTTGCTACCAAGCATCTAGAAGGACGCAAAAAGGACAAAGAGAGAATTATTGTCGTTGTTTGTTGCAATGGTGATGGATCTGACAAAGTACAGCTTTGGGTTATTAGTAAGTATGCAAATCCTAAATGCTTTAAAATGTGAACATGAACAATAATAGTTGTGAGTATCGATCCAACAAGAAGCTTGGCTGGCTTACTTTTTCAAAAATATGTTGGTTGCCTTGATAAAAGAATGAATGTCAAAATGTTCTTTTGATAGTAGACAATTGCCAGGCTCATCCAAAGGTAGTGGAAGACTTAAGAAATGTAGAGTTATTGTTCTTGTCTCCTAACACAATGTCTAAGATTCAACCATGTGATTCTGGGATTATTCGAGCAATTGAAAGCTCATTATAGTCGTCGTTTTTATTCTAACATCTTGCAGGGCCTTGAGGCTGAAGCACCAAATCCTGAAAATTTAATATTTTGAATGTTATTGATTTGCTAGCATGGCTTGGAAATTTGATGTGAAGGCAACAACAATTACAAATTGTTTTCGTCATTGCAAGATTCAGTCAGAAAAAGATAATGTTTCTGAACCAGAAGTTGGTCAATCAGATGAAGACATCCAATGATTAAGTGATGTCATTTCTAATTTACACTATAGAAATGTGATGGATGTCGAACATCTTTTGAACTATCCTAGCGAAAATGATGCAGTTATGGAATCGCCTACAGACGAAAAATTATCCAGTCAGTAATGAACAATGATGATGAAAATTGATCCAGAGCCAGATGATAGTAGCGTTGTCGCAAATATATCGTCAAAAGAGGTCTTTCAAGCAATGACCACCTTAAGCAACTACTTACTACAACATTAGCAAAAATATACCAGAAGTTGTGTCTGCCCTACAAAAATTAAGAATAATGTTCATTTTGGTTCAGGTGGATAGAAAAAACAATCAACTACAGATGCATTTTTCCAGAATAAATGACTTCTTGTATAAATAAATTTAATAATTATTAATTTATATTTTTATTGGATTTTAAGAATTTAAATATTTTTATTACTTAACATATTTAGTGAGTTTATTAACTTAATCCATTGCCCAAGTCGAAATATTAGTGAGTTTATTAACTTAATCCATTGCCCAAGTCGAAATCGAAGAAATTATTATATAAACGATTCATTTATCGAACTTCTAACTGTAGTAGTGTATATACGGTATATACGGAAGATACGAGAGAGAGGGGTGGGCAGTGGGCACAAAACATAAACACGGTAAATGGCGAAGGAGAAGAACAGCTTCTGCTCTTCTTGTCACTTCAGCTTTTTTATTCTCTCCGCTTTCTTTTCTTTGTCTAGATCTGTAAATAATCTGCCCTTATAATTCAGGCCCCTCTATCTTTAAAAGTTATTGGGTTTTGTACATACTCAAGAATGAATATTTTGCTGCTCTTGGTGACGGGATCATTGGTTTTTTCATCTAATTTTTCCTGGTACAGAGTATTTGTTTATTTTATAGTTTTGAGTGCTTTGTTGTGCTTGAATATGTGATAAATTTGAGAACATGCTGCAAGCAAGCAGTATGTACCGATGCAAGTATTCTGATGCTCGCAAGGTTTCGACTTTGGTTGCCTTTATGTTTTACTGGGTAAGAATCTGATAGAAACACCGATCTTTGAGTTTAAATTCACTGACATGCATCATAAAAAGGGTTGTGTTGTTCATATGTCCTTTTCTTTTCTTTCTTAATATTTTTTTTCTGGGGTTGGATTTTGACTTTGTGGGAAAGGGTTGGATTTCTAAGCGGCCGGTTTCTTGTCGAAATATTGAATTGGCAGTAAGATCGAGGTTTATTTTACAATTTTGATTTTATTATTGTTGTTATTTTGATATGGGACTGTTATTTTGTTACTTGAATATATGAATTTTGAGGGTAATTTTTGTTGTTACAGTGTGGAGACCCCTGCCATTTTTAGTCTTCAATCCTTATGCATCAGTCGATCTATTGCCTTTCTAATTCTGGATGTTACTATAGATGAGCTATTTTTCTTTTAGCAAATTTCTACTGTAACAGGGACGAATCCCTATTTTTTTTATATTTATATGTATATATATAAAATCCTATATTTTTACCCCCACAATAAAAATCCTACTATTGTGCCTCCTCTCAAATGTGCCATGACTGTAAAGTTTTGTGTATCTTTGTTGTTTTTGGCGGTCGTGGTAGATTAACTTGCATGTCTACCTGTGGATTATACAATATTTGGAAATTGTTGTCACTTCTGAACGTATTAGTGCTGTTTTCTCTCTCTTTGTGGTTCTGATATCAAGATTTCTTTGTGTTTTGCCTCCTTGAAGCTGGAGATAAAAAATGAAAGCATGCGCAAATTGGATTGGTTAGGGCCTGGAAGTGTATCGATTCCCGTTTCCTTTGACTATAGAATAGACGACGTAATCATGAATACTGATCTCTATGTTGAAACTCAAGATTCTTTTTCTAGCCTGCTTGAACTTGCTGCCAACAATGATATTGAAGGCTTTCAAAGGTGCTTGAATCATTTACCATCTAGTGTTGATGCGATCGGAGTGTGGTATGGCCGGAAAAAAGGCTCGAACCAAATAGTTCTGCAGCACAGGACTCCTTTGATGGTGGCAGCGACTTATGGTAGTGTTGGTGTTGTGAAACTGATTATATCTTTACCTGATGTTGACACGAATCGGTCATGTGGTGTCGACAAGAGCACTGCTCTTCACTGTGCTGCATCTAGTGGGTCGGCATATGCTGTTGATATTGTGAAACTACTTTTGGGATCGGGTGCCGATCCTAATATAGTTGATTCTAATGAACTTTTACCTTTAGATGTTATTGTTGTCTCCCTAAAGTTTCCAGAAATGAGAAGTTCCCTTCAAATGATGCTCACAACCAATGCATTGTTTGAGAAAGCACCCAATCTTAGGGTGTCTATTGGCACTCCAAATTCTCTGCCACTTTCACCGTCCCATCGACATGAATCCCCGTTTTTTCCCTCCGAACCGGCACCTTCTCCAAGGAGTGCAAAATTCCACGACATTCCAATGCCATCTGCACCCGAGAAGAAAGAATACCCCGTTGACCCTTCCTTACCTGACATCAAGAATGGCATCTACGCAACCGATGAGTTTAGGATGTTTTCCTTCAAAGTACGCCCCTGCTCTCGGGCCTACTCACATGATTGGACCGAGTGTCCATTTGTTCACCCAGGGGAAAATGCTCGGCGTAGGGATCCAAGGAAGTACCACTACAGCCGTGTCCCGATTTCCGCAAGGGAGCTTGTGGAAGGGGGGATATGTGTGAATATGCTCATGGAGTTTTTGAGAGCTGGCTCCACCCAGCACATTACAGGACTCGGCTTTGCAAAGATGGTACAAGTTGCAACAGAAGAGTTTGTTTTTTCGCCCACACGCAGGATGAACTCCGACCATCATACGTCTCTACTGGTTCTGCTATTCCATCTCCTCGATCAAGTACATCAGCTGCTAATGCCATGGATTTTGCTGAAGCAATGAGCCTTCTACCGGGTTCACCCTCGATTCCTGTAATGTCACCATCTCCATTTTCTCCGCCAATTTCTCCATCTACTAATGGGATTTCGAACCCAGGTTGGCCGACTCAACATAATGTTCCATTGCTGCACCTTTCCGGAAGCAATTTCCAGTCCAGTTGGTTGCGTTCATCTCTGAATGCTAGACATATTCCCAATGAAAACTCGAGTTTTTTTCCGTATGTTGATGTCCAACAGAAGCAAATATTGAATGAGAGATCTCTTCTACCGAATCTGAGTATTAATACCAATCTGTTGAATCGTTCTGCTCATCCAAAAATGCTAAGTCCTTCAAATCTGGACGATACTTTTTCTGCAGAGAACTCTCGTAGATATTCTGATCAAGCATTTGGTTCAACAGTTTTTTCGCCTTCAAACAATTCAGCGGCCCTTTATCAATTCCAGCAACAGCAGCAAAGCATGCTATCTCCAATCAGAACAAATTTCTCACCAAGAAATGTCGAGCACTCTCTGGTGAAAACCCCTTTACGGGTCCCGTCTCCTGGGAGAGTGTCGCCTCGAAGTATAGAGCCAATATCGCCAATGAGTGCTCGTGTATCAATGCTAGCTCAATGTGAGAAGCAGCACCAACAGTTCCGGAGTCTTAGCTCACGTGAACTGGGTTCTAATGCTGCAGCAGCTGTTGCTTCCTTAGAAGACACTTGGCCCAATTGGGGATCCCTTGATGGTGCACCAGAGCGGTCAGTCCATGCTTACGAGTTTGATAAGATAGAAAGATCTTCATTATTCGAGCACCTTGAAGATGGGGAGGAGCCAGATTTATCGTGGGTTCAGTCCCTTGTCAAAGAATCTGCTCATGATATGAACAAAAAATCTGTAACCGGTACATCCGTGAGTATAGGCGGGAATCTGAATGACCAGATGGAAGACATTGATGAATCTGCTTTGGGCGCATGGCTCGATCAAATGCAGCTTGATCAGTGATGGCTCAATAAATTGAATGCTTCTACTACGTCTTAAGATCAGTTGACACGAGATTGTGGAGTATACCAGTTTTGGGGTTCGACTTCGAAATGGCCTAAATCCTTAATATATGATAAAAAATTATATTGTTTTGCCTTTTGATTCATTCTTTAACCACATATACCAAAGAATGAGTAGCCTATGTATTGTTGGATAAGGTCCAAGTTTAGGAAACAGTCTTTCAATTACTGATAAATATAAAGTTTGAGCTTAATTTTTCAATGCTGTGGTATGACTATTGTCTTTTCAATCTATGCGTTGAGACCTACATGACATGGTCTCTTTCTTGATGCTAAATTCTGAAATGGCCAAGGGAATGCATGGTGATTTCTTGATGATTTGAACTTGTAGTGATGATTTTCTAATCTTTACTTGCCTTGATTGGGACAGTGGATTATCAAGAAAGAATGGAAAGTGGGACAGAGGACGAGTGGAATTCATATCCACGTCAGTGTGGGATTTATCAGGAATGTTTTTGACTCGTGCCCTTGGAGACATTATTAAGCACCATGAAAAGGCGAGCATTGATAATATATTTATTTCGGTATTGGTGCTAGTTAGTGGACTTTAAAGAAGGCATGGGGACATGCACTTTTGTTCCTTTGGAATCCCAAAACCCGTATTTAAAATTTTTAATTAGCGATAAGAATATGGCAGTGTGGACGTGATAAAAAAAATGGCATTAAAAATCTTTATGGAAATTCGGGTGCGCGGGTACCCGATACCCGACCCGATCGGTATGGGCAGTGGACGTGATAAAAAAAATGGCATTAAAAATCTTTACGGAAATTCGGGTGCGGGTACCCGATACCCGACGCCAAATATCATTGTTGTCGGGTCGGGTCGGGTAGGAGTTCTTATACCCGATCGAATATCGGGTACCCACCATTTTATTATGGTAATTTTTAATTACTATATTAATTAACCCTAATATTAACATAGAATTGGTAACTTGGTATGACGGCTCTTGCTCTCCAGTCTCCACGAAAGTTGATAGCAGCAGTACGCATTCTGTGTCTTAATCTCTTAACCAAAAACCAAGCTTAGTTGCTTTTTTTTTTTTAAAGTCGGGAATCGGTTCGATAATCATTGATAATGATGCTACTAGAAATATGTCATGGTGTTCGAGATGGAGACTATAATTTTTCGACATTAAAATTTTTGGTTATATAGCCTCTCAGTTTAATATTTTGTTTTTTTATTATTTGTTTGCTTTGTTTCAATCTATTGTATTGCAGTTTTCGCGCTTCTACATTGTGAAGCTTGATAACATTTTTCCTACTTGTCTAGTTTTGAAGAATTTTCCAGTTGTATTTACATCAAATACCCGATCATATCGGGTTATGATCGAGTATTTTTTTCATACCCGATATATCGGATACCTGACTATAACTATCCAAACCCGATAAAACCCGACCCGCGCCCACCCTTACATACTACTAGTTTTTGTTGGTACCGCACAAGGTGAGGTGTCAGATATCAGCATGTTGGTCAATTTTTCCTTATTTGATCGAAAATAACATTTCAAATGACTGGCTTTAATAAACCTTTTATAAAAAAAACGAAAATGCAACTATAAAAGAATAGAAAAAAATAACCAAAGAACTGATTCTTAACATTTTTTAAAAAAATTGATGCTCATCTTACTATAAACTGAAAGGAAAAAAAAACAACATTTGAAGTTGCGCGTATCAAAAACGATTAAATATATTTTTCCTAGTCGGTTCAGGCAAAATCCGCATATTTACTAAAAAAAATTATTTAACAAAAAGATTTCTAGTTAACAAATTAATTAGAAAAAAAAAAGTAGTTAACAAACCAAGCCTTTACTATTCATTATTATTTATTACAATAGTAATAAATAGTAAATGCTTGGACACTTATATTATTAAAATAAAAAAACAATAATTATATTTAATAATTATATATAAGTAAATATGGGTATTCAATTGTCATAAAATGGTTAGAGTAGTTCTCAAGTTAAAGACGATAGGTTCAAATGCAAGCACGCTACTGTCATACACAATGTGCCCGCGTCACCCAAAAAGGAAGGGATTAGGATCTCGCCGCCGAGGAGAGTTGTTGTTGTCCTCGAGGACAATGTCTTTGAGGGTCTCACCAACATACGTGATATTTTTTTTGTTGAAAGTGTCACAGGTATGATGATGAAGTAACCCTCTTACTGATAAAAGTAGGATGTTTGAAACAGATACGATCTAAATCAACTCAATGATTTTATTCCTTAAGGTGTGGCTGATGTCTTAAAAGACCAGCTAAGCATCATTAGCTTGGTCGGCATTCACTTGACCAACTACCTAATACTATGCATGCTAATCAAACGGCGTTATATAGCTTTATTCAGGACTTGGCCTGACATCATATTCTCGGCGTTATATAGCTTTATTCAGGACTTGGCACGACATCATATTCTCGGCAGATTAAGGTACATATATTGGAGATTAAACCATTCAGAATTGGATGTCATTGACACTAGCTTTTCATGAAATGATTGATATTATGAATCCCACAGTAGAATATACAATACTTTCGCACACAATAAGCCAGTCTTTTGAATTTGACTCTCACTTGAAGCCAAGTAACGGTGACCGCAACATTTGTGAAATCATAATTGCTTGGAGGAAACCATGAGGAATCCAACAGTTTCAAGCATCACATGATCTTGAAGAATAAAAGTGGATTTGCAGGGAACTGCAAGTAGGTACTTATATATTGACAGAAAATCTCATTCTACCTGTATTTTCAATGAAAGTAGTTAGCTGCGAGGGACAAAATTGGATGTATCAAGAATTATTCAGGGTCATCATCACCATCTCCAATCAAATTACAGATATTAGGGCACTCTGAAAGACTGCCAACAAAAGAAAAAATTCAAAATGCATAAGACATGGAAAGAGCTGCTCCTGCATCCCACGCCACCAGTTCGCCACATTCTCGTTGCTGCCATTGGCATACATGATACACCTCTTCCAACAAGCAAGTGGAGTAGACGCAGTCCTGATGTTCAGTAAAAGAATCTAAGCGAAAGTCGGGATAAAAAACGATTCGGACAAGTTACTCGCCACCACAGCCGTGGGGGCAAGCAAAATCATATTCATTATGTTGGATACATTCTTGGTCGACAGGGTGGGGGCCGGTGGGCAACGTATTCTCCTGCTGACAAGTTGTGGTGGAATGATAGTATCCCTAGTGGGACTTGCTGTCGGATTAACCGTAATCGATCAGAACAAAGATCAAA
Organism: Haberlea rhodopensis; assembly: GCA_907163345.1. NCBI lineage: Eukaryota > Viridiplantae > Streptophyta > Magnoliopsida > Lamiales > Gesneriaceae > Haberlea > Haberlea rhodopensis. The sequence goes on from CAJQUN010000292.1 coordinate 11,514, forward strand.
CACTTATATGGGCAGCGGTCTTATATGTCATCACGACTTTATCATGTGTTGCCTTCTTCTCCATTGGAATGGGTCCTATAGCATGGGACTACAAAGCTCTGAGATATTCCCATTGAGGCTGAGAGCTCGAGGGTGCAGCATGGGAGTTGCGGTGAACCGGTTTACAAGCGGGGTCGTTCTGATGACCTTTATAACACTTTACAAGGCTATAACGATCAGTGGAGCATTCTGTCTATTCTGTGGGATCGCCACGGTGGCTTGGGCTTTCTTCTACACATTGCTACCTGAGACAGAGGGGAGAACCTTGGAGGAAATGGAGGCTTTGTTTGCGAGTCTCTTTAAATGGAGGTCCACTCTTTAAGCGTTGGAGAAAAGAAGTGGAGCCTAACTTTCGCTTCTTTCGTGCTGTGGATGCAACATTGCAACGACACTTAATGTGTGATTTCAAAAACTTGAAGTTCAAGATGCAACACAAACTTCAAAGAGAAGATTCCTGAGTGTTTTGTGGGGTTTGCTTGTAAAGGGAATGAATGATATGAGAATGCAAAGGCGATCACAAAGAATGAAGGGGGCACCAAGGATGTTTAGTAAATTTTATCAAGATCATAAGAATAATATGAGTTCATGATTCAAGTTACATTTTTGTATTGAGCATATAGTAGGCTGAAGTTGGTAAATAAAATTTAGGAGGGAAAATTGTTCAAGTCTTTGGTTGGAGTCTTGAGTTTCTGTAACAAACACATATAAACAGTGAATGAAAAACCAAGGGAACTAACAACTGTATATATTTATCTCTGAATTCATTGTCTATTTCCTTCGATTAATTCATTGCTTTTTGACAATACATTCATCAATAATTAAGCAGATCACAACAGTGATAAACTCTTGTTGATTTATCACCTCTTTTTTTCACAGAAGAGGAAAATCGAGTAGGTTCTTGAGCATTTTGAGCAAAACTCAAATATTGTCTTATTCTTAAACTAGAATCAAGTTCGAATATAAATAAACACATTTTCAAACGCCTGAATTATTTTATCGAATAGCTCACGAATCAACGAAAAAATAAATTTATAACAAGTTTAATTCAACTCTTTATTTGATGTAGTTCAGTAATTAAATTCAGAATACTAAACTATAAAGTATAAATAGTGTTAAGATCTGTTTGTTGACACCTCAGGATATCGTGCTAGAGGGAAGTGTCTCCCAAGGTTCGATCTATGTAACAGTAAAGGATGAAAATGTAAGAGCAAACCTACTGTGTAAAATCAACCAATAAAAAGGCAAACCTGTGTGTACGAAGTTTTTGCTATACTCGTGGTCCGGGAAAGGGTCGGGCCACTTTAAGCCTAATGTACGCAGCCTCCTCTTGCAATGTAAGAGGTTGTTTTCGCAATTCGAGCGTATAAATATTTTAGAGGAATATCTTACTGGTATAAATTTGGGAGAAGACTGAAACAAAAATTTAAGATTTTACAACACGAATGAAATGATCGTGTAATAAGCTCCTCTAGTGTACAGCAAACATGCAAATATTAAAGCTACATATGTTCTCTACCAAAAACACAACAATTAGATTGCACCTTCATCACAGGATAAACAACGTTCAGCTCAGAGGATCACCTCTTAGCTCGTCCTAAACGAGCTAAAAGTCATTCACGTCTCTCTCGCATCTTTAACCACATACATCTTGGAAAATTGCATACACAAGTCACGATCTCGTATATCTCCCCACCCTCCCCAACCCCGAAACCCAGCTTGATAACCAGGTTGATTCTTGTATACTTCTACTCCCCAGTTTGATCTAATATTTGGAACTCTATCCACTTCTTCAACTTCAAAATTCACAGAACCATCATGAACACATGCCACTTGCTCTCCCTGTCCTTGATGCAACCCGCATTTCCCAAAGTGTACGGCACTTGTCCTAGGCCCTCGTAACGAGTAAACTGGCCCTCCAAATGAAGGATAAACGGTAGCCCACATTGTTATATCCCAGTTATAATCATCAAAAGAGCAAAACTCTCTAGCTTTCCTATGTATCTTTCTCCATATGGTTCGGTTAAAGGCATATCCCACATTTCCCATCCTCTCCGCTATCAAACTCTGCGACCTTTCTCCTCTTAACTTCACATCAGAGGGTGCGAGATTTGCAGCATAACAAAGTGGGCATTTTTTATGCTTCAACTCTGTTAGTAACATCAAATTACAATATGCATTAGGATATATAAAGTGATCCTCTTCTATGAAGAGAATATGACCCGAATGCCGGCTCGTCTCCCTTAAACCATCCCACACAGTATTCATCATCCACCACCAATGATGTTTCAACGACACGATCTTTGGTGAACGGTGGTTGCCAAACTGATCCGGAGTCCCTTTACACTTAACCTTGGCAGGAGCTTCTTTGTTCTTGCAATCACCAGGCGAAACACCAGGAAAACTACTAGGAAAGATATGAGGTGAGTACGGGGCAAAAATTTGTTTCACCTGGCAAAACTTGATACCCTCTACGATCTTATTCATCTCTTCGTAAAAACCATCATGGCTAACGATTAGCAGCGTTTCACCAATCCCTACAACTTGGGAAAGGCTATCAACTACCACTTGAAGATATTTAGGCCGGCTGTGAACATACAACACAATAACAATATGATTCTTGGCTAACTTAGGATACAAATCTAAGTTCTTTGGTGGCATCCGATTACGCTCCTCTAATAAAATCGAAAGCTCGTTCTGTTTCGGCAGCTTTAGATTCTCCGACAATCCCAAAGTATAGTTATAATTAGTCAATCCAAATGAATCATTATCGCTCTCAATTGTGTATTGGTTGATAAAATCTATAATAGCATTTGTTCTCAACATCAAAACCAATAAAACAAATCCCAACAGAAAGATCAAAACTGAACGTCTAAAAGCTGCATCTTTTACTCGCGCTTTTCTGAACAAAGGCGCCATATCTATAAGCTCTACCCACTAATACAAATAAACAATTTTTTTCTTGTAAAATCTTCGACAAAATAATCAGCAGCTATGAAACTAGCATAAGGTGTGAACTATAAGAACCTTGAAGATAAGGATATTCGGAAGTAACCAGACCATTCTCCCTCGAGCTGCAGAGTTTGACTTTTTCTGAGAATCGAGGAAATTCAACGGTAGATTGGTGAATACTGAAAACCCTTCAAGAAAACCAGTTTGATCTGAAGAATCGGGCAAGCAAAGGGATCCCTCGCCGAAAGAAAAAAATGGGCAAGAAATTCAAAGCTCTGGTTTTGGAAGTGTAAGAAATTATTCTTGTTTTCGGTAGAACTACGAAATTACTCCTGTAAAACAATTTTAGTACGTAATATTGTATTTAACGCCTAACTAAATACCATAATTACCATTTGTTCTTGCTACTTTTAGCAACACCTACTTGGACGCATTCAACAGTAAGTATCGTAAGAATACTTTTCCAAAATATCATTATTCAAGAATTTATAACATGTCTTTACTTTTCACCTTCCCATCTATACTATCTTTTTCCTTGTCACCCATATATTAATCTCGATTACTTTCGTGTTATTCTTCATGTCACCCTACTATGATGACACGTGTTAACATCATACGCATAAATGTGATGACGACTTGCTAAATGATGTTAACCCTCACCTCCATTTTGAACTTTTACCTTAATGCTTTCTAAATGTATTAAATTACTATTCAATTAATTTTTGGTCTAGACTTTATTCTAATTGAATCACTCTTATCATCCTTCCACTATATTATTTCAAATTCACAAAAAAATTATTTCAATTTTCAATTCTCCAACTAAAACTACTAGAACTACTTAAATTCAGCCTCACACTAATGAGCAAGCTCTCTTGGTTTATGATTTGAAATTTGTGACAAAAAAATATTATCAATCAAACACATCAACATTCCAAGAACTAAATTGAATCTTGATATCTTTCAAAAGCTCATACATCTATTCTTCAAAATGATAAAATTATATTATAATTATTAAATAGAAGCATCACATGTGATTATAAAATAAAATCCAAGTTCTATACACAAGACGACAAGAATATAAGAGTCAGTTAATGTAGAGTATCGAGGGTCAACAAACATGTGGATATGATAAAAGTGATGGGGGAAGGGATGAATATGAATCGAGGCCGTGAAATTGGTAAGTAAAAAACATGTGAATTACACAGACAAAACGACTCGTGAACTACAAAAAATTTGTGAGGTGCATTTGTATGTAACACGCACTAAACTAACTTTTGGCTCATTCAAATGTGTCCAATTTGTAAAGGATCCGAGGAACCAACCCAATACCCCAGTATGGATCTAGCACTTGACGAACCGTACTAATTGACTCCTAAAAAAGTAAAAGTTAATTTAAATTTCAATTACAGTATATACAAAAATCACAAGTAGCATCGATTTACCACATGTGGTATGGCTAATATGTATTTTACCCTATGTGATTTGTAACTAGATATTGTACACTCTTGTGGTTTGAAATAGACAGTTTATCACATGTGCTTTGCAAAACATAACACGCAAGCATGAAGGGGGTTTTAGCACCTATTCACAAACCATAATGAGGTAACCTGAATATTTTTCAAAATACATGGGGTAAACTGTCTATTTTGAAAAGTATAGGGTGGTAAACTACTTATTTAGAAAATCACGGAGGGTTCGTTGCCAAAAATCACAAAAAAAATATAATTTTGGCTTCTTAAACCACTTTAAATTGTGCTTTGAACTTAACTCTATTTACCACATCGATATTTTTTTTGTAGGAATTAATAAGAATGAGATGCCCAGGTGAGAAGCCCAAAATTTTATTAATGAGAACAAAATTGGTAAGTGAATTTTGAATGGTTAATTGGCTAAAGAAATCTCACATTGGAACTTTGGAACACTTATGATTTGTTTATATTGAGAAACAAATCAATAGTGTAGTTAAGTAGAAAAGAGAGGTGCTACACGCGCCGTCCGTTCGCTCGGCTCGACACGCCTCGCCTCGCCTCACCGCTGCTATGAAGTCAGCCCTATCTTTTTACTACTCGAATTTTTGGAAATAATTCTTTTCATATTCCTGATCTTTCACCTCCTGTTTTATAGCTGAGTTAATCTGACTTGAGTGTGAGACTTAAATCAAGTTAATCTGATTTAAGTATGAGACTTAAATTTGTGATTAAGGTTCAGACTGATTAAATCTGTTTGTCAGCTATATAAGTTGCACCAGCTCCAATCTTTAAGCATCCGGAAAATCATTCATACATTCATATTTGAGAGTGCTGCACACTATTACAGTTCGAAAGAGTCTGCTCGGAATTCTGCTTCCATCCGAACAGTTGTGATTGAGTGTTGTACATTGGAACTCGCTTGTCCAGGAGTCCAGAAGATTGTAGGCGGGCAAATTTGATTTTACGGGCATACGGCTTGCTGTGGCCTCGTCCACAATTGTATCAAATTTCTGTTGTGAAGACAATTAACAGTTTATAAATTGTCTCTGCTGTGAGGATATTTTAACAATTTATACACTGTTGTTGTAAGTCTGCTGTTAGTGTACTTCAATTTCTTTTATTTAATATCAAACTGTGTAATTTGATTAAACTTTAAAGCTTGTTTATACTGATTCAATCCATCAATTTAAATATACAGTATCAACAATCGTAAACTCAATTTTTTGTTTTTATTTATGTTCTTTATTTTTCGGATCTAAATCATTTGGTATAAGCCTACTTTGCTAAATATAAAATTATTGATGTTTCAACCAAACATTGTTTTTGCACTGTCAAAGGGTTTATCCTGTTGTTTTTAAAACTAGTCTGATATTATTTGTGCTCTGCCATTTATGTTCTGTTTTAGCTTATGGCTGACCAGATTCCAAACCGAATTGCTGAGAATACTGAGATTCTAGTGGTGAAAGCTAGTGGCACTGAGGTCGTTATGCCAGTTCTGAGAAACCCATGTCGTTCTCTCAACTTGAGAAACCGGAAAATTTCAATGGTTTCAACTTTAAGGGTTGACAGCAGAAGATGATGTTCTTGTTTACCACATTGAACTTGACCAGGTTTCTAAAAGATGATAAATCGGTGGAGGACAAAAAAAGATCATCAATCTGGTGTAATAGTCGAATTGTGGCTGAGTGTCGGCTACCTCTGTTGCAACTATGTATTGAACTCTCTAGACGATGCATTTTTCAATGTGTATCCCCCCAAATAAACTGCGAAGGATCTTTGGGAATAGTTAGAAATAAAGTACAAAGTTGACGACGCAGGCGCAAAGAAATTTGTAGCCGGACGATTTCATGACTATCGAATGGTAGATGACAAGAGTGTTGTTGAGCAATGCAAAGAGCTGCAACTGATATATCATGAACTTGTTGCCCAAGGTATGGGGCTAAATAATGCCCTCCAAGTGGCGATGATGATCGAAAAACTACCGCCATCTTGGAAGGACTTCAAGAGCTACCTGAAGCACAAATGAAAGATGATGAGTCTCGAGGACCTTATCAGGAGGCTGCGCATTGAGCAAGACAACATAAAAGTTGACAAGAAATCTAGGGAATGATTTCCAAGGCCAATGTGGTTGAAGTTGGGGATAGCTCCAACGGGAATAAACGCGATGGCACGTATGATTCCAAGGGAGATACTCAGAACATGAGGTTCGCAGGTGACTATTACGTGTGCGATAAACCTAACCATAAGGCCAAGGACTGCAATCAACGCCAAACCAATGAGGGTAAAAGGAAAGCAGCCCCAACCAAAGTCAATTGCAAGAGACCTGCTCATGCCCACATTGCCGAGGACAACCTGAGCTCAGACATGGATGACATGCATCTGACTGATGTGGTTTCAGAGGTGAACTTTGTTGGCGGAAACTCCAAGAAATGGTGGGTGGACACTGGGGCTGCTCGCCACATATGCGCCAAAAAATGGATGTTCAGGACCTATCAACCAGTAAATGATGAGCACTGCTACATGGAAAATTCCGCAGTCTCAATAGTTGAAGGCAAAAAGATGATTGTGCTAAAGATGACTTTCGGAAAAGAGTTGACTCTTACCGAGGTGCTCCACGTGCCAGAGATCCGAAAAAATCTCATCTCGAGAGCAGTGCTGGACAAGAAAGGCTTTCGGCTCGTGTTTGAACCCGACAAAGGCATTCTGTCCAAGAGTAGCATGTTCGTGGGGAAATGCTACTTCGCCAATAACCTCTTTAAGATGACTGTAATGACTTTAGCTCATAAGGCTAAGTCTAGTATAGATGTTGAGATTGATGTATATGCAGCCAATGAGGCTAGCACAAGCAAAATAACCTAAATTACGTCTTCATTCCACTTAATTGACCGAAGCACCGAACCGTTAAACTTGATCCATACGGATGTATGCAATTTAAAGTATGTACAATCTAGATACGATAAAAAATATTTCATAACTTTTATCGATGATTGTACAAGATATTGCTATGTCTACTTAATGAGAAGTAAGATGAAGCAATTGACATGTTCGTTCACTACAAGAATGAAGTTGAGAATCAACCCGATAAAAAGATTAAAAATCTTCGAAGTGACCGAGGAGGTGAATATGAGTCATCATTTGCACAAATATGTGCTGAGAGTGGCATTATTCATTAAACTACTGCGCCTTATTCTCCCGAGCAAAATGGTATTGCTGAAAGAAAGAATAGAACGCTTAAGAAAATGATGAATGCAATGCTTATAAGTTCTGACTTACCTCGGAACAGTGAGATAGAATCTATCTTACATAATCATACTTGGGAACTAGTGGATATTCCTGCGGATTGTAAATCACTAGGTCACAAGTGGATCTTCGAGATGAAGATGAAGCCTGATGGTACGGTAGATAAGTACAATGATAGACTTGTAGTCAAATGCTACAGACAAACTGAAAGTGTTGATTATTTCAACACATACACTCATGTATTCAGGAAAATATCGATAATGTTAATAATTGCATTTGTTGCATTATATAATCTAGATATCCATCAAATGGATGTAGAAACAGATTTTCTAAATGGAGATTTAGAAGATGAGGTTTACATGGGCCAACCTGAAGGGTTTGTAGTTCCAGGTAAAGAAACGAAGTTGTGTAGACTTGTGAAATCCTTGTATGGATTAAAACAAGCACCTAAACAATGGCACAAAAAGTTTGATAGCGTCATGCTTTCAAATGGGTTTAAAACAAACCAATGCGATAAATGTGTCTACGTGAAAGGAGACAATACAAACTATGTGTTGAGTTTTAAAAGCATTGTTGAGTTTAATGCTTAATTATCCAAATTATTTATGGGTTTTGATGATCAACAAAACTTGCATTTGTTGTACTAATGTGTTTGCTTAGTGTGCAGGGTTAGATTGATAAATTGGTTGGGCATACCAATGGAAGAGGATAGATGTTACATAATGACATTTGCGTATCTTAGGACAAGCGTTGATTTTTATCAAGAAAGATATTGAGCTTTTACAAGAATGAATGACATCTATGAACAACCAAAATAAGTGTTCAATATGTGTTGAATGATGTTGAATCAATATTTTATGATGGGATGAGGACCCACGAACTAATGGTCCGTTGGTGGGCAAATTCGTATAGAAGCCAATTTGAGCACATCATGATATTTTGATTATATATCATGGCTCGATGATCCGAATGACGTGATTCTAAAGAGGTTGGAAAGCCAACTCAAAATTCTATATTTCATATTCAACATCTCATTCCAATTCGGATTGCATCATGGAGCAAAATGACATGTAAGTCATAGCAAGTGCAGATTGTATTTAGCTTGAAGCAAGGTTGGAGCGGCTGTAGCATTTTGGGCATAACTTCTTCATACCTTAATGGATGATTTTGGTGTCCTCGCGTAGCAAAGAGGAAGGGCTACAACTTTGATGTTTACCACTTTCCCCAGAAACAAGCTTAAGATGGTTGAAACGTGCGAAGTTTGAGATTGTTGAAATCTGGGCAGATAGTTTCATGCAATCCGAGCCATAGTTTCAGGAGAGCAATGCGTGCCAACACCACGCACCATCGACTGAAGCGATGGCACGGTGCGCGAGCTGGAGGCCTGAAAGCCCCAGGCGATCCAAAGATAGTCTCAGGCGATCCAAGATAGTTTCAGGCGATCTACTATTAGCTTGAGGTGATGCATTTTTACTGTTCATATTTTGTTTGTCACTATTTTTTGGTGGCGATCGCCTGAGGCGATGTGGGCGAACGCCCGAGGCGATCCATGCCAGTTTCAAATATTTTGACAGTTGGGCCTAATGTGATCCAAGATAGTTTCAGGCGATGGCTCTGACGATGGAGCACATTTTTGGTCAAAAATTGCTCCTAACGGCTATAAACGGCTAGTTGGCTCTTGTCTTCACTTGCGAACATCCTACACTATAAATTGGTGCATTTGGTATAGCACAACACAACACAACACAACAACCTATAACAAAGAGAAACACGAGATTTGCTCAAGATTACACATTTATTTTTCAAGTTCATCATTTTGAGTTGTGTTTCATGAGTGTGAAGCTTATTTGTATAAGTCGTTTGTTGTTGTGAGAGTTGGTGCTTGAGTTTGTAAACACCGTGAATGTGTAATTTGTTGTTGCACACAAGTTGTGAATCATTGTAAGGTCCTCCAACACCGACACAAGTTGTAAATAATGTGTATAATGAGAAATCTTGACACATACGTCGGAGACATAAATCGCGAGAAATCTATTAAAAATCGGTGTTTTTTCTTTAGATTATGTGAAGTCTAAAGAAAACATTGAGACCCATTAACGAAAGGTCTAACGAGAGACCGAGTAGAGGTTTGATCGAGGGGAATGTGATTGAAGCCCATGAAATTGATTTTCAACCATGATGGCGACCCAACCTGAATTGTAAAATCCAATTTGCAGGTTCAATGGGAAAACCGAATTAGGGGATGATCGAACAAAGCACTCGGGAATTGAATTCCTTACATATTCCTGTGATGAAAGAGAGATATACATGTACTTTGGGAAGGCTGAGCTCATGCTCTTAATGATTCTTCTATCTCGAGATGATAAAGTGGTGTATGACAGGATACTCCTTAGGAGAAATCACATATATCGAATGTGAAGGGCCGCTTCTATGAGATGACCCGATGGCTAAATCTCTAGAGCATCCGATGAAACAACCAAGGCAGTCTAGGGCCAAAATGGACAACAACGAAAGAACCAATAATAGTGTGGAGATAAAGCTGTGTAAGTATTGTTGTCTTGGTATACATAAAACGTCGAATAGTTTAAGACATCACATCCACTAGTTGACAAGTATATCCAATGATACTTCACTAAGGAATGTTCAAGGTTAAACACCATCTATCATGATACAGTGAATTCTCGAAGTACTCTCAAATCTACATCTTGGTGCATTGTGTAATTTTTTCGCCAATAGCATTCATGTGGGGGATTGTAGGAATTAATAAGAATGAGAATCCCAAGTGAGAAGCCCAAAATTTTGTTAATGAGACCAAAATTTGGTAAGTGAATTTTGAATGATCAACTGGCTAAAGAAATCCCACATTGACTTTGAAACACTTATGATTTGCTTATATTGAGAAACAAATCAATAGAGTTAGTTAAGTAGAAAATTGGGGTGCTCGTCGTGCTCCGTCCGTCCGCACGACTCGGCTCGACTCGGCTCGTCTCACCTCGCGTATCGCTGACGCGAAAGCAACCTATCTTTTTACTACTCGAATTTCTGGGAAGAATTGTCTTTTCATATTCCTGACATTTCACCTCCTGTTTTAATACTGAGTTAATTTGACTTAAGTGTGAGACTTAAATCGTGTTAATTTGATTTAAGTATGAGACTTAAATCTGTGATTAAGGTTCAAACTCATCAGCTACCCCACTAAACCTTGCATTAAAAATTTGACCTTTGGGAGGTCTGCTGCTCAGCTATATAAGCTGCACCAGCTCCAGTCTATAAGCATCCGAAAAATCATTCATACATTCATATTTGAGAGTGCTGCACACTACCACGGTTCGAAAGAGTCTGCTCAAAATTCTCTGCTTCCATCCGTAGATGTGATTGGGCATTGTACATTGAAACTCACTTGTCCAGGAGGCCAGACGTTTGTAGCCTGACAAATTTGAGTTTACGAGCACACGGATTGATGTGGTCTCGTCCATGATTATTTTCTCTTCTCTGCTGTGAGGACATCTTAACAGTTTATACACTTTTGTTGTAAGCCTTCTATTAGTGTACTTCGCTTTCCTTTATTTAATAGCGAACTATGTATTTTGATTAAAGTTTAAAGTTTGTTTATACTAATTCAATCCATCGATTTAAATATACATTACCAACATTTTTTGTGAATAATCAGGGGCTACATATACTATCCCAATGTAAAAAAATATTCTTTTATTTTTGGATAGGAGGCGTATGCAGTATGGTGATGTTTTTAAACTACAATGACCTCTTTCTAAGAGGTAATTAAAAGCTTTGGATTCTTCTCGTACCGCGCATTCATATTTCTCACGTGTTTGCATGGCTGCATTCCCACACTATGCTTTGCCAATGCCATTTTTATAACATGATTGCACTTTAAACAAAAAAACGAGTCGGGATATTTCTATTCCAACTCGAACTTGACACGACACGCCAATCTTTTATATTTGATTCAAGGGATGAATAGGTAAGTGACCGAATCTCACCCAGAGAATGCATGCCTGCAATGTCCGACTACTTGGTCGTATTTTGCATTAAGTAAAAAATAATTCTTTTTTAGCAGTCACAAACTCAGTGGGATTCAAATTTAAAACTTGAATCCCCAAAAGCCAATTCTTCTACCATTCAACTAATTTAACCTTTTTTAATTAGATTTTAAATTATTTACTCCCACTAGAGCGTAAACTTGCTAGTTGTAGCAGCAGTAACCAGTAAAACCAAGTGAGCCCAACGGTCACAACTCACAAGGGGGCTTCAAATATTTATCAAACGTGAAGACATTTAAACCAACGCTCACACTATAACATATCCCGCGCTATCCCCACTCCCATCTTCAATTCAGTACCTAAATCCTCACTTCCCTAACTCAACTCTCCTCACCAAACAGTTCTTTTTTTTTCTTTATCATTATTGTTTTCCAATGGAAAACTGCAGAAAATCTCCACTCAAACCATGGAAGAAAGGCCCAGCAAGAGGCAAAGGCGGACCACAGAATGCCACATGTGAGTATCGTGGCGTTCGGCAACGGACCTGGGGGAAGTGGGTGGCGGAGATCAGAGAACCCAAGAAGAGAACGAGACTCTGGCTCGGCTCTTTTTCAACGGCAGAAGAGGCTGCTATGGCCTATGATGAAGCCGCAAGAAGATTATATGGCCCGGAGGCTTACCTTAATCTGCCTCATTTGAGGTCGAATTTCGATCCGTTCAACAAATCACAGAAGTTCAAATTGATGCCTTCAAGTAACTTCAGCTCTGTGTTTCAAAGTACAGGTCTGCTGAATTTGAATGCACAACCTAGTGTGCATATCATTAATCAACGGCTCCAAGAACTCAAGCAAACAGGGGTTCTAGGTAAGGCCAGTTCATCATTGAGTTACCCCAAAAATGGCAAGCAGCAAGTAACGAATCAGACCCACGTCGAGAACCACGAAGTTGATGAAAAAGATAATGATAAGAAACTAACCGAATTTGAAGAGAAGCCTCAGATTGATCTCAACGAGCTTCTTGAACAGATGGGAGTATTCAAAAGGGATGATCAGTCTTCAAGAAGTAATGAGTCCAGTAGTTTTGCCGAGCTAGAATCGCCAATCAAAAAAAATGATGGATTCACTACGTTTGTGGATAAAACCTTTAACTGGGACATGTTGAGTGAAATAGCTGGAGCAGAAATTCATCTAGGAGAAGAGTCCAGTACCTTCGATATGCATGATAGTTACGAAGAGCTGTTTTTCTCTCCATCTATCTGGAATTTCTAGCCATATGCTTCAACACAGTCTCTAGGATGGATATCTTATTTAAGAATTTCCGTACTCTGATGCACTTGAGGATTCTCCATGTTCTTCGAAGTATTCAACTAAACGTTTGAAAGCATACACAAAAAGTTTGCTTTCAGGGTCATTTATGACCATTGGTCGGGTCTAGATAAAACCCTAAAAGCCTAAAACCAGACCAAACCAGAAAAACATGCAAACAACAAAAGAATCCTAATAGTTAGCAGAAGTCACCGTTCATCCGCCGGGAAGTTTTAGACTCAGTTTAAACTGTTCATAGGTTTAGGCACTTATTATGTTGTTAACAATTTTTAAGTAACACGAGTACAAATAAAAAATTTACAGTGAGACATCACCAAATCGCAATATTTTTAAAAATAATATACACATATATACATTAAACATTTTCATACGATGGCCAGTCAGCAATACAATAACAAATTTATCAATAATGGGAAAATACTTGTATGTACCTGATTTGAGCCACACTTACGGACCAACTCAATATGATTGGTCTAAAATTGTTGGTGTGTTAATTTATGTATATTTTATGTAAAAGGTGTATTTTAATATTCACTTGTAATATAAGTGGAGCCCACCCCGAGTGTATACAAGTATTTACCTCAATGATGGGTAGATATAAATGATGTAATATGCATATCATCATGACAGAAAAGGACTTCTGAACACGACAGCATGTGGATAATTAGCTTAAAGAGACTAAAAATTCAAAAAAATATTGCACAAACTGCACTTATGTCACAAAATTAAGTCATCTTTTCCAATAACCTGAAAAAAACGAAAAACCATACTCCCAAGGGGCAGTGCAGGGCAAAAATTTCCTTCATCCTGAGAGGGGTTCATATTCAGTCTTAAAGAAAACAAGAAGATTTTCACTAAGATTTCAAGGAGCTGGCAAACCGAATTCACTTGTATATAAGGGCATCGCGTCCCGGTCCAACGCCAATGTAATAAATGGGAACACCAATGAGTTCTTCTATCCGTTCTACATACTTACGAGCAGCCTCTGGAAGTTTAGAGTACTCTCTGATAGAAGAGATATCACATTGCCACCCAGGTAAGACTTCATATTCAACCTAAACATATTTAGAGAAATGCAAATTATTGGCATATCAAAAGACACAGGATGCAGATGAGTAATTTTTTTGTGGTAAAGAGATATCCTTGAAGATTAGTTCCACATCATGCAGGTTATATTTACTTGCATTCCCGTTGGAATGAGAAGATGCATCCACTAATTTAGCTTCCAATTTTTTTAAACATGGTACTTCTAGGGAAGTGGAAATGGGAGACACAGGGAAGGGGGGAAATGGCTGAGACCAAATATTAAATACAAAGAAAAAGAGACACAGAATAGGCAAGAAAATGTACGCTCGAACGTGATTCATGGGTATAGATAGTCAATTATGATACGGTAGCCAATTTAAACTTCATATCTTCACTCTAAAGCCCAGAACGGTGATAAATTGTGGAGGAGATTGAAATATGAGCTAAGTGAATAAATTAAAATGTACCTGTATTTCCTCCAAAGTACAGAGATCAGCAGGAAATGATTGGAGTTGAATGCCATTTATCTGCTTGTACCTAACACCCAACTGAATTTCTGATAAATCAGAGAGCACATCAAGCTTGGTGAGGTTCAAAGAAGAGAATCCATTTATCTGACAGCAGTATTGCAGTGCAACTATGTCAAGCCAGCCACAACGCCGAGGTCGGCCAGTTGTAGTGCCAAACTCCTGTCCAGCAAACCTGAGCAGATCACCACCTTTACCCGAGATTTCTGTCGGAAAAGGACCTGAGCCTACTCGTGTAGTATATGCTTTGACCTGCATAATTGTTGATTGAGAAAAATAAATGACACTCATAATAGTAAGTTTTGTAAATAGGATTTGGGATGATTTGATAGTATGAACATGTATAAACGACAACTGAGATTCAATTTTTGGTCACATATCTTGGAACTATCAGATATTCCCTATGAATTATGCTAAATTCAAAGAAAATGAGGAACGAGTATCTGTCCCCGTACCAACCAAAAAATATAACTAGTGGTAATGGTAAAATTCACTTTTAATGATACAACAGTTCAAGTGCTAAGTTTCGATGCTATGCCACATGAACAACCACACAAGACGGTAGTTCATATGCTACGTTTCAATGCTATGCCACGTGAACAACCACATAAGAATGTAGGAGTAATTGTTGCTTCCCAACAATACCATCAATCATTTTCAGATGAACCGTAGCTAAGAATGCAATTTGAGCAATTTGGAAAAAAGCCCACTTACCACCCCTACAAGATCCCCAACAATTCTAGGAGCAATACCAAGACCTGTGCAGATTCCTCCAGCAGATGGACTAGAGGAAGTAACAAAGGGGTAAGTCCCAAAGTCGATATCCAACATGGTTGCCTGACCACCTTCGACCAAAACCTTTTGCTTCTGCGATATAGCATCATTCATGAAATGCACGGTATCTGTAATGTAGGGCTCCAACCTCTCAGTATACTTCTTGTACTGCTCTACTTCTTCCCTGAGCATGTCAGGGCCATAATTAAAACCTTGGAATCTCGATGCAGCATCAGATAGTAAAAGGTCAAGCTTCTGAGGAAAAGTGTCCATATGCCTCAGTTCACAAACTCTAATACCATTCCGATTAACCTTGCTTGAATAGCAAGGTCCAATTCCTCTCCTTGTAGTACCGATAAAGGATTTAGCAAGCTCAGCTTCTCTAAGCCCATCCACAACTTGATGAAAATCAAACAATAAGTGAGCACGATCAGATACCAAGATCCTTCCTTTGCAAGAGACTCCATTAGATTCGAGACCATCTATTTCTTTAAATAATCCAGGCAGATGCACCACAACTCCATTACCAATCACACAGATAGTTCCCTCATTAAGGATACCAGAGGGAACAAGGTGAAGTGCAAATTTCTTGCCTTCTGAATTGTAAACAGTGTGCCCAGCATTAGCTCCACCCTAACATAAAATGGTGATGAAATTTTAAGACCAAGCAAACCACAACTATGAAAACTGTGACCTACTTTGGTACAATGCATTTCCTATGTATTTAGCAGAACAGAATCAAAGCCCCCTAAACTAACTAAAACTTCCCCAGTACATAAAAGAATATTTTCAATACAGAAAGATTATGACGGTGTAGGAAATGAAAAGGCAAAGAATATCATACAGCCAACCGCAACCTACTAAGTAGTGACACATCAAGTGGATAGTCATGCCATCCATCACTTTTCTCCCAAAGAACACTCAAAGATAGGGTAAAAAAGTACGTTTCCAGCTTTGAGTTGGCTATCAAGTGATTCAAGGGAAACACCTTCGCTGTTAAATGCATTCTCCCAACAACCATTGTAACAAATTCAATAAATCAGGAGCTACATGTTTCAGGAGGGGAACATTTTTGCCAACAATACACTCTGGGTCAGAGATAGGAAAGGAGATTCGAAATTTTTATGTATAATTTTTCTGGAAAGATAAATTTCAACTCCCCAAGAAAGACCATTTCATCGCCCCTTGCTCTCAAAATACTCTCCTATACACACTGTTTATGGGGGTCATAAAAAACTCAGTCTTCAACAATTCAGCTACAGAAAATTTCCCACAAGAGCAAGTTTATGCTCCCTTAATCTGTTGCAGCAAAAGCAATCTTCAATATAATAAGGAAATTTTACAAAGATCAAATTTTTGAATTTCATAAAATGCTCAAAAGAAATACAACCAATTTACAGCATAGACAAAAATCCTAGACATTCATTTAAATTTCCTGCAAATATTTTCAGCTGAAATCGAGAAAGATCAGACACAAATTAAGGTTTGCCTGGAACTTGAATTCCACAATTTCCGGTGTTTTTACAGAAACGTGGTTGAATAACATAGACGAGCTACATAATAGTCCATTATACAACATTATTTTCCATTTTTATTGCTATTTCAATACATTTTATTAAAAATAAATAACGTAAGAATATAATCTTCACTCCCATCTATTACAGATCTAAATAAATAATAAGTGTACCTGACAGCGAGCAACAATATCGAAGTTTTTAGCGAGGATATCAACGAGCTTTCCTTTCCCTTCGTCTCCCCACTGACAACCGAGCACGCCGGAAACCTGACTCAATGATCTAATCCGACTCAGCGCAGAGTCTGACTCTCTGCTGTCTTGTTCTATTACAGCAGAACCACTATTCGCGGTGGAGCAGACAATCGAAGAACCAATCAATTTCTGCTGCTTAACTAGAAGTGAAAGGTCGGGGCGGTGCCCGTAGAATTTTGCCGAGCTGGGGAGGGATGGGGTGGAGGAGATGGAAATGGAGGTGGAGTCCAGCATGACGGGTGAGGAGAGGTTCATGGCCGCCGCAGTAACGGTAGAGGCAGCGGCGATCAGTGATTCTGCCGGTAAAAAGTAGCACCAGGGAATCAGAAAAGAGACCAAGGGTTTAAGCGAGTAGAGTGTGGTCGAGTTGTCTTCGTGAATGATAAAAACACCTGTAGGTGACATGAAACACAACCAATTAATTAGGCAATTACAAACTGACAATTTTACAATATATGAATTTTTTTGGGAATTTTTTTCCCGAATATATATTACAATTAAAACAACAATTTATTTTAGTTATCCCTTTAGATATGGTACAATAGATATATAAATATTATGAGATAAATGAAGGATGAGTAATTAAAATTTATGAATTATCTTACCTTTATCTAATGGCATAAATGAATCGAACGTGTTCACGAACTTTTCGAGCAAGCTTGAAAAATCTTTGATTCGTATTTCAAATTCTCGAATTCGAGCCTAACTCGAACATGTTCGAACTTTTTACGAAAACTCGAGCCCAAATTACTTTGTTCGATAGTTCCCGAGTCGTTCGTGAACTTTAATATTTTATTAATATAATATAATTATATATTAAATAAATATATTTCGAAGATTTCGAGTATTTATTTTTGAGCAATACGCCAACATGTTCGAATCTTTTAGGGCCAAACTCGAAGTCGAACTTTGATTCGAGCCTAATTAGAGCCAAATTTTTAAAATCGTTCGAACTTCAAATTGCACTCGAACTCGAATATAACTATTTCAAGCCGATTTCGAACCTTAAAATTTTCTTCATATTTGGCTCGATTCGGTTTGTTTACACCCTTACCCTTAAGGATCTAGCCAACTGTATCTTAGTGTTTTAATAATCTCCCAACCGTGTCGTCAATACCATTATAAATTATTCTTGCTATATATTTGAAATTGAATTATTTTAACTAATTTTTTATGAAAATTCATATGTTTCCGAACATATCAAATTCCTAGTATCCATTTTCTATTACTATATGACAATAATCAAGAAGATTAGTAAATTAATACTATAATTATAAATAAATTTAGTTTTCATTTGTTAAATCGGTTTTATTTTATATTCATTAATAATGGAATATCAACATGATGGTGTCTTGTTCATTTTTAATATATTTCCAAATACTCCTCTTCTATCATCTTTCCATTTTTTCGCGTTTCTGGCAACAATCTTCATGATTTTCTAAATAGACAATTTACATTCATATATGCCCTTGTAATTTTCAAATTAGCCATTTACACCATGTGTTTTGAAAATAGGTGGTTTACTTATAAATATGTGCAAAATATATACATACAATGTGCTGACAACTACTTTCTTCTTCTAACGTCTTTAGCCACTTAAGGATATGTCGTATTCGGGAAAGCTTGCTATGTGGTGGCAACCACATAGCATGAGATTGGATGAGAGAATTGAAAAAGTGTATGAGTATAAACTGTTTATTTACAAAAAGTATGGTAAGTATCTATCAGCAATTCCACGAGTGTCGTTGACTCATTTCATTCAATCATTAACATTTTTTTCCAGTCATCAATATTTTAAATTTTAAGTTTTATATATTTTCAAACTGCATTTATTACAGATAGTCAGGATTCATTTATAATTGTAAACGACACATGCCAATAAGATTGAAATATAAATTAGGAAAATGCACAAGTAGTACAACACCCAGAGGCCAGACTTTATCCTTGGCTTGTAACGATAGTTTGATTGCCCATTCGCAGGAATTGATAAAAGCAGTGATTCATTCTTTAACTACTAAGTATTAGCTTTCCCTTTTTCTTTGTAAATTGGAGTTTTCTGTATAAATAAATGAACATGTCATTCCCTCAGGTATATGAAATGAAGGGAAAAAAATAGTAAATAAAACTCCCTTCTCCATCTTTGGAGTCACGCCTTGTCCGGTGTTTCGTGTACTTCGCAAAATTGAGAAGCGTTGCAAAGAAGCTCCGTCGAGTAACAAGAAATGTTCCTCTACCTCGGCACTGTCCTAACATGTCACGCCAATTCATAAAATTAGTTTTCTGGTGTATGGCAGACTGGCAGTTCTCGGTCATCGACTATGTTCTAATCAAGCATTCTCTGGGTAAACCAAAGTCCTTTTTCGAGGGAGGAAACTGTAGTCTCCAAGGGTCATTATGTAACTTGTAATGCAACACCTGAGAGCATAAAAATATTCAGTCTCAAGATTCGAGCATAAACAAATAAAGTTTGACAACTTTATGCAATGTATTGGCAAATAGCAATCAAGAGTGGATCCAGCAGGCACCCCTAAAATCACTTGAGAAGTCCCCATAAAAAATAATCCATTAAATGGCTCGAACAGAATAAACGGTGCACCTTGATAGCATTCAGAGAGATTTTTGATTCTTGAAAGCGCATGGCAATGCATATAGGATTCAAGTTACGTGATATCACAGAGGTATCGAGAAAACAATGTCTCAGTTTACCTGTATGAGTGTGCTGAAGACATCGTCTTCCCTAAGTTCTGAGAAGACTTGAGCCCACTTTTCAACAAGACCAAGTGTGGCATTTTGCCTCTCAGCTTCTAGCAGGATAGAATCACGATACAAGAATCGCTGCCAAATCTTTTTCACGTTCGCCAATTTGAATTGTATTTCTGTCTCGTTGATTCTCTGGTAAAATGTAGCCCAATATCAGTCAACTTATGTGGATCTTTATGCTATCAAATACAATAGACACTACAAGTAGTTGAAGGAGGTAACATTTACCCGTAGAATATTTATCATATTTGGGATTTCATCTTCACGAATACGGACTGCAAAGCTTTCATAGTTGAGGACATTCTCATATGGCAGGTAGATTCCATCCTGAAAGAAATGGGCATATATTTAAGCCATAACTATCTAAATTAACTCGGGGAACTAACAAGGACAGATCTGGGGTCCGAGATGGAAAATCGCCCATCAAACACCCACACACACACCCCAACCCCACCCACACCCCCCCCCCCCCCCCACCCCCCGGAAAATCCATGAATCCCCCTCCTCAATCAGTCTCACCACCAATGGTCGGAAGTACTGAGTCAGCCACTGCAAGGAAAGCATTAATTCCAAGGAAATATGACATTCAAGGGGCATAGGAGCACAAAAATACTAGTTACAATCAAAATTCATGAAGCACAGGCAAGAAAATGCTTTTGCTAGCCAAGAACCCGAGTTTTGAGACATACGGAATTTTGATGTATGAGACGGAAACAAAATACACAAGGTTATAATACCTGAATGATCACCGGAATGCACCCTTGAAGAACACTATCTTCCATGCGGCCACTCCACCCATCTCCAGGCATAACCCCGCAGAAGACGGAACTAGCCAATTCTTCATGGTAATTATCTGAACGTCTTGGAGTTACGATCACATCTTCTACATGCTGATTCCCGAGTTTTCCTTCTTTGTTAGGGCTCGATCCAAACTCTTTAGCCACCTTTTGCCTTATTCCCATGCTATACCTGTAAACTTTACCATCTTAGCATTCAGGTCTTCCTATAATAAACTGTAGCAACTCTTCAGATACCATGAGTTTGTTTTAGGAACTTAAACAAACAGAATCGATAACTATATTGCCAATATTTTCATGTTCGGGTTTTCAAGCTGAATTTTTTAGTTGGTTCAAAACTAAAAACAATTTGCTTCTGGGCAGAAGTTCGATTCAAACTGGAATTCGAGATCAATTCATTCAATTCAACTTTATTTATAAAGCAAATTTTTGAATCATGGCTTGAGCGTGAGAGCTCATTTAATTTTAACAAAATTTATAGAATATTAATAAATATAATAAAACGTAGTCGCAAGCTACCCGAAAAAATAATTTGGCTCGAAAAGATATCCTAGTAAATCATAGCTCAATTCGATAATTTCAAATATGAATCAAATAATATTTGAGCTGGCCCAAGATGCTTGTGAGCCGACTCGATTTGTCTGTAAGTCAATGTTGTCTGGAACATCATGCTCTCTCCATAAGAGCCATGTTAGTTAGGTATAGTGTTGAATGATAGAGTTTTACTAATCAAGAACTCTAGATAAATATTTTTATTTTAATATTCATAGGAGTGTTGATAAGTTTGCTAGGAGTTTTAGTTTATCTAAAATAGTATACTAGTTTATCTTTTTATTTAATTAGATTTATCTTCGTAGATTTTAGGATTAGGAGTCTTCTATAAATAGAAGATATATGGTTGTATTTATTTTAAGATTGGAACAATCAATAAAGAGAAGACAATATTGAGTCTCTCAAATAATTCTTTTCTTCAAACTTACATGGTACCAGAGCCTAGGTTGAAAAACTAGGGTTAAAGTTTATCAAACCCTAGCGGCCGACGAGTTGTTGCTATCTCAACTCAACCGCAGGCGGCTAGGCCTTCAAACAATAGCACAATCTTTGGTTGTTTCATCCGATATATTAATCCAGGGAAAAGTTCTGGTTCATAACTCGAAAAGGCACCATGTGAATATGCAAGGCCTTCAAGACGAATAGGAAATTTTACATAGCAGGAACCGACTATATTCTCAATCTTGAAATCCTTTAATTTTGCAGGGAAACCAAGCTTCTGAATAATTCTGGCATACTTCCGAGCAGCCAATTTTGACTGTTGTTCACTCGTTGTACCTGTACAGACATTTTTCCATAAGCAAAAATTAGCGCAGTTGTTTTAGGTTCTCTGATCCTCATGATCACAGCAGCAAAACGCTTGGGGTTGTACTATGCATTGCGAGCGTGTAAAGATATTGCTTTAAGATTCAATTTGCAGTCCAAATTGCCTGTTGAGACAATATTCTGTAGTATTGGGACAATTCCAGAAGGATGCCTGGATAGATCAACTGGCTGGCTCCCTTCCAGACCTTGAGGGTACTGCCTGAACCACCATGAAAGAACCACCATGATGCTGCCGGACGGAATCATATAACAGAAAATCGTCAGGAAATAGATCGCGAATTGGTGCGCGCAATCTGTCCCTTCTAGATCGATTTTCTACCGAGTTCCGACCATTTGGACCGCGACTATGGACGTTAGGTGTGACCTATCACGTGGGTGATGGTGGTTAACATTCGAAAACGGCGATTTGTCCCTAGATTTTTCCTGTAAAAAATCCGCAGGTTTGGTTGCGTAACAGTGCAAAATCGAGGCCGGTTTTACGGACGATTTCCGGCCGATTTGCAGCCACTCAAAGGCGGCGAATACGATGGTGCTTGGTAGATGATGGTCGACGTTGATCGGGTCGTGATTTGATCGGAGTTGGCAGCGGCGGCGTGAATTGAATTTAAGGTTAGGGTTTTGCAGTTACGCCTTTTGTTGAATTGGGAAACTAGGGTTTCAGATTTAAGGCCTTGTTTGGTTCTTGTTTTTCCGAATTCTGATTTCAAAGTTTAAGGGCCTGTTTGGTCAGGGTTTCTGAAGTAATTTATGAAGAAAAAAAAAACTTTTCTGGTTCCATTACCCCTCTCTTCGAGGGCGAAATTGAAAATGGGGATGAGTTTGGCAGGAATGCTTCTTTACGCTTGATAAGCATCTGGGACAAACGAAAAGTATTTGGATCGAGTGGCCGTATTCTCAATGAGGAGTTTGTGAAAAGGCAATCAGAATATGACAATAGGAATTGGAAGCATGCGGGATATAAACTGAAGCCTGCTGGTGCCAATACTATGGATAAGTTAGTTTCTGGTTATCAAGTTGTTTTTAACAGTCAACATGATGAAGATGCAATTTTGTACAAGTGTAGAAATGCCATTGCCTTTCCAGATTACCGCCCATCATCTTAATGGTCGGAATTATTTTCAATGGGCACAATCAATTAAGGGTGTCAATGGTGAACTCTCATCTCCAGCCTCAAACCTTAGCAGTTGCTGCCTCAAACCGCTTTTGAAAACGCTACCTCACCGATCCGTGAGGATTCTCATGTGCCTACATCTCATCAGCAAGATTGGTCTCATAAACATCTATAGCCAAGCTTGAACCAAGCTTGAAGGGGAGTAGATAATATCAACTCTATTGTTAAAGACTCAGTCTCTCAAAAGAGGAACAGACGCAGACTCCCAAAATAAAGGAGGAGGCGTAGACTAGCAGATGCAAACTCCAAAAAGAGGAGAGACGTAGACTAGCAGACGCAAACTCCAAAAAGAGGCGGAGACGTAAACTAGAAGACGTAGACTCACAAAAGAGGAGCAGACGCAGACTCCAAGAAAATGAGCATGACTCTGAGAAAGAGGAGGAAGTCTCAAACAAAAGTTGATACATCTTGACAAAGGTTCTTCACTATCCTAAATTTGAAGACCTGAGTTCCAAGCTGAGCATGATAAACATATATGACTCAGCTTGAGGGGGGGGTGTTGAATGATAGGGTTTTACTTATCAAGAACTCTAGATAAATATTTTTATTTTAATATTCATAAGAGTGTTGATAAGTTTGCTAGGAGTTTTAGTTTATCTAAAATAATATACTAGTTTATCTTTTTATTTAATTAGATTTGTCTTCCTAGATTTAGGATTAGGAGTCTTCTATAAATAGAAGATATATGGTTGTATTTATTTTAAGATTGGAATAATCAATAATGAGAAGACAAGATTGAGTCTCTCAAATAATTTTTTCTTCAAACTTACATATAGCGACATAAGAACTTGATTCATGAGGTAACATCCATGATGCTCTTAACATCATTTTAACTTACATAGCTTCGGGTCTGCCATATTCATAAGCTGGCCCTAAATTTCCATTGAAGTAGAACAAGATTTTTCTGTTCTCACGAGGCCTGAAATGATGTTAAGTCATGCATATGATCTTTACAAACATATATTAAAAATAATGATAATAAAAAAATTGAATAGAACAATTTAAAGTGATGTGCACCTATCCCAGAGTTTGCCAAATATAGACCCTTCCTCTGGTCTTTTCCATGCAGGAAGTACAATATCTTTGTCGGGGTCAAAGCACGAGTGATTTCCCCGTCTATCAGAAGAAATACTATTCCATTTGTCAGCCCAATATGCTGTTGTTGAATAGTTGTGCTTCGAATTTGTGTTGCCCCAGTGAACGAGCATCGTGCTGTTCCATATTTCTTTAGGAGCATAGCAAGCACCTTCATCCCATGAAAATAACTGTCTTCACACACATACATTAATTAGCTCAATAAGGCTGTTATAATAGAGTCCAGCGTTAAGTCAAATAGGGACAACGTACCCATATGTGATCTTTTCCCGATGATTGATTCCAATAAGGATATTGCGTCATAATGTGCTCATAAGCCTTCTTATAGAAATCTAGCGTAAATGAACTCCTCAACCCATGATGATCCTGAATAGCAATTGAAAAAAAAAGGAAGATAAAAGCATATTTATCAACCATCATTCATAGGTAAAGATATAATGATGCAAAACATATATATGGGTTCTATAGGTACATGAGGAATGAGACAGTCAAGTACATTATTATCCCATCTTTACCTCCATGCTCAAGTGGGGAGCATCGTCGGCACGAGTTATAATACATGAATCAAGCACTGGAACAAAGAAATAATCCGCTTCATCACCATTTAATGTCCTGTAACTGCTGGCTAGTATACTTTCATATATTGCCATCTGTGAAAAAAAAGTACGTTGGAAATATTTTTCCCATGTTTAACATAAATTTATCTTTTACTGTGAATTGAGGGCTTTGGGTACAAGATATTTGTAAGATTCAATTATAGATTTCAATTATGAGACCTATGGGTTATGGGGCCACGATGCATTTGCTGCCACTATTCACATATTTTTCTTCCAAGATGGGTATGATTTATTATATTCTCTAGTATATTCTCTAGCTTAAGGGAGATTGTAGAAAATAATTTTGATATGTACAAACATAAATTTATCTTGTTTTAAGCACGTTAATTTTCTATTTGCATGGTATGTCTCGCTATATAAGGCAGACAACCTGACCTCTTGTAATTATTTAAGAATTCATTTTCTTGTCAACAATGTATTAAAATGATGTAGTTCAACCATAAAGATAGCAAAAATATGAAACTGAATCGGATATAGCTGTTACTACCTGGGCGCCATATAGTTGCTCTGTCCATATGGTAGCATTTCTGTCATCATATATTCTGTTTACACACTGAAACTTGAAATGCCGTCCCTACATTTTCAAGCGGTCAACACTAAATATGATTGTTTTCTCCATAAATAAAAAGACAACCAGGATGAGATTACGTACCTCCAGGAGAAGGCTATCGAACTCAGCAGGCAAATCATAAATATAAATAAGAGGCCTTCTCTTGTGAACTACTGCATTGAGATGAGCAAGATTTGTTATAGGTCGTGCGCTATCTGAAACATTAATCTCCGCAGGCCGGAGCCACTTTGGCCACTCTGCAATGGATGATGAAACAGATGGAATACTACAATCTATCCCATACCAGCCGTTTTTACACTGCGGGCATGTAGTTGCATCCATATTAAGAGCAATAAGAAGATAAATCCGAAAGGCAACCAAGTCGTCAGAGCAATTAGAAATATCAAAATCTATTAAATGTGGAAGTGGCATATTTGCAAATGTGACGATTTTATGACTATTTGGTATGGAATTTTGTTGAATATATTCTACCAAAATCAATTTCAATATAACCTATTCCAAGATTACTAATCTTGAGAACACGAAGTTAAAAAATCAATTAAAAGGTTTTAGAACCAACCAGAAATATCAAAATGTAATGACATGTTTTACCTGACAGAAGCCACCATGGCAGTTGCCAAGACCCATGCATTGATTAATACACACACTCTGAACAGGAACCTCACAAAAATGGCCCCAAAGGCCGTCATACTTGCAATGACATTGCTGCTTGAAATTCACTTTGGAAGCATAAGCTTCAGAAGGATCCACATTGCACCAGCCTGATATACTTCCATTCGTAGTGAAAATATCTGGATCAGCATTTGTCCAATCAATCAGACGCGGAGCATCAGGTTCAGTAGGCATGCTGGAAATACAATATACCTATGATCCGGACAATATCAATGGAGCAATAGTAGATACAGTGTGTATGGGCCCAGACCCAAGAATTTAAAAAGGGTGATGACTAAATAATTTCTGTGGGAGAACAGGGCATAACTTGAATTATTTTTAAAAAAGTACATATAAAATTTAATTATTTTGGGTCTGCCCTTGTGTATCAAGAGTCTAGTTCGGCTCACTTTATTATGAATCCGCATGCCTCAGCAGTAGGACGATTTGGGTATTTTGTGCCGTTTCCACAAAAGCACATGGCTCTTGTTGTATCACAATGGGCCGGACAAATAGAAACAACCCAATGTCCATATGGTTGCTCTTTGGAAGCAGGATGGTTGCATTTTAAATGCTGTCTTTCTGAACATTCTTCCCCTGCCATCCAAACATCAGACAAGAAATTTTCAGCGAACCACGGGTAACCAGACATGTTACAATGTTAACAATAACCATTAAATACATATCTCCTATCTGCATTGTAATATATGCAAGTTCATAATGCTTATAATGTTAACATACTCAAATATTGACCTTCAACTTAGAATGGTTCTAAAACTTCAAGTGCCAACAGTTCCTGTTGTATCAAATATATATTAAATAAGCACTGATAAAAATCCACCTTGTTTATATTCTCACACGTAACAGCTTAACAGGAGGGGATAATAATTATAAATTATTGTGCTTAAAGATCTTAAACAAATGATTATAGAAGGGTGCACTAACTTGGAAAGTTTATCTCTTGAAATTGACTATAGTCATTAACATTATATAACTGGACTCAGATTCTTGTTTTCATTTAAGCACCACATGCCTATCTGTATGCATTCACAGACAAATTAATGTGTTTTGTCATGTTTGATATGTATGCTATACTAAAGTTTGGTCAAAAGATGATTATTATAGCCTAAGAAAGTCCAATCCAAGCAATAAATGGTCTCGTAATCATAGTCATCACTCACTTAAAGGCAAATTTCAAGCAGGTACATAACATAATGTGAAGAGTAAGGTATCACATCCAACAACTTAACTCTTAACACTTGGTCTGTTTCGTCCAAGTATTAACATTTGGTTAACTTGGCCATAAAAACATAAAGAGATTATCAAGTGTGCATAAAAAAAATTATCAAGTACCTCAAAAAAAGGAGAAATAACATAAATAAGGTAAATGGACATACCAGTGAAGCCATGAAAGCATCGGCATTCACCCAACTCATGATTACAAATGCCTTGACCACTACATTGATTTTTGCAATGCTTCCCACCAATTTCCTGGTATACATAGATATATATACACATGCGAGTAGGTAAACTTCAAAAAGGTGGAATTTACAACAACCATCAATTTTTTTCAAGAGTAAAATCAATTTGATTATATTGATAAGGATACTAAGAGTTCTGTAGATCTTAGATTATAGATTGACTTATCTTATATTTAAATTGTAGATTTAAGTCTATCTATTATTGTATTCTAAGATAGTAGAACTCTTTTCTCCTCTATATATTGAGGAGTTTTCTTTGAATTCAATTAAGTTGAAAGATTAATAAAAAGAAGAAGAAGAGAGCACAGATTCTCTCGATTTATTCCTTCTATTTTACTTTCATGGTATCAGAGCCATAAGATCTTATACGAAATTTTTTTTCCAGGCACAAATCTGTGAAAAATTTCGTTTTTTTCTGTTTTTTTCCGGCGAAGTTGTGAGCTTCTCCCGACTACCATTTTCACGCATCAATTTCGTGTTTCCCCCGTTTTTTTCCCCAACGTAGTTCATCGCTCCTCCTGTGCCTACTTTCCCACATAAACGTCGCATTCATCGCTTCCGCATAATCGTGAATTGCGCATACACGTCGTTCCTCTTTATCGCAGCAAATGGACGAATGTTTTACAGAATTTCATCGCTGTTTGTTTCCAGCCACTGTTTCGATGTCAGTTTCTCATATAAACGTCGAATAAAATTTCTTCTTCTCCTATATCTCACGCATGGCTTCTTCAGACGATAAACCTACTCATAATCCTCCAAATTCAATCGATGTTGACTCCTCTCCTTTACAAATTACCAACCACAAATTGACGGGCAGAAACTTTCTTCAATGGTCGAGGTCCGTCCAGTTGGTAATTCGCGGGAAAGGAAAATACGGCTACCTTGATTTGTCTATTCCTCAACCCCCAACCAATGATCCGTTGTTTCCTCCTTGGGACGTCAACAATTCCATGGTAATGGCTTGGCTTCTCAATTCTATGGATGATAGCATAAGTTCCACATATCTCTTTCACTCCACGGCCAAAGAAATATGGGATGTTGTCTCCCTGGCATACTCTGACCTTGCTGATTCCTCACAAGTTTTGAATTGCGAAACCAATCCCGCAACTTGAAGCAAGGTGACAACACGGTGACTGACTATTTTGGTTCCCTCAGGCGGACTTGGCAGGAACTTGATTTGTTTATGGTTTGCGATTGGAAAGACCCTGCTGACACTGTTCTTTATCGGAATCTGATCGCTAAAGATCGCATGTATGATTTCTTGGCGGGTCTAAGTAGAGATTTGGATGAGGCTCGTGGGCGTATTTTGGGGTTAACGCCGCTGCCTACAATTGATGAGGTGTTTGCAATTATCCGCATGGAGGAGAATCGGCGTCGTGTGATGCTTCCACCCACCTTACAGAATCCTGAATCATCTGCCCTTATTACTCACACTCAGGCTGAATCCTCTATTCCACGCACCAAGGATGGGAAACCATGGTGTGACCGTTGTAAGCGGCCTTGACATACTGCCGATACATGCTGGAAAATTCATGGCAAGCCAGCCGATTGGGTCCCAAACAGGTTTAAGCCGAAGGACAGGAGGGCTCCGCAGGCTGCTCTTGCTTCGGAACAGCCTTCATCCTCCGATACTTCAATATCGAAAGCCCAACTTGATCAGCTTCTAAAATTGCTTTCGTCCACCAGTCAGAATTCCGCCATAGGTGCTACCACAGGTACTGTGAATGTCGCCCTTAGTGCTCTCCATCAGCCAGGTGAGCATTGGATCATTGACTCTGGAGCTTCCAATCACATGTCTTCCACTAAGACTATGTTTACTACCTTTTTACCAGTGTTGGCTAATCACCGAGTAAAAATTGCAAATGGTTCTTATGCCACGGTTGTTGGTCGTGGCAATATTTCCCTCACTCTATTGATTCTCCTTGATGTGTTATATGTGCCAACTTTAGCTTGCAATTTGTTGTCGGTCCACAAGTTGACGAAGGATTTGGATTGTTATGTCTACTTCACACCATCCTCTTGTGTTTTTCAAGACCGGAATTCGAGGAAGAAGATTGGCAGTGCTAAGGCGATTTCAGGTCTCTACTACCTTCAGGATGATTCCTTTATGAGCCATGCTGTCCATACTCCTACAGCTCCTCCTTCTCTTTCTCGCGTGCAACAGATTATGCTTCTTCATTTTAGATTACGTCATCCGAACTTTGCTTATTTAAAACGTTGGTTTCCTTCTATGTTTAGACACAATGATTTTTTTCAATGTGAAATTTGCTAATTATCAAAACATACAAGGGTGTTTTTACCACCATCTTCTTATCATTCGTCTGCGCCTTTTAATTTAATTCACAGTGATATTTGGGGTCCCTCCCGTCTGTTTACTACTTCTCATAAGAGGTGGTTCATTACTTTTACGGATGATCATACTCGTGTTTGTTGGGTATACCTTTTAAAAGAAAAATCAGAGGCTGGAATTGTATTTCAAAACTTTTATTCGATGATTAAAACTCAATTTAATACATCGATTAAAATTTTACGTACGGATTCATCAAAGTTCTTGTGTTAACACGCCACAACAAAACGGTATTTCAGAACGTAAAAACAGACATCTACTTGAAGTTGCACGCTCTCTTATGTTCACCTCTCATGTTCCCAAGCATTTTTGGGGGGATGCATTACTCACTGCATGCTATTTGATAAACAGGATGCCTTCCCGAGTTCAGAAATTTTAGTCCCCCCTTGATTGTTTACATCATGTTTCCCGAATATCGGTCTTTCTCCACTAGACCTTCGGGTGTTTGGTTGCACTGCATTCGTCCATATCCATGATCAAAATCGTAGTAAATTACATCCTCGGTCACACAAATGTATATTTTTGGGTTACTCATCCACCCAAAAAGGGTATCGATGTTACTCGCCCTCTCTGCACAAATACTTTATCTCTCGAGATGTCACGTTCTTTGAATCAGATCCTTTCTTTCCAAAACCAGACATAATGGTCCATCCTGAGGGGGAGTGTTTTCCCTCACCTTGCCCAGCCTCTACTCTGCCACGACCTTGTGACTCTCTGCCACAACCTTACTTCCCGGATCCTCCGTCTCCTCCTCTCGAACAGTCCCCGGCAGGGGGAGATTTATTACAGTCGTTCCCTTTACATTACTCATGCAAAGATCCCTCCAAAAAGGTAGCAGAACCTACACCATCCATTGGACTTGACACTCAATCTTCTGACTCAAATTCCACGTCGAATGAGGTACCTACTGAACTTTATACTGATTTATCTCATATACCTAACCTTGAAGATCTTGACATCCCTATAGCATTGAGAAAAGGGACTCGGTCATGCACAGAGCATTCTCTTGCCAAATTTGTGTCTTATGGACACTTATAATCTTCTATCCAAGCCTTGGTGACTAATCTCTCAAATACTAAGATCCCTACTACAATACAAGAGGCTTGGAGTGACCCGAACTGGAAGAAGGCTATATCCTAGAAGAGATGAGAGCTCTTGAAATGAATGGAACGTGGGAGATTGTAAAAAAACCGAAGGAAAAGATCCCGGTGGGTTGCAAATGGGTCTTCACTGTTAAGTATACATCTGATGGACAAATTGATCGATACAAAGCAAGGTTAGTAGCAAAGGGATATACACAAACCTACGGCATTGATTACCAAGAAACCTTTGCTCCGGTTGCCAAGATTAATACAGTAAAGGTATTATTGTCAATAGCAGCAAACCTTGATTGGGCTCTATATCAAAGGGATGTGAAAAATGCTTTTTTAAATGGAGATCTCAAAGAGGAAGTATACATGGCATTACCTCCAGGGTTTGATGAAGAAAGTAAGAGGGATAAGATCTGCAAACTGAAGAAATCATTGTACGGGCTAAAACAATCTCCACGGGCTTGGTTTGATAGATTTACTAAAGCAGTCATGAAACTTGACTATCATCAAGCCAATACTGACCATACATTGTTTTATAGACATAAGAATGAAAAAAAAAACCCTATTAATTGTCTATGTGGATGATATCATACTCACAGGTGATGATCAAGAAGAAATAGAAAGGTTGAAAGGGAGGCTTGCAGCTGAATTTGAAATGAAGGATTTGGGTAAATTGAGGTATTTCCTTGGTATGGAAGTGGTGAGGAACAAATCTGGAATTTCTGTCTCTCAACGAAAGTATGTAATAGACCTTCTAAAGGAGACAGGGATGCTTGGGTCAAACCAGTTGATACTCCGATGGATTCTAATGTGAAGTTAGGAGAAACTATGAGCAACAATCCCGTTGATAAGGGAAGATATCAACGTCTAGTAAGGAAACTAATCTATCTTTCTCACACTATAACAGATATAGCTTTCCCAGCGAGTTGTGTGAGCCAGTTCATGCATGCCCCATTGGAGGAACACATGATTGCAGTTTATCGGATTTTGAAGTACTTAAAAGGGTCTCCGGATAAAGGCCTATTCTTTCGAAAAACAGATACAAAAGATGTTGAAATTTTCACGGATGCTGATTGGACAGGCTCAATAAGTGATAGAAGGTCAACATCAGGGTATTGTTCTTTTGTGTGGGGAAACTTAGTAACTTGGAAAAGCAAGAAGCAACAAGTGATAGCAAGAAGTAGTGCCGAAGCTGAATTAAGATAAGTGGCTCATGGTGTTTGTGAAGCCTTATGGTTAAAGATGTTGCTTGAAGAACTGAAATTGAGTACAACACTACCTCTAAAACTACTATGTGACAACAAGGCTGCCATTGACATCTCGCACAACCCAGTACATCATGATCGAACCAAACATGTGGAGGTAGATCGACATTTCATCAAAGAAAAGATTGATGAAGGAACAATCAGCATTGTCTGCATTCCCACATCAGAACAGACTGCAGACATACTTACTAAAGGCCTGTTCGACCCATGTTGGAAAAATTCATTGACAAGCTTGGAATGCATAACCTATACACTCCAGCTTGAGGGGGAGTATTGATAAGGATACTAAGAGTTTTGTAGATCTTAGATTATAGATTGACTTATCTTATATTTAAATTATAGATTTAAGTCCATCTATTATTGTATTCTAAGATAGTAGAACTATTTTCTCCTCTATATATTAAGGAGTTTTCTTTGTATTCAATTAAGTTGAAAGATTAATAAAAAGAAGAAGAAGAAGAAGAGAGCACATGCTCTCTCGATTTATTCCTTCTATTTTACTTTCAGATTATATGGGGTCAAATTTCTAAGTGGATAAAGTTGTGGCAGATATTAACAAGTAATTTGTGCCAAATACAAATACGGTGACAACAAAGTCCATCAACCTGCTCCAAAGGGCCATAAAGAATAAGCCCTGATGATGATGACAATTGTTAGGAATAAAATATATTCTACAATTTTAATTCTGATTCTATAATACATTCTTGGCTTTTCAACAATAGTGATACTAAGTTACTTTCGAATCCATTACCTCGACAACATTAACAGCATGGGTGTTTGAGTTGCAGCCAGATAACCATCTGCCGACCTCTGCCTTCCATGGAGCACCATTATAGATCACAGCATCATGCCAATCAGCTGGAAATCGAACATTTAAATCAACAATCGGGTGAAAAGTTTGTTTAGAATAGTCTTTGCTTCCTTCTATCCATCCATTTCCCTGAGCATTTTCCTCTTTTAGATCTGTTTTTACATAATTTGGTATCATGCTCTTGCCCTCCTCAATGGATCCATTTAGTGGGAGACAGGTGCTCTGAACTTGTCTGAGGCTCATGTAGTCCAAAGAAGGGACCAATGGGTAGAGGAACAGATGGATGACTGAAACTAATGCCAAAACTGAACTGATAGCAGCGACCAGGGACCATGAACACTTCCATCTCTGAAGAGAGAACATGATCCCCTCCCCGTAAGCCCTTCTTCTCAATATATTCAACGATTATTTCTCCCAATTCAATATGTTTCTCTTTCACTAGTTTTGGAACACCATCAAGATATAAGAACTTCTGACATAAAAGGGAACAAAAAGCATGAGACAATAGATATCACCTAGCATATGGCCGATATTAGAAGATTCAAAATTCCAATTTTATAACCCCAGAATATCTGTAAACACCAAACAGTACTCAACTTCGAGAAATCAGAGGCACCTACAGTACCAACATCCAGTCTCTAGTTTAAAATTCATAGAAAAAAACAAGCTTTCTGGTCAAAAAAGCAAAGTTAACTTGGGGAAAAAGAAAAAAAAAATCAACTAGAAATTACTGTCAAAGGGATGCAAGCAAGAAGGAAGATGCAACCGAGTCACAGAGGATAAAACATAGCAGAGATGAAAATATTCCTTCTGTGCATGTGGGAATGAAAGAGAAAATCAGTTGAGAATTGGCATGCAATGCGTGACTAATTATGTATTTTTAGAAGATTATTTTCATGTTATTTCTCATTCTTTGATCTGTATATATATAGGATGCTTCATGTAGGTGTATTCAATTATCTATCATCAATGGAATAGTGTTTTCCTGAATACATCTCAGTTCTTGTTCATAATTTCTGTTAATGGAGTTTTGCCCATTCACTGTCAATTCATCAATCTCCATTTTAACATGGTATCAGCGCCAATCAAGCGCATAAGCTTGATTTATATTCGTTCCTGATCAATATTTTTTTTTTCCTTCTCCATGACTTCTGATAACAACTCTGCCATCTCCAATACTTCTGGTGGTCGCACATATGCCTCACTCAATGAAGATCCTACTCAACCGTTCTACATTCACCCGAGTGATTCCACCAATACGGTGGTCATTACACCTCCCCTCATTGGCCCCAATTATCTCACCTGGCATCGGGCTTTCACATTGGCTGTTTCAATCAAAAATAAATTGGGATTCTTAGATGGTAGCATATCTATCCCTACCATTGGTGATCCTTCATACGTTCCCTGGCTTCGCTGTAACAATCTTCTCCTCTCATGGCTTCTAAATTCTGTCTCCCGGGAAATTGCCTCCAATATACTTTACATTAACTATGCATATGAAGTTTGGGATAAATTGCACACCCGTTTTTCTCAACCAGATAATATTAGGATTTTTCAACTCCAGCAACAACTCAATATTTTGATCCAAGGCTCTATGTCTGTTCATGAATATTTTACTAGTCTTACTGCCCTATGGGAAGAGCTCCGCAATTTCCGGCCCCTGCCCTGTTGCACATGTGGCCATTGCACATGTACTGCACTAAAATCTGTTGGGGATGTGCAAGCTTCAGATCACGTTTTCAAGTTTTTAATGGGTCTCCATGAAACTTATGAAGGAATCAAGGGGCAAATCCTATTAATGAGTCCCACACCCACACTGGATCAAACTTTCGCCATGGTTCTACAAGAAGAACGTCAGCGCCAAGTGAAGGCTTCCTTTACTCCTCTTCTTGAATCGTCTGCCATGGCTGCATTTCAGAATAAGGAGATTGTCTGTGATAACTGTGGCAAGCCCAATCATACACGCGACAATTGTTACAGGCTAATTGGCTTCCCTGCCAATTTCAAGTTTACCAAATCTAAGCCTGGCTCTTCCGGTAATGCTCGTTTTAAATCTCGCCCTTTAGCCAACACTGTTTTTGTGCCAGAACAGGTCCCTGCTACGGACAACACATCGACCATGGTGACTTCAGAGTAACTTCAGAGGCTAATGGCACTCCTTAATTCTGGGGCTACACAGCAACATCATACTCCTCTTCCACCTTCTTCCAGCACCCCTCAAGCTCTTACAGACTCTACTCCGCCCACTACTCACCACTCCAATATGGCAGGTATATCCTCCTCAGCTTTCTCAGCAACTTCATGGATACTAGACACAGGTGCTACAGATCATATGATATGTTCTCCTGACTTATTTTCTTCTCACATCACTCTTCTTAACACTTATGTTCATTTACCTAATGGCACCAAAACTCGAGCCACACACAAAGGCATTGTCAAATTATCAAATCACCTTGTTCTCACCAATGTGCTATGTGTGCCTTCATTCACTTTTAATCTAATTTCCGTAAGTCAACTAACCAAAAATCCATCTCTTTGCCTCGTCTTTATCAATAACCTTCGGTATATACAGGCCCTGTCTTCTGGGATGATGATTGGACTAGCTAAGTCGCACAATGGACTCTATCATTTGCTTCTCAATCCTAAGGATCAAACACTCATCTCTCCTCCCTTGCTGACTCACTCCGCCTCACACGTCACTCATCCTCAGAATCAGGACCTTCAATTATGGCATCTCTGTCTGGGTCATATATCAAAGTCTAGATTGAAATTAGTACAAACTTCTACTTTTGATATTTCATGTACTGATTTTCCTCTTTCTTGTGATGTATGTCAGAAAGCTAAACAAAAGAGACTTTCTTTTTCTTCCAGTGACACTGTCTCACCTTGCATTTTTCATTTAATTCATTGCGATATTTGGGGACCATACTCACAACCATCTTTGAATGGTCATCAATATTTCCTCACCATAATTGATGACTATAGTCGCATGACTTGGACTTACTTAATGAAATATAAATCTGACACACGGTCCATTCTACAAAGTTTCATTAACATGGTTCGCACTCAATTCACATCTCCTGTCAAAATAGTACGCACAGATAATGGCCTTGAGTTTCAAATGTCTGAATTTTATCATTCTCATGGAATCATTCATCAAAAGTCTTGTATTTACACACCTCAACAAAATGGGATTGTGGAAAGAAAACATCAGCATCTTCTCAATGTTACTAGAGCACTCTTATTCCAAGCTTCTCTTCCTTTACATTTTTGGGGTGATGCTATTCTCACTTCTACCTATTTAATCAATAAAACTCCAACTCCACTCCTGCAGAATAAAACTCCTCATGAAAAGCTACATGGCTCGCCACCTTCATATTCTCATTTGAAAGTCTTTGGATCCCTTTGTTATATGTCCACTCTTAAAAACCAACGCACAAAATTAGACCCTCGAGCTCACAAATGTGTTTTCTTAGGTTATCCTGCTGGCATCAAGGGTTACAAAGTCTATGATTTCGACACTCACAAAAGTCATGTTTCCAGAGACGTCATATTCTTTGAAAATATTTTCCCATTTGCTACCCATTCCGCACCACCTGATGTCTCCTTCAACCTGCCCATTTCCCTTCCTCCACCTTTATCCGATTCCACTGTCCCATCCAATTATGCCACACCCTTGAATTCCATTCCCATTTCCTCCTCTAACTCACATTCTATTTCTGATCCCACTCTTCAACCTGATCCTGAGTTCATTATTGATACTGATGCCCCTCCTATTACACCACCAGTTCGCCGCACCACTCGTGTTAGCCATCCTCCATCTTACCTTCATGATTATCATTGCAACTTACTCACCACCACCACTCTCACTCTTCCCTCATCCACTTTTCATCCTCTTCACAACTTTCTGTCATATTCACATCTTTCATCTACTCATGCAGCCTATACAATTGCCCTCTCTGTTCACACTGAACCTACATCATATGATGAAGCTGTTAAATCCCAGCGCTGGAGAGATGCTATATCTTCTGAACTTGCTGCTCTAGCTTCCAATGATACATGGACCGTCATGCCTTTACCTTCGGATAAAAAGGCGATAGGATGTCGTTTTGTTTTTAAAACCAAATTAAAATCCGATGGCTCTATAGATAAACACAAGGCTCGTCTTGTTGCTAAAGGGTACACGCAAAGGGAAGGTTTTGATTATCAAGAAACTTTTAGTCCCGTGGCTAAAATCACCACTGTCCGATTACTACTCGCCCTCGCTTCTGTTCGTAATTGGCATCTACACCAGTTGGACATCCATAATGCCTTTCTTCATGGCGAGCTCACCGAAGACATTTATATGTCTCTTCCTCCGGGATTCCAGCCAAAGGGGGAGTGTTATTCGAAACAAGATCATTCAACACTTGTGTGTAAATTGCACAAATCACTTTATGGGTTAAAGCAAGCATCACGTCAATGGAATTCCAAATTCACAGGATCTTTACTATCTATAGGTTTTCAACAATCCAAATCTGATTATTCTTTGTTTACCAGACAAGATACTTCAGGTTTCATCATTCTTCTTGTTTACGTCGATGATATCTTGATTGCTTGCAACAATGTTGAATTAATCAATTCAGTAAAGCAACATTTACATAATCAATTCAAAGTCAGGGACTTGGGAGCATTAAAATACTTTCTTGGCTTAGAAGTTGCAAGGACATCACAAGGGATTCATGTTTGTCAAAGAAAGTACACTCTAGAGATACTTGAAGATGCAGGTTTACTTGGATGCAAGACATCTGCAACTCCCATGGAACAAAATCATAAGCTTTCCAGTCTATCCAAAGATCTTTTGGAAGATGTCTCATATTACAGACGGCTAATTGGAAGGTTGATTTATCTTTCAATTACTAGACCTAATATCACTTATGCTGTTAATGTTCTGAGCCAGTTCATGAGTAAGCCATGGAAAGAACATTTGTGTGCAGCATTCAGAATTTTACGATATTTGAAGGGTTCTATCGGCCAAGGACTCTTTTATCCATGTGATTCATCATTAGAACTCAAGGGATTTAGTGATTCAGACTGGGCAGCGTGTCCTGATACAAGAAGATCAGTCACCGGTTTTTGCATATTTCTTGGGAATTCACTAATTAGCTGGAAGTCAAAGAAGCAAAATACCATCTCAAGATCCTCTACAGAGGCAGAATACAGAGCACTTGCACATACAACTTCAGAAATTGTATGGGTGCAGAATCTGTTGACAGATTTTGGTTTAAACATTAAGCAACCAGTATTGTTATTTTGTGATAATCAATCCGCATTGCATTTGACAAAAAATCCAATGTTTCATGAGCGTACAAAACATATAGAGTTGGATTGCCACTTTATTAGAGATAAGGTGTTGGCTGGAACAATCAAAACGATCTATATCCCTTCCAAACAACAGTTGGCGGATATTTTCACTAAAGCATTAGGGAATCCATCTTTTATATCCTTGTTGTCCAAGATGAGTATTTTGAACATATATACACATCTTGAGGGGGAGTGTCAAAGGGATGCAAGCAAGAAGGAAGATGCAACCGAGTCACAGAGGATAAAACATAGCAGAGATGAAATATTCCTTCTGTGCATGTGGGAATGAAAGAGAAAATCAGTTGAGAATTGGCATGCAATGCGTGACTAATTATGTATTGTTAGAAGATTATTTTCATGTTATTTCTCATTCTTTGATCTGTATATATATAGGATGCCTCAGGTAGGTGTATTCAATTATCTATCATCAATGGAATAGTGTTTTCCCGAATACATCTCAGTTCTTGTTCATAATTTCTGTTAATGGAGTTTTGCCCATTCACTGTCAATTCATCAATCTCCATTTTAACAATTACTCAAAACAATCTTTAAATGCATTTGACCAAAGCTCAGAAACTTCGCCCACAGCTTTGATAGCGTAACAAAGGTTTTCATACCAATCCACACATCAGCACGTGTTAATAGTTAAGCATAAAGAACACAATAAGAATTCAACACATGATAATGGACATAAAAATACTCATATCTAGCATATTCCAAGAAAGCAAATTATTCCAACGCCGGAGAAGAACCTTAAACAAGATCACGGAGCCAATGACAATCCACAAACATAGCACACAAAATCAATGGAAAATCAAAATATTTTCAAAAAGGGTCCTCAAATTCAAAATAGAGAGCGAGATTACCAAGAAGCGGAACAATTGTCAATTGCCAACTCGACCCCGATGGAAATTGACAAGTAAATTGTAGAATAATGTATGCACCGGCTCTATATACACACACATATATATACATGATCTGTCACTGTATGCGAGCTTTGGCTAGAAGGTGGACAGAGGGATAATAACTTTAACTAGTAAATAACTTTTTACTAGTTTTCACTCACTCTCACAATTTGAACACTGTTACCCACTAAAATTTAATATTATCATTGGTTTATTAAAAATTTTATTATACATTTGATCAAGCCTAGCCTATTAAATATTAGTCCATTAAATTTTAATAATAATAATTTGGA
Source organism: Haberlea rhodopensis (assembly GCA_907163345.1). Taxonomy (NCBI): domain Eukaryota; kingdom Viridiplantae; phylum Streptophyta; class Magnoliopsida; order Lamiales; family Gesneriaceae; genus Haberlea; species Haberlea rhodopensis. The sequence continues at coordinate 51,207 of CAJQUN010000292.1, forward strand.
AAATCCTCCAAAAATATATAAAAATCACTTGTTATTCAAAGTTTTTTTCGTATTTAACTGTTGATTTCAGTGCTCATTTTATTTTTAGAAAATATAGTTTATTGAAAACGTTTTAGTAATCAAGTATTCTATCGTTCTCTACTATTTTCAAATTTGAGGTTATTGTACATAACAATTTTTTACCGTGACTAAAAATAAAACTTTGTAATCGAAGAATTAAATAGATTGTTTAGAGTTGTCTATTATCTATAAAGATGATTGAAATATTAAATTTTATTATGGAATCGAGATAACATAGATATATTAAGCAAGTATATTGTTTGGTGGTGATTCTCAAAATCCACAATAACATATTCTTTTATTTACCGCTGAATGAGTCAAATTTGAATAAAATATTTATTCTTATTTTATTGTTTTTACAATGCTCTATATATTTTTTATTTTTTAATTTATTCATTTACGTATTTGATATATATTATCAAATATGATATATTATATGGACATGCATCTTAGCGAATATTAATGAATTTTTCATTATAAAAATGTTAATTATTTGAATTTAAATTTTAGCTCACCCGACTTTAATATCCTGGTTTCGTACCTGAACCCAACTCAATCCAAATCATTTTTTTAAATAGGCTTATTATTGTTTTCTGTAAGTTATTATAAAATATACAAAAATAATTTATCAACCTTACTAAAATAAAGTTGAAATCGGCTAGATTGATGACCTAAAATCGCGCTAACACAAAACCGATTTTAGAATTAAAAAAAAAAAACACAAAATATGGATAAAACTCAGTGATCGTCCAGATTGCTAGGGTTTCTGAAGCTTGAATTCGTAAAAGGGAGAGAAACGAAATAATCTGCGGCGGAGCTCAGGAGCAGTATCAGCCATGGCGAGCACGAAGGTCCAGCGAATTATGACCCAACCAATCAACCTAATCTTCAGGTTTCTTCAGAGCAAAGCTCGCATACAGATATGGCTTTTCGAGCAGAAGGATCTGAGAATTGAGGGCCGCATCATTGGTTTCGACGAGTACATGAATTTGGTTTTGGATGATGCAGAGGAGGTCAGCATCAAGAAGAAGAGCAGGAAGCAACTTGGGAGGATTTTGTTGAAAGGGGATAATATCACTTTGATGATGAACACTGGGAATTAAAGCTGGAAAAGAGGTAGTGAACTGAAGATTACTTGTATTTTGTTCATCTTCCATTCGGTTTGGCTTGGGATTTTCTCTTTCTGCCATTTAATGGGAGATTGTTTAGGTTTATGTTATTATGCATTTGTGTTTGACTAAAAGACTTCATGAAATTGACCTCTCCCTTTTTCTGTATCATTGATCGCAAACGTTGCCAAGGCACTTTTGATTATTTCACCAAGTACTGCTTGCTGTATGCTTAATTTGCGATAGCAGAGGCGCAAGTGATAATGCGGTGGGATGTTTTGGGATATAAATAGCCATGCTTACCTTGGTATTATGGTATTCAAGTACGGAGTAGCAACTAGATATTGTCTCAACTGAGACGATAGAAGCAATTGTTGACTTGGCTGTCCTCATTTATGAGGGCAGCTGGTGGTTGGTAGTTGGGGAGATGGCAGTTGGGAGATGTGCATTTAATGCACATCTTCAACCCTATAAATAGAGCTCATTTCCTTCATTCTAATTCATTCCATTTCAGAGTGTTCTCTCATATCTCTACATTTAAGTGTGTATTCTATAATATTTGTGAGGTAGTTTTCTCCTATATTGAGAGTGTTGTTCTCTTTGAAAGATAGAGAGAGGTTGTAACCCACAAAATATTATAGTGGAATCTTTTCATCTTGCCCGTGGTTTTTACCCTAATACTTTTAGGGGTTTTCCACGTAAATTCTGGTGTCTATTATATTCTTCATTTTCACTATTTTCTATCTCATGTTGCCGCACTTGGGGCCAACAAGTGGTATCAGAGCCTCGTTGTAAAAATCTTAAAAATTCTAAGTATGCTCTGTGGTTGCAGCCTTGACTGATCTTCCACATCAGAAAAGTTTTTGAGATATTTTTTTTATTGAGGCAATTTTATTGTTGTCAAAATGGCGGCACGGTTCGAGATTGAAAAATTCAACGGAAGCAATTTCATGTTGTGGAAAATGAAGATGCAAGCAGTTCTACAAAAAGATCGTTGCTTGGCGGCTATTGGAGATAGGCCGAAGGATGGCATGGACGATGAAAAGTGGAATGAGATGAACGGTAATGCTATTGCCAATTTGCATTTGGCTCTAGCTGATGGGGTATTGTCAAGTATCGCTGAAATAACAAATGCAAAAGATATTTGGGATACTCTGACAAACCTGTACGAGGCCAAGTCACTACACAACAAGATTTTCTTAAAAAGAAGGCTTTATACTCTTCGGATGTCGGAATCCTCATCGGTGACCGACCATATCAATACTTTGAATACTCTATTTGCCCAGCTCACTACTCTGGGGCATAAAATAGAGGAAGTTGAACGTGCGGAGCTTCTACTTCAAAGTCTACCGGATTCATACGATCAACTCATCATCAATCTGACCAACAATATCACTAATGATGTGTTAGTCTTCAACAATGTTGCAGCCGCGGTTCTTGACGAGGAAAGTCGGCGCAAGAACAAGGAAGACAGGTTGGCAAGTTCGAAGCATGCAGAGGCTTTGCCGATGATGAGAGGAAGATCGACAGAGCGTGACTCCAGTGGGAGCCACAAGTATGGTAGATCCAAATCCAGAAGTAAGAAGAAGAATTTTTACTGCTATAAATGTGGTGGTAAAGGGCACTTCAAGAAAGATTGTACAAGTAAGAAGAGTGTCGAGAAAGATTCTCAAGGAAATGTTGCCAGTACCTCAGACGGTGGAGAAATACTATTTAGCGAAGCAGCGACTGTTACGGAAGGCAGGCAAATATTTTATGACACATGGATAATGGACTCAGGAGCGACATGGCACATGACGTCTCGGAGAGAATGGTTTGACCAGTATGAACCAGTCTCAGGAGGATCTGTATTCATGGGAAATGATCATGCCTTGGAAATCGCTGGGGTAGGAACTATCAAAATTAAAATGTTTGATGGTACTATTCACACCATACAGGAGGTACGACACGTGAAGGGTCTGACAAAGAATCTTTTGTCTTTGGGACAATTGGACGATATTGGGTGCAAGACCCGTATCGAAAATGGGATCATGAAGATTGTGAAAGGCGCGCTTGTGGTATTGAAGGCGGAAAAGGCTTACAAGAATATGTATGTACTTCTGGGGGAAACACACAAAGAGGCAGAACTAGCTGTTGCATCGACTAGTTCGGGAGAAGAATTAACAGTGTTATGGCATAGGAAGCTCGGGCATATGTCAGAACGAGGGTTGAAGGTTCTCTCGGAACGAAAGTTGTTGCCAGGGCTTACAAAAGTGTCTCTACCCTTTTGTGAGCATTGTGTTACCAGTAAACAACATAGACTAAAGTTTGGCACATCTACTGCCAAAAGCAACGGTATTCTGGAGCTGATTCATTCTGATGTTTGGCAAGCACCGGTTGTATCTCTAGGAGGAGCGAGATATTTTGTCTCGTTCATTGATGATTTCTCTAGAAGATGCTGGGTGTATCCTATCAAGAAGAAATCAGATGTTTTTCCAGTCTTCAAAGTGTTCAAAGCGCGGGTTGAACTTGACTCTGAAAAGAAGATCAAGTGTTTGAGGACTGACAATGGAGGAGAATATACCAGTGATGAATTTGATGCATATTGTCAACAAGAGGGCATCAAAAGGCAATTCACAACGGCTTACACCCCTCAACAGAATGGAGTGGCAGAGCGGATGAATAGAACCCTGTTGGATAGAACAAGGGCTATGCTGAAGACAGCGGGTCTAGCCAAGTCATTTTGGGCAGAAGCAGTCAAGACCGCCAGCTATATTATCAATCGATCTCCATCAGTGGCGATTGAGCTGAAGACTCCGATGGAGGTGTGGACAGGCAAGCCAGCGGATTATTCTCGGTTACATACATTTGGAAGTCCGGTGTATGTTCTATACAACGAACAAGAAAGATCAAAGTTGGATTCAAAATCCAGAAAGTGCATCTTCTTGGGCTATGCTGATGGTGTCAAGGGGTATCGTTTGTGGGATCCCACTGCCCACAAACTTATTATCAGCAGGGATGTTATCTTCGAGGAAGATAAAGTGAAGGGAGACAAAGGCACACTGAATTCAGATACTACTACAATTCAGGTGGAAAATAAGACAGAAGAAGGTCAAGTTTCTTCTGAAGTATTACCAGAGCACGATGAACAAGAACCAGATGAGTCAGAGGTTCTCAAAGTTCGGCAGTCTACTCGCGAGAGGAGACCACCGGGTTGGCTTTCAGATTATGTTATTGAGAGCAATATTGCATATTGCTTACTGACAGAGGATGGTGAGCCATCGAGTTTCCAGGAGGCTACTCGAAGTTCGGATATATCCCTATGGATGCAAGCTATGCAGGAAGAATTGGAGGCCTTGGACCGGAATAAAACTTGGGATCTTGTTTCACTACCACAAGGACGAAAAGCCATCGGTAACAGATGGGTCTATAAGATCAAACGTGATGGTAACAACCAAGTGGAAAGATATCGTGCAAGATTGGTGGTGAAAGGATATGCTCAGAAAGAAGGTATCGACTTCAATGAGATATTTTCTCCTGTGGTTCGGCTTACAACAGTCAGAGTAGTATTGGCATTATGTGCGGTGTCTGACCTACATCTAGAGCAGCTAGATGTGAAAACAGCTTTTCTTCATGGAGATCTTGAAGAAGAAATTTATATGCTCCAACCAGAAGGTTTTACTGAAATAGGCAAAGATAACTTGGTTTGCAGGTTGAACAAATCTCTGTACGGTCTAAAACAGGCGCCGAGGTGTTGGTACAAGAGATTTGATTCCTATATCATGAGCCTTGGGTACAACAGGCTTAATGCAGATCCTTGTGCATATTACAAGAGATCTGGGAATGATGATTATATCATTTTGTTGTTGTACGTGGACGACATGTTGGTCGCAGGCCCCAACAAAGATCGAGTCCAAGAATTGAAGGCACAGTTGGCTAGGGAATTTGATATGAAGGACTTGGGACCAGCAAACAAGATTCTAGGGATGCAAGTTCACCGAGACAGAATTAACAGAAAGATTTGGCTTTCCCAGAAAAACTATTTGAAGAAAATCTTGCAACGCTTCAACATGCAAGATTGTAAGCCAATTAAAATGTTTGATGGTACTATTCACACCATACAGGAGGTACGACACGTGAAGGGTCTGACAAAGAATCTTTTGTCTTTGGGACAATTGGACGATATTGGGTGCAAGACCCGTATCGAAAATGGGATCATGAAGATTGTGAAAGGCGCGCTTGTGGTATTGAAGGCGGAAAAGGCTTACAAGAATATGTATGTACTTCTGGGGGAAACACACAAAGAGGCAGAACTAGCTGTTGCATCGACTAGTTCGGGAGAAGAATTAACAGTGTTATGGCATAGGAAGCTCGGGCATATGTCAGAACGAGGGTTGAAGGTTCTCTCGGAACGAAAGTTGTTGCCAGGGCTTACAAAAGTGTCTCTACCCTTTTGTGAGCATTGTGTTACCAGTAAACAACATAGACTAAAGTTTGGCACATCTACTGCCAAAAGCAACGGTATTCTGGAGCTGATTCATTCTGATGTTTGGCAAGCACCGGTTGTATCTCTAGGAGGAGCGAGATATTTTGTCTCGTTCATTGATGATTTCTCTAGAAGATGCTGGGTGTATCCTATCAAGAAGAAATCAGATGTTTTTCCAGTCTTCAAAGTGTTCAAAGCGCGGGTTGAACTTGACTCTGAAAAGAAGATCAAGTGTTTGAGGACTGACAATGGAGGAGAATATACCAGTGATGAATTTGATGCATATTGTCAACAAGAGGGCATCAAAAGGCAATTCACAACGGCTTACACCCCTCAACAGAATGGAGTGGCAGAGCGGATGAATAGAACCCTGTTGGATAGAACAAGGGCTATGCTGAAGACAGCGGGTCTAGCCAAGTCATTTTGGGCAGAAGCAGTCAAGACCGCCAGCTATATTATCAATCGATCTCCATCAGTGGCGATTGAGCTGAAGACTCCGATGGAGGTGTGGACAGGCAAGCCAGCGGATTATTCTCGGTTACATACATTTGGAAGTCCGGTGTATGTTCTATACAACGAACAAGAAAGATCAAAGTTGGATTCAAAATCCAGAAAGTGCATCTTCTTGGGCTATGCTGATGGTGTCAAGGGGTATCGTTTGTGGGATCCCACTGCCCACAAACTTATTATCAGCAGGGATGTTATCTTCGAGGAAGATAAAGTGAAGGGAGACAAAGGCACACTGAATTCAGATACTACTACAATTCAGGTGGAAAATAAGACAGAAGAAGGTCAAGTTTCTTCTGAAGTATTACCAGAGCACGATGAACAAGAACCAGATGAGTCAGAGGTTCTCAAAGTTCGGCAGTCTACTCGCGAGAGGAGACCACCGGGTTGGCTTTCAGATTATGTTACTGAGAGCAATATTGCATATTGCTTACTGACAGAGGATGGTGAGCCATCGAGTTTCCAGGAGGCTACTCGAAGTTCGGATATATCCCTATGGATGCAAGCTATGCAGGAAGAATTGGAGGCCTTGGACCGGAATAAAACTTGGGATCTTGTTTCACTACCACAAGGACGAAAAGCCATCGGTAACAGATGGGTCTATAAGATCAAACGTGATGGTAACAACCAAGTGGAAAGATATCGTGCAAGATTGGTGGTGAAAGGATATGCTCAGAAAGAAGGTATCGACTTCAATGAGATATTTTCTCCTGTGGTTCGGCTTACAACAGTCAGAGTAGTATTGGCATTATGTGCGGTGTCTGACCTACATCTAGAGCAGCTAGATGTGAAAACAGCTTTTCTTCATGGAGATCTTGAAGAAGAAATTTATATGCTCCAACCAGAAGGTTTTGCTAAAATAGGCAAAGATAACTTGGTTTGCAGGTTGAACAAATCTCTGTACGGTCTAAAACAGGCGCCGAGGTGTTGGTACAAGAGATTTGATTCCTATATCATGAGCCTTGGGTACAACAGGCTTAATGCAGATCCTTGTGCATATTACAAGAGATCTGGGAATGATGATTATATCATTTTGTTGTTGTACGTGGACGACATGTTGGTCGCAGGCCCCAACAAAGATCGAGTCCAAGAATTGAAGGCACAGTTGGCTAGGGAATTTGATATGAAGGACTTGGGACCAGCAAACAAGATTCTAGGGATGCAAGTTCACCGAGACAGAATTAACAGAAAGATTTGGCTTTCCCAGAAAAACTATTTGAAGAAAATCTTGCAACGCTTCAACATGCAAGATTGTAAGCCAATTTCTACCCCTCTTCCTGTTAACTTCAAGTTATCCTCCGAGATGAGTCCTAGCAGTGAAGCAGAGAGGATTGAAATGTCTCGAGTACCATATGCATCAGCGGTGGGAAGTTTAATGTTCGCTATGATCTGTACAAGACCAGACATTGCGCAAGCAGTGGGAGCAGTCAGTCGGTACATGGCGAATCCTGGAAGAGAGCATTGGAGTACAGTTAAGAGGATCCTTAGATACATTAAGGGTACCTCAGATGCTGCATTATGTTATGGAGGACCAGATTTTACACTCAGGGGCTATGTGGATTCAGATTATGCTGGTGATCCGGATAAAAGAAAATCTACTACTGGTTATGTGTTTACACTTGCAGGAGGAGCAGTAAGCTGGGTTTCAAAACTGCAGACAGTTGTAGCTTTATCTACAACGGAGGCAGAATATATGGCAGCTACTCAAGCTTGCAAGGAGACGATATGGACTCAAAGGCTATTGGAGGAGATTGGCCATAAACAAGAGAAAGTTCATTTGTTTTGTGACAGTCAGAGTGCCTTGCACATTGCAAGGAATCCAGCCTTTCATTCTAGGACTAAACACATTGGCGTTCAATTTCACTTTGTTCGTGAAGTAGTGGAAGATGGAAGTGTGGATATGCAGAAAATCCATACAAAGGAGAACATAGCTGATTTTCTGACAAAGCCGGTTAGTGCTGATAAATTTGAGTGGTGCAGATCCTCAAGTGGCCTAGCAAAAACGTAAGCAGCAGGGTATGTCAAGATTGAAAGGATGTGTGGAGATGTGCTTGAGTCTCAATCAAATCTCCAAGTGGGAGAAATGTTGACTTGGCTGTCCTCATTTATGAGGGCAGCTGGTGGTTGGTAGTTGGGGAGATGGCAGTTGGGAGATGTGCATTTAATGCACATCTTCAACCCTATAAATAGAGCTCATTTCCTTCATTCTAATTCATTCCATTTCAGAGTGTTCTCTCATATCTCTACATTTAAGTGTGTATTCTATAATATTTGTGAGGTAGTTTTCTCCTATATTGAGAGTGTTCTCTTTGAAAGATAGAGAGAGGTTGTAACCCACAAAATATTATAGTGGAATCTTTTCATCTTGCCCGTGGTTTTTACCCTAATACTTTTAGGGGTTTTCCACGTAAATTCTGGTGTCTATTATATTCTTCATTTTCACTATTTTCTATCTCATGTTGCCGCACTTGGGGCCAACAAGGGGCCAACAGCAATATGTCAAAGACACAATTCTGTTGAATTTTAGTTATTTTCTATGGGTCCTGCTTGAGTATTTTTTTTCTCATTTAGTCAGTTAAATTTCTTTTGAAAAAGTTTCAGCAGTGAATATGGTTTTTGGGACAATTAATTACCATTAGGTTAGTTACTTAAAGACTGTAACTACAGGTATAGATATAGTGTTTAGATTTTAGTTTTTGGATAGTCACTCCAATTCATGAAATATTTATTGGAATTTTATTGAAACTTGTATGAATGTTGCTTTTTGTCTCCACTTGTTTAATATGTGGTTTGGATGCGGTCTGTCAAGCCATGTTTTCATTGTTCCTGATTCTTACCAAAATGTCCTCGAGACCACTTTCATCAATCATCCCCATGGTTTACTCGATCTTTCTTGTTATATTTTTTGTCGATAAGATACTATGAAGTCTAAATCTTGAAGGTGGCTGCTTGTGGTCCTGACAGACTTCTGCATTTTTTTTTGTAGATAAATATTAGAATCGACTTTTTTTTTGTCTCTAGTTTATGATATCAGTATGCTGTATTTCAACTATATCTACTCGTTACCTGTCTATTATCATTCCATATAAATATAATGATAGAACTAGAATTTGGATGTCAGGTAATGGAGACTTTTGTTGCTCTTGAAACAGTATTAGAATTGTTTTTTTATTTTTGAAGGAGTTGGGTTCTGTTTTTTATTATAAGAAAGAAGATCAATCTTGACATTGATCCATAAATCAAGACTATCGTCCTTAATTATGCATGTGAGGTTTTTTGAACTAAAATTGGTTTTGGTTTGATTCTTGCTGTACATGTTTATGCTGTATGTTGTTATTAAAATTTTAATATTTTATATATATATATATTATATTATATATATATATATATATATATATATATATATATATATATTATATTCCCATGGTTCATCGTTTTTGGCGCCTAGACCGTTGTTTCATATTTTATTCCCAATGGTACGATTATGATAATCATTTAGTACAAATGATTAAATTTGGATCCATACGGAATGGTTTTAGATTAGTGGCTTGTCTGCAATGAAATAGAAGGATTGTAATGTCGTAGAACCACAAATTCTTAACCTTTTTTGATGATTTAATAATAAACTTGGCATTTGGGCCATCTCTGCTGCCTAACCGCAGAATTTCAATGGAACAAATTTATTTAGTACTTTAATGATTGACAAACATCAGCACAAATAATTACAGATAAAGAACAATAGTCCATATCTGCTTGTTTGGATTTTCTTCGGTGCACCCGATGTTTAGAAACACCAATACACATACACATGTATGTATATGATAGGACCTAAATTTGAGGATAGCCAACCTCCTAGATAATTGGGATTTGAGAAGAGAGAACTTGGGGAGAAAAAACCTTTTTCATTGATTAATTGGTTGACTGAATACAATGTTCTTCACAAGGCTATTTATAGCCACTGATAACTAATAACCGCTAATGAAAAAGCTGTCATCCACCTCTACAATCTAACCGACTCAGTACCATGCTACTAACTAATGAGATCCTAACCAGGCTTCACTTCATAGTCTTTTTGTTTCCTTGGCTTGTGTCTTGGTTTTGAGCTCTTGTTGATGATCTGCTGTCTTTCTCCCTTATCATCTGTTGCATTCTTTTGCTCCCTTTTGTAGTTGTATCATTTACCCCACTAGTTGAAAAACACCTTCTCCTCAAGGTATAGTTTGAATAACTCCAATAGTTTATATGGGTTTAATGCATTTCTTCCACTATATCTATTGATTAACTGGAGAGTGATTCGTTGCGAAAGTACCTCCAAAAGTTGCATACCAATCTCTACATGAAGCACAGCTCTCGGTACCCTTCGATCATCCATCCACGCTCCTCACTGTTGCTCCGAAGTAAAAAGAAAATAGTAGCATTGGAATGATGTCTCCATGAGAGTATCCAGATTACAATTAGAAGAGCAAACCAGCAATTCGTTGAGCTTGTTGTCACTGATGCAATCAACAAGAATTTTATATAAATGTGTTTGTCTTTAAATTTGTCAATTGTTTCCTTCACCAGCTTGTTCAACCCATTCCTGATTATCAAATTTCAGAACACTTAAGAAAATCAACAACTCTAAAAGCATTTTTTGCAATGTCAAAGTTAACAAATCCAAAGCATGATGATGTGCCATCTTCATTTCTCATCACCACTGCACTAGTTAGTGATCCAAATTCACCAAGAAACTTTCTTGTTGCCTCAACTTCCTCAATTTCTGCTTGCTCGATAGTCTCCACATTTTTAGAATCACCTTCATTAGTTTCTGTTTCACAATTAACGTGCTTCTCCTCGCTGATTTTCTCATCCGGTAATCCCCCAAAGCAAATTTCGATGTAGGAGAATCAATAATAACCTCAATAGAATGGGCAAAATGTATGGAGTCCTCGAGAACTAGTCGGCTCGGCTCAAGTTTCAGCTGGACAAGTTCTGCTCGATCAAATTCTGAAGTAGGTTCTTTCAGACACTGCTCCAAGTGCGCTGTGTTGTTAGAAATATCCGGTTCGACTCCCGTTCTAGAAGGATCTCTTGTAACTGAGGATGAAACCTCGACAAGCTCGGGTTGATCGTTGAAGTGATCCACCATCATTGCCTTTAACTTGAGCATGGATTGGTGTATTGATTTCAAATTTTCCTTCATAGTTGCATTATTCTCTTTAATCTTTGTGAGGTTGGAGAGAATACCTACGAAAGGAACTTGTCGCGGCATTTCTAATCCCTGAAACTCCGGTTACTGAATTTTATCCGAGGAACTCATAGGTTTTGGCGACTGAAATGTAGAATTGATAGTTGAATGTTGTTGTAGCGCCATCTCAGGTTGTGTGTTTTGAAATAAATTGTGGGAGATATGCACTGATTCAACAAAGACATGGAACATTTTGTTCTGAACGATGCTGGAGTAGACAATTCTGTTCTGTGAAGCTTCGAACTACTTCGTCAGTGAGTGAACCACAACTATAATCAAGCTATGGGGTGTATCATCAATCATAGCGGATCAAACCACTAGCACGTATAATCATTGTTTAGGTCCTCGGTTACCATGAATGCAAGAGATGAATGTTCATTAACGGGTCAATCCAACCCGATCAGAACCGGAACCGGCCGGTTCTGGATCCGCTAATTCCAAAATCGGTCCTATCCGGTAAGGAACCGGATTGGATCCGGTTCTGGGGCTATCGGTTCCGGGTTGGAATTATTTCAAACCCGGAACCGATTTTTTTGAATTATTAATTTTTTTTCAAAAAATCAAGGGAATTTGTTGCTTGGAGGATTCGAACACGCGACAATCACTTTTTATTCTACAACTTTAATCAATTGAGCTAATTAGCCTTTGTGTTTGTAAACTAACCTTAAATATATTTATCTAAAATTTAAAAAACAAAATTAATTTTTTAAAATAACGGATCCGGTTCCGGTTCAGCCCGGAATGGTAGAACCGATCCGGATCGGTATCTTACCGGTTCCGGATCGGGCTAACCGGTCCAATTTTGGGTCGGGTCTGGATTGACTCGGCCCGTTAAGCAACCTTACATAAAGTCATGCTGTTTAAAAATTAATTCATATTTAGACAAGTTAAAATTTGAAAAGGAATGGCTTAAGTAAAAATTTAATGTACATTTTGTTTTTTAAAAAAACAAAATGTATATTAAATGTGAATTTTTTTTTTGAATTTCAACGCTCCTGAGTTTGCAAACCAATAATTTGTCATACCAGTCAGTGCATAGGGATCAAAGTATCATGATTTCGTATAAGATAAGAGATTAGTGATTCATCATTTTTTTTAACAACTATTACAATTATGCGACTAGAGGATGAGACCGAAACCCGTGACATTCAACTCCCTTAGGCTCAGTTTGGTATACAGGATTAGGCAAGGATTGAATAGACATCCACCGTCATCTCATGTTTGACTCGTTTTTTGAAAGCCCGGTTGAATCTTTGGGCCCGTCATTATTATTGGTTGGAAAGGGAGGAGACATCCTTCCCCACGAGTGTGATTTCACATCTCCTTTCAAACAGTAAGCATGATGATTCATCAAATTTCCATTTATACCCTTCACACTACGTCCAAGCCAACCCTGTAGATTAGAAATTGAGTAGGAGAGAAGCACCGGTGTTACCGGGGTACTCCACAATAGATCTAAATTCTCCATTCGAGAAGAAGCTTAGAAAAATTTAAATAAGAAAAATAAGAATTAAAGAAGCATGGGTGCCTAGCGTTCAGGTTGGAGAATGAACAAAATGCAGTTAGCTAAAATATTTAATTTATTATTTAAATAAAATTGACGACATTTTTATTAATAATAATTAATTATAATATTTTATTAATAATTAAATTACATAAATAATTTTTTTTTGATTATTTTAAATTTAGTTGGAATAAAATAATAGAAATAAGTGTAAAACCTATTTGAGGGTATTTTTGTCATTTTAGGTATAAAATTAACTATATCATCTAATAATTGTCAAGTACACTTATCATACTTTATTAATCATACGAACCAAACGCAATATAATTTATCCATTTCTTTACTTATCAACTCATTATTCACTTTTTTTAATTTATCCATCACTTATCTCATCCTCGAACCAAGCGCACTCTTATTAGCTGAGTGATCCATCATTGCATCTACGTAAATTGCATTTTGAAACGCATCATGCTTAATTAATGAACATCAATATCTTTTCATGTTTAAAATATATATATATATATATATATATATATATATATATATATATATATATATATATATATATATTGCAAAGTAAGAATATCACTTTCAAAATAATTGGAAGAACTGAAACTGACTTATGAAACATTGAATATCAATAATGTTATTCTCTTCATAAATGAATGTGCACACACAAGAATACAAAACCCAACTACTCTAAACCCCGAAACAACAACAAATCCACGATAAACACACACACACACACACGCAAAAAATTAAATAAATAACAATAATCACATTTCAGTACATGATTTCAATGCCTCAGAAGTGCTACAACGGAGAAGAGAAGCGACGACACAATGACAGCACCGGGGAGCGGCAACGAGAACGAATCTCCGGTGTCCGGTGCAGGAGCTGGCGCCTGAGCTGAAACCGTGACCACCGATGCGAACAGCGCGGAGAGGGCGTAAGCTAACAGCATTGCAGTCACAGTGCTAATCTGCGCCATCAAGCTGAGAGAAAAAGAATGGCGCGCTTGGTAACTGTAAGATGTCTGGGGTTACGGTGGGCTTATTTATATTGGGGAAGTGGGGACTTTGACAGCTGGTTGACAGAAGAAGATTGGACGCTTCGTAATACGACGTCGTATGGGTTGCAGACACGTAGTTTGTTTGGTGGGACTCCTCCGGCAAGGCTGTTTGCTTGTCCTGTTCCTCGACCCTTGCATGTGCCTATTCGTCTACTTGTAAGTGCGTGTAATTATTGTTTAATTTTATGTAGAATACAGAAATTCTTTTAAAAATTTATATAATTTCACTGAATAATTATCACTTGTTATCATTGTAATTTAAATTGGTTCGCTAATTACTTTTTTTTGAAGTTTAGTGGCAATAGTATCTAGTTAAATAACAAAATTGTTATCTGGAAATTGTGACGATGATAATGTCATCACTTCATAAAACAATTATTTCATTTCACACTTTGATTCTTTTGTATTCCTTTGCTCACAGAAGAAACGTCAGATGGGAACCGGAAAGGTTCTTCGACGAAATCGTTCCAATGCTTAAGTCAGTACGATCCAAACTGTAACGAATGCAAGAGTACTAAAATCATCGATGTGTAAATTATGTATAATAGAAGATTACATATAAATATTGACCACCATCCGGTATTTATACATGATTCTTTTAGCTTGCCGTTCCGTAGTACTAAATCGTCATACCACCTGCAAACATATGATAAACTGTCATACCACCGCTTAAATTTTTAATGCCTCCAACCCACAATTTCCACAATAAATTTTGGGACCCCATAGTCCTTAATTTATTGAAACAAAATGACAAAAAAAAAACCAACACCAAAGAAATCATAAAATGTAATGGAAATTGGGAGCTAGGAGCCATCTCCTGCATCAATAGTCTCGATGTAGGTGGAGTCGCGATCAGGGACGAAACTTTTAGTGGGCTAGCTTGGGCTTTCGTCTCTTTTTGCTAGTCCTTTCATAGTTACGATTTACACTTTTGTATAGTAATATAAATCATGTTCCACAAGATCCTCTATCAGCTATGCCGGTATCTATACTTATACGAAGCCCAGGCTAGCCCACTAAGTTTTTGTTAATAGTACCAGGCCAAAGCATAGGCTGGCCCACTAAGTTTTTTGTTAATAGTTCCAGGCCAAACCAACTAATTCTAGCCCATTAAATTTTTATTAATAGTACCAGGTCAACTTCACTAAAGTCTAGCCAAATAATTTTTATTAGTAACAGCATACCAAGTCCACTAATTTTTTATAAGTAGTATTAGTCCATAATCCAAATGATATGGGCCATGACTAAATGTATGCTTTGATATTGTATATGTACATTATATATACTAGCGACACCGGCACGCGTTGTGTGTATATATAATCGTTTATTTTTATATAATATGATTTTTATTATAATAAATATTTATAAAAAATTACCTTATTTTTAATAATTTTTTTCTTCTATTTATTCGAATTATAAAATATAAAAGTTTTTTTGGTTTTGTATTTATTTAAATTGTTTATATTTTTAAGTATCAAGGAAGCTCGTGTTTCTAATTTTAGATTGATAGGCTTTGTTTTTGTATTGTGTGGGTATTCTTGGATTACAAAAAATTGGCATAGCATAACATGAGGGGCAATATTGAAATTATGAAAAAGGCTTCACCAAAGAAGTTGCTCTAGGGTGCTCTTGCATTAATATATATATATATATATATATATATATATATATATATATATATATATATCAAACATAAGAAAATGTTAGTTTAAGCCTTGGGGATGGAACTTGATCAACTAAATTAACATGAATACAATAATATATGAAACATGATTTACATTAAATTGGAATATAATAATATATGAAACGAGATCTATAGATATATTATTAATTTTGTATTTTTATAGTTTTTAATGTATTATGATGATAAGATAAAATAAAAGCAATGGAAACCGAATACTGAACGACTTAGTTCTCAAGACGATATTTAAAAAAAAACAATGAACAATAATGAACATTCATAGTTATAAAATCTTTATTCTTGTTTTATCGTTTTTACAACGTTTTATATATTTCTTATTTTTTGATATTTTCATTTGTGTATTTGATTGTTGGATTATCAATTATGATATATTACATTTAAATGTAACTTGATAAATTAATTTTCATATTAATGAATTTTTTCAAATGCTTTTTTCTTATTTGGATTTTAGTCCACCCTACTATGAAATCCTGGTTTCGTCCCTGGTCGCGATATCTTGTGTTGTCGTGTAAATGGATAAAATTATGATGATTATAGTAAAAAACTTGCAAATGTAGGTGATTGAGCCATCTCCGGCATCCATAGACGGTGTATGTAGAGTCATGATATCTCGTGATGTCGTGTAAATGGATAAAAAAAATAAGATGATTATAGTAACAAAGTTGCAAATGTAGGTGATTGATTTACAAATTGTGCCTTAATTTAGTAAAATATATATAGTGCAAGTAGTTAATTTAGAATTTTATTTTAGTTTTGTGTGAGTGATATGTGGTGTGAATGGAGATAGTGTGAAGTAAAAATGTCTAAATTTTGTAGTGGTGTGGATGTAAGATTAAAGGTTTTCTTATTGCCTGACGGCTCATGGGATCCACAACCATGAGTTGGCCATGTATATCAAATCCAATTGATAGTTGCTCACCACATGCCAAGATCTCATGTTGTCAAGCAATGGTGGAATATTTGTTTAAAAAATATTATAGATGTAATATTTTTTTTTATTAATAAAAATAAAGTTTTCTTTATAATTTAAATCCTTTTAAATTTGATTAAACACGATGGACATTTGATTAGTATAACAATTTTTCATAGGAAATATTAGAGAATCAAACGGAGCGGACGGCACGAGGCACGGCACGAGCACGGCACGGCACGTTTTGCAAACGGGCCGTGCCGGCACGGCACTGTAGCATGGGCCGTGCCGGGCCATAGGGTGCCGGCCCGTGGGCCGGCACGGCAACGAATAGTAAAAAAAAATTTTTTTTTTTTAAAACTGGTAGCAATCGATCGCCATCTAACTAGCGATCGATCGCCCAGTTAGGCGATCGATCGCCAGTTAGGTGGCGATCGATCGCTACACCAAAAAATAAAAAAAACTTGAAATGGGCCGTGCCGGCACGGCACGGCACGTAGGGGCCGTGCCTATGGGCCGTGCCGGGCCGGCCCCTTGTGGAAATGGGCCGGCACGGCACGGCCCATTTTCGAAACGTGCCGGCACGGCACGGCCCGTTTGACACCTCTAGGAAATATGTAATGTAATTTAAATTTGTTGAAGTAGAATTATTCTTTTTGTGGACAAGATGAAATTGTTTCCATCAGTAAAATCTTGTGAATTCATCTTCTATTTCAATAAATATAATAAATCCTGAATCCCATCTGATTCAGCTAATAAATATTATTATTTGAAATGATGAGATCCGAACAATCGCCCAATAGTCGGATCCGGGTAATTGGCCAAAGTCAAAGATTTGAAGAACATACTTGGTTATTACCTACGTCACAAAGCAAGGTCTGAGACATCGGGTTTCACTCCAACTGTCAAATTCATCTGTTGCCCAATGAAAATATTCAAGAAAGTAGAGTACTCTGCATTCATCAAGCTATTTGTAAGCCATATTGCTGTTCTCTAGAAGAGACTTCATCCTCCCCACATGGTTTTAGCGCACCAGACAAGTTCATCCAATTTATCCTGTTTCAGAAGTTGAGCACATAACTCAAGAAGCGACTGAGAAGGCATCGACTCTCTGTAGCCTAGGATTTTCCCAGACAGTTTTAATATCATGTATAATTCAGCAAGTGATTGTCACTTGGTTCTTGATTCGTTACTTGTGTGTCTCCATGTTCGGTTTGAGTAGGCTCACTCAGGTTAAGTACTGTATGAGAAATAAAAGCTCAAGCCCAAATTTTTAGTTGATTAGAACAAATTTGGTGAGTGAATATTGAATTGACAATTGATTATAAATTCCGCTTTGGGATTTTGAAACAATTGATATTTTTATATTGAACAATAAATCAATAGAGTGTAGTAATGTGGAAAAGAATGGTGCCCTTCGCTCGCCGTCCGTCCGAACGCTCGGCTCTGCTCGGATCATCGCGCCGCGCCGGGCAGCGACGACGCCATGGTTCACAGAATCGGTATCGGAACGGCCGTTCCGGCCGTTCCGGAACCGGAACGAAGGTTACCTTGATGAAACCAGCTTGTAAAGGGAGTTGTAGTGTATCGGCGTTCTGAAGCCAAAAATCGCCGATAAGTCGGCGTCGCGGAGTCGGAACGGCGGTGTCACGGAGTCGCAATGGCGGAACGGCCGATTTCCCTAAAAAAAATTGATTTTCGATTGCCCTAATTTTTGGTCCTCTGCTGCGTGCATTGAGGTTGAAAGAGACGAAGGGGGGAGAGAGAGTGCAAGGGAGAATGGGCCAAATGTTATTAATTGAAATGTTTCTATCGTTTTTTTTATTTTTTATTTAAATTAAATTTATCAGTTTAAAATATTAATAATTTGGATATTGGGGATATTAATTTAGAAATAATTAGTGATAAATTTGATTGTTCCATAAATATAATATATATATATATATATTAATTAATAAGTAATTAAAATTATTATTTTTTATTTTAAAAATTAAAGAAATGATAATAAATTAAATTAAATTATCAATATTTTATATAAAAATAGTTAGAGCATATCCAATTGATTTTTTCAATACTTATATACATTGTCCAAATTTAAATTTAATATATGTATTTTAATAAATTTATTATGAAATAATTTAATTTTTGCAAATGTAATAGAAGATAATATTTTTTAGAGTTGAATTTTGTAGTTATAGGTTGAAGATGAATTTTGTAGTTGGTATATATTTTAGAGTTAGAGATGTGCTAAAATAGAGTTATGAATTTGTGTCTTAATACTTTTTAAAACTCTTAAAAGTGGCAAAGAAAAATGCCGAGGACAAAAGTTGAAAAATAGTAGAATTTTAGGACATATTGAGGATGATTTATGTTTTAATAAGGTGTATATAAGATATAAAAAAAAATAATTAATTTTTTTATTTTCTTTAAAATAATCTTCTTAAATATTATTTACAAATAAAAGAAGATGAAAATATATTTTTTTCAAAAAAAGCATTCTTTTTTAATTTTTTAGTATTATTTTTAAAAAATCCGCTCCGTGACCGTTCCGTGAAATGTTATCGGAACTGGAACGATGACCTCCGTTCTGGGCACCGTTCCCGCGACGGCGAACCATGGACGACGCGGAGCACGTGTCTCTGCCACGAAGGCAACCCTATCTTTTTACTACTCGGATTTCTAGAAGATTGATTTTTCACCTCCTGTAACTTCAGCTTAATTGCTGAGTTAATCTGATATTAAATGTGAGACTTAATATTTGATGTTAAGTATTGAGACTTATCAACTACAAAACTAAGCACAACCATTTAATCTCTGAACTTTGGGAGGTCTGCTGCTCAGCTATATAAACTGCTCCAGCTTCATTTTTCAATGCATCCAAAAAATCATTCTGCATTCATACATTCAGTTTGAGAGTGTTACATACTACTAGTGTTCGAAAGAGCGTTCGCAGTTTTGCTTCAATCCGAACAGAGGTGATTGGGCATTGTATCTTGGAACTCACTTGTCCAGGAGGCCAGACGCTTATATAGGCGGACAAATTTGAGTTTACGGGCACACGGTTTACTCTGGCCTCGTCCAGGATTGTTTTCAAATTTTTGTTGAAGACAATTAACAGTTTATAAACTGTTGCTACAAGTCTATTGTTTGTGTACTTTTTTTTACATCAAGATTGTTTAAACGGATTCAACCCTTCAAGTGTCATGTAGAACCAACAAGTAATTTGGCTGCCAATGTATGGGTATCAGGACTAGTTTCAGAGTTTTCAGGTGGCAAGTTATTTTAGGCTTCCTCCATAGACGAATAATTTCTTGGTTAGTTTTTGTTACGGGAAAATCTACAAGGACCGATTATGCAAGCCTAGAGATGTCAAATGGAGCGGATGACACGAGGCACGGCACGGGCATGACACGACACAACACGGAGTTGTTCGACACTGCCGATTTTGCTACAGTGTCGTGCCATGCCAGGCACGGCCAGGGACGTGGGCCGTGCCGGGCCAAGGGGTGGCGGCACGGGCACGGCACGAGAGTGTATTATTTTGTTAAAATTAATTGGCGATCGGTCGTCATATAATTGGCGATCGGTCACCTAATGGTACAGACGTGCTTGGCGATCGATTGTCGCATAATTGACGATCGATCCCCGAGTGGCAATAGGTTATAAGCGTGCTTGGCAATCGATCGTCGAAAGCCCAACGGTAAAAAAAACAAACAATAAAATAAAATAAATTGATTTGGGTCGTGTCATTCCTGGCAAAATCAGAGACGGGTCGTGCCAGGCACGGCCCGTCTCTGTTGCGGGCCGTGCCGAAACAGTGCCGGGTGACATGAATTACCAGGTCGTGCCGGGCCATCACGACCCATTTGACAGCACTGCAAGCCCAAGAGATTCTCCAACTGGGTGAGTGAAGAAAGGCCCAAAGTGATTAGAGTTTATCATAGAAGGGCCCAAAAGCAGTTAGAGAAGAAAGTGACCAGTCACAGTTTGTAAGGTGGGGTGAGGGAATAATAACGGGGGCCGGGACGTGGATAGATTCATTCAGGAAAAAATTGTTGAGTCTTTGTGTCAAGCATCTAAGCTTGGGCATGAGGGAATTACTTCTCCTGAGAAGTATTTAGCGTAGTCTGTGTAATTCATTTGTTGTGTATTTCCTTTGTTTACATTCTGTAATTATATATAAAATCCATCCTACTATTGGGTGAAGTGTTTCTGTGTTCGTTCAATTACTTACGAGAATTTTAGTTGCTATCCCGGATTATGCGACTAGGAAGATACAATAGCATGCCCACCATATATTGCGAGAGCTGGTTCAATAGGGAGAAGTGGGAAAAGGAGCAAAATGCGGAAGAGGTGGAACGGGAAAGGATATTTGAAAGGTTGAGAAATAATTTGGATAAGGTGGTGACGCGAAGGAAGGTGCGAGTTCCTCAGGTCAGACAGCATACCTACGAGAAATTGAATTTGTTTCAGAAGTCCTTGCGGAGGGTGTCGGCAAGCTTGGAAAGGACCTATGTTGCACGGATACGGATATGCGGATACGTGGATACGCAGATACGGGTACGATTGCATGGGTTTTTTGAAATTTGTAGGATACGATACGTCTGGATACGGCAAATTTTATTAATTTATTTATATATATATAAATATATAATTAATTATATTTGTAAGAAATCGAGTTTCAAGCATATAATCAACATTAAACAAATTAGAAATCATAATAAAGTTGCAAACTCAGCAAATTCACGATATATGGTAAAATATTAATTCAGGACATCTAAAAATTTCAAGCATATAATCGACATTAAACATATTAATGTTGGGATATGCCCTAAGACAAGTCATTAGATGATTGTTTATGACATACAATGTATTATAATTTTATAAATGGCAAATCATTATTATATATTATTCGAATATCTGTGCAATATGAATTGATATATAAGTTAATGTCCTTAGAATAATATTGTATTATTCTTAAAGACTGTCCCTAGTCAAGTATTATCATAAATAAGGATAATGATAATACATTGAGACTAATATGTTTTGATTGATGAATTGTTCATGGATATGAGATATCAAATCAACACATGGGTACATGTTAGAGAACAATGTACTGGACAGACCCACCATGAGAATGCTACATGGATAGTTATATGAGTGTCATAAGCAATTCTCATAGTGATAATAATGTATGTAATCCTTACGACTTGAGATCATCAGAGATCCCAGCATAAGGAGTTATGTATCTTGATATTGTCAAACGTTACCTGTAACAGGGTAAACTATAAAGGCAACTATTGGATACACTACGAATTATGTAGAGGGATGTTGATTGATCAAGATAGGATTTGTCCCTCCTATATAACAGGAGAAGTGTTTGGGCCCTTGATCAAGTAAGACTAAAATGCATGGTCGTGCTCGAATGAGTCGATATGTGATATCGAGCTTATTCGTTTATTCTAGTTCTACTTGGGGATCAAGAAATAGAGATTGAATATACGAGTGTGACTATTCCATGACTCGTGTTCAATCTAAACACATGGACAAATGGATTAAGTTACATGGTTAATATTATCACAAGTTCTAAAGGTTATGTCGAGTCAAAGACATTCTTGTAATTTGGGTAGCCTTGATG
Organism: Haberlea rhodopensis; assembly: GCA_907163345.1. Lineage (NCBI taxonomy): Eukaryota > Viridiplantae > Streptophyta > Magnoliopsida > Lamiales > Gesneriaceae > Haberlea > Haberlea rhodopensis. The sequence continues at coordinate 73,401 of CAJQUN010000292.1, forward strand.
TGTTGCTAGATACCGCTCATTGCTTGTGACATAAAATGAGATTTTATGTCACTGCCAACATTACAAGATCCTATCGGGTCGCACAAAAGATTAAATCGATAAGGGAAATTAAATTCATTGGATGAATTAATTAATTAAGAAGAGTCTTAATTACATGATTATAAGGATTTAATTAAATCATGGGTTTGGGCCCATGAGGCTTTGTGAAAGCCTTTAATTAATTCATATATAATTTGATAACAAGGTGATTAATTAAAAATTAACACTTCATATCAAAACCCTAGCCACAATAAGGTGAAGCTCTCGGCCACCTCTCAACCAAAGTGATCTCTCGGCCGCCGCCTTGAGCTTTTGGTTTTCCGGCCATCTTCATTCGATTTAGAATCGTGTGTGGTTGTTGTTCCGGTTTAAGAACGAGTCTAGCAACTTGTTCTTAAATCCCCTTTCGATTTGATCGTGTGGATACCGTAGAGGCAAGATCTTGGAGGTGTTGCTATTGACTCGGAATTCGTTGGACGTGGTGCTTCGTGGAATCTGCTCAAACACGCTACAAGGGTGAAACTCCTATTATCTATAATCCGATATGACCACTTTGTATAGATCCGCGGTTCTAAAAATCCAAAATCTTAAATTCCGCTGCGTTGTATGCTTGTTGGATTACTAACAGTGGTATCAGAGCAGTGTTCAAAGCTCATATCGGATTTATGTGGTTAATTGTTTAATCATATTTAGATTTGTATTGCATGCTAATAAAACTGTATATAATCATATATGATATGATTAAATCGAGTTTGTGTAATTATCGTAAAATTATATTTGATATAATTAAAGTTTATTGTATACGATACATGAAGGCGCAAAACCGAGCCCAAAGCATGAGATGGTTCGGCCACCACCATCACAAATGACACACGGCTGCCACATGAGGGCTAGGGTTTTCGAACCCTTGGCTCGAGATGGCTTAGCCGTTGTGGCTAATAATTGTGCATGGAAGTGTCGAGACAATGCTAAAGTTTTAGAATTTTTGGCTCGATTAGATGGTTGGCGGCTTCCTCCACATGAGAGCTAGGGTTTTTTGAACCCCTTGGCTCGAGATGGTCGAGCCACCACCGTCATAATTCGTGCATGGTTGGACCGTGGCTCGTGGCTAAGAATTTCGAACCATGTGGCTCGATGAACATGAAAAGACGCGACGACGGCTAGGGTTTGGAACCCTAGCGGCGCCGCATGTGCTCGGACCGTGGCTTGGGCTAGGGTTTCGAACCCTAGGCCCATGCATGGTCCAGTCGTGTGGTTAGATGGGTCGGACCCATTTGGTTCATGTTTTGAGTCGCATTAAGTTTCGTGGCATGTGATGTCCCGAGCGTACGATAATTTCATAAAATTTATTTTACAGTTTTATTGGGATTAAATTTTAAAATGTTTAGAATTTAATTCATTAATTGTTATTGCATGTTATATGTGTTGTTTGAGCATGGTGCATGGTTATAGCCCTTTAACCTATTAGATAGGATTTGTGAATGTTTGTAATTGTAATACGACCTGCGAGTCGTGCCTTCTCTATTTTTCTCAATATGTTATCCCTCCCCTACGTTCCCCTCGAATGTGAATCGAGGAATTCTCTATATCTTGTAATTGTTATATAGTATAGATTATTATATTGATGGTGATCAATGAAGATGGAGCTTGATGCCGGGACGAGGAGGTCATTCACAATTTGGAGCCAAAGGAAGGTGCTTGTGAAGTAACCTTAGGTTGACTCTTAGGATTTTCTCATTGGCTTGAGAAAATCGCTAGTAGGGGCTATAACCATGTCACGTTTACTTTATGTTGATGTATGAGATGCATGTATACTGTTTTATTTAATATTGATGCTTATATATATATGTAGATATGTATATATTCATATATGTACTGGACATATTTTCAATATTAATTAAATCATGAGATCAATAAATCCCTCTTATAATATTAAGTTTAAGATGCCTTCCAATTAAAAATACTCGTCAAGACTTCGATTGAACATGTGTGGGTTTGCCAAAGCAAAGCACCGTGACAATCTTAGTATGGCGCGAAAGGATAAATGTGATATCCGTATTATTTTAAAAATTGGGTTCGACTTAACTAGCTTTATCTCAATAGGATTGGGAACCTAGAGGCATGCGGTTGGATAATAATTCATTAGATGAATTTGAACAAAGCGTTGTTCGTCCAATCATCCAAGAATTACATGTGATGAAATTGACAAAGTGTTGTCTACCTAAATAACCGAGTCTTGGGCGATTAGCCAAACCTAACTCAAGATTAAGTGAAATATGGATCTTGGCCCACTAAAGTTTTCGAGGGTTGATAATTTTAAATAAAATAGTGGGAGTGTCATTTAATATAAGACCATATTAAATGATTAAAATCATAAACTTATTTTGCATATTTATATTGTAGATATCCATGGCAACTAACAACGTTACAAGCACATTATCATTGCGATCGGTCCTTGAGAAGGACAAACTTAATGGGACAAATTTCCTAAACTGGTATAGGAATTTGAGGATTGTCCTCAAGCAAGAAAAGAAGCAATATGTCCTAGAGGAACCCTTTCCTGCTGAGGAACCTCCCTTGACGGCTGCTAAAGCCGATAAAGATGCTTACAAGAAGAATCAAAATGACGCACTTGATGTTGGGTGCCTTATGCTTGCCACCATGTAATCTGAGCTTCAGAAGCAACATGAGGAAATGGAGGCGTTCGATATGATCGAGCATCTAAAGCAACTGTACCAGCAACAAGCAAGACAAGAGAGGTATGACGTCTCTAAAGCGTTGTTCCAGTGTAGAATGGTAGAAGGAAGTCTAGTTGGAACTCATGTACTCAAGATGATTGGGTATATTGAGAATCTGGGTTTTCCTTTGGACCAAGAGTTGGCCACTGACGTGATCTTGCAATCGTTGCCTGAAAGCTTCAGTCAATTTGTCTTAAATTACAATATGATTGAAATTGAAAAGACTCTACCACAGTTACTTGGCATGCTTAGAACTTTTGAAGCAAATAGCAAGAAGTCTAAGCCTACAAATGTTCTTATTGTAAACAAGAGCAAAGGAAAGACTAAATCTAAGAGCTTCAAGAAGAACAAGAAGGTCCTTTTTAAGTCTAAGCCACATGCTTCTGCACTAAAGCCAAAGGGAGGAGTGGCAAAGGAAGGGAACTGTTTCCATTGCGGTGAGACCGGTCATTGGAAAAGGAACTGCAAAGTATATCTGGAAGATCTTAAGAAGAAGGGAAGTGTGAGTTCCACTTCAGGTATTTTTGTTATAGAAGTCAATTTATCTACTTCTTCATCATGGGTATTAGATACTGGATGTGGATCTCACATTTGTGTAAATGTGCAGGATCTTAAAAGGAGTAGAATATTGGCAAAAGGCGAAGTGGATCTCCGAGTTGGAAATGGAGCAAGAGTTGCTGCATTAGCTATAAGAGATTACCATTTATCTTTGCCTTCTGGTTTATCATTGATTTTGAAAGACTGTTATTTTGTGCCGTCTATTACCAAAAACATTATTTCAATTTCTTGTTTGGACAAGTGTGTATTTTCATTTATGATAAAGGACAACTGTTGTTCTATTTATTCAAATGATATGTTTTATGCAAGTGCACAAATGATTAATGGTCTTTATATATTAAATCTAGATATGCCTGTCTATAACATAAATACTAAAAGGATTAAAAATAATGATTGTAATCCAACTTATCTCTGGTATTGTCGCTTGGGCCACATAAACGAGAACCGCATATCAAAACTTCATAAGGATGGAGTATTAGATTCATTTGATTTTGAATCATATGAAACATGCGAGTCTTGTTTAATGGGCAAGATGACTAAAGCCCCTTTCAAGGGACATGTTGAAAGGGCAAATGTTTTATTGGGACTAATACATAGTGATGTATGTGGACCAATAAGTACACAAGCTAGAGGTGGTTTTCAATATTTCGTTACATTTACTGATGACTTCAGTAGATATGGGTATGTGTACCTAATGAAACATAAACATGAAACCTTTGAAAAGTTCAAGGATTTCAAGAATGAAGTACAAAACCAATTTGGTAAAAGTATCAAAATCCTTCGATCAGATCGAGGAGGTGAATACTTAAGCCAAGAGTTTCATGACTATCTAAAGGAGTGTGAGATAGTCCCACAACTCAATCCTCCGTATACTCCACAATGGAATGGTGTATCCGAGAGGAGAAATCGAACCTTGTTAGACATGGTTAGATCAATGATGAGTCATGCAGATCTTCCGATATCCTTTTGGGGACATGCTTTAGAAACAACAATATTTATACTGAACCGTGTTCCACCTAAATCAGTAGAAAAGACACCATATGAGATATGGACTGGGAAGCGTCCTAGTATGTCTTTTATGAAGATTTGGGGTTGTGAGGCTTTCGTGAGACGTCACGTCTCTAACAAACTTGGACCCAAATCTGATAAGTGTTTATTTGTGGAGTATCCTAAGGAAACGAAAGGATACTATTTCTATTATCCCACCGAGAACAAAGTGATTGTTGCTCGGACTGGTGTCTTTCTTGAAAGAAAATTTATTTCTAGAAAAACCAGTGGGAGACAAATAGAACTTAGTGAAGTTCAACCACAAGAAAACATTGAACATGATATTGAGATGGAAACAGAGGAGACACCACAAGCTGTTGTGGATAAAGTGTCTGCTCAAGAGACACAAGCCCAGCGTAGGTCTGTAAGAGAACACCGGGAGCCACAGAGATATGAATTTCTTGTGATTCAACAAGGTGACTTACTACTTATTGATGAGGATGAGCCATCATCTTATCAACAAGCTATAATGGGCACTGATTCTGAGAAATGGCAAGAGGCCATGAAATCTGAGATGGAATCCATGTATGCAAACCAAGTATGGATTTTGGTTGACCCGCCTGAAGGGGTGAGACCCATAGGGTGCAAATGGATTTTCAATAAGAAGACCGACATGGATGGTAATGTACAAACCTATAAAGGTCGACTGGTTGCTAAAGGTTTCAAACAAATTCATGGTATTGACTATAATGAAACTTTTTCACCAGTTGCCATGGTTAAATCCATTATGATCTTACTTGCACTAGCTGCATTTCATGATTATGAAATCTGGTAGATGGATGTCAAAACAGCTTTCCTTAATGGAAATCTGCTTGAGGATGTGTACATGACACAGCCCGAGGGTTTTGTCGATCCAAAGGATGCTGGAAAGATATGCAAGCTACAACGGTCCATTTATGGATTGAAGCAAGCTTCTCGGAGTTGGAATCTTCGTTTTGATGATGCAGTCAAAGAGTTTGGTTTCATCAAAAACGTAGATGAACCTTGTGTCTACAAGAAGGTCAGTGGGAGCATAATTATCTTCCTAATATTGTATGTATATGACATACTTCTAATTGAGAATGATATCCCTGCCTTACAATCTGTAAAGATTTGGCTAGGGAATTGTTTTTCTATGAAAGACTTGGGTGAAGCCACATATGTATTAGGAATCAAGATCTATAGAGATAGATCGAGAAGATTACTTGGCCTAAGTCAAAGTACATACATAGACAAAGTGCTAAAACGGTTTAGCATGCAAGAATCTAAGAATGGATTCGTGCCTATGACACATGGGATACATCTCTCGAAGGATCAATGTCCTTCAACACCAGATGAGAGACAACGCATGAGTAAGATTCCATATGCGTCAGCTATTGGATCCATCATGTATGCCATGATATGTACTCGTCCCGATGTCTCGTATGCTTTGAGCATGACGAGCAGATATCAAGTTGATCCAGGTGAAATTCACTGGATTGCAGTCAAGAACATCCTGAAGTACTTGAGAAGAACTAAGGATACATTCTTGATTTATGGAGGTGAGGAATAGCTCAATGTAATTGGTTACACTGATGAAAGTTTCCAAACCGACAAAGATGATTTTCGATCGCAATCAGGATATGTGTATTGCCAAAATGGAGTTAAACTATGCAAAGTACCAACAGATGATAATGTATCTGACCCATTGACGAAGCCACTATCACAACAGAAGCATGATCGTCATACTAGATCTCTAGGCATTAGGTATATGTCTGATTGGTCTTAGTGCAAGTGGGAGATTTGTTGGGATATGCCCTAAGACAAGTCATTAGATGATTGTTTATGACATACAATGTATTATGATTTTATAAATGGCAAATCATTATTATATATTATTCGAATATCTGTGCAATATGAATTGATATATAAGTTAATGTCCTTAGAATAATATTGTATTATTCTTAAAGATTGTCCCTAGTCAAGTATTATCATAAATAAGGATAATGATAATACATTGAGACTAGTATGTTTTGATTGATGAATTGTTCATGGATATGAGATATCAAATCAACACATGGGTACATGTTAGAGAACAATGTACTGGACAGACCCACCATGAGAATGCTACATGGATAGTTATATGAGTGTCATAAGCAATTCTCATAGTGATAATAATGTATGTAATCCTTACGACTTGAGATCATCGGAGATCCCAACATAAGGAGTTATGTATCTTGATATTGTCAAACGTTACCTGTAACAGGGTAAACTATAAAGGCAACTATTGGATACACTACGAATTATGTAGAGGGATGTTGATTGATCAAGATAGGATTTGTCCCTCCTATATAACAGGAGAAGTGTTTGGGCCCTTGATCAAGTAAGACTAAAATGCATGGTCGTGCTCGAATGAGTCGATATGTGATATCGAGCTTATTCGTTTATTCTAGTTCTACTTGGGGATCAAGAAATAGAGATTTAATATACGAGTGTGACTATTCCATGACTCATGTTCAATCTAAACACATGGACAAAGGGATTAAGTTACATGGTTAATATTATCACAAGTTCTAAAGGTTATGTCGAGTGAAAGACATTCTTGTAATTTGGGTAGCCTTGATGTGTTGCTAGATACCGCTCATTGCTTGTGACATAAAATGAGATTTTATGTCACTGCCAACATTACAAGATCCTATCGGGTCGCACAAAATATTAAATCGATAAGGGAAATTAAATTCATTGGATGAATTAATTAATTAAGAAGAGTCTTAATTACATGATTATAAGGATTTAATTAAATCATGGGTTTGGGCCCATGAGGCTTTGTGAAAGCCTTTAATTAATTCATATATAATTTGATAACAAGGTGATTAATTAAAAATTAACACTTCATATCAAAACCCTAGCCACAATAAGGTGAAGCTCTCGGCCACCTCTCAACCAAAGTGATCTCTCGGCCGCCGCCTTGAGCTTTTGGTTTTCCGGCCATCTTCATTCGATTTAGAATCGTGTGTGGTTGTTGTTCCGGTTTAAGAACGAGTCTAGCAACTTGTTCTTAAATCCCCTTTCGATTTGATCGTGTGGATACCGTAGAGGCAAGATCTTGGAGGTGTTGCTATTGACTCGAATTCGTTGGACGTGGTGCTTCGTGGAATCTGCTCAAACACGCTACAATGGTGAGACTCCTATTATCTATAATCCGATATGACCACTTTGTATAGATCCGCGGTTCTAGTAATCCAAATCTTAAATTTCGCTGCGTTGTATGCTTGTTGGATCACTAACAATTAAGGTGGTTAAGAAATAGGGATTAAGTTAAATAATTTAATTTTAATTACATTTTCAATCCTATTTTTTAAAAAAATTCCAAAAGTTCCCGTATCTAAGCCGTATCGGATACGGTCAGCGGCGTATCTTGACCGTATCCGAAACGTATCCGAAATAAAAACTTATTTTTTGTCCACAGATACGCCACGTGGCGTATCCGATACGTATCGATGTCGTATCCCCGCTTATCCGTATCCCAGAAGTATCCGATACTTGACTGTGAAATTTTTTGGAGTATCGGTGCAACATAGGAAAGTACAATCGAGACCGTGGCTAGAAGCTTCAATGGAGTTTACCAAACCATCGTCAAGGACGAGACTTCTGACACTAGACAGGGGGAGATAACAGGGGCAGCATCTAGCGAAGTGGGTGAAGAGGCCGAAGAGCCTTCGTAAAAGGTGGACGTATTTGAAGACGAACTTAATTGAAATTTCTGGAACAGAACAAATTCTTGCTGCGAGTGGGAAAGAAGAAGAAACTGGAATGGTTGAATCAAACAGATTGGTGGGTCGGGTTTGTCCAGAGTGGGCTTTAGGTGAATATTTAGGTTATATCAATCATTGGGCCCAAATAAGTTTGATGGACCAACCAAAAAGCTTTGCACTTAAATTTTTCCATGGCACCAGAGGGAAAGAATGCCAGGGAAGTAAGAGGAACGACAAGGACGTTCAGCGGCCTAGGGACTGCGATCCTCGAGGCGGCAGTCGGTGGGTTGGGCTCGGTCGGGTCTTTCACGAGCCAGCCTTAAATTTGGCACCTAAAAAAGGAACCTGATTTATCCATGCAAGAAGAAATTGGCTCAAATCCTCGTACATAATTATTTAGTTGGGAAGTCCTGAATTTCATGTGTCTCAATGTTAGAATGAAGAATGTCTATGATGATTATCTTCTGTGATGAAAGAATAGCTAACTTTGCCAAGTTATTCTGATGTCCCTTGTCTTTATGATGATGAGAAGATGGAGAGCTTTCAAAATCCAATGGATTATGGTGATACTGAGATAGAGATTGCAACAGATGACTGTGTGTCAAGAAATGCAATGAAAGGGGGATATAAAATTGTATTTTAAGTGTCAGCTTGAGAATGGCCATCTTATTACTGCAAAGGTGCAAAATGAAGCAAGTACACAACCAATGGTGGATGTTTTTTATCCAATGTTATTGATGGGTTCCTCAGTGTCCCATGCGATAGACTTCACTTATTTGAGGGAAGAAGCTTTGTATGAACTCGACATTCCATTGAATATTGTTGCTTTCGTGGTTTGATGTATTATTCAATGGGAGAGTTGTGCTAGGGTAGCTTATCATAATGAGGGATGTATTGAATGTCAATAGGACTTGGGATAGAGGTGTTGGGAAAATAACGCCATATTTTCTCTTGTCAGATATGTGGGAGCAAAAAATAAACACGGAATAAAAAATACACAAGGTTTACGTGGTTCGGCAAGAATAAGCCTACGTCCACGGAGCTGCTGCAAATATTTTATTTAAGAAAAATAATACAAGTGTTTACAAACACTGACAACACTCAACCTGAAAAACACTCAGAAAATTATACAACAATTTTCTCGCAGTAGTATTTTTACTCTGATTGCATTGTGTTGTATTTTCTCTCTACAATTTAGGGTGTTTTTGTGATGATATAAAACTGAATGAAATTGCAAAACAATTTATAGGAAATTTTCGGTGCAAAAGTCTTCACCCGGTGCCAGCCTTTTCTTTGAAAATTTGGCAACATTCCTTCGGTTCTTTTTCAAAAGAAGTGGGATGTCAACTCTTTCAAAATTCAACACTGAATTTAACAAAAAATTGTCGGACGTTGTTTTTCTTCTGTGGGGTACTCCACTTTGACTAACAATCTCACACTTGAAGACTGATCTCAATCTGTCTTCACACCTCGATCAATGCAGCAGTCTTTTCTGGTCTGTTATTTCAACAAGCCAACTGAAGTTGAACACAACTTCAATTTATGAATGGTCACCAACTTTGTTAACATATCTGTTGGATTCTTACTTCCTTGGATCTTCTCTAATGTTAGCACATCATCCTCAAGCAGAGACCTGATGAAGTGATAACGGAGACCAATGTGTTTTGTTCTAGAGTGAAATGCTGAATTTTTTGCCAGATGTATTGCACTCTGACTATCACTATACAAAACTTTTTTTTATGGTTTAATCCCAGCTCTGTTAAAAAACATTGAAACCATATCAACTCTTTACTGGCTTCTGTAACTGCAACATACTCAGCCTCTGTAGTGGATAAAGCTACAATCTTTTGTATCTACGATATCCAACTAACAGTTGTAGTTCCAACAGTGAATACATAACCTGTGGTGCTTCTCCGGTGATCGACATCACCTCCATAGTCTGCATCTACGTAACCTTGTACTTTTAGTTCTCCTTTTCCAAAGTACAAACACTTCTTTGCAATGCCTCGTAGATACCTCAAAATTCACTTAACTGTTTCTTAATGAGCCTTACCTGGATTTGACATAAACATGCTGACAACTCCCACCGCATGGGCAATGTCTGGTCTTGTACAGACCATCGCGTACATTAAACACCCAATGGCTGAAGCGTAAGGAATTTTATACATGGATTATCCTTACTTTAGACATGGATTCTTTTTGTTCCTCCGTCTGAGGACACTGGTCCTTGGATAAGCGAAATGACTAGCCAATGGCGTGCTAACTGTCTTGGCGTCGCCCATGTTGAATCTTTGCAAAACACGATTGATGTATTCCGCCTGAGATAACTGCAAAATTCCGCTTATCTCTTATGATTTTCATTCCAAGAATCTTTCTTGCTGGACCCTAGTCCTTCATGTCAAATTCTTTTGACAACTGTTGTTTCAAGTTTCTGATCTCGTCTATCGTCGACATAAAGTAGCAAAACTGGACTTATATTTCTTGAAGTAGAAACAATGGTCGGATTGCACCTCTGGAAACCTTCCTTGTGCATAAAGCCGTCAAACTTTAAGTACCACTACCTTGGAGCTTGTTTCAGGCCGTACAAACTCTTTTTCAATTTGCACACCTTATTCTCCATCCATTTCTCTGCGAAACCTTCTGGTTGAAACATATAGATCTCCTTATCAATGTCTCCGTAAAGAAACGCAGTCTTCACGTCCAATTGCTCAAGATGGAGGTTTTCACTGGCAACAATAATCAATACAGTCCTAATAGTATTGAGCTTCACAACTGGAGCAAAAATTTCTGAGTAGTCAACTCCTTTTTTTTGCTGGAACCCTTTGACCAGTCGGGCTTTGTATCTCGTGGAACCATCATGATCTTCCTTCACTCGATACACCAATTTGTTGTGAAGTGCCTTTTTGTCCATAGGCAACTCAACAAGTTCCCATGTCTGATTGGACATCAAAGACTCCATCTCGTCTTTCATGGCAATCTCCCACTTGCTGGCATCTTTGGTCTGACATGCTTCATTGTAGCATTCGGGCTCACCTGCATCAGTTAGCAACAGATAGGTCATATACCTTTTGTTAGGTACATGAGGCCGAGAACTCCTTATCAATTCAGGAACTGGAGCAGGAGAATGTGATGCATCAGACTGTTGCTCGCTGTCTTGATCAATTGATTCCCCCAACTGAGGAATCTCAATTATTTGCTCCACATGACTTTCTGTGACATCGTCCACCTCTGCATACACTGGCTCACTCTATTCTGAGTCGCTGACAACTGTGTTATGCCTGTCCTTTTACATCACTCGTTCGTTGAAGATTACATTTCTGATGCGGATCATCTTCTTGTTTTCAGTATCCCAAAAAGCGGTAGCCAAACTCATCTTCACCATAACCAATGAAAGTGCACTTCTTTGATTTGGGATCAAGTTTGTTTCTGTGTGCATCACTGATTTGCACATATGCTGCACATCCGAAAACTTTAAGATATGAGAGGTTTACCTCTTTTCCGCTCCATACATCTTTTGGTATTATGTGCTCCAATGGTACCGATGGACCTCGGTTAATCAAGTAAGCTGCTGTGTTGACTGCTTCTGCCCAGAACTGCTTTGGCAGGCCTGATTGGACCCGCATGCTTCTGGCTCGTTCTGTCAACGTCCGGTTCATACGCTCAGCTACACCATTGTGTTGAGGCATACCCGGCACGGTTATCTCCATTCCGATCCCGTGCTCATAGCAGAACTTCTTGAATCTGGTGTCTTCATATTCACCACCATTGTCGGTTCTAAGCTTCTTTATCTTCAACTATGTCTCATTTTCAACCATCGCTTTCCAAATCTTGAAAGCCTCAAATACTTCTGACTTATATTTCAGAAAATAAACCCATACTTTTCTGGAGTGATCATCAATGAAAGTCACGAAGTAATGTTTTCCACTAATGGATGAGACATTCGTTGGTCCCCAAACATCAGAGTGAAGTAGTTCAAGTTCCTCCTTCTTTGGGGTTCTGGTACTTGTCTGAAAGCTAACTCTTCTCTGCTTTCCAAAAATACATCCTTCACATGTGTCAATATCAATTGACTGAAGACTCGGAAGTTTCCCCTCTGAGTGCATAACCTCCATTCCTTTCTCACTCATGTGACCAAGTGTCTGGTACCACATAGTAGGACTTTTGGGTCTGCTACAACTGCAATTGAACAGCGTGCTCCTGCTGTCATGTAAAGAGTATCACTCTTATTGCCTCGAGCAATTATCATTTCACATTTTGAGATCTTCCAACTATCACCGTGAAAGACTGTTGTATGACATTCACTGGCCAACCGAGATTAAGTTCTTTATCAGATCGGGAATATGCCTGACATCCTTCAGTTCCCATATATACCCGTTCAACTTAATCTTTATGATACATTTGCCAACAATCTCGCAAGATTGTTCATTACCAAGGTAGACTTTACCAAGGGACATATTTCTCGAAGAGTTCTCTTTGCAAAGTAGCATGGAATGATGCTCCGGAGTCTAATATCCAAGACTCTTCCTTGCACTCTAAAGAGCATATTAAGGCATCATCTATAGAAGCAACGTTTACTTCTCCTTTCGCCTCCTGATTCTTCGGTGCATTTTTGCACTGATTTTTATAATGTCCGGGCTGCCCGCATTTTCAGCATTCGATAGTCTTTGAGTTCTGAGAATTGGGGGGATTCCTAGATTTGGACCTCCTGTTCTTTTGTTTGCCACATCCACCTCCTCTGTTTGATTTTCTACCTCTTGACTCTGTATGTAATACTGAAGAGGTTGATGATTCATTTGAATCTCTCCGTCTGATCTCTCCACTGAGCACCAGATCACGAACATCGTCAAATTTCAACTTAGTACTTCCCGGTGAGCTACTCACAGCTATGACAGTAGCATTCCAGCTTTCCGGTAGGGAAGACAAAAGTATTAATGCTCGTACTTCATCATCAAAATCAATGTTAAACGAACTCAACTGGGTTGTCACTGTGTTGAGTTCATTGAGGTGTTGAGCTACCGATCCGTCTTCTACCATCCGCAAATTGAACAACCGCCTCATCAAATGAACTTTGTTTGAAGCTGATGGCTTAGCATACATGCTTGAAAGAGCTGCCATAAGACCCGCCGTGATTTTTTCTTTTGCTATGTTGAAAGCAACGTTGCGTGACAACATCAGTCGGATAACTCCGAGCTTTTGCTATCTAGAAGAGCCCATTCTTCATCTTTCATGCCTTCTGTCTTCACACCCGAGAGAGGTTGATAGAGGTCTTTCTGGTACATATAGTCTTCTATTTGCATTTTTCAAAAGCCAAAATCCGAACCATTAAACTTTTCAATATTTATTTTTCCTTCACCTGCCGCCATTACTCCCACTCGAATCTGACTCCCACCGGATTGCTGTATTGATAATTTTTGAAAATCAGCGTGTTATTGAAAAACACCGATGTGGACGAATTTAGTATCGCTGACCAAATTCTGCTATTTTCGAAATTTACTATTCATGAAATTCACTATTCATGTGAATAATAACCCGACAAAAAAAATTGACAAAATTAACAATCTGGCTCTGATACCAGTTGTTGGGAAAATAACGCTATATTTTCTCTTGTCAGATATGTGGGAGTAGAAAATAAATGCTGAATAAAAAACACACAAGGTTTACGTGGTTCGGCAAAAATAAGCCTACGTCACGGGGCTGCTGCAGATAATACAAGTGTTTACAAACACTGACAACATTCAATCTAAAAAACACTCAGAAAATTATTTAGCAATTTTATCGCACTAGTATTTTTACTCTGATTGCACTGTGTTGTATTTTTTCTCTACAATTTAGTTTTTTTTTTGTGATGATATAAAACTGAATGAAATTGCACAACGATTTATAGGAAATTTTCGATGCAAAAGTCTTCACCCGGTGCCAGCCTTTTCATTGAAAATTTGGCAAGATTCCTTCGGTTTTTTTTTTCAACAGAAGTGGGCTGCCAACTTTTTCAAAATTCAACATTGAATTTAACAAAAAATTGTCGGACGTTTTTTTCTTCTGTGGCGTACTCCACTTTGACTAACAAGAGGAAGAGAGTTTCTAATTATCCTTATTTTGGTTCGAAGGATGTGAACTTCATAGAAGATCATACTTTGAGTCTCAGCCTTGAGGAAGTGTTGTGTTCGTTCAATTACTTACGAGAATTTTAGTTGCTATCAGTTTTCTTCAAAAAGAATTAATGTTAGTCGTATTTCTCAAGAAATGTACCGTTGGCTTCTGCTTCTGATTCTGGAGTGGCCCAATGACTGGATATAAGCTCCACATTTGTTGTTTTTTCGCTCTCCAGGACATTATCTTCTAATATTTCAGGGTTCTTGAGAGTAACCTAATTTAAGCCACAGAAGTCATACAGGAAAAGACTGTTGGAAGTATAAGAGTGACAATTGCGACGAACTTACAAAGCAAATATTAAGTAGCCTATACACGAACACTAAACAAGTAACCAAGAGTTGTGCGAAAGTATGATGCTTTTACCATCAATCGTCATAGTTAGCTCTTCAAATTTAACTTTCTAAAAAAGTTTACTAATGTAAAAAGTGTTGCAAAAAATAAAATCATGTTTAACTTATAAACTTATAATTCTATGATGCACGGACACTCCTAAAAATCATTCGGTGTAGCGTCGAACACTTCTCGGACACCGACACTTCTCGGACACTCATTGGACATGTGTCGGACACGCCACGTGGTGTGTCCATTATTTTATAATAAAATAAATCGGACACCCGTGTCGGACACTCCCCTCAAAATCGGACACCAGTATCGCACATGGCTGATGGACGTGTCCGACACAGAAAGGATATCTTTGGATGATAATTGTACAATTTAAAAAGTTTTTGGCTAAAATAAAATTTAGAACTTAAACTCTATTAATTGAAGTAATATATGTTTGTTGTTAGTATGAGTTAGGGGTGGTTACCGGATCAAACCGGTCCGGTCTGGACCGGAACCGGCCGGTTCCGGGCTCGTTATGGGCGGAACTGGTCCGATCCGATAAGGAACCGGATCGGTTCCGGTTCCACCGGTTCCGGGTTGGACCGGTTCCAACCCGGAACCGGATTTTTCTTTTTTCTTTTTTTTTTTTTTAAAAAAAGGAAAGGATTTATCGGAAAATTTTTTTTTTTTAAAATGGATCCGGTTCAATCCGGAACCGGATCCGTTTGGTCCGGAACAGGTAAGATACCGGATCCGGAACGGTAGAACCGATCCGGTCCGGTATCAAACCAGTTCCGGACCGGTTCGGGACCGGTTAGTCCGGTTTCGATTTTGGACCGGACTAACCGGTCCGGTTTCGGACCGGGTCCGGATCGACCCGGTCCGATAAGCACCCCTAGTATGAGTGATACTATTATGATTTCAATGATATACATTTATATATATTATTTTTGAATTTGGTAAGAATATTTTTGGTGTTATATTTTATTTGGACGTGTTTGTTGAACTTTATATTAATTAAAGTAATATGTATTTGGTGTTAAACTGAGTGATATTATGATGATTCTAGTGACATGCATTTATTTATATGTTTCTTGAATTTGGTAAGAATATTTTTGTTAATTTTACATGGTTTTAGAATTAAAAAAATGTGAATTTCTAGTATTTGTAATATATATGTACAGGCGCGTCCCAGACATGTCGTATCCTGAATATTGAAAATCCGTGTCACCGCGTCCGTATCGGTGTCCGTGAATCGTAGCTTATAAATAATTATCACTACTTTTATTTCATTCTAATTCATCTCTTATCTTCATTTTTTTAATATCACGTGATGGTTCTATATGATTAAATATTGCATTAGCAAATGAAAATTACATAATCGAGTTAGATAATTATGGTTTAAAATATCATAATCGAGTTAGATAATTACACAATGGTAGAGATTTTGATTGGTAAATGAAAATTAATTTTAAATAAGATTATATTTATTTTCTAACATGAACCTGAATTATATTAATAAACCGAAAAATACAACAAAAACGAGCCAAGAAGCCACAAGAGACGATAATATCCGATAATACAGCGACAATGACATGTTCCAAACATGAGTAATGATTAAAACTCACATAGAGGGACGAATGGTAAAAAACCACAAGACCGTGTTCCAAGGCATTGGCCACATAGCCAAACTAGGTCCTCTCAAATTATGTTGCCCAGGATGTAGTCAAAAGAGTGAACTTCCTTCCAAGAAATCTGAAAGAATGTAAGAGGATAGACGAGATACATAAATTGAAATATTTTAGGGGTGACATACAATTATGGTAAATCTTACCATACATTGAGAATATTAAATTTGCCTAACGTATGGTTGTATGATAGATACACCTCATGACACTATCCCTAAGATAACATCAAATATTCCGTTACGAAGATAGAAAGTGTTTTTGGAAAAGAATTATAAAGCCTCATTAATCCATACCCACTCATTTTACATTTATAAGAATTAAGGAACTGATCCAACAAATATGACACAAAGATCAATGTTAACATTTTTAGTTCTAGATTACTTATCGTATTCAGACATAGCTGTTTATTTACTGGCAATATTACATAGAAATGACAGCAAAAATAGCTTGTAAACCTTGTAACCTCACATTACATAATTTACATCACAAACAAAACAATAAATCAAGTCATAATAGAAGACAAGTAAATGACACAAGTGATGCCATCATCAACCGTACTTTTAGCCCAGAAAAAAACATAGTTGCTCCTCTGACTGACTATAAATGTAATATCTGAATAATCAAAAACTGGTCCATCTAAAAATGAAAATGATATAAGGAAAAGAATCTTATAAGGTTTCCTTACTCAAAATATGCCATTTGATTCATCGCAAGACGTTCGTAGGAAGATCCAATTTTTACGCAACAGCAGGCAAGTCCTTGATCCAGGCATCGAGTGGCTTGCCAATTGAGTAAACAACAAAACCAATTTTCCTGAGCTTCTGCACATTGACAACGTTCCTTCCATCGAAAACAAAGGCTGGTTTCTGCATATTGTCATATATTTTCTGGAAATCAAGTGTTTTAAACTCGTCCCACTCAGTAAGAATACAAACAGCATGAGCTTCTTTAGTTGCCTGATAGGCGTCCCAAACGACAGAAACTTTCTTTGCTGTGGTTGGGCTCATTGGCTGGAGATGAAGGGGATGGTCCCAATCAAATTTGTTCAATGAAAGGTCTCTCTGGATCTGGTCCTCCGTCACCTGAGGGTCATAGATGCTCAAATGAGCCTTGTCGCCTAGGAGTCCTTGGCAAACATCAATGGCAGGAGTCTCTCTCGTGTCACCAGTATCCTTCTTAAAGGCAAAACCCAAGATGGCTATTTTCTTGTTGGCAACAGTGTTGAACATAGATGAAACTATGCGGTTGACAAATCGGTTCTTTTGGTAGTCGTTGATCTTAATAACTTGTTTCCAGTATTCTGCAACCTCAGGAAGACCATTGCACTCGCAAATGTAAACTAAGTTGAGAATGTCCTTCTGGAAGCAGGAGCCACCAAAACCAACACTAGAATTTAGGAACTTAGGACCAATTCTCGAGTCCTTGCCAACAGCGTAAGACACTTCGGTAACATCTGCACCAGTAGCCTCACATAGAGCAGACATGGCATTGACTGATGAAATTCTTTGAGCCAAGAAGGCATTAGCAGCAAGCTTTGAAAGCTCTGCAGACCATAAATTGGTGGTAAGGATACAATCTTCAGGAACCCAATGGGCATAAACATCCTTCAGCGTTTGGACTGCCTTAAGGCCTTCTGGGGTTTCCCTGCCTCCAATGAGAACCCTATCTGGTTTAAAAAGATCTTCAATGGCAGTGCCCTCAGCAAGGAATTCCGGGTTAGAGAGAATCTGATACTTGATTCCCTTGCTGTTGTGAGTCAAGATTTTTTCAATGGCCTCAGCTGTTTTGACTGGGACTGTGGACTTCTCAACCACAATCTTGTCAGATTTCGACACATCAGCAATCATGCGAGCCGCACTCTCCCAGTATGTCAAATCTGCTGCTTTACCAGCTCCAAGGCCCCGGGTTTTTGTTGGAGTATTGACTGAAACAAAGACTATGTCTGCCTCAAAGACATGTTTCTCCACATCTGTGCTGAAGAAGAGATTCTTGCCACGGCAATGTTGCACCACGTCATCGAGCCCTGGCTCGTAGATCGGAAGCTGATCACTGTTCCAGGCTTTGATACGAGCAACCGAAATATCAACAACAGCTACTTCAATTGCAGGGCATTTGAGTGCTATCACAGCCATGGTAGGGCCTCCCACATACCCTGCTCCGATGCAGCAAATCTTCACCATCTTTCCTATGCTACGGGACCTGGAAAATGGGAAAAATCAACACTTGCTTATTTCCCAGATATATTCTCATGCTGGTTAACAAAATATTGTCAACGAGTCAGCAACCATAGAGTAGGCAGCAATAAGATACCATGAAAACAATCGAAATCCATATTAGAAGCATCAGGCCGTTTTTGACAACATTCTAATCGCATGAAATATGATCCCTTCAGATCTTAACATCATTCCAAATCAGCCATTTCACAAAGGAATATTTCCCCATGATACTGGAGGGATCCAATTCATAGTTACTCATCTAGCATACATATATTTCAACTTGGAATGAAAGCAGCTAAAGGGATACAGTTGATGGACCAAGGAATATAATTATCTGTGTAGGCTGTACAAAATTACATGAAATTAATAAAACTAAAAAATGGGAACTAACATATGCTGCGAATTTGACTTATGGTAGTTCACCACTTCCCATGCCATAATCCATAACATTGGTAATCTCCCAAATAATTTCTTTAGCAGGTTTATTAGGAAACACTATAGATTATGTAAAAAGAACAAGAATTCAGATGACATATGAAGAACATAAATTACAATTCAAATGAAATGAAATAATTCATATCAAGAAAAAATCATTGGATAAATTCAGTAATGCCTCAAGGTAAAACAGACTAGATCTACAAGCGCACCATCTTCCAATTACATGTAATGAAATCCATAAGACACATACTTTTGAAAAAAAAATACTGATTCGAATCAAATGGCAAGCTTCAGGCAGGGCAACAGAAGTTTAACGATGAAGCTTGCATTTTCAAACTCTTAAAAAAAAAAAATTTAATTCTTTTATTCGATCTCCCCTAAGTCCTTCATGACTGCGTAGATCTAATCGTTCAACTATTACAAAGACAAAAAATCACGTAAAAAATTAGATTTCGCTGAAATCACATAGACTGCGACTGCTGCATTTCAGATCACACATAATTATCAAACATCAAAACCGAAATTAGTAGTTGTGCGAAATCAAGACTAAGAGAATTTACCTCCGGATCTTAGAAATGAACACGCTTGAAATTGTAGAGTAATATCTGCGCAAGAGTGGAATTCTACGAAAGCTGAGACATGCACGTGTTTAAATAGTAGTTGGGGTCAAGATCTACCCCGGGGAGGGGATGAATTGACAATAAAGCCCCTGTGTTTTTACTGGTTTGAAATCTAAAAATGGTTGTATGTACCTAGGGGTGCTTATTGGCCTGAACCGGTCCGATCTGGACTGGAACCGGCCTGTTCCGGGGCCGTTAAGGTCGAAATCGGTTCGGTCCGGTAAGAAACCGGATCGACCCGGTCCGATAAGCACCCTTATATGTACCGTGTGAGCTTCATCTATTAATTAATTAATATGATTAATCTACATAATTTGAATATTATATATTTTAATATTGAGTTTGTGTATAAATAAGACATAAACTAGGTACATATTTCCCTGTGAAACCATGTTTTTTTCATGTTTTCAACCCTCGATACCAGTAAGTTGCATAATAGACCAACACATGATAAACACTAGTAATTAACTGTATAAAATAATAATAATAATAATATATACACAATTATTATATTATTGATTTTAAATATTAGAAATCAGTACAAGTGTATTATTGATTAGAATAAAAGTATGTAAAAATAATTAACAAACTCTTGTGATTTATTTGCAAACATAATGTAGAATATAAAAAATAAATATGATATAAAAAGATTTTGAACGGTGTTTTATTTAATATATGGAAAAAGGGTGAAATTTTTATATTTTTATATAAGATAGGATTGTGGGAGTCTCGAACTCGAAACCGAATCCTCAACAAAAATCTATTTTGAAGTTAAATATGACGTTTAATGCTTTAGAATTCCCTTACCAAACTTGTAATGAGAAAAATACGATGAAATATCTCATGCCATAAGAACACATGCATTACTTTTATGATTAAAAACTAGAATACTAGAGCTCGGCGGTCTAGTCGAGATAGATAAGAGCTCATGTTTATATTAAAAAGAGAAAAAAAAAAAAACAAACTAGAATACTATATATCTTATAATAAATGATATTTTAATATTTAAACTGGTTTCCTATATATATTGAGTAAGCAAAATTTATAATCTGGATGAGAAAATCATACCTAACCATTTTAAGCTAGATTGGTAGGTATGGCCGAGAAAATCATACCTAACCATTTTTAGCTAGTTTGTTAGGTAGTGCTGTGTAATAGAGGTGAACACAATTTTGATCGATATAAATGACTTTGTTCGATTTGTTTTTCAACTAGCTATACTCTTTAAAGGCTATTGGTTAATTGGTTATTTGTTAATATGTATGGACACGTTACGATACTGATATGGTTATACGAGATTTAAAAAAATTCAGGATACAGAACGTTTGGGACATACACGTATATTTTTATATATGTTAATACATGTACTATATTATAAAGTACTAAGATTCACATTTTATAAATTCTAAAATCATGTAAAAGTAAAAAAAAATATTTTCACTAAATTCAAGAAACGTATAAATAAATGCATTGAGTATAATCATCATAATATCACACATACTAATGCATTTTATTTCAATTAACATAATGTTTAACAACGTCAAATAAAAGATAACAACAAATACCAAATTTAAGGAACGTACAAATAAATATATGTCACTACGTAATATCACTTATACTAGCACAACATGTATATTACTTCAATTAATATAAGTTTAGCAAACACGTCCAAATTTCATTTTAGTCAAAAACTTTTTAATTTTACAATTAACCTCTAAAAGTATCTTTTAGTATCGGACACACCTCTCTAAAGTGTACGACATGAGTATTCGATTTTATTTTATTCATAAATTAAGAACAAGCCACGTGACGTGTCTAATACATTTATGATGGGTTGTCGGTATCCTAGAAGTGTCCGACATTGTACCAAGTTAATTTCACTTTTTCAAGAGTATCCATGCATCATAGGTTATTTGTTTCCAAAATTGATTAAACCAGACGGGCAAACCAAACTTTTTAAAATCTGATACTTTTTTTAAATTTCTTATAAGAATTCTGGGAGATAGATGGGCAACAGACTTACTTTTAATCTGGGATTATTTATAATATTTATTATATTAATAAATCTCCTTTTGGGAGGAGGTGAATTTGTTTAGCCTCTCATATAATGAAGCCTGACACGAAGCACATAAACAAACTGAATTGAAATAACAGAAAAATTATAATTATTACCAAGCTATGAAAGTTGAATACAGCTTGGACACTACAAGATTTATTTTGTAAGAAAACAGAGGGAAATGGTCGATGCCTTCTGCTCATTCAGCATGTTTATTTATAGAAGTCTAGAGATGGATGTGAAATCAAGACTTCAATTCTTGTTTATTACACGTGTCTCCTTTCTTGTTTGGTATCTCGTGGTCCCTTCTACTTTCGGGAGAAGTGGTTGTCCTACAATTTTGTTTTCTTTTGTTAATGGTATTGGTCTTCGTCAGAGTCACATGAATCTTATCTCCATGTGGTCCCTAGAAATTTAGCTTTTGCGATCTGCGTGTGAATATTCCACGTTTACCTTGTCCTGTTTTGTCCTCTTTCTTCTGGTTCCTTTTGACAAAAATCCTTTCCCGAACAGTGGTTTTTTTGCTATGGGCAGCTCGGGCAGATGTGTCCTGCCATCTACCAAAGTGAGCCATGTTGCATAACTTCCGGCAAGTATCTTTGGTCTCCGGAATCTTGTTATCCCACAATATCTGCCTCTTTTTCTCAAAGATTTCCTCGGCAAATTTCGTAGCATGATTCGTCATGGAGTTCACTATGAAGGACATGTACGTCGTTTTCTGTAAAATTTTGAATGGATACTTGACTTATCCATCTCGGTGAGGCAGACCCATAATCCCCATTCAAAATTGTGATGAAGGCATTTTCTTGTGTTTTCTGGGGCTGCAGTTAAGAATTTTAGCTCCAGAACATCTCCTCTTCCGAGTGTATGGTTGTTTTGGCATGAGTCATACACTCCCTCGTAGATCCAATCCGATAACTTTGCAATTTCTGAAAAACTTGGTGCCATGGTATAAATTGAGGCTAGGCAGCCAAAGCCAAACCATTCGCGGACACTCTCTCGCTTGACACAAGGATGCATTCACATTAATGGGTATTTTCTTGATCAGCCAACTATTATTTTTCCATGAATTACACCCATTTTTGTATAGAGTTTCTCCCATGTTTTTTGGTATTCCTGCAAATGGGAAACTGGGGAAACTTTAATCTCATCAATATTAACCTTACACTTGCCTGCTGATGGACTAAGATTAATCTCTCCCTCATTAACCCCTGATGTGATGGGTTGGCTTGATTATTCAAATATCCTTGATACATGATAATCAATTTTTCCTTCTGTATCTTCCCCGAAATGATCACTACTAGAACGTGTAGTGGTGGTACTTGAATCCCCTACACCAGTTGATGAGTCCAACTCTCTTAAACACGACTTTAGCTTCGCTGCCGAAGCATCCTGTCGGAGGGGAAGATAAAGGCTGGCTCATAAACGGGTGTGAGCCTGCATGATAGCCTTCATTGCATGTTGGACCTTCGTGAATTCTAGTTCCTGAACTTGACCGGTGCCCTGAGCATTAATCACAAGGTAGTTGATCTGCTTGTCTAGCTCAAGATTTTCTCTGAGGTGCATTGTCCTCGTTATGATGGAATTGGTTTCACTCGCTTCCATCTCTTGTCAAAAAATCTGCAAGAATATTTTTATCAGATTTCACAATGACAATCTCATTGTCCTCGTTATGCTGGTCTTGTATCCTTATGTCTACCTCTCCTATTCTCGGAGTATCAATAATATCTGGCAACAGTGCTTTAGCGAAATTTTCGAAGATTCTGGGGACTTCGATTAATTCCTTTCTGAAGAATAGGTCTGAATGATGAGTATTCGAGATCGCATATGACACTTTGTAGATATCGAGTGGGGTCTATTCCCTTCTTTCATCAAATCATAACTCTTAAAATCTTGATGAATAGTAAGAACCTTGTTGAAATCTCGATCTCCCAAATTGTATGCAATTCTTGGATGGATGTTGAAGGTCATCTTTCCTGCATACAAATTTCCTGCAACTGCTCCCAAACAAGAATTTTTGAGGTTCTGGATTCTCTTGTCAAATATCATCGGGTTGAGTGGCGAATCAATTCTTTCCTTGAAAGTTGCTTTGATGATAACTCTAATGGTTCATTATGAATCCATGGGAGCGAATCAGCAACTTCTCTTTTCACCATATTCTTAATCTCCTGAATTTCTATGTAGGGGATTAACTGCATCTCAATTTGATTTCCCGTGAATTCCATCGAGATTGTTAATTCGTCTGTTGTGACCTTGTGGATGATGTGATGTTTCTGCTCTGCAGACCCATCATAACCAAGGCTTTTCTGTTGCTCCAATGGTAAATCCTTCGTAGTTTTAACTCTTCCTTCATGATCTTTATAAGGGTTTTATGAGAAACAGTGGTATGGAAAAAAAAACCCGATGGCTCTTCTCTGATCATGTGTTGAAGAAACTCTCCTTCAGTCTGATTCTGAACTGGATTCACCTCCATGATAATAAATCTCTTCTTCATAGATGCTTTCATCTGAGGGGATGTCACCAAATTGATACACATGCACAAATCCTGGAAATAAACAGCATCTTCGAACTCATTGGTATGTTCGAACTATTTCATTCATTGTCCGTAGAGATATGTCATCTTGCTCCCCACGTCCAGCAGTTACAATCTTTAAAACTTTCATTGGCCCTTCTATGAGTTCGTCTAAAGTTCTCTTTGTTGGGGCTCTGCTAGTACTTGCTTGATTAGAACCCGTTGACGAGGTTCTACTCCTAGTTGGTCCTGATCTCTGCCCCGATCTGTAGTTCGGGCTTTCTGCTTTGACCAGAACTTTCTAGATCTCCATGAAGACCCACTTCTTCTGGAACTAATTCTTCGGGTATAAGGATGATTTCTTTGGCCTCTGGGGATAGTTTCCGATGATTGTAGTGATATCATTTCATGTACAACAAAGAAGAGCTGTTTTGTTGATTCATCTTAGCCTCTTGTAATTCTTTTGGAGTTTCGCTTGATAGCACAACTACGCAAGCTTCACTTTAAGAAATGACATTCTCCTGGTATGATATCCCCGAAATGATTATGTGATTTTAATCATTAATTAAATTATGATGATTTTGGTGTTAATTCATGGGGTTGAATTGGTATTATTGGGGAGATGCATTTCAGGGTGCATGTGATATATGTTGGGATTTTGGGGTTGTGGCATGATTATTTGGGGTGTGTGTTTATTGTTTTGGTGTAGCATGTTTAATTGGGAAATTGAAGTATTTTATGAGTAAATACTATAAAATATCATGTGATGATATTTTAATATATCGTGCTAAATACCGGGACCAAAACATAACACATCATACCACCCAACACCCAACCACCCCCCAACCCATGATGATGACATAGCATAAGCTGACCATACCCCCCACTTGGCACAATCATTCAACTCATCTCCTCCACTCCAAATCTCGCACTTTCTCTCCCAAATAATCTCCAGCACCTGCTAAGCAAAATTGAGAGGAACCCTTCCATTTTCATTGCTTGGAGACCTTCCAAAAATCGGAGCAAAGTAAGGTGAGAAACCATGCTCTGGTTTTGGTTTAAGTTTGGTTGAGTTCAAGTTTTTATTTGGTGTGAAAATGGCATGCTAGCTTAGGTTTCTTTAAACCTTCGATTTAAATGCTTACATGGTGTTGTTATGAAGCTTCCAGTATTTTTCCTTGAGCATGTTTCATATTTTATGTGAAGGATTTAAGCATGTAAAATATAGTGTTCAAAAATCTGGGTAAGGTGAGTGCCCTGTTTTTTCTGGAAAATATGGGATGAGAGTGAAGTTGTGAAGGTGTTATCATGCTTGTTAGCTAGGTTTTTGGTAAACCTTTGATTTGAGTACATACTTGGTAGTTTTGTGAAGCCCTTGGCGTTTTTGTTCGAGCATATTTCATGGCTTATGTGGTAGATATATTGGCTTGAATATATGTGTTTGAAAATCTGGGAAATGAAATATGTACCCTGTTTCCAGAAAGTTTGGGTGAGCACTGATGTTGTTAGGTGATTTTCAAGCATGTGGGTTTTAAGTATAGGTATAACTTCGATATAAATACACTCAGGGTAGTGTATTGTAGCTCTTAACATATTTGTTCAAACATGTGGTGTATCTTATATGCTAGATCGAAGGGTATGAAAATGGGTGTTCGAGAATTCTGGAATTGTGTTTCTTGAACAGGGCAGCTCGATCGATCGGAATTCCATCTCGATCGATCGAGCGAGGCAGAACTTTGGTATTGAATGAAGGTGTCTTCTCGATTGATCGATAAGAGGGGCCGATCGATCGAGAGACCCAGAATGTTGAAAAAAATAAATTGTTATATTTTGTTTAAGTTTTGATATTGGATCATAATGAGACATCTAATATTGTGTTGTACACTGGTGTAGAGCCTTCACAGATAGCTACACAGCGCAGGGGATAGAGTCCTGCAACACACTATATTTTGGAAAGGTACGTAAGCGACGTACGGGCATCCAACGGTAACATGTATTAAATGTTCATTATTTGACATATGATAAATGCAAAGTTGTGCATTATGTGTATGATACATGTTGTTATGCATTGTCGTTGCATACGTATGCTGTGGAATAAAGAGTGTGTATTCCACGAGTCAGGGTTATCGTAGTGATAATTTAAATGCTTACGCTTATACCGCTAAAAATGTGGAGCAAGGCTTGCACATGGAAGCGGGGTATACCATACTAAGCGGGGAAGAAGGTACTGCTAGTATGAAGAGCAGGGAAGAAGGTACCGCTAGCGGGGAAGAATGTACCGCTTGTTATGAAATAATGAAGCGGGGAAGATGGTACCGCTCATTATGAAGTTAAGAAGTAAGAAGCATTAAAATACACTAATGATAAACTGACTAAGAAAGAAGTAAAGATTTAAGATGTGAAGTAGTGTCATGACATTTATATAAGCCATAACATCATACATTGAATTGATTTTGAGTTATGGTACAGGGACAACCAATGGGCGTTTTAAATGCATTGGAAATACAAGAAGTATTTCATATCTATGATTATGCATTATGCTTTACATTCATATTATGTTGAATATGAATTATGATGTGCTCATGTCTTGGGGGGTTGTCTTTGTAGGTGCTTTTGATGATGAGAACCAGGGTCGGGGTTGAAACACTGAGCTGTAAAGTGCTACAGGATTGGCAGTATAGAGAGTCACTTTGATATAGTTTCTACAAGTAGTAGAGTAAAGCTATATTGTAGTACCTTTTGTTAGGAATGTGTATATTCATTTTTGAACTTTTGGCACTGTAATCTCTAAGCTCAGGTTATTAACACGGCCTATTACTCTGATTATGTTTGATTAGTTCTCTTAATTGCACCTAGTATCTGGTTTAGATAACGGGGTCTCACACCTGGCCATCGTCTCCATTTCTTGCGTTGTATGCTCCTGGATAAATATTTCTCTCCATGGACTCGGTATTTTGGCAAAGAATAAAATCTTGCATCCTTGTCCGTCATCTTTGCCTTCCATCTATACTTGGTAAAGAGTTTGATGTACTAATGTACATAACAAATATCATATAGTTCTAGGCTATATAGAGCTTGTATATAATTTTCCGCCTTCTCTTGCTCCATTCCTTCGAAATAGCCAACTCCAATGAAACATATTTTAAAAAGTTTGGCCATTTTGTTCACAATTGCTTTTAGGGACTCTCTGGCTAGAACTTATTCGTTGGTAACCTAATCAGTGAGATCCCAGACAGATTTGGCTGATCCTTCCAAATTCTTATTAAGGAGTAATATGAATCATTCTTTGTTGAGATCAAGTGTTCATGCTACGATTCTCTTTGCTGAAACCCATTAATCAATAAGAACTTCTCAATTTTTGAAATCCAAAATATTCAGGTTGAGCATGAGCTCGTATGGATGTATTGGATCTAATTGAGATTTCCCGTACGGCGTTTGATATAAATCTGGCCTGCGGGAACAATTTCTTGTTCCAACTGGGTGATCTAAGGTTGCTCCGACGGTAAAATCCTCCTGCTGTGGCATTCTTTGTTCTCCATCGAGTGGTGGATTGGGTGACCTGAAACTTTCCTGTGGTGGTGGTAGTAGAGAAATTCTGGTCTCTCCTGATCCTCCAACTTGATTAGTTTTAAAGTCTACGAGATTCAATCCTGCAAATGAATCCGCAAGATTGTGTAGATCTTCCAGGTTAATTCTTTTCATTACTTTGTGTGAAGTATTGGATCTCCTCGGATGACAGCGATCAATTTCTCAGTATCTGTCATAGGTCTTTGGACTTTCTCGGCTTTCCCTTTTTGATGTAAAAGGGGTTCTGTTCCATAGGACGGTGGTAACCACCCTCATTTCCTTCTTCCTGGAGAACTTGGCCATAATTCCAACTCTTTGACTCAGGTTTGAACATCGAGAAGGATTTCAAGAGTCACCTTTTGATGCTTCCTTAGTGTCTCCACTTGAGTTTGGATCTGATGGATCTGTGCACGGACATGAAATTGTAGATAACCATAGCGCTGCATCATCTTATGGATCTCTCTAAGATCTTGGAAAAACTTTGAGCTATCCGACTCAATTTCATGAAATGTTGGTTCTCCCATCTATTCCTCTGGTCCGGATCATGTTGGGTTGTTCGGATCTGGAATCATGTTATTATGTTCAGGATGGTTTTCATCCTGAGCCTCGGATAACTCGAACTAAAGTTTGAGGTTCATCCAGTAAAAGTTCCTTGTTATCTTCTTCAGTTGTTGATACTGGTGTATTCTAGCTTGGCTAGCACCGACTTCTCGTTTTCATTTTTGGTTGAAGCATTTAGTTTCGGCTAGATGTTCCTGATTTAGTTCTTCCAATTTTTGTAAGCTCCACCTTTATGAATAACATTTCGAACATTCGTCCGGATCCATTTTTTCGCTAATTGTCTCTTCTGACTATGATAATATTAATATTCAAAATATTATTTTAATATTTCTAAAATAAATTTAAGTTTTGATACTATTTTTCAACAAGATCGGGTTTTTAGGAAAAATGACAAAATTACAATCTAAAAGTAAAATAAAACCTAGGGGTAGCTTACCATTAGCTATATAAAGATACAAAAGTAAAATTGCATGGGGCAGGGAGTTGAAACTAATATGAAATGTAGGTAAAGAGTTTAAACAAAGGAATCTTAACATGGGAAGTGGTTAAAAAAAGTTCAAAAATCCCTATTTTTGGTAAGTTTAAACATAATTCATTAGATATTTTCCAATAATTTTTTATTTTTCTAAAAGTAAGGCGTATATTTATTATTCAGCTGAAATACACAGTTGCAATCTATCTCATTTATTCTATTTTTAAAAAATGTCTGTTGATTCAAGTGATAATCTTTGTTTTTTTATAATTTTTTTGTGGCGTTGAGATCATGAAAGAGAGTGGAATCGGGCTTTTTAACAATAGCAAAATTAGATTCATCATTAAGTACCATTCACTCTACCCATTTTACCCAGTTCTATACCTATGTTTACATGACTGCCGGTGCACAATTTGAGGACAAAATTGTCAATTTACAAGGAAAAACTGTCTTTGTATTCATACTTTTATAGGTAGGTTATTATTATTAGTATTATATATATATATATTCAAATTAAGATACGGGTTAGAATGATTTAAGCATTAATTACACGCACGAAGCAATAACTTCAATTTTAAGAATCGGTCTGACTGTGGGCTCCAAGTATTGTTGGAGTGAAATTGAAGCCAAGAAACTAGGAAAATGATAACCATTCATGTAACTAGAAACGTCGCTTCGTGTTCCTAGTCCTGATGCATTACAAAATTGAAAACGAAACAACCTGAACCACACTTTGGTGAAACTTCAAGCTTGTTTTGTTGACGACATTAAAGACGATGTCCTTTAGAATATCTATACCACAAAGAACACACACAATATGTGTGGTGATTGAATGCTGGCAGGCTCATTCTAAGATAAAGTTCCGAGATTCATGCATCCATTAACATAAACGTAGAGGTAACTGTCTCAATGATGTTGATTTTTAATTTAATGAACAATTTCCAGTTTCATCAGGCCGTTGAACATACAAATGTGTAGTTAATTAACATGCATTCTCCAAAATTGAGGCCTCAACACAACGTGGCCCTGCCACTAGTGTAGCGTTTTAGAGAACATTCAGGTCATCATTGGTTGGTAACTGGATCATGTACACAAGATACAAGAACATTCACAGGATTCAATTTTATTAACATGAACAACAGAATGTTAATCAGAGAGCAATTACTTTCCTTTTGAAGTCCTCTGACTTTCGAGTTTTCTACGAGCAGCTTCAAATTCCTCTTCGTTGGGCTCTGGAAAAGCCTCACTTCCGCCATGTTTTTGAACTAGAGATGAGAACATTGAATCTATTTTCCCCTTCCTGTCATTCTGTCGCTGAGCTATTATAGCATACAAGTCATCTGAGTTTTTCTTCGATCTGCCAAGGCAATTCACAAGCATACATTTTTCTCAATGCTACTTCAAAAAGAGATACGTTATGAAGATAGATTTTGGGAAGAGGACGAGTGACTGACTTCTTTCTCAGTCGCAATGGACTTGTGGGAGGTTTTGACTTAGATACTTGCTTAGCCCATTTCTCATATGCTTTGGTTGATTTTACTTCTCCTACAAATACAGTATTTGGTAGAACGACTCAGAAGGTAATTGAAACAGAAAGTACGAAAAGAAAGACACCACTAATGAAAATACTTGGCAATCATCTAAATTCTATCACAGAAATGGAGTGATCTCACCTTCGGATATAGCCTCATCAATGATATCCTTGAAGCGATGAGAATCTAGTTTAGGATCCGAGCAAAGCATGCAGCAGAATAGCCTGAAAATAAATGCAAACAGATTATGATATGAAAAGTATAGATAGATTGATAATCACGTAACTAAATGTATACACCTATCCATGTTTCCCTTGAGTTTTTTGTATAGCTCGAGTAAATCCTTTTTCTCTGAATCAGAGCCTCTGTAGTTAGCTTCAAACTCTTCGATATCAGCCTCAGTGACCTATCAGTGATATCCATGTACTTCATTTGATGAGTACCTTAGAATCAAACATTAATGGAGAGAGTTATCGGATAGCAGACGCCTAACCTTTCTATATGTTGCTCGAAAAAATGACTTCAAATTCTGGATGTCATCTCCTGCAAGTTCCTGTTAATCAGCAAAGTCGTGTCAATTAAGTTCCATGGTCTTATGGGACCAGGTCACCGACAAGGTTCGTGGAAGGCGGTATGGAGACCGCTGTCCTAGTTTGATTCGCATTTTGAGGAACGGTCATTGTTATTGTCTTGGAGATTTTTTAAATTAAAAATAACAATACTTAGATAGTTTGGATAAATTATTAATGAAAAAATTTAAAGATATTCCGCAACGGAATTTCAACATCGCGAAATCAAGGTTATAGTAAAACATATAGCTGCCCTTCCTGTTCCGGAAGGGCCGTCAGTAATAAAAACAATCATAAGAACTTATAGTTCAAATAATTCATCAGCGCAACGAATTAGAATATCTAAATCCTGAGCATGGATTTTGCCCCTACATTATTCAAACACACATCAACTTTTGTAAACATAGGGTCACACAACATGAGCTAAACTTATGCATAATCTTAGTCAAAATGTCAAAACCTCGTCGAATTTGGTAGGAGGAATAACAAGTAATTGCAAGAACAGAGGGTTGGATTATGACTTACAGCATCATCAATACAGCCAGTTTGGTCATACACTGCACGTTTCTCCTCGTCTCCAAGAACAGACATAACCTTTTGCAGATGCTGAAACTTTTCCTTGGCCTCCTAGAGAAGAAACATCAATGATAAAAATCGTGTACAAGACCAATGATGTCTCTTTGGGGAAAGAATCAAATGCAACATTTACCTTATTGTCAGGATTTTTATCAGGATGTAGCCTCAGAGCCAATTTGTAATAAGCTTTTTTTATTTCTTGTTGAGATGCAGCTTTGTCTACCCCAAGAATCTAAAAATACGCAAGAGCAGCCAATTACTAATTTAGGCAAAAAAAAATTGAAACAGACAGCAAAAAGTTAACCTTTTTTCTGAAACCTACTCGTATTATATCAGATTTTTTATAAAAAAACCACGAGTTTAAATTCGTGAAAGAGTGGAAAGGAAAAGAAATACAAACAACAACAAACCTCATACAAACTTTTCCCGTTCGAGGAAGACGACTCGTTGAAATCTTGCACATTTTCCTTCATTTCCTCCTCTTCTTCCTCGCGATTCGCCCCCGAAACCCTAGTCTTTCTACTCCTCCCCATTTCTAAAAATATGATTCTACTTGATCCAAAATCAGGAGGAGATTACATTTATAGTCGGTGGGAATACGAATCATTCTTTCCCGCCTTTTGACATCTTGCTTTTGCTTGTTCCCGCTAAGACGTTTCCTTCGGCGAAACATCGGTTCAGGAAATCGCCCGATTTACGTTCATATTTGACATTTTGACCCGAATCTAATTTGTTAATTTGATCATTATTTTATGAAAATAAATTTATAAATTGTATTCTTTATAAAATATTTTTAATACACTTTTTAATATATAGTTTGAACAAAAACAGATCCCTATAAAATAATCATATTATGAATTTCTTCCCAACTAATAAAGAAAATATTATAGTAATCCATCATATGATTTGACATAAAAATTAAATAGAAGAAGATATATACAACATTTTTTAAATTAGAGTGAACAATTAATAATTGTTCGAACCAGATGAGTCTTTATGTAATTTATCATTGAACTACAAAATCACACAATTTGTTAGGTGATCTCAATCAATATTGAAACCCGAGCGAATATGTTTTTGAATTTGGTACAAATAACAAATATCACAGAGCTTGATAGAATTTCTTTTATTCATATTTTCAATTAACATTTTTGGCATTAGACACATGACTCACTAATCTCGGGCAAACGATGGGCTATTAGTGGGCAAATCCCTTGTTTGAGGTGAATATACAGCAGGTCTTTTACGTTACGCACCATCGAATCCAAAAACATGTGAAAACAGCGCAAAAAGCCTTTCAACTCACAACCCATTGAAGACTTTACCCAGTAGTCATGGACCTTCGTCTCATTCGGAAATAATTGAAGCCCAAAACAATGGTGTGTGGGTTAAAACACTTATTGATCAGCTATAGAGAATGAATGCAATTTCTAAATAGAAGAGGCTAATCGAGATCCTAATCCTAACTCGATGGAAAATGTGATTAAGGAAAAGGATTGGGCAAATAAATAGGTTCTTAGAGAACTAGTGGAAGGTATGAGCAACGAAAGAAATATTGGTTGGTAGGCTTAACTTAACATCCTCATTCACAACAAGACAGATTTAATCCAACAGTAAGGCTGCCATAGTCGTTTTTCAATTATTGGGATCAGAGCGGAAAATAGGGGGAGGAAATAATTTGGAGCCATACATAAAATAAAAATATTTATAGAAATTTATAGAAAAAATGCTCGAGTTGTCATCTTATAAAATTATTTTCCTAATTCAATCTCATGTCTTGATTTACTTTGGTACCAAGTACCAACCTAATTTATTGGGTTCTTCAAAATAATAGAAAAATAATAAATTATTGGGCAATAAACCGAATGGCAGCATTGTAATAGCAGCAATGTTCTTTAAACCGGCCCGGACCGGCCGGTCCAATCGGTTCAACCAGTAACCGGTGCTTGGTCCGGGTCGATTAACCCAATAAAACCGACAGTGTAACCGGTGAGAACCGGTCAAAAACCGGTCGACCGAGTTGAACCGCTCGAAACTCTTTTTTTTTTTTCCAATTTTTATTTTGTTATCATCCCTTTTAAGTTTTATCATTCCTTCCTAAATACCTAAATAAAATGTTACAGCCGTGATTAGAGGTTCCATGTAGTTTATTTATATATATTAGATTTAATTTTGTATTGCATCAACTCCATAAAAATATGAGTTTTAACATTTACCCATTATATGTTTTTGATATTTGTATCAGTCTTATATATAAATGCAAAAATTAATATATTGGATCAAAAAATAAAAATCTCTTAATTTTGATAATCAATACTAAAGTATTTGTAATAATATAGTAGCCCATTATTGAATAATATAATATAGATTTGGTGTATACATGACTAATTAGTGTATTTGTAATTAATTATTTTTTATATAAAGTTTATATTTACAAAAAAAATAATTATAAACTTAAATAGATGAAATTATTGAAAGAGTGTGTAAAATATTGATCTCCATGCTATATTACTACAATGATATTTCTTTTATTATTATGAACGTTTGAAACTTTTGCAAATACATGTTATAAATATTTTACAAAAATTAAATATAGATATTACATCATGCTGACGTCACACCGGTTGAACCAGTGGTTTAACCGGTCGAACCGATCGAACCTGTAACCAGTAAGGGCACCGATTTTATATTCGGTCCGGTTTTGAAAACACTGAATAGCAGAGTTCCGTTGAGGGAATAATGAGTAGAACACATTAGGGGTGTTTATCGGACCGGGTCGATCCGGACCCGGTCCAAAACCGAACCGGTTAGTCCGGTCCGAAACCGAAACCGGACTAACCGATCCCGAACCGGTTTGATACCGGACCGGATCGGTTCTACCGTTCCGGATCCGGTATCTTACCGGTTCCGAACCAAACGGATCCGATTCCGGATTGAACCGGAACCGGATCCATTTTTAAAAAAAAAACTTTTTTTCGATAAATCCTTTCCTTTTTTTAAAAAAAAAAGAAAAAAAAAATCCGGTTCCGGGTTGGACCCGGATCCGATCCGGTTCCTTACCGGATCGGACCGGTTCCGCCCATAACGGGCCCGAAACCGGCCGGTTCCGGTCCGGACAGGACCGATTCGAACCGGTAACCACCCCTAGATCACATCCTTCCGTCCATTTCCCCGTTTTATTGAAGACAGTTAAGGGTACTAATTATTAAATAGAATCTGAATTAAGTTAAGTAAACATACATACCCAGATACCCTTCTCTGTTTCTCTCCCACTTCTTTTCCTTTCTCCCAGTTTCAGGTACTAATCTATCAATGCTCGAAGAATTTTATTCAGAGTGATCTGCTTTAGTTCATGTATTATTAACTTTGTTTTTTTCTTTTTTTTGCATTTCTTGCGGGTCTGGAAATAGTGCAAGAATTTTGGTTCGATTTTAGTCAGGATCGGGAAAAATTTTGCTTATTCGTTTTATTTTTTTAGCTTAAATTTTCCTTTACTGTGTTTCTGCTGGGGTTGCTGTTTTTCGTTTTAATTATCTTGCGTGAACATAATAATTCTGATGAGTATGATGTTTTATGATTTTTTTTTTCAAAAAACTGTGAAAACGGTCATTTCGGCTCGTTTTCAACTTCAGAAGCTTGTTATTAGGATGTGGGCTAAATTAATTTGAGAAAAGCGGAAGTGAAGTCTTATTATATATCTGGAGTCAATTTTGATTGTTTTGAGATCTTTTATTTGGTATTTGGGCTATAGCGAATGTGAGAAAAGTGGAGAGTTTGTCTTTTTTACTATTGGGGACCTTCATTTGAGTTTTTTTAATTAAGAATTTTTTTTGAATCCATTGGATTCCTTTTCTAATTGTTGTTTTAAAAAGTAAAGTAAAATAGGAACTCTTGGTTTCTACTTTGTTGCATCACATGTGGTACAATGTGTTGATGTGATAGCCTTCTCTCGGTTTGAGTTTGCTGAATAAAATGGATAAGAAGATTTTGGGATTATTCCTTTTCCCACTCAAGAAGATAGGATTTTCAGGCCCTACCTTCGGAGTGGGATTTGGAGGACTGCGTACGGCTATTTCGGACCTTTTCTTGCCGCAAGGGTTGAGTTCGCTAGCCTGAAATCCGATCTTCCCTGGCAGAAGTGTTCAGCCGTGGGAAAGAAACATTCAATGTTAGGGACTTTGGCTATCTTATGTAGAGCTAAGTTAGGTTTTTTCAGTGTTTTCGTTGAAACTTTTTTATTGCACTTCAAAACGTGATCTACTAGGTGCAAAATGTAAGTAAAATTTGATGTATACTACCGTATAGAGTAAGCTAAAGCAACTGGGCGAAGTTATTTGTTCACATTGCTGTCATTTACAATCCTTGATTTGTGGTATTCAAGAGTTTGTCATGTTGTTTTGTGCTGACTGTGGTGTGGCTAAGGGTTTGCGCAATGGGCCAAAATATGTTTGGCGCAATGCAATCCAAAGAAATTTAAGTATAGAAGATTCATACATGTGGAAGTTCAAAGCTAAGGATTTCTCCTTAGTTATCAATTTCCATAGGACTCTAGCCTTTTATCTTCTAGTTAATTATATTTATTTTATATAAAAAAATTATCTCATGTGAGACAATCATAGGATTTGTCTTTTGGATTTGGGATTTTGCTCGTTTCCTTGTATTTATAGGAGAACAAGTTTCAATAAAATTCATTCAATCATTTTCTCAAAATAATTGTGTTCCTAAAAAGATCTGAGGTTCTCTCAACGAGTCTCTAAACGATGAGACAAGATGTTCTCTCTAACGAGCCTCTAATTTAAACATCTTGAACCTTAATGATCAACTATAAATCACCCCTAACGAGATAACTCGGGATCATAACAGTTTGTAATACCTTGATGGGTGGTTCAATGTCAGAGTTGATCATTTACCATTTGGCACATGGATGAAAGTTCAGATGTATAATTTTTTTATAATATTCTTTCACCAAGATAGATGAATGATTCAGTGAATTGATTTTGATTAAACGAAATAATTACAAGCATCCATAGCTGAATGATTTAGTATTTGATCATGATTTCTTATCGCAAAGATTGTCTTGGTTGATGCTTCGATGTTTCATCCTATTTATGACTTGGTATTATTTCCTGAAGTCAGTAGTCAATACTTATTGTATTGCCTTTATGTGTTTGAGAATGAACGGGGATCCCTCCGTGAAGATAATTCGTGACATGCATTGATGCTAGATGATTAAATTGGAGTTATTTTTAGTTCTAGCCTTCTAGGAAATACCCATACTTTTTTGTTCATTTACGTTTTTAAAAAGTTGAAGTCTAATGTGCTTTATAAACTCTAACAGTCCTGGTCAGTGAATTTTTTTGTGTTCACGTTTTAGTTTTTTGAGGACACCTTTGTCTTCCTTCTAGTAGCTCAATTACTGGATGAAGCCAGTTATATGATTCAATTCACGTGAAGGGAATAAGTTCTAAATGTATTGTGGTCTGACTTTTACTATGTTACATGCAGCACAAAAGCAAGTAATGTTGCTCCTCGAAAGACTCTGTTGGCATGTGTTCGAAATCATTTTCCTGAGTGCCCACGTATTGTGGCTCAAGAGCCGTTTGAAATCCTGAATACTAGCCTCATGAGAGAAGTTGGTGTCATCTTCATAGTTCAGTTTTTGCATAGATAACTTCCAGTTTCCATTTCCCTTCATGGAGTGAAAGGAAAAAAAACAAATCGAGAATACAAATTGTGGATTTGGTCAAGATGTAAGTTTGCATGCAGTTGTCAGTGCATCACGCAATTGATTGTGTTTTTTTCTATCATTGCATGTAAGTTCCTGATGGACATGGTGATTTTTTCTGCTTAAGTTGATCTGCCTTTTATTCTTGAAGCATTTCTTGGATCCCTTTTTTACAAGTCATGCATATAATGGTGAATGCTAGGACTTGGACTAATGGAGTCTTCCAAGGAAATGGGCTTCCAAGTGTCAGAAAGCCCCATTCTTTGCATCAACAATTGCGGTTTCTTTGGAAGCACTGCCACCATGAATATGTGCTCCAAATGCCACAAGGATACAGTATTGAAGCAAAAACAGGCGAAGTTTGCTGCCTCATCCATTGAGAACATGGTTAATGCTAGCCATAGTATCAACAAAAACGAGCCTTTTTTAGCTAAATCAGGGAAAGTTGAAAAGGAGTTTACGGTCGTTTCTCCACAACCATCTTCTGAGCTGGGGTTGGGTGCCAAAGAAGGCCCAAGCAGGTGCTCCACCTGCCACAAGAGAGTAGGTTTAACAGGATTCAATTGCAGGTGCGGTCATATGTTTTGTACAGTTCATCGGTATTCTGACAAACACAACTGCCAATTTGATTTCCGAATTGCTGCTCAGGATGCTATAGCAAAAGCAAACCCTGTCGTGAAAGCAGAAAAGCTCGATAAGATTGAAAAAAGTTTATGAAGCAAAGCATGCTGCTTTCCCTTTCTCTTTCTATGCGTGTTCATATAAGTTAGTTGATGGTCTTAATAGGTCTCCAGTACTCGGTGAATAGTGCGGAGAGAGCCGAGAAATTCAGGGAGGGGTGTTGTTTCATTGTGATTTATGGCAATATGTGTTAACCATGAAATCAGTGTCAATTGGCTACAAATCTTCGTTTGTGCCAGTGTGTAAGATGTTATTTGGAGGTTTGAATGACATTGTTGTGGAATTTGTGAATTTGCGCTTCTTATTATAAATGACATGTATCTTCTCAGTTTCCATGATAGGATGTTTGTGGGGTGTGTTACACAAGGCTTGAATACTTATAATTATATTTATGAGTCATAGATTCATATTCTTCTTCAGGAAGCAAAAAAAAAAAGCTCGTTTCTTTTTCTTTTCTTTTTCTTTTTTTTTTTTTCCTAAAATAAGAAACTGGTAAAATGTACCACTTGGAAGCTCTTCTATCTGGAGAAACAATAAACCAAACTATCCCATAATCAGAAATAAGGAGGTCTATGTTTTTTAGTTTTTTATTCTTTCTGGGGAAATCCCGGTTTCTGTTTGTAAACTTGCCAATTCCCCTTCATCTCTCTGAATGTGACTCTTTGGAGATCAGAATCTCAGTACCAAGCTCATCTGGGGGTACCATCCAAGAACAAATCTCTCAGTTTAAGTCATTAAAAGTGTTTGATTTTAGCAGTAATCATATTGAGGGAAACTCCCAGAAAGCATTGGCTCATCATTGCAGAAGCTTAAAGTTTTCAACTTGGGCTGCAACTTGCTTTCGGGTAGGTTCCTATGGTTTCGGAAATTTTAACGAGCTTGAGGTTCTTGATCTGTCTAAAAATCCATTCGTGATTACTGAGATGCCTGTGGATATTGGTAAACTCATTTAACTTGAGAAGTTTTTGCTGCAAAACTCTGGTTTCTATGGAGAAATACCTGATTTCTTCAAGGGTTCGAGGAGTTGAAAATTTAGACCTTTCTCAAAATAATCTCACTAGGTAAATTCCTCAAGTTGCGCCTTTTTTCCTTCCCAATTTGTTTTCTTTTGATGTTTCACAAAGCTATTTGGGTCATTTCCCAACGGGATTTGTGAGGCTAAAGGAATTCCGAGTTTACATATAAATTTCTTGAATGGGTCAATACCCAATGAGTCCATCAATGACTGCATGAATCTTGAGAGGTTTGAGGTTCAGAACAATGTCTTTAGTGGGAATCTCCCATCTTGTTTATGGTCATTGCATAAGATTAAGCTCATTAGAATAACAGATTTACTGGAAAAATATCCGATTCAATATCAGAATCTGCACGATTAGAACATGTTCAAATTGATAACAGTACTTCGTTAGTAAATTTCCTTCGGGAATTATTGGTGGCAAAGGAAATTAGAAACATGCTTTTAGTCATTTTGTTTATGATGTTCAGTATTACGTTTTCTTTATTTCTTTTTTGTATAAATAAGACTTGGTGATTTGAATGTGATAACAGAAAATGGGACAAACTTTTCCCACAATTTTTGCTCTGCATTCGTTACTTAACAGGAATTAATTTGGTGGGGATCTACAAGAAGGTTTGAAGTAGTTGTGTCAAACGGACCGTGCCGGCATGTTTGGGTAACGAGTCATCCTGGCACGGCATGTTGCCCAAATCTTATAGGCCCGACACGACCCATAGGCCCGTGGCAGGCATGGCCCAAATCTATATATATATTTTTAAATTTTGTATTTTTTTAAACAAATAATTTATAATAATTAATTTTTTAAATATTAGAATAGTAGAATAAGAAATAGCTAACAAGCTTGACATAATAGATGTGAAAAAATTTAAATTTATTGACTATGAATTGAATAATTATAGTCTATAAATTATAATATTATATTCATTGATTCAAAATTTCACAAAACAAACTAAACGAATTAGCAAGTACCAAAGTAACAAAATCATAAAATATAAATATAAAACATTTCAACTTTCTTCATTTTCATCAGAAGATGCATCATGTCCTCCTCCTTTTTGTAATCTGTTATCGGCATCCAATCAATCTTTTAATGTAATACATATCTCTACGGTATTTGCTTTCATTCTACTTCGTTTTTCATCAAGAACTCTGACACCTGCAGTAAAATACGACTATGATGTAATTGTGTATATCGGAGAGATTAATAGATCACATGCCATGACAGAAAGCACTGACCAAAGTTTAGCATTATCTTTTCCACCATGCCAAAACATCAAATGTTTCTAATTCTTGTTCACTAAAATTAATTACTTGGTTTAAATATATTTGAAGTTCGGTAAATGAAGATGAAGTGGAAAAAGTTGAAGTAGTATCTTGTTTTCTTATTAACATTGTCCAAATAGAACATTTATTAGTATCACCATTACCAACACTTACGTTTATTGGAAGTAATCTAAAATTATATAATGAATCATACAACAAAAACAAATAGCATAAACTATTATTAATGCGCTCTTTTTGTTGATTAACATTAACATTATCATAATTCATGTTAGTGTAATATGATTATATATAATTTCTACACTATATAATTCTAATCTAGGAACCATAATTGCGGCCAAACAATTGAGAAGATGAATGAGTTTTCAATATTTTTTAAATTTAGACTCCAATGGTTCAACAATATTTCTAAATAAATGATTTCCTCTATATAATGCAAAACATTCACTAATTCATAAAATTTATTTTAAAAAATTAAAGACTTGGATAATAACACCTCGAAAATAATTTAGTAACAGCATAAAAAGATTCTAACAAATTTATAAAACTAGAAGCAATTTCCCAATCATCATCATAAATATGAAATTGTTCAGACATCTTTTCATTACAACACAAAGTATTGATATCTTTATAAGGTAAACATGCTTGCAACATTAAATATTTGGAATTCCACCTAGTAGGAACATCATAAGGAAAATCTTATAATTTTTACCTTGAGAAATACATAAACTTTTAAACCCTTGTTTTTTAGCAATTGAACCATTAAGAAATCTAAGAGCCGTTTTTATTTTTTCTAAATGAGTTTCTAATGGTTTTAACGCATCTTGCAAGCATAAATTTAAAATATGACATGCATAACTAGTATTGAAAAGATCACCATTTAAAATTGGTTGCAAATAAGCTGTTAAATGAGTAATTGCAGAGGTATTATTAGATACATTATCAAAAGAAAATAGAAAATATTTTATTACGATATTATACTCATTAATTACTTGCATAATAACATTAGAAATAACTTCACCCATATAAGGCCAATCATTTTTCGCAAATGGGCCCGACATGGTGGCTCGAAGTCCAATTATAACCTGGCCCGGATTGATCGTGTTAAAAAAATAGTAACACAACCAATTACAGTTAAAGTATATACTCATTTCATTTGTTCTCCCGCTACTTCAAAAGCATTAATAATAGTAAAGAATAACTAATGTGTTATGGGCCACGAAGCCCATGGATAACCCAAAATAATTAAGTAGTTTAGATTCTAGATCTATTTTATATTTTTATTAGGAGATGAATTTATTCAGATTTCGGTGATTGGTCTTGGTTGTTTAGGATTGGTTTAAATCTTTATTTGGAGTTATCTAGTTAGGTGTTTATTTAAAAAAAGACTAGGATACTTGGTGGTTTATTTATAGAGCTTTTATTAATGAACGAAATTAAGTTAAGTTTTTTCCCAACAAAAACTGTTACAAGTTCTTATTGGACTTTAGCTCTCAATCTTACCCAACCCCTTACTGCCGTGAACAATAACCAAACATCTAAAATCAATAATTCCATAACACGATAATGCCTATGTAACAAATTGGTACCAGAGGTAGTCGTTATGAGGGAATTACAAGACTTTGTAACTATGTTGCACCGATACTCCAAAAAATTTCACGGTCAAGTATCGGATACTTCTGGCCCTAATGTGTTTAATGTCGATTATATGCTTGAAATTTTTAGATGTCCTGGATTAATATTCTACCATTTGTCGTGAATTTTGTGAGTTTGCAACTTTATTCTGATTTATAATGTGTTTAATGTTGATTATATGCTTGAAACTTGATTTCTTACAAATATTATTAATTATATATTTATATATATATATAAATAATAAATAAAATTGGTCGTATCCAGACGTATCGTATCCTACAGATTTCAAAAATCCCGTGCAATTGTACTCATATCTGCGTATCCACGTATCCGCGTATCTGTATCCGTGCAACATAGCTTTGTAAAAAGACATTAGGAGTACAAGGCAGCAGCCGAGAAACGACAACAAGCATTTTTCGATAAGTTGGAGGAGATTTCCAAATGTCTAACCATGATCTGGAAACAACGAGATCAGAGCGAAGACTACACCAATCAACATGGCACAACCGACCAGCATTCCAAAGGACAACAAGGCAACATCGGTGGCCATCTCCATGTACCTCGATATTCAAAACTCGATTTCCCCGATGTAATATCAAATCAGATCCATTTGTTTATGGGCCAGGAAGCCCATGAATAGTCTAAAATAATTGAGTAGTTTAGATTCTGGATCTTTTTATATTTTTTATATTTATATTATGATTTGAACTTATTTAGATTTAAGATTATGATTGGTTTTGGTTGTTTATGATTGGTTTAAATCTTTATTGGAGTATCTAGTTAGATGTTTTATTTCAAAAAGACTAAGATATTTAGTAGTTTATTTATATGGCTTTTGTTCATGAATGGAATTAAGTTAAGTTTTATCCCAACAAAAACTGTTACAAGTCCTTATTGGACTTTAGCTCTCAATCTTATCCAATTCCCTTACTTCCGTGAACAGTAACCAAACAGCTAAAATCAATAATTCCATAATGCGATCCTGGGCATGTAACATAATGCCATCCCTGGATGGATATGAGAATCATCATATGGATAAAATCAATAATCTACGGGACTGAAATGAATTTCATCCAATATGGTTAAATTATTATCTATCATATATGTTGAGTGACTTTACAATTAACTCAGCTGACTTTTTTTTATCAGTGGTATGCATTGTGATTGATCAAAAGATCAGTTGCTTAATAACTGTTGAGGTACAACGGCTAGTCAAGCCCACAGATTGGAGCGGTTACTCTGATCTGTTTGGAAGCCAATTGGGGTCAACCGTCTTTATAGTTCGGATATAAAGACAAGACAAAGGCAGGAGAAAGAATGAAATTCAGAATACACAAATCGCGCGAGGAAGAAAAACTTGAGAGGTCATTCCTTCAAGATAGTGATTGTACATGTGGTTCAGAACAATCTTTGTTAATTCTTTTGAAAATAGGAAGAGAATGTGGAGAAGATTGTGAGTGATGATTGTAATTCATTGCTGTACATTTGCAAAATCTGATAATAAAGATTCCTTCCCTTCCCGTGGACGTAGGCCAGTTTCAAGGCCGAACAAGTAACTGATGTGTTCATTTCATTTCATTCTTTTATTCGTTGCAAGATTGATTACTGATTCGAGTTCTTGATTGGCATATCAATTACATTCAATTTCTTGCGTCGTTCGAATATCATATAAAATTCTGAAAAACACGTGTAAGAGAATTTTGGCGAAGTGCTTATTAGTTGGAATCATAACAATATATATACTCGCTATGTTTCATACAAAATGAGGCAAAATATATAAATACGCACAGTTCAGGTGCATTCATGAATCCGTGGATAGCCACACCTCACGAAGAAGTTCGTACCTAACATTTGCTCCATCACTCCCAATTTCTCGTTCTCGATTTTCCTTTCCATTATGAGGGGTCGTTAGAAATTTGTCGATCGGGCAAGCCTCCAGTTCATCCAGCTCTTCATCACTGGTGTACCCCTTTCTCTTCACAGAGGATGAACTTCTTGACAAATGAGAGTTTTCACCAACCTCTGCTATTTTTTCGGCCACATTGGAAGAAGAAGGTGGGACGTACACAACCTGTGCAGCAGCGTAAGGGAAGCTACTGGGTGAGTCAGCTGATAGCTTACGTTCTGCAATGCACTGTGAATGTAGAAAGATTAGAGGGTGGAGTAGTCATCCCAGATAACAAGGCCATAAAAAATAAGACTCAAAATTCTGTTCCAGATAATTTGTCATCTCCTATTCCATGCTCTTAAAACTGATGTCCTTCACTCATTCAAATGTATGACATTTGATCTCCATATCAAACAAAATTCTCTGACTACAGAAATGCAGATAAAAACAGGAATCATATCATGTGATTTTTTAGTCAGTGATGCAAATCTATTTAGTTACCTTCATTCTGAGGTGAACATGAAGAACTGTATAGGACTAACAAAGTAGCTTTGAAAATTTAATCTAGACAAATGATTATCAAATAGCTTAATGGTGGGGAAAACTATTAAATACCAGACTTAATTATAGAAATAAAACGCTAGTACTTTATCTAGAGAGAGTTCTGAAGGGAGTAAATTTTTATATACAAGAACATAGGGATGCAACTAAAGTACTTACCTCAGCATTTAGTGCCTCTAACACAGCACCCGGGACAGAATCAGGGCAGAACTCATCTGGAGTAAAGTTGCAGAGTACTCGCTTAACCAAGGGAAGGCTGATTTGTGGGCACACCTATATACAAAGGTAAGTATGAATATTTCGGGGATGACATAATACATACAAGGAATTTATATCAGAAATATAATCTTTAGTATGGTGCACCTCCATTCTTATTGTTAGATCCATGAGCATATCTTTAGGAAGCATGAGAAGATCACTCAGGGCACTAAGAAGAGGGAAGCATTTTCTTTCGCCATCATCCCTCTTATCATCTGTGACATAGCTATTTTTTCCATCTGATGCAGAACTATCAGTATCCATGCCCTGAAACT
Organism: Haberlea rhodopensis; assembly: GCA_907163345.1. Classification (NCBI taxonomy): domain Eukaryota; kingdom Viridiplantae; phylum Streptophyta; class Magnoliopsida; order Lamiales; family Gesneriaceae; genus Haberlea; species Haberlea rhodopensis. The sequence goes on from CAJQUN010000292.1 coordinate 118,102, forward strand.
CTGTTAACCATCTTGCCCAATTGCCAACCTGAGAGTCAAGTAAGGATCATTTATTATGTGTGTCGTAAGCATAATATGGATCTCTAAAGAGTCAGGCTTTAGATGGTAAAGGCTTCCATAGACAGTTGAAAGTAGGACACTTGTGCATTCATCTTCTGAAAAGCAAGTTTGAGGAGTAAGAGGATGTAACTCTCTCTTAAAACAACAGTTAAGCAGCTGTGCCGATTGAATACTATGAAAGTTTACTTACACCAGGAATAAAGTACTTACAGCATTCTTAAGCTGTGCACCGGACCCAAAACTTAAATCTCCAGCAGGAATGGGCAAAACTTTTGAGTCCAGTATTGGATCAGAAATTGGATCGGTTGGGATCTCATGAACTGACTCACGGAGAATGGCATTAAACATTGCCACATCTAGCCTGCCAATACATTGTTCTAGTACCTAATAACAGACATGATTGGAGATCAATCAACTTAGCATCCAAAAAACAAAACAAAAACCAAAATTAAAAATAAAAGAATTCCTGTTCCAGCTAATTATTTATTTAATATCAACCTATATCCTTCTAACACCTTTCATTTCTCTACACAACAGACCTAGAGTCATGGGCAGGAATCTAGAAAAGGTGAACAATAGCATCAAAAGTACACACCTTCCTTGGCAAAACTGGCAGGCAACCACATTCATGTCCTCCTGCTCGAACAGGGCAAAGCCTTTTGAGAGCATCCCGAAAGGCATTTATCCAAAGGTTAACGGAAAAGTTCCCTTGCTGTTGGTCACCCAGGGATGGACCCAGCAACCTTTGAGCAGCGTAGCTTGTTGTGGAATCGTCAACAGGAGATTGCATACTAGGTGTCAATGTCTGAAACAGAAGAATCATTCAGCACTGAAGGAGATGCGTAAGTGCATTGCACCTAGAGTTTTATCCATGTAGGGCATAAAATAATCACCTGCCACCATATCAATTCAACTATTCGGGAAAATATCCAGGACTCAACTTTCTCCAAGGCAGCAGTTAAGGTTCTTGATTCTTGCCAATCATCAACAAATTGTAAGAAGCCGTGATTGTTCAATTGTCTACACCCAGTCCTACTACTTTTAAGAGATGAAGAATGCATTTCACTCTTCTTTTCCTGTACATCAGACTCAAATACTTTGTCTAGAGCATTGGAGCGGCAGGAACTCCCAAACGCTTGGGATATAATCCCCCTCACAACAACAGTGTTTGACAACCAGAAAGTTAACCTAATAAGAAGCAACATGATCAGTTCAGGATCTGTTAACCTAAAGTAAATTAACATACATGAAAACAAAAGATCTATTGCATACCTTGAAACATCGTTGCCGCAGGACTTAGAAACCAAAACAAGTCCAGATACAGTGTTTCTAGCAACAATAGCTCGCATGTCCTGAGACCAGTACTTGCAAGCAAAAATATAGAGTCTCGAAAGGCGCCTTGCGGGTGTGTGCACCTTATGTGCAGAGCTACTATGTTCTGGTACCACAGAATAGAGACTGATTTCAAGAGCAGCTACGTCTCTCAGCTCACCTTCAAGTTTCTTAACCCTGGTTTCCAATTCTTCTACCTTTTGGTCTAAAATAGCCTTGTCTTGCGCATCATTTTCCCCAGTATTGATTGGTTCAACACTATAGGCACTACTAGTGCAATGGGAAGTCTCATCTTGGATATCTACCTTCTTTTCTACTTCAATATGTTTATCATCAGCTCCGTCTGAGGTCTCTAACAAAGGCTTCGGATGGACTCTCATATTTTTTGAATTATTAGATGTACTCTTGACAGTTGATCTAAAATGTCCAGTGTCAGGTTTACCCACTTTCTTAGGTGTGTCTCTTGAAGCTTTGCTACCTGCGGGTTTCGATCTCAGTGCAAGAGTATTGTAGCCATCAGAGGAAGCATTTTTTCGAATCTTTCTAGGCACCATGCTGACTTTTTCCACCTTTTCCTCATCAGCTGTTAGGGATTCTCCATGAGAAGAAACTGAATCATTGATCGTCTCAGGGTCAGATTCATCTGCTAGCCCCTCCCTGGAATCATTCTCCCAATTATTAGAATTGTCACTCGGTTTTTCATTACTTTCTTTCTCATCCATTTTCACTGTTTCATTATGATGATAGGCTTCCACAGATCTGTAGACTTCATCCACATAAGCTACCACACCATTTACATACACTTGTGGGGGATTTACAACTATCTCTGCATCTAAATTAGTTTCCAGAGTATTTGAAAAAGCTTTTGTAACAATCTCTTTCGACTTCATGTTTTTGCCAACATTCTTTTCTTGCGGCTTATGATCTTCGGCATCAGCTTTGGCAGGATGGTTTCTCTCTTTGTTGTTGGGACCCCTTCGCCTTTCAGCCTCCTTCATGATCAATACTTTCTACCTATAATTAAATCAACCAAAGAAAATGTGAGAAGAGTGTAGCTTAGAATTCCTTATTCACCAGCAAATGAACGGACCCACCAATGTCATGCAAATAGGCAATAAATATAAAATACAATGCAGAACCATTAGTTGCTTCTGCACAAAAAGATTAGCTAAATACAGTCAGATTCATGATTGTATACTGGTGTTTGCGTTGATGATCAACGTAATGAACCATACAGCATCGATCATACCCTAGTACAATCATCTTGATCTCGGATTGAACTTTTTCAAAGTACTCTAGTAAACTACAGTTGCAAGTACTTTTTTCTTTTGGTGGTTTTGCACTTTCCGCAATCAGCAAGTGCTATGGCTAATACTTACCGATCCATTGGGAAGAGCCACATGGCTCAGCCCCTCTCTCAGTCCTTATCGAGAACTCCCTTGTTCTTACACATAGGAGATCTTGACCATAACTGTTAAACTAAGGGTAAACCTTGTTCTACAAATGAACTGTTGATCATAGATACTAGTGATGAGCTCCTAAGCTCAGCACCTAAGTATGAGCTCTGCACTTCTACGGATGTCCTCTTGGTGTTGGGCTCCTGAAAATGGACCTTCCCATTCACTTTTATGGTGAAGGTCTCTCAATCATGGGGAAGAAGGCTCTCAGCTGCATTAGGATTTGCACACCTCAAACCAGATTTTTTGTAAATCAAAGAAGAAATACAACACATTTCAGAGCACAAACCAAAGTAAAAAGGATATAAAATTGATAACGCAATATTTATCAACAATAATGTAAAACAAATCACAAGTTATCCTAAAATGTTCCAATCAGTGAGTGTTACCGTCATAATACAAGGACCGCAACAAAATAGAAGGAAGAAAAACAGAAGAGAATATCTGTTCACTTAATTTAGTTCAAAATCAGCACATCTAATTATTTATACATCACATATTCCAATGCACGAAAATATATCAAAGGAAGAACAAACATTACTTCCAATTTCAAGGTTCTCACCTTTTCTAGAGGTGGTTGGTGGATGCTACATCGGAGGAACACTCATAGTATACCATATTACATTCATAAAACGTGAGAATCCTACATATATTATTTAAAGTAACTTGTACATCGATCTACGCCAAGGATGCCTGTTTGTTATTTTCTACATGCAGAGGAAATAAAATCAGTTAGCGAATGTCGCTATAAAAACCGTAACACGGTAACACTATAAAGGTACGCTCAGGATTGACGACGGTTACTGAGCTAGAAACAATAATTCTTTCAATAATATCGCCAAAGCAATAAAATCCATCAGAACAAAGTCAGATTTAATAAAATAGCTTTAAATTCCAAATAGCAAAGCAATAGAAACAGGAAGATCTAATCTAATTCCGCATGAAATCACACAAATCTTATTCCGCAGAAAAACACACATACACAGATTGAAGATTCCGAAATGTTTTGTAACCACCAGATTGTCTTAACAAGAAACATAGATAATAGAAATGTGAGTAGCATAATTTACCAAAACTTTCGCGGAGCAGATTGAAGAAGCTGCTTCTTATCGTCATGAACCAAACTCTCGGTTTCTCTGATGTGAGAGTGTTTTCTCATTATCAAAAGCGTGTGAACACGTATAAATGGATAGGTTGAGAGGTTTGTTAGTTACTGCAATCGGTGATGGCAAGTGGTGGTGGTGGTGGTAACTGGTAAGTGCGGGAGAAATGAATGAGTTTTAAAGTTTAATTAATTCTAATTTATAATAATTAATTTTGTGATTGGGAGGTGAAACGGTGTCGGTTGTAGGAATAAAATATTAAAGATTCAAATGAGCTTGATTCCCACGACAAACACTTTTTCGCGATCTGGGTCTGTCGTCGTATAGGGTATGCCTAGTGTTGTTTATCTGATTGGCATGATTTGCAAACTACTGCGTCAATTTGAATGTGTGTCCCAAAAATACAGATGTCAAACGGGTCGTGCCAGCCTACGGGCTGGCATCCCTTAGCCCGACACGACACTATAGCAAAACGGGTCGTGGCGTGCCGCTCCTCGTGCCGTCCGCTCCATTTGACATCTACCCAAAGATAGCAGTTGTGGTTACATCATCATCAAAAAAACTTTTTTATTATTTACCATGTTATAGCGGTTTTCTAGAAATAATTTTTTTCATTGTAATATGTAGAAATAGTGATGCATTACACATAATTGAGTGACATAAATAGCAATTATATTGACTAGTGACCTTTATATATATTGCGTGCATATACAATCGATTATTTTATATAATATTTTTTTATTACAATAAATATTTATAAAATTACTTTATTTTTAGTAATTTTTTATCTTTTATTTATTTGAGCTATAAAATATAATAGTTTTTGTTTTGGTATTTTATTTACTTAAATTGTGTATGATTATTATATATTTTTTTAATATTTTAGATTGATAGATTTTGTTTTTGTATGTGATGTTATTTTTAGAATACAAAAAATTGACATAACATAATATGAGGCGCAATATATGAATTATGAAAAATGCTTCACCAAGATAGTTATTTTACTATTATCAAATTTTATAATATAGTATAGATATATACAAATACACTATGATATACAAAAATTGTGTTACTAAAAGTACCTTAATTTATCTCATTCAAACAATATATAATAAAGAGACTTTAACAAAATGGTTCTCTGTTCCATTTTAACACCTTAAATCTAACTATTTTTGTATGTAAAATATGTTCGGAAAATGTTATTTTAAAGCAATTATTGTTGCTGACAGAACAATTTTTATATTAAATTCATAAAATTACTCTGAAAACACCAATAATTAGTCTGCGTGTCACCACCTTTGATGGTGTAGTAACATAAATATCTAGATAGAGTAAAAATATGGGTTAAAAAACGTAGGTTAAAGCGAATCCCCCTCTACCCATCAAATAATTATTAAAAAATAAAAATATAATAGCTAGATTCCCAATTACTATATAAATTTAATATAAAAATTTATCATATTTCTTTAAAATAGTAATATTGATTTTTTACATTCATACATCAGTGTTTGATTGCCTTCAAATAATCAAATAACTAAGGTTGTGGGATATGAATATTTTAGAGCTCTTTTTATTCCTGGCCCACAAATTTTGAAAAAAGGACGGTATTGATGATGACTTATTTTTTTTTGTCACATACAACTTTATGAAAAAATTTGGTAGGGACTGAGTTTGAGCTCGACATATGAACCAATATAAATGAGAATAGATTATTATCATGTTGGGTAGACAAATACAACTTTAGAACATATCCATGCTTATGAGAATTTTTGTATGCATCGGGTGTGGACCGAATTCTGTCATACAGAAACACATATACAGACATATAAATATATATAGATACATATTTTTGTGTGTTTGTATATGATATTACCCGGTCAATACAAAATTTCAGAAAAGTAAACATTTAATGACACACACGTGATCTTATAAGAAGACGTTTATTAATTTTTTCAAAGTAGAAAATGTTGAAATAACTGGGATCCAGTTCATCATTTGATGGATACTGATAAAGGTTGAAAATTGTGGGGTAGTGGAGCGGCTAACTCGATTTGCGATTGATGCTGCCAACCAATGTGGGCTCCATAATATATATATATATATATGTATATATATATGGTTCTCTTTCTCAATATGTATCTCAGTAATGTAGTAACAAACAGAACAATAACTTCAACGTTTACGTCGAGGCGAGATTTGTAATTTTCGTCCTTAAGACAATATTGTTCCGCCTTAGTGCTAACGGTTTGCTATGTCAATTTGTCTCCCAAGATACAAAACTATGACTTGTGATAGGAGCACTCCAAATCACAAGTCCTCAAACCACAAAAGTTCAAAGCACTCAATAAAAAGAAATTTGATGAACAAACAAAATGCTCTCAATTTTTCACTTATTACTTGATTAGATTTCGAAATCTGATATTAAACAAGTGAGGGAATTGTTGTATTTATAGTAAACCAAGAGATACTTTCAAACGGACACCATTTGGAGGCACCATTTGTTGGTAATACCGATATGTCATGTACTGACATATGTTGTATTTGACGGGTTTCAAATTTGGTTGTGAATATAATTGAGATTGTTAATCAAATGAGTCGTTGTGATGGTGATTATGCTCCTCTATGGGATTGATTGTACATCGAGGAGGTGTTGGTAATTTGTATGCGGCATTGTGGATCTGAATTGATTTGAACACACGATATTGTGGAACGGTGACGAAAGAATGATGTTTGGCGGGAATTCATAATATGATTGATTTCATATGATTAGTGTAATAACGACTTTGCGTATTAATGTGGCAACTCTGGAATATGGCGGCATTGGAAAAAAAAATGCAATGTGAGAGGAATGAAAAGACATCTCTCAATTGAACATACGCTTGGAAATGTTATAGCATTGGTGGATGTACCAGTAAAAGCGGCATGAATGCATTATGATGAAGTTGTTTGGGAATATGGATACAAGGATAGATTTGAAGCGGCATACCTAAGATTCGTTGAATAAGAATTCAACTTTGGAAATGGTTATGCATAATGTTTTATTTTCCATGTGTTGAGTTATTATGGTATGGATTTGTTTATAGTCTTGTACCAAGACGTGTACGCCTTCTTGGCGCGATCCAAGGTGAGGGAATGAGTATGCTTTCATAATCGATTTGATTTAATTTCAGAGGTACATCTGTTTGTGTTGTGTTGTTTTGTGGGAAGTGTTGATGACTCATGTAGACGAGTTGTGAAATTCGTGAAACTGGTAAGTGTGAGGATATAGTTAATACAAAGAACAAGGCATTTTTGGATAATTGTGGTTGAAGTATGTCAAAATGATCTTGGGGAGTGACGGATTACTAAATTACAGAGGTCAAGGACGCATGACTTATGTGATGTCCATTGATACTTAATGGTTGTCATTACAGAGTCATGTGCCTGAAGGAGAAACACGGCATGTCTGGTACACCGTGTTGATAGGGTGACGGTACCATGGTGAAACCACACTCTTATATTGTGGACACTGTAATGACAGTGGAGTAAATGTGTTTTGGATGTTATCTGTTTAATTTAGGGTTGGTTAATTGATATAGCAACCAATGGACTTTATCCTTTGATGCTTCCATTCGTTATTCTGGATTTGGAAATGTAGGATTGTGTGTAAGTTGGCATACTGTAATAGATGAAGATGTGTTCATCTGATACATTGTAGAATTACATTGGAAAGCACAAGTTGTTGAGATGTTAGAGCGATGATAATTCTATTTACATCTGATTTGATGTACTGGAATGTGGTGAGCTCAAGAGATGTTCACCTAGTTGGTCGTTTGGGAGACTCTCTGTATAGAAGAGAGTGATATGCGAATGCAATCTTCAAGTTGGTGATTTATTCTATGACGCACTACAGTGTATTGTTGGACAATTCACTGATTTTGTGTGACATGTTGAGTACATGTGTGCACCAATCAGATGCAATGAAGAATGAAGTGGTAACATATTGATGACCGGATGTAAATGGTGTATGGTCACGGAGGTCACTCATTCTTGTTTTGGATTGTTGTTGGATAAGAGTACATGAAAACTGGGAATATATATATATATATATATATATATATATATATATATATATATATATATATATGTCCATGACGTATGGCACAGTGTTTTGTGAAAGGGTCTTGTTCAGATATATGGACTTGCAGTGATTGATGTCTAGCATGTAGTTTCTGACAGATATATGAATCATAATGTTCAGGGAGAGATAAATATATTGTATGTGTATGACCTGATCAGTTCGGAATCTTACCGAGTGCAGATGGTCAGTTGTTAAGTACAGTAGTCCTTATGATATCAAGTCAATGTGACAAGGACAATGGTAAAATGTCGATGTGTATGACAGAGTAAGTAGATGATACAGAAGAATCTGAAGTGATTGTCTGGTATGTTATTTACATTTCTTCTACTGCGGGTAAATATCTTTTCCTACTGCAAGTTGAATATGTTGAGTATGTATTTCTTTATTGCAGTATGAATGAGTATATACTGTAGCTTCACTTGTTTTCATAAGGCATATTGTTGCAAATATGATTTTGTTTCTTGCTTTATTGCAGTAGCGTTGTTAGATTGAGTATCTGATCATGTTGTGCATGTTCTGTATATGCAATTTCGAGGACGAAATTCAATGAGTATGGGAGAAATGTAATGCCTCGATATGACATATACGTATATGATATGGTTAAGGCGTAATTATGAAATAATTACAGTATGGTGTAGACTCGGGTTCGAGTTGAACCGAGTAGGAATGATAACATGTATAACGTATCATGGGGAAAAAATGAAAAGATTTCCATGTGTGATAAAGCAAAAATGGTAAGAAATGGCATGGCATTGCTAAACTTATTCTCATACATGTTTGATATGAGAAGCATGGTAGAGATGTTGAATGGTTGTTAGTTGATATATATGAACTAAAACCATAGCACAACATTGTTATATAATATGTAGCAATAGTACATAATTGGTAAGTAGGATATGTAGTTGACCAATAAACCTACATGATTTATTATGCATTTGAATTGATATGAGAGTTGCATGTACATGTAAATTAGCATTTGAATTGCTAGGAATGTCATGTGAATTTGCATCTAAGATGAGGCCAAGTATATCAAGTTGATTTCAGCTATCAAAGCAAATAATACACCACAATTCACCCACAAATCTCTACCCAAGCTCCTCTCTCTAACTCCTTTCTTGGGGTTGACTCTTTGCTTGGATTTGCACTTGGTAATCAACAGAGAAAGTTAGGATAAGTGAATTCCTAACATCTTGGTAAGATTTATGTGCTTATGGTAGTAAAAGAGGAAGTGAAGTTGAAGCATGTAATTTGGTGGTGTGTGCTTTGATATGAGTTATAGTGCAAAGAATTGAGTTGTATGATGAGAGAAACGTGTTTATATGTTACTAGAGATTGCATGAAACATGTTTAAATGTTTATTTTCGAGTTGTAAAAGATACACCATGGAGATAAGCTCATAATCGCCATGGTTCTGAAATTCTGTTGTCGACCGATCGATCGCTGAAGGCGACCGATCGATCGGTGAAATGCCGTAGCATTTTTGAGAAATTCAGATTTTAGAGCGATCGATCGCTAGCTTCCGACCGACCGATCGCTAGGGTTATCTGTTTGGACCGATCGATCGCTAGAGTGACCGATCGATCGGTAGACTTAAAATGTTATATTTTGTAGCTTTTGATATTGATGCCTATGATAACATGATATATTATTGGCATTGTTGCAGCATCATCACAGTGGACAGGACAACGAGGGCAGTTAGAGAGTGACGCTTACTTTATCTCGTTTGTGTCGCTTTACAGGTACGTGTTGACTTACGGAGTATAGATATTGTGTGATGATGTTATGAGATTGATATCATATGAATTGTGTTGTGTTGGTATTGTGTTGTGTTGGTATCATATGATTGGTAGTATCATATGCATATACATTCATGGATATCATGTGTTTGAAATGGATGAGGTATATGTTTTAGCATTCGAGATATACGTCTTGTTTGGGTATATGCTCGGGTCTGCTACATATACGTTGGCATTAGAGGTATACGCCTGGTTTGGGTATATACTCGGGCTATTATCACATATGAGTACGGTACTATGATATGTGCTGCTAATATAAAGATGTGATGTGGTTCCACTGACATATTGAGCTGAGATAGACATATCATATTGATCTCGTGATAATAGGGTGATAGTTGAGACATGTCGACATGGTGCATTGGTTGATGCATGATACACAGCATTCACATTGGATATGATGTTTATTGTGCTTTATCATTGATATTGTGTTTTGATATTGCACTAAGATAGTGGTATATCTACTCATGTTGTGTGAATGTTTCTGTAGGATTTCATAGACGTGGGAATCGTGAGTCTTATTCCGCTGCGAGGTGAGCCACTGCATAGGAGTTGTGCTGGCTTAGGTTGTTATTTATACATGTGATGTACATGTGAATAGGGTTTTTGTACTTGTGGTTTTGTACATCTGTAACAACCTATTAGTAAGACAATCTTAAACAGTATATGAATTACTTAATTCTGACTCACATATGTACTTGCGATTGAATACATAATGGATTAAGTAACGAGGACCCCACAGATTGGTCTTAGTGCAAGTGGGAGATTTGTTGGGATATGCCCTAAGACAACTCATTAGATGATTGTTTATGACATACACTGTATTATGATTTTTTAATTGCAATTCATTATTATATATTATTCGTGTATCTGTGTAATATGAATTAATATATAAGTTAATATTCTTATAATAATATTGTATTGTTCTTAAAGATTGTCCCTAGTCAAGTATTATCGTGAATTAGGATAATGATAATGCATTAAGACTAGTATGTTTTGATTGATAAATTGTTCATAGATATGAGATATCAAATCAACACATGGGTACATGTTAGAGAACGATGTACTTGACAGACCCACCATGAGAATGCTACATGGATAGTTATATGAACGTCATAAGCAATTCTCATAGTGATAATGATGTATGTAATCCTTACGACTTGAGATCACCAGAGATCCCAACATAAGGAGTCATGTATCTTGATATTGTCAAACGTTACATGTAACAGGTCAAACTATAAAGACAATCATTGGATACACCACGAATTATGTAGAGGGATGTTGAGTGATCAAGAAAGGATTTGTCCCTCCTATATAACATGAGAAGTGTTTGGGCCCTTGATCAAGTAAGACTAAAATGCATGGTAATGCTCGAATGAGTCGATATGTGATATCGAGCTTATTCGTTTATTCTAGTTCTACTTGGGGATCAAGAAATAAAGATTGAATATACGAGTATGACTATTCCATGACTCGTGTTCAATCTAAACACATTGGACAAAGGGATTAAGTTACATGGCTAATATTATCATAGTCCGTAGGTTATGTCGAGTCAATGACATTCTTGTAATTTGGGTAGCCTTGATGTGTTGCTAGATACCGCTCATTGCTTGTGACATAAAATTAGATTTTATGTCGCTGCCAACATTGCAAGATCCTATCGGGTCTCACAAAAGATTAAATCGATAAGGGGAATTAAATTCATTGGATGAATTAATTAATTAAGAAGAGTCTTAATTACATGATTATAAGGATTTAATTAAATCATGGGTTTAGGCCCATGAGGCTTTGAGAAAACCTTTAATTAAATCCAACATATATCATGCTAACAAGGTTTAGAGATGGGTAAGTTAATTCACAAAACCTAATAGCCACTCCATAAGAGCTCTCGGCCGCCGCCTCATCCTCACACCTCACGCCGCCGCGCCGCCGTGACGTGGTGGTTTTGACGGCCGTCGTTGATCGATTTTGAACCGTGAGTTCAGTTTTGGTTTAAGAACAAGTCTAGCAACTTGTTTTTGAACAACCTCTTCGATTTGATCGTGTGGATACCAGTAGAGGCAAGATCTTGGAGGTTTTGCTCGTGACTCGTGGTTTGGCATTGCTTCTACATCAAACACGCTACAAGGGTAAGACTCCTTTACATTCCGATATGAATACTTTGTATAGGTCCTCGGTTAGGAATCCAATTTTTATTTTCCGCTGCGCACTTTGATTGTTGGATTCCTTACGGTCCACATCAGATTTCATTGCTGATATGCATACGACTCTGAAGTCCCATAGTCAGTGGAAGTCAGTGGAAGATCAGGAAAATCCCATGTTCGGGCAATAAAACTGCTCATAATCTTGCAAAGTGGGCTCGATCAAAATACTGGAAAGGTTTTCTACCGAATGCTTCTATTTCGGACTGTTTTTATGATTCAAATGTAATTTTTAGTTCTTTTAATTATAAGGCCTGTAATGAACTCAACTCATTTTGCCCTTATGCTAATTAAGATCATTTTCGATGAAAAAAAAAGTTACGAGGAAATGTAGCAATAAATTCAAAGATTTTCTTGTCCAAATGTGATGCAATCCAAGTACTTGGGACAAATCTAATACTAGTTAGTTTTTTTTTTTAAAAAGGAAATGAATATATTAAGCGTTTGTGGCCAAGTCGGCAATTACAGAAGAGCGTAAAAATAAAGGACATGATTCTGTAGAAATAGGGACCTGCCCAACTAGAGTTGTATGAGCAACTAAATCATGAGCCACCCGGTTAACAGATCGCCTACAGTGGCTAATGATAAACCCATTAATCTGTTTACAATATGTCCTAATAGAGGAAATAATGGAAGCTTCAGGATGACACTGGCTTGGGCAATTTATAAACATCAGACTCCACTATCCCTTGATCCCAATTGTGTTGAATAGCTAATGAAAAAATTCTTGAACTGCCAAAAGTTCAGCAATCACAGCGGAGAAACATCCTGAAATACGTGACTCAGACACCAGCAAAACGGTTCCCAACTAATCCATTATAACGACAGCCACAGCAATGAAACTTTTGTTGATAGGCACAACAGCGTCGACGTTAATTTTGAGGACACCGGCTGGTGGAGCACACCAAGATGGAAGACCAGCAGCAATACCAGAAGAGCCCACCGACATGGAATGCAAAGAAGGAGCCAGCGGAAAATCAAATAAATAGTTTCAGATGTACTAAGAATAGCCAAAATACTGTATACAACAAACAAGCAGAATCAGTTCTGCCTTAGGCTGATAAACAAAAATCAATTGCGAATGAAAGATTAAAACTTGGATTTGTCCACGCATGTAATGTAATGTCGAACTTCATGCACACTATTGTGAGTTCGAGTGAGTTCGAGGTATGCAGGTTACTAGAACTAACATGGTTTCCAGCGTCATACTTGAAAAATCAGTTAGTAATGTCTTTATTTTGTTGATTTTGATACTTGTTTTACATAAGTAAGCTGAAAGCGAAGCAAGGTACTACAGTCCATAGATCCTCGGTAAAATGAACAGGGCCATGTCTCACGAGTTTCCATGGATTTACAGCTTCCGGTTTCATAAATCAAGCAACTTTTAAAAATTTGCAGTAAAGGACCATGTCTCGTGATCGTCCCGTCCCGTCCCGATACGGCCCACCAAGTGCCACATTATGGAGCTCAAAGAATTTCCATGTATAATATGATGAAACCTACTTTTATTTCTAATAAGCACTTCCATGCAATAAACCTGAGATATAGACTTTGCAATGTTATGGCAATCCACAAAAATGCGTAGATTGTTCATCACGCATATAGGCTTTGATTCAGATACAGTAATCATTCCAAATGCCAAACCTAGTTTCTCACTATGGCTCACGTCAGGGATATATCCAGCTGCCTTTATCCTGCAGTTAAATCATTAACCTTATCGAACACACAAACTTTTCTTGAATTTGATCGATCACTTGCATAAAACGTATGAATAGTCTGTCCAAGCCGTGGTTTCCATACCTCCATGGCTAAAACCAGACAATACAGTCAAAATACTAGTACTGTCAGGTCTGATTTCATTTTCTTCATTCACTACCACGGATTTTCCGATCCATGTTTACTGTAACCCACAAGCATCATATTCCAAGAGATAACCATTTCCTTCATACATATTATCAAAGATCCTCCTAGCACAAGTGAGGTTTCCACATTTTGAGTACATATCAATAAAGAATTCTGCAGAACCATATATAAAAGGATAGTTCAGATCCAAGAACATAGCTGTGAACTTGCCTTCCGTACTCAGATGCAGCAAGCGCAAATAGTGCAGTTAAAATACTGGTATAAGCAACATAGTTTAACGTCATTCCTTCTCCCTGAATTGCATAGAAAAGCTCTACTGCCTTTTTGTCAAGTCCCAGTTGAGAATAACCAGAAATAAGAGCTGTGCAAGAGACACAGTCTCTCTCAGCTAAATTGTTAAATACAATCCGGGATTCCTGTTTCTTCCAGCTTTGGCATACAAGTGAGCTACCAGCATGTACGTGGGATTCACAAAAGGGTCTTAACAATAAGAGAGTGAATTTTCCTCCCGCATTCAAATTCAAATGAGCCAGTACAAGAGGCAAGCACCGTTGAAAAAGTGAACTTTCATGTTACATAAGAACAAAAAAAATTAAGCATTCACTCATGTAAAACAAAATGAACAGGAAACATACAAAAATACGATAGTGACCAAAACTGTCATGAAGGACCAATTCAATTAAGCATGAAGCAAAATAATGTGAAAAGATCGTAGTTATGTAAAAATGTTATATGCCAAATAAAGTAATGTTTTTGACCTATTCCAAAATGCGTTTGAATAGAAAAAACTTTGATGAGATAAGAGATTCTGCAAAGGACTGAAGAAGGTGGAATGCTTGACGATTGGATCCTGAGAACCCATCGATGAGAATTCTTGAATGTGTGAAGTATAAATATAAAGTATCATCATGTTAACGTGGGCAGTAGCCGATAAAACATTCAGTGTATAAAAGCACCTGAATTTAGCATCTGAATAAGAAGGATGAGAACTTCAGAGTAGAACCCACTTCTTGAACACCAAGAAATCATCGCAGTCCAAGAAACAACATTCCGATCTGGCATTTCATCGAATACCTTTCTCGCATCACTCAAAACCTCACACTTCACGGAAAACACAATGAGTCTCGATCTGAGATACACCGGTGAAAGATAACGGGTTTTTATCTTGTGGACTTGCACCCTATGACCTCCTTTCAAGACCCTTTGGTCTATACATTCGTTCAGTAAAGAATCATACTCCTTGAACTTCATGTTAAGGCCCTGTTTGGACATTCCTTGTAATCCATGAATCAGGTGACCCTTGAATCGTGAGGGAGAAAAGAAGAGCTTGGTTGATGTAGTGTGAAGGGTTTGTTTGCGATTCATAAAAAAGGATGTTTGTGGAGAGTGTGAGATTTTTGGTTGACAATCTTAGCATACTTTAAGGTTAAACAAGGTTTAGAAGAGGTTGCAAGATATACATAATTCATCGTACTTATTCTAAGCATCCGAATGACAACATATGACGAGCCTGATTAGGTTCATATATGATCCCACCAAGTAATAGAATTAACTATTTAGACCAATTTACTTAGATACATGGATTAATGAAAGATTTAACCAGGTTAAAAATGGCAAATTGTTCGAGTTCCAACATTTACAAGTTTAACTCCTCAACGCACTAAAAGATTCAAGAACAACAATTATGCAGAGCCTCAACATATTGCCAGGACGACAATGTGAAGAATCAATAACCAACTAGCTTCCTGAAATTCAATGTAAACTAAATCCACGAAGATCATCGTCATCACCAAAAACAGCATTTATAGCAGAAAACGCGAGCCTGCAAATTAGAATTCGACATCACAAATCAACAATCATCAAACTGTTTTCTAGAACAAAAGCGACTACAAAAAAGTAATAATTTCCCAAAGATCAAGTAATAGTGAAGCACTTTGGCGACATTGAAGTACCCTAAACAAAGTATTCGAGGGAAAAAATTCTTGGACAAACCTAGCGATGACTATGGCAAAGAAAATAACATAGAATCCAAGCTTGATGATCCGAACTTTCTTCTCAGCGTTAAGTACTCTAAAAACTTCGGTCACGTCAATAAGATGCTTCCGTGATAGGTACCTGAGATGATAAACAGAAGAGTTCAAAAAAGATTCACAAGAAAACGTCAGACAGTATACAAGTTTATTGATCACGTAAAATTTGTTCTTTTTCTCATTGAAGACTCTCTTTAGCAAACCAATTCATGTGAACGACAATAATTTGCCGTGAATTAGCAAGTTGTTAATGCGAGAAAGGTGGTAAAGTCATACGTAACATGATAGAACTTACAGCTTAAGATTGTAGCAAGCAGGAGGCAGTGTCAGTAGGAACATGATCCAATGCCCTGTCAAGAGAAACAGAACGCAGAATGCTCCGTGTAACATATACTCAGGAACAATCACAGAATTGACGCGAGATGATAATTCATATGGATTCAAGTAGTCTGCCTCCAAATCTGAAAAACCTATGAACTATAGAAAACCAATAAAAAGTTTGAGGCATATACAAGTTCAGCCATGTTGTAATCACATATTTGAGGACAACAAAAGGGCGTTTACAAGTATCATAAGAAAATTAAAGAAGATTTAAATATAACTATATCAATACTACTCAAGATTGAAAACTTACACTATAGTTTTAGACAGGAAGATATCAATGTACTAAACTAAAGATTTCACAAGAATTCTTCCGATATCCGAATGACTTAAGTATTCATAACATAATGCAGAAAAATGCTATGAGGCTTGAGCTTGACAGCAAGTCTAGGAGGCCTCAATATTGCATCGTGTGAAACCGGCGCTAACCAATCTAATTCGAATGAAAATTGGAATTAAGCTTTGGCATGAGCATCGAGATCAGCATAATTGACAAGCAATCCACGAAATAATGGTCACTTTGAGCACAAAATAAAACAAGTATAAAAGCTTTAAAATAAAAAATCAGGTTTTATTTTTAAAAATCATTAAAAGGAAAGTTACAAAACTAATCATCTTCATATATTGAAAAAAATTCCAAATCAGCACACAAGCAACAACCCTACCAAAAATCGTATCTTTTCTGTTGTAACTAGTCAAAAAACAGCTCAAGAACAAGTGGGATTTCTAAGATCTAAATACAGGAGCATGCTTTATTACATTCTCTTAAAGATCAAGATTTTAATTTTCTAGCCTATTTATCAGTATAAAACAAAACAGTAAAAGGGCTTCAACTATATTGCCAAGAAAAATTAAAAGCAAGACACTACCTGGTAAAAATTTGATCCTAAGAGGACAAGATTCATAATTGCAAAGATTACCCACAGAAAAGGTTCCCAAGCCATTGTTGTCTTTCTTAATTTTTTCTTCCCTGTAGAATACTACTGAAAGTTACAGAAATTGGGACGCAAGAATCTTTGATTTCATTCTTCAGTCGACCGATGACCATTGATTATTTGAACTCCCACGCTTCAAAGGAGTAGCACTGTCTGAAAAGTAATACGCAAAAGTTGGTTTCAAGAAGTTTGCCATCGCGATGATTCCTGTGATTATTATAAACTGTACCATTTAATTCTTATTTTATTGTTTTTTAAATAAAGCCAATTTTGTTTGGGCTATTCAAGAATGGATCCGGTGCTACGACCCAGCCATAATCTGGACTTGAGTAGGGGTGTCCCATTGTCTTTTCAGCTCACAACACTTGTCGATATTGGGCTTGGTTCGTTAAGAATGAAAAGCAATTGGTTGAATTGGGTTGTAAACAAGCCCATACAATAATGTAGTTAAGCTTGATATATAAGTTTAGGCTTCATACATATTGAGCTGGAGGTCAAGATGTTACTGGACCGGATTGGAGAACCGTCCAATATATTAAATTATAATTTTTTTTTAAGTCCTTCATTTATGAAAATATACATGCTAACACGAAAACATTTGAAAGATCCCAGATTTATAAAAAAATGTTTCTTTTTCAATTTTGTTTTATATTTTGAAAAAAATTATATCTGGGTCCAATTCGAAACCGGACTAATCGGATATGGAACCAATATAATACTGATTCCAACCCATTGGAACCGGTACGATCCATTAAATAACTGATCATACCAGCTTCCAAACCGGATTATACAGATCTGGTTCGATTCCGCATTGGATCTGAGTAATCGGCCCATTAAGCATTTTGAGCTAGAGGTGGTTGCACATGTCGGGTAAAATCTCAAATAAACTTACTTTAAATAAAAAATAAAACGTATTATTTTAATTTATAAAAATTCTTGATGGCAGGAGCTAGATCACATAAGTTCGGTGCGTGAGCGGATGCGGATGCATGAGTGCGTCAATTTCAAAAAATTTGAGTGCTGGTGCGCCTTAATGCGCCTATTAAAAATTAATAAATAAATAAATATATATACATACACACTAATGAAATGAAGTTAAGCATACATAATATACATCATATTTAACAGACTCACATCATTATTATATTATTTACAAATTTACAATATGAAGTTCTTAACTTTGTGGTATGCAGCTTTACCATTCTTAAAAGCATTAAAATTAGATTCTATGGAAGGATCTAATATTTGCAGCTTTGCAAAATGTTATAGCCAGCGAGACAACGTAAGTTGAATCTTGTATTTGATCTTTCGTCTAGTAAGGATTCTCCGAAAAATATATTTTAGAAAAAGAAATGAAGTATTAAAGCTTTGTTTTATTTTAAGATATAAAATAACGAATTTGAAAAATGAAACCAAATTGTTCATATTTATTTCAACATGTTTGGTAATAGTATGAATTTATTAAAAATGACTCATATTATTTTCGGAGACTTATATTATTACCTTATGGAATGACTAATATAAACATTTAAATTAACTCAATAAAAATAAAAATTTTATTTATAAAGTTCATTTTATTAATTTTCATGCAAAAAACTAAGATATCAAAAATTTTATTATTTACTCCGCAAAAATGTTACAAAATCACATATTTATCATACTTTCTTTTATCACATATTTTAATCTTTCATATGTAATTATGATTTTCCATGATTCATTATCTATCTATTTATCAACCCGAAATACCTAAAAATTAATCTAAACCCAAAATAGGATTTTTTTTTATAATTACAAAAAAAAAAAATCGGAGAATTAAGGAGGATTAACAAGACTTAGTAACTTAGTGCGCGACTTAGTAAATCTTAGTGCGCGAATTATGAATTCTTAGTGCGTGAATTCCGAATTATAAAATCTTAGTGCGCGAACTAGAAATTCTTAAAGCGCGAACTAGAAATTCTTAAATCGCCTTAATGCGGTGCACGCGCACCCAGTTCGCCAGTTCGTGGTCGAAGCGTCAGTGCGTAGAGAGGGGTATGAGGATTATGTGACTTAAGGCAGGAGGCCATCATATGTAACTCTCGTAATCTATTAACATTTCAATATTGTTTTTACAATTAGAAGTGGTTAACAGATCTCAAACTTGCATATATCCCACTTTTTGGAGACATGATGCTACTTGAGCGAGAGACCCGTGGCATATTTAAAAATTTATTTCGAAACAATAAAACTGAAAATTTTAAATTTAGGATATCTTCATCTCTCCTACCCTTTCCCCACCACATGAATATGAAGATAACAAATGATAACAATAATGAAAAATGTAAAAGCAAAAGAAAGATTTCAAAAAGGATGTTGCATTCATATGAATTCAATGACTTGCTTGGTCCCCCTTTGTGCCCTTATCAATTTTCTATCTTCTCTTTTTTTAAAAAGAACATACACAGTATAATTTTAATTACTTCTATTTAGTAGAAATCACTGACAAATTCTAACAATTGATATCAAAACGAGGTCATATATTCAAGCTATTGTATAAAAAATTGTTAACACTTATAACTTTTAATCTATTGATAAACGTTTTATCATCCAAAATTCTACCTACGAGAATGTTTTTCAAAATAAATTGTATAAATCGAGGGTTGAATTTTATGAAGGGCCGGCTAAGATGATGTTTTCCAAAACAATTATGTATATTTCCAACAATAAAGAAAAAAAAAAGAAGTCATTTAATCGGGAATTGCTACGGTTGTTCCATCCCCGAGTTTATATATATATATATATATATATATATATATATATATATATATATATTGTGCCATCACGTGTCGTGTTTCCCTCCTTACAAACATATGAGTGCCCCGATCAGCATGAACCTTTCACAATCACAAATTACAATTATTTATTTATCTATTTTACATTTTTTTTTGGTAAATTTAAAAAATATCCCCTCAATGTTTTTTCAATACTAATTCTAAACTTTTCAATCAGATATAATCCAATTGAAATTTTTTAATAAAAAATATTCTCAAACTTTTGTTTTTAATCAATATTAGTCTTAAACTTTTCTTTTTAATTAAAAATGGTTTCAAAGACAACTTTTTGTCAAAAATTATTTTTTTGTGAGACTATGTTGTTAAAAGCATCTATGTCAGCCTATTTTTATTAAACATAATTTTTATGGGACTATATTTGATTAGTACGAAAAGTTTGGGATTGATATTGAAAATGTTCATATTATACTAAACCATTTTTTTTTTATATTTGCACTATTTTTTTAAAAACGTTATTGCTTTAATGCCACGTACAAATATAAATTTGTAGTTTGGGATTGATATTGAAAACTTTTCTACCTAATAATTTTTTTAAAAAAAATTGCAAAATTACCTTAAAAAGGTGTAATTGCCCCTTAAAATTATATTTTGTCATCCCTTAAATTATATTTTGACCTCTAAGAATTTTTTTAACCTAAAATTTTATTTTAAGATTTTTTTGCCCCCCTTTCCTAAAATTCATACGTCCGCCACTGGTTGGTACTAGCATTAATTTTAAGTTTCATTTAATTTTCTGCAATATAAAAGGGGCCATGGATTCTATAGGGTATAATTTAATTGATAAGCATTTCTGTCTATATATTCTGCATCCGATTCGCAAAGATAAGAATAATTTTTTTTTTTTTATGTTCGATCATATATTTTAAAAGGGTATTTAAAAGTAAATTAACTATTGATCATATATTAAGTCAATATCGCGTATTTGTTCTTGTCTGTTTTGTGTGTACGTCAGCATTACTGTTTTCTCCCCTTATTTTAGGACAGTCTTATTTTCTCGATGAGAAATATATAATATAGATAATTTTAAAAATATTTAAATTTTTTATCATCCTAAATATATTCATAGCTCAACTCAATTTTTTTCCGGGATATATATTTCCTTCCTATATGTGAGAAATTGGGGAACATTCTTAAATTGATACTATGAGTTGTTTGCAATTGCTTTTCAAAATTGATTATATATTATTCAGACAAAAAAAGTAGATTTTGAGTGTTTTAAGTAGATAAACAAGTAATGAGATGCTTTTAACTGTATCTATTTGT
Organism: Haberlea rhodopensis; assembly: GCA_907163345.1. Classification (NCBI taxonomy): domain Eukaryota; kingdom Viridiplantae; phylum Streptophyta; class Magnoliopsida; order Lamiales; family Gesneriaceae; genus Haberlea; species Haberlea rhodopensis. The sequence goes on from CAJQUN010000292.1 coordinate 139,471, forward strand.
ATGGTGACAATTTTGTAATAATATAAAATTCATTAAACTGTTTTTTTTATTTTAATAGCAAATAATCAATTATTTTTTTGTTTATAACCAACTTTTATCAACTTTAAGCAACAAGAACATAAAAGTATTATGAATAAGCAATTGCAAACATCCCCTATAAATTGGTCCATATAGATTTTTGGTACTCTAATTGGTCAAAACTTATCTTAGTACAACAAATTGGTTCTTTTTTTCCATATTATAGTCATACTTTTGCCGAAGTGCTAATTTAGCGATAACATGTCAACAATGTCAGATGAGACATCAGCACATCATAAAAGGCGAACTAAATGTGCAAAAATAAAATAATGTATCGCACTAAGATCAAATCTTGATCAATTAGAGTACCAAACGTTTATATAGACCAAATTCTTAATTATAGTTTATTTTTGGAATTTTCCTTGAGAAATTCAAAATCGAAAATATGGCCGTTTAAGAATTGTATTAACAACAAATATATATCACGTAGTCGACATATTTCATTATAACTTATAGGTCATATTTGCATTATATGGCTAAAATAATTTTTATTACTTTAATTAATTTGGAATCAAGACAAAAGTATCAAATATTAAGCAAGTAATAAGCACAAAAGATTAACTTGAAATTTTGTATCGAATGTGTATGTTTGGGATAAACAAAGACAAAGTAACAAGATGACTCAATGAACGTTTCTCGATTCGAGATTTGGAATCTTTGTGCTTAAAACGATATTATCTCGCTACGATGCTAACATTATCAATGGCAATTTGTTTTTCAATATACAACGACTATGATTTGCGATAGAATCACTTCAAATCATGAATTCTTAAACAAAAAAGGCGTAAAGACGCTTAACTTTGAATATGAATTATATGAAGAAGAATGCACATATTTCACTTCAAAAGTTGAATTTGATCTTGCAAAAGTGTGTTTTAATTCATTCAAGGGTTGTTCTATATATAAAATCAATAGACATCATCAGAAGATATATTTTGAAAGTTTTTTCAATTAATATATCAATTATACGCTAAAGGGTACACAACCCTTTAAAAAAATTTAATACAATTTTCAAAGAGGGGCGCTAAGGGCACCTGCAAGCGGCGCCCTAGTGTCGTGTCTACTGTCTGGGCATCGCCAGGCAGCAGGCAGCGCTGACCCCATTGCCCAGTTTTGATCGGATAATGTTTCTTTGTCTGTTTTAGCCAGTTTTTTTTTTCTCCATTCGTATTTTTTCGATTCTTTTATGCTTTATTTCAATTTATTAAGTATATTTTTCCAATAATTAAAGCATATTCTATTATCAATTATGAAACGAATAATAAAATGCGAATAGATTAAGCTTTTGATCCTATTTTGTTGCCTACGTAACATAAATTATATTGGTGACTGAAAATCAACGAATGGGGATTAAATTGAATAATTTATATAGAATATAAAATCACATTCCCCTATGACGTCTCCTGATATTATTCCAATTTTATCCTTATCAAACTTTGACCATCTACCGTATTATGCTTCATGTTCTCTCTTTATTCGCTTCGTTCCATTTCCTTTACGATTTGTTGGTCCTCAAATAATATAATTTTTTAGGAAAAATACCATTTAAAAATATTAGGACAAAAAAGAAGAAATTTTTTTTCTTCTTTTTTAGAGGCAGCTAAACGTAGGGTTTTTTAACATTTTATTAGAAAAAAACTTATTTAACAAAATAATCGAAATTTGATAAACATTTTAAACTAACCCAAAACACTATCTGAGACGGCGTCTTCAGCTGAAGACGTCATCTCAAATAGCGTCTTCAGTTGTGGTAAAAAATAATAATAATTAAAGGCTCCATCTTATATTTTTTCAAAATATTATTGAAGGCGACATCTTAATGTCATATTTATCGATAAAAAAATTTTAGTTCAAATATTTTAAATCATACACTAGCTAAAACATCGCATTTTAATCGGGGTATAAATAACGACGATTCACTTTTTAACAATTTCATTTTCAATGCTGACAAATAATTAATATAAGATAAAACTTGAAGGTTCTTAATCCGTCCAATTAAACCAGTGTAAATGTAACTCAAGAGCCAAGAGTAATTTTGTAGGTCACCCCAAGGTAAACCCCTAAAGCCTACGTATATGCTAAAAATGGGATGCATGATATGAAAAATGGTAGGAATACATTTATAACATAATAACAATTAATGTCTTTAATAAGGGTTTTAACAAGATTTGTGGTGCATTACTAATTAAACATAATTAATTGGGAAGAATATAAGTAAACTAAAGGGATAATTAAGATGATATAGCGAAAGGAGAGTTGGTTTGATGCTTCCTTTAAAGACCGTGATCAAACCATTGAATTGCTACCATACATCTCCATAGGCTGGGGCGAACGCTCCGTCCATACTAACATGATACTGACTTTGGATAGCAACCAACCAACCCAAAAAGGAGTGGTGGTAGAGGCAGCTTTTGATGGCCGTTTGTGGGGGACTCATTATTCGTGAATCTGATGTGCATTTTGTCGGTTCCATCAATGCTCCTTTTTTTCTTTTATTTACTTTTATTTTTCATTTTTTCTCTCGACAACAAATTATTATTATGTTATTATTTGTGAATATATACTCTTATTTCGATGCTATAGTTTTATTTACTTTTTATTTATCATTTCACCGTAACTCAAAGAATTCCAACTCGCTATTTAAAATACAAATATTTAAGATATATCTCTGTTCATTTTAAATGGTACACTAATTGATTCAAAATTAATAATTATGTGACATTAGTAATTGCAAAACAATATTATATTGTTTTGTCTTCACCTCTGATCCAAGAGGGTGTAACTTGCATTAGATTCCAAACAAATCCATTTCTTTCAATGAAATGTTGACTTTTGAAAATTTGACATTGCTTGATAACGATAAACGCACAATTTCAAGTAGTATATTAATTTTTAGTGACCCGATTTAATCCTTAAATTTTTAAAAAAAGTCTTAATTCAATCCCAAACATTAAGTCGATCATAAGAAACAAATTGATAGGGACTAAATCGAAAATATTTTTAAAACGTAGGGATTTAATAAGAATAAACCAGCCAAGTTTAGTCCCTAAAGTTTTATAAATATTCCCGAATCAATTCCTTTTTGTTTGTTTCTCACTGTCGACTTAACGTTGAGGACTGAATCATGAAATTTTTTAAAACTTCAAGGACTAAATCGGGTCACTAAAACTTTATGGCTGAATTGAGAATGGAGTCAAAGTATATGGATATCCGGATTTTGATACAATCTTGTTCGGAATTTATTCCTCCAAATTCATCCAAGGATCTACCATTTATAAAGAAAATAAAGCAAAAAAGAGAGATAATGACACAAATTTTTAACATGAAAAACTCTTAAATCAGGAGAAAAAGCCACTCAACCAAAGATTGTGTGAAAAAATCTTACAACCACATAATTTCTCTTCACATCCCAAACACACTCATAAAGTTTTGCCACTAGCGAAACATTATGACATACACATCCTCATTTACAAGAAAGACAACAAAGAAATTAGATTGAAAGACAACATATGAATTTTATCTAACCAAAACAAAAATTGCTAGATAAACTTTTGACTGACACACTTAACCTTTAACAGAGAAATTTTATCTAATCTAGAATCAAAAGTTGTCATATAAACTATTGAATTGTGCATGCTCAAGCCTTCTTTTTTAGTAAGTGAGTTACACAATTTTCTTCTCCCAAATAATGTGGGAGAATTACAAAATTCCCTCCAATCTTTGCAAATGAATGTCTATTTGAAAGTTAATCATAAAAAAATAAATAATATCATAAATCAAAATAATAAATAAAAATCATATTAAATTAACCCATTTGTAGACATGACTGTAATTCATGGGAACTATTCTTAAAACATGAAATCTTGTTAACATCGTTTGCTGGGTAGTAAAGTAAAGGCTGAAACTACCCTTTCTTTAAAAATTTCTCCTCTCTTCCTCAGCATGTCCCTCTCACTCCTCTACACCACTGAAAAAGTCTCAACCCCCCAATCCCACTTTTTACAAAAGTTAGCCAAAAATAGAAATTTAATGAATAAATTTATAGATAAATAAAACAACCCATCTCCATAATCTTTTGCTTCATCCCATTTCTCAATCCAAAAAGAAAAACAGCAAGATCCAAGCCTAAATTCTTGATCACTGTTGCTTCTGTTGCAAGATTTCATCTCCCTCAACTGCTTAAAAAATAAGCATCTTCTGCTGATAAAGACTCCAAGACTTTTGTATGGGGATAAAGTTGTTCTGTTGGAAAGTATGGCGATTCCCATGCATTATCCTCTGATTCCAGCCCTATATTTTCACCTAATTCCAAGACTGAAGAACAAGTACCCGTGTTTCCACAGAACCCTGAGCATTAGTTTCTGTTAATGGAATCTGAAACAAATACAAACTACAGCGAGTACAGGCAGCAGTTCAGTAACTCTAATAGCAGTCAATTCAATTCTGGGCTGCTGAAATATAGGTCGGCTCGCAGTTTTTTGCTGGAAAGTTTTACCGATAACGGAGTTCATGAAAAGGGTACTGGAAGATTGAGTTCTAGATTATGTTTTGATGATGAAAATAGTAGAATCCATGATATTGGTAGTAATAATAGTAGATTTGGCGCACAGTTGCCACCTCAATACCCAAGGCAAACTGTTGGCCAATTGGGGGATGGAGGTGGGTTTAGTGCAGTCGTTGTGAGTTCAATGGGGATGGAGCATCAATTGCAGGGAAAAATGGGTTCAAATCTTTTGAGGCAAAACAGTACTCCTGCTGGATTTTTCTCTAATCTCACCTCTCAACATGGTAAGTCTTTTTTATTATTATAAATATCCTATATATCTAATTTTCTTGAATATTGGGTGCTTGTTTAAATTTAATCCATGATGTGGATGTGCATAACATGAGATTGACCAAAAGAGATTGCTATAATTTTGATAGATTTCCTCTCTGTTACTTATTTAGTGCTTATGAATTAATTAGCATACTTGAAGAGTTGTTTTTAGCTACCATTTTTATTTTTGATTCGGGAGCATTTTGGATTGCTTTTCATGGTGTTTGATTTATTTGTTTCTGCTATTACTTCTCTAAAAAAACAGAAGTGAACAAATTATTAAATGCTTTGACTGCTTTGAAGTTCATTAAACCGTCTTTTTAATTTTAATAGTACTTTTGCTTAAAAAATAACTTTTTCCAACTTTAAACAAAATCAATATAGAAGCAGGGATTGGTAGAATGCATCTATTGCTCATAATATATCCGAAATTAATTTCAGGGTATGGGAGCATAAGATCAGGGATTGGAAGCTATGGAATGTCTGATTATGGTGATAATAATGGAGACTTGAGTCCATGTTCAAGCAGTTTAAAAAGTTGCAACAATTTCTCTTCTGGAAGGTTGTCTCGCATCGCAGAGGTCGAAAATGGACCAGATGATGCCAAGGCTGGAAATGGCAGTGACCATGAAGGTATATTTAGATTCCCATTTGGTTCTTGGGAAGATTCTTCGAATTTCGAGCAAAATTTCTCTGCTGGCATTAAAAGAGAACTTGATGATGATGATGACGACAAGTTATTTGGTAACAATCTGGTAATAAATCTTGATTGTGTTTGAATTGCTAGTATAGTTTATAAACTTATTATTACATTTCCAGTTCAAAATGTGCTTTTATGTTTAAACAGAAAGCAGAGACTGTAAATAGATCAAATATTTTTTCACGCCACTTAAGTTTACCAAAGACTTCATCTGAAATGGAGAAGCTGTTGCAGCTTCAAGATATGGTTCCTTGTAAGATCCGTGCCAAGCGCGGTTGCGCCACTCATCCACGGAGCGTTGCCGAGAGGGTATGCACATATCTTTGTTATCCTTTTTAAACAAATGCGCAAATGCAGATTCAGGATTACGACCATGACGAATCTAGCCCAAATATTAGGGGGCAAAATTGTATGTTTGTTTTTTAGGGGCGCAAAATATATAGGTTTTTAAAATTTTGGGGTAAAAAATATAATATATATATATATATTTTTGAGGGACAGCTGTCCTTTCTTCCTACGTAAATTTGCCACAGGATGAAATAGTGACCTTGTGATTAATATACTTATAAAATTTGTGGTAAGTGTAGTTTTTTTTATTATTTGAGATGAAACTGAAAGATCATTTGGTGCAGTTAAGAAGGACTAGGATCAGTGAAAGAATGAGGAAACTACAGGAGCTGGTCCCAAACATGGATAAGGTATCCCATAAAAAAATGTCAACTTACTTCCTACGACTTAATTCCAAAAATTTGAAATACCCTCAAAAATTTGAAATTTTCTCCACTAGTTAGTCATTACAACAAACAATAGAATTAATACACCATTTCACAATCATACAAAACAACATATAATTTATCACATTATATTAGTTATCACCATTTCATAATTTTAACCACTCTCATATTTATCATATTTCTAACTTCAAACGGTACCTTTTAATGCATTTTTTTTCTTCTTTTGGGCACATGCAGCAAACTAACACGGCAGATATGTTAGATTTAGCTGTGGAATACATCAAAAGCCTTCAGAAACAATACAAGGTATATAATTTATATCTTGGGCTAACATATTATTTCTATATATGTTTAAGTCAACCGATCTTGCAGACACTTTGCGAGAATCGAGCTAATTGCAAATGCTCACAGAAGATGGTTTTAAATCAAAAGCCCTAAGGCCTGAAGGAAGGAAGGAAGGAAGGATTAGAAAAATACCATGTTTAACCCATTTTTTATTTTCTTTTGGGTTATATAATATTACTATTATTGATTACAAGATTGTAGTTAACTTAATCAGGCTAGCAATGTACCCAGAATAATTTCCTTAATATATAATATTTCAATGGTAAAGGGTATGTGAACGAGTACATTTTTTGTTGTAGGTTTTTTCGATCCTTTAAGGGCGGTGCACTTAAGAATGATATCTTGCAACATATGTCCATTTTTTGTTAAAAAAAGAAGAAGAGTAAAACATATGTCGTAAGATGCTACTTTAGAAGCATCACTCTTAAGAACGAGATGAAACAAAAAGCTATAATAAAAGTCTATGTTATTATCTTGTTTAGTTTATACTTTTGTTAAATCAAGATTTTTTTCCTTATTTAGGGCCTACCAAAAAGCATTTTTTATTTCTTTATGCAGCTTTTGTAAGAGCCCTAGCCCTGAAAGTGTAGTGGATAATAGGGCATTCTCGATGGATATATGAGAAATATAATATAATGCCACATCTCATTAATTTATGTGAAAAATTATAAATCTAGAAAAAAAGTTATATATAGAGGAAAAAACTTTTATTAATAGAATTGAAGATTACATAATGTTTCTCACAAATTTTGTCATATTGCAAGATTTTTGAGCAAGACCAATCCAATTTTTTTTTAAGCGGAAAAAGATTATTATAACAAGAGAACAACCAAAACGACAGGTACATCATAGGATACAAGTACAGACCAAATCAAATTTATGTCACCATGTTCAAATATACATGGGTTTTTATATTTTGAGATTTTTTAAGAAGTTAATAAAACTTCAGCTGATCCAAGAAAATGCGAGTGTCTCGTGCTACTCGAAAAAAAAAGATGAAATTTTTAATTTTATTTTTGTTGGGTAAAAACAGATGGAATTTGATAATGATGCATCTCGATCAGTCCCTCATAAACAAAAATGTCTAATTTTAATATGTAATTTTTATTGAAATATATATAAAATTTAGTGTATATGACAAAATAGGGCCACATCAATAAATAAATATCGGTGTTTGGTCCACGGTATTTTTTTGAATGTGTAGAGGCTAGATCAATTTTTGCGTCAAGACAGACTCGAATTCGAGTCTATCTTCAGGTGTAGTACCCTCATAATGGATACATGTCCTTTATATTTGTTTCTTTTCGTTTCTTTATTTTTTTTATAAAAAAACAAACTTACATATCTTTTGATATCGCTCCTAAAGACATATTTGTAACCTCATTTCTCTCCATTTCACATTTTCTAATATTTCGTCATTTTTCAACAAAAAAAAAAGCATATGATATATCATATTACACTATAATTACAAAATATAATATCTTACAGTTTTATCAAACTATTCTCACATGATCTAACATTTGCACTTTCAACTCTATATTCCCAAACTAAAACATAATATATATTTTATTTTCTAAAATATTTTCCGACTCTTAAACTTAAGCTTTTAAAACGGAGACAAACATTCCGTTATATGTATATTTTTAAAATACTATGAACCTGTCTTTATGGACCATATTTGGACAGTCATAAAGCCCAATTAATAGATGGGCCCCTGTTTGGCATTTAATGGCTAGGTTCAATGTATGGATCATATGCAAACCTAATTAGGTAAGAATTGGTGAATAATTATATATGGGGATTGGGGACTTGTGTTTTTATTTATGTTATTTGTGTGTTTTTGTGTGTTTTTGTTAGCGAGTGTTTGTTTGTGATTATTTTTCAAAACTGATTATCTCTTTTTCAGATTAAAAAATAGATTTTGAGTGTTTTATTTCATTGATTCTATTATTGATTCTCTCAAAATAAGTAGGTAAAAACATAAGTTGAGAAGTATATTATGAGTTTCTTTTCACTGCTATTACTTATGTGGTGACAATTTTGTAATAATTTGAATTTCATTGAGTTGCTTTTTTATTTTAATAGCAAACATTCAATGCTTTTATTTAAAATCAACTTTAAGTAAAAACAACATAAAAGTACTTTGAATAAGCAATTGCAAACACACAATGATCTAAGTCTAAGTATATTTAGCTAGGTTTGCCACACCCGATTATTAGACTTAACCACGATTCAGAACCACCGGTTAGACGGTTCAAAAAACCTCGACCCTTAACCTTAACATTAACCTTTCTTGACGATTCATGTTACGGTTCATAAACCGTCGGTTACGATCATGTTCCTGTTACGGTTAACCATTGGTTATGGTTACGGTTTGACCCTTATTTTTTTAAAAAAATTAAAATTATTTTCAAAATTTGAAATAAAGTGTAAAAACTATTTGAATGTATTTTCATCCATGGATTAAACATAAAATAGCGTCGAAATAAATTCCATCACCGATAATCAAAATGTGTAAGATATATTTGTTTGGTAAATATTTATAAAGCATAACACTATATTTAGAACAAAGCTTTATAGCATAGCGACTGAAGCTAATTATTCAAGTTGGGGGTAATGAGTTCAACTGTACAACATAACATATATTTTAAATTTAAAAATGTAAAAAAAAATTAAAATAGTCTTGAACCGTCGGTTAACCAACGGTTCACGGGTTAACAAAATTATTATCCTTAACCGACCCGCCTATAAACGGGCCGGTTACTGGTCCGACCCTTCGAACCATTGACCCGATTAATCGGTCCATTGACCAAGGAGCGGTTACGGACCGGTTAAGGGTCATTTATGACCTTTGGTCGGGTCTACCGATTACATTGAAATTAGTGTGAAAAACCCAATCCGTATAGGTACCAGACCTAGAGTTTTTTTATTTGTTAAAATTTGATATAAAACAAATTAAAATAAGAGAATATATTTATTAAAAATTGAATTAAAATAACTAAGTCAATCAATATTTTTGTAATTAAATATACAAATTTTAGATAAAAGTAAAGAAAAAGAAATTTAAAAAGTCTTGGGCACATAAGATCAGACCAAGTTTGTAATTTTTTTGGATTTCTGTCGAGTATTTATCAAAATCAATGAACCCTATTTAATACAGATGGATAGATTGGGTAGTCCCTGTATAAAATATGTACCGTAGTTAGGGGTGAGCAAAAGTTCGGTTAAATCGAACAAACCGAAAAAATCGAACTAATTTGGAAAATCGGTTCGGTTAATTCGGAAATAAAAACAATTATTATTATTATTTTTAAAAAAAATCATTTATTATCATTCTTTATTTAAATATTACATTTTAAATTTTTTAAACCAAATTATTTAATTTTTTAAATTTTAAATCAAATTATTTAATTTTTATATTTTTTTAAAAAAAATATCGGTTAATTCGTTTACAGACCGAAATAACCGTTTTTTTATCGGTTCGGTCGGTTCGGTTTCGAAAGTATAATTCGGTCGGTTCGGTTAGACGAAAAACAATTCGGTCGGTTCGATTTTTGGACAATTCGATTCGGTCTGTTCGGTTCTGATCGATTGCTCACCCCTAACCGTAGTGAATACAAAGACCCACTCCTTTGACCAGGTCGAGTCTCAAAATTATGCAACATTCTTTTATTCTAAATTCGAATATCATCATACTTTTTTGAGAAATAAGGATGTGGTGCATTAGTTAATGGGTAAACTCATGAAAAATCTCTAAACCTAAATTTTCTTTAACTTTATTTCATTTATCCACTATTCTATATTCTAACTTCACAGCATACCTTTCATTTAAACATAACTCCCTACCCCACACAACATTATCAACTTACCCTTACAAGTTGTAAAAGATTAATTGCTTGATACCCCGAGTATTCAAATTACTTTTCAAATTTGACCCAAAGTTTTCCATTTTTCTAAATAACCCCGATCCTTGCTTAAAATGATATCAGAGCCTAGGTTTATTCTAGAAATACTATAATAATTTTGAATATTAATATTATCATTTAATGACGAAGACAATACACGAGAAAATGGATCCGAGCTATTGTTCGAAGTGTCAGTCATACATGTGGTACTTCCAAAAATTGGAAGAACTAAATCAAGAATATCTGGCTGAAGCTAAACGCTTCAACCAGAAATGGAAAATCTTACAAAAGGTCGGTGCTAGCTCAGCTAGCATATACTAGTACCAACGACAAGAGAAGTTAGCGAGGAACTTCTACATGCTGAACCTCAAACTTCTGTTCGAGTTATCAGAAGCTCAGGAAGAAGATCATCCTGAACACAACTCATGATTCCAGATCCAAACAATCCAACAGGATCCGGAACAGATGAATAGGATGGGAGAACCAACCTTTCGAGAAATCGAGCCAGATACCTCTAAGATATCCCTAGATCTTAGAGAGATCCAGAATACAGTGCAACGTTATGGATACTTGCAATACCATGCCCTTGCACAGATCCATCAGATTCAGAGTCAGATGGAGATTATGATTAAACACCAGGAGGAAATTCTTGAAAACATTCGAGATGTTCAAACCCGAGTAAAGGAGTTGGAGTCACGACCAAGTCTTCAGGAAGAAAGAAAGGAGGGTGGTTACCACTGTCCTATGTAACAGAGTCTTTTTTACACCAAAAATGGAAAAAGCAGGGGAGGTTCGAAGGCTTTTGACGGAGACTGAAAAAATGATTGCAGTCCTACGAGAAGATCCAATACTTCAAACAAAGTAAAAGAATCAACTTGAAAGATCTATGTGATTTTGCTGATTCGTTTGCGGGATTATTCTCCTAGACTTTAAAACAAATCAAGTTGGTGGAATTCCTCGACTTCCACCACAAGAGAGTTTCGGGTCACACAATCCACTACCCAAAGGATATCAAAGTATGTCCAAGATGATTTTACCACTGGAGCAAACTTAGATCCCCCAGTTGGAGTAAGAAGTCGTTCTCGCAGGCCAGATATACATCAAACGCCTTATGAGAAATCTCATATCCGATTCATCAATATGGACTTATGCTCAAAATAGATATCTTGGGTTTTAAAAATCGAAAAGTTCTTATTGATGAACGTGCTTCAGCTATGAGAATAGCAACAGGAACGTTGTATCCAAGCAAATAATGATTCATATTACTCCTTAATATGAGTTTCAGACCCAGGTACCAAGGAAGAAGTTATAGTCGGAGAATCCCCGAAAGAAATTATGGATAAGATGGCTAAATTCTTTAAATCTGTTTCATTGGAGTATGCTACTTCGAAGGAATGGAGTACGAGAAGGCGAAAAAATATAGACAAGCTCTATATAGCCTGGAACTACATGATATCTGTTATGTAGAAGAGTAGATCAAACTCTTCACAGAGTATAGATGGATGAAAAAGATGACAAGAAAGGATGCAGCCGAGCTGTTTTTTGCCAAAATACCGAGTCCATGAATGATTATCCAGGAGTATACACCGCAAGAAGTGGAGACGGTGGCCATGAGAATGTCATTTAATAAAATGAAGCTTGCGGAGTGGTGCTACCAAGTGAAACTCCAAAAGAATTATAAAAAGCTAAGAGGAATCAATAAAACAACACATCTTTGTTGTACAGAGAATGATATCCTTACAATCATCGAAAACTACCCCTAAAGGCGGAAGATGTATAAACACAGAAGTCATCACTATGCCTGAGGAAGTAGTTTGAGAATAAGTAGGTCTTCATGGAGACCTAGGAAGTTCTGATCAAAGCAAAAAACATATTCGGGAAAAATGTTGATTTTGTTGGAATTCCGAAAACCTATAAGTAGGTCTTCATGGAGACCTAGGAAGTTCAGCATAATTGAGCTTAGCGGCGCATTACCCATAAATTTAATTGCCAGTATAATTTATTATATTGGAAAAGCGATTTGGATGAAACCAACTTCCATTTTGTTGCAGGAACATGCAACTCAAATTCAATTCATCTTCAAGACAAGATGTAAATAATTAAAGAAAAATAATTTGAAATTAGTGGATTTCAAATTATATCGCTCAAATCCATCATTTATGTTTGTGTAAGAGATCGAAATTGGTATCTCAAATTCCTACTTTTTATTACAATGCATTTCATTTCAAATCCATGAATTTCAAACGATTAGATTTCTAATATTTTCGTCAAATCAAATCATTCAATCCCAAATTGAATAAAAAATCATGTGGAAGTAGTGATAATGTAGCAACAAAATCGAAGAAATTATGCAATGGGTTAATGAGCACTTGCTAGTAAGGGCATCCCCCATTGTGCAGCTGAAATTTTGCAGTTTTTCCTTCAGTTTTCCGCTCCAACGAACCACAAACTATCACATTATCCAATAGCAGCTAATTGAATTAGGAAAGAAGTACAGTTAAATAAATCATGGGAAAGCATGTCATGTTTTTGGAGCTAGTGGTGGATTTTACTTCATGTGGTTTTGAGAATATAAGCAATTTACCTCCTTGTGGTTTGCAAAAAATAGCATCCACAGTGGGGTATTGTACACTTAGTCACAAATAACAAGGGGTAAATTGTCTATATTCAAAATCACGGGAGGTTAAAATGCATATTTCATACCACATGAGGGTAATCTGCCTATTTTCAAAATCACAATGGGGTAAAATACCTATTTTCAAATTACATGAGGGTAATTTACCTATTTTCAAAACTACAGGGGTAATACGCCACAAGCTCCATGTTTTTTACATGAAGAAATTTGGATCCAGTCAAGGGCGGATCTATGTAGCCTAGGTGGAAACTTTATAAATTTTGGATCTCGTGAGATAAAATCTTGGAACGAAAAGAGCTGCATCCCAGTCTTGCACTCTCGCTCCCGCCTTGTCGAGGATATGGGAAGAAAATGCTCGTTTAGGAGCTTGTCATCCCAAGACGGATACGAATCCTAGATCCACCATTGGATCCAGTTGTGTGTATTCGAACAGAGATTGACATGTCATGAAACATAATTTATTAACCCAAAAAAGATAATAAATGCGAGTGAGCAACCAGAAAACACAACTAAGATTTCTGAGAAGAGCACACAGCGACACAATGTTCACATTAGAACTAATTAACATTGGGCCTTTTCTTGATAGTATAAGGATAATATTCCTTGCCAGTGTCAATTCTTATAGTTTGACCTCCGATATCAATGAAAGAAGAAGTGGCTCATACATTCATCAGGCCATCTAAACAAATACATCACGTGAAAGAGGATTTCAGAGGCTCAGTTCCAGTCGGTTGAAGAATCATGTTTAACAGAATTTGTTTCATCGTTGCTCTGTTGCAACAGCAAAACAATATTCGCAGAGTATTATTTTGCTAGATTTGTTGGTAATATCTATAAATAGGAGTGATGTATTCTTTGTAAATCAAAGATTTGACAATGAACATTGTTACAATTTCTAACTGTGCGTTTCTTGTTTTCAACATTGTAAATATGCTGGAATGGGGTTGTCCGACTAATTAAAATCAAACCCAATTTGAAGGCGAAGTCTACAACTGAGTTTTCTTTATTTCCTTTCGAACTTCGATTCTTGAAGGTATAATTGAAACATTCTCATAGTTTGAGACATGAAGGAGGAAAATGACCGAAGTATCCATAGTATGGAGAACGGGACGGGGTGGTTAGTGGTATTAAAGGGATTCTACGGTTCGATTTGGTTGGTGTTGCCCGTAAGGGCCCTTAGAGTCAGTTCAATCAATGGATATAAATATTATCATCTAACATAGATTGAATATTCTCATCCAATGTTTGTTATAGGGCAACAACTACTCAACACTATGGTTCTACTCTACCTGCAGATTGTATCTTTGCAGAATGATTGTTCGAAAGGGAAAATTTATGTGCTGTCAACTTTTTGTTTGGTTTTTCAGTTGTGAACGGAATAAACAAAATATCATATAAGTAAACCAAATCCTTTCTAGGTCTGCTCTCTAACTACTTTTCTAAAAACATTTACATGTATTTTAAGGCAAAGAATGAGTTCTTAATTCAGACATGCACAATTACCAATCAGTTTAGAATAGTATATCAGAAATAGATTAAAACATATATACTATAATTTTGCAGAAACAAACATATTTTCTAAACTTACACAAAACAGAACACAAAACCCTCATTTATTTTGTGGCTTCCATTTACTTTAACTTATCTCACTTAAATACAATGATCGAGTGCAGTTCTACTTCAAGAATTAGTTATCTGAAGGCTGCCGTAACAAATTCGGGTCGTAACTTGAAACAAAGAGTTACAGCCTACTACTTTTTAATCCAACTGAATAAACGACAAACATACCAAGTCTTTGTATGTCCTAAAAGAAGCATAAAAAACATCATCCGTGGTCTAAATCTATAGCTAAAACAATTCAAAGCCACCAATGCATATGTTGGTCAGAAGAATTATATCCCCCAGGATGGTCGAGTTCGTGAAATTGACCAATGCATATGTTGGACAGAAGAATCATATCCCCTGGAATCGTTGAGTTCATTAAATTGTCCCCCCGTCGGTTGAGACAATCCAAGCTCTCCATTATACTGACTATTACCTGCGTGTTGAAGTTGGACTAAACCCAGACCAGGACACATCTCATGTGACATGTTATTAGCTTGGTCGCACTTAAAACCCCATGAAGGGAAGGAAAATTGACCAATGGATGCAGAAGAGTTCACTGAAGGCTGAACTATGGCTGTTTGATTGGGTCCAAGAAAATTGTTCGCATCAGGATTTGATGACTGGTTTCTTGAACCCCAGGGCCGATTTGACAGAAGAGAGAGAGCACTGCTGGAATCAGAAACTCCACTAAAGCATTCTTCTGATGATATCAAAGAACCAGCAGAGCAAGTAGGACTAGTCGTTGAACCTTGCAGTAGATCAGGTAAAGAACTTTGTGAGTTGCTCTTCCACGGAGGTTGATGTTTTCCTGTGATGATTGCTTGATTTCCAAATCCTGGTTCAGGTATGATATTCGACCACGTATCACTTCCGCTGAGCATTGAGTAAGTGCTGAAATTCATCGCCAAACCTCCAGCTTTGGTGTGATTATCTGGTATCGAAAACATTAAAGTACATATTAGCTGTCACTAGTCTAAAATTTTGTGTCACGGAGACGACCGATTTAAAACATCCATTCACGAGTAAGTTTCAACAACAACAACTAAGTCTTTAATCCCAATAAATTATGGTAGGCTACATGAACTATCGAAGAAATCAAATCGGATAGCGTGCATCGCGGTCTTCTTCAAGAGCTTCTTTCAGTCAGAATATCCTCGTTGTTGATCCATTTGAACTCCAATTCTTTTGTATACAACTTCGAGCAATGTCTTCTTCAGTCGTATAAGATTGAGAATGAAAAATATATATTTGGGATTAACATTCAAAAGATAAACGTATGCATTAGCCAAGTTTGAAACGAATTCCCAGAAATGACCAATCAAGAACAACTCAATAAACATACCAAGAACCTTAAACTTGTGAAATCCTAATTCTGATAAAATATACACGTGATCACTTATCCTATAACTGGAGTTATAAGAAAATGAACCAATATTAATTTTTATGTACATTGGCAATAATTCACACGAGCGAATGGGTAAGCCTTGTAAAGGAATAAGTCATTGCTATCTTACCAAATACGGATGAAGGAAGAGCTCCATATCGAGGTGGCAATAAAGATCCTGGAGATGGCTTCCTTCTACGTTCGTTGTGGCCAGCAAGGCGTCTGCGGCAGCTACGTTTTCCTTGGTCAAATTCAGGCAATTGATGAAACCTGGACCCAATATTGTTCCAACAACATTATAACAAATTTGAGGAGTGTACATGTTTCAAGATTTGGCTACACATCCACTTCTCTGTTAAATTGCAGCCATAACTGTTTTATTTTCTGATTATGTCACAAATTTCATATTGTTTACTGAAAATATCACAACCATTTAAGCATAGGACAAGAAGCTTGATAGGATCAATTAAACTCGGTCATCATGCAACTAATGGACAGAATCATTTTATGACATCCTATTCTATCCTCCCACAACAAGGTTGTTCAAACCTCATGGTCAGCAATATATAGGCATCTATCCTCAGTCCAACGTAAGATTATCTATGTATGATAGCGTACGTAGAATCAAACGCTTGTCGTTATACAAAAAAACATAGTCCAATTAATAGCAGTAAGAAATTATAGTTTCAAAAAAACAATATATCATTAGATTGGTGAGTTTCACGAC
Organism: Haberlea rhodopensis; assembly: GCA_907163345.1. NCBI lineage: Eukaryota > Viridiplantae > Streptophyta > Magnoliopsida > Lamiales > Gesneriaceae > Haberlea > Haberlea rhodopensis. The sequence goes on from CAJQUN010000292.1 coordinate 156,400, forward strand.
TATTATAAAAATTCATCATCAACTGAAACAAAATTATAAATATATAGATCTAAAATTGAAAAAGAAGGGGTGAAAAAAAGTTATATATATAAAAAAAAAAGACCTGCTGCACTGTTGGCAAAACCTCTGATCAATGCCTGCTATAATAACCTTTGGAAATTTGGAATGCATGCAACAGACTTTATGCCTCGAATAATAAGCCTTAGCATCACTCAGATCTACGTTGCACCCCTCCACCTGGCACATAGGCGGCTGCACAACTCCGGTCCTCCCTTTTTTGGCCGATGTCGGTGGAGCCGGCGATTGCCCACCTCCGGTTTTGGGCTGTAATCCAGAACTCACACCCTCAAAGTAGATTTTCTTGCCAAAATTCAAGCCATTAATGAGTGAGTCTGCACCACCAGCAGCGGAGAAAGAAGAAGAAGAAGAAGAACCTCTTTCCATTCTCGATTCCTATAAACTATTCAGTGTAGCTTTAATTTGTGAATCAAATGAAATCTACATGCATTATTAATACCTTGGAACAAAAATCTAAAGAAAACAAGAGAATTATGAACGAGGATAACAAGGGATACACCCTGCCAATGGTCATATATATTATTTTTGTGTATATACACATATATTAAAGTAAAAGTTCGTCTATATATTGTTATTTTCCACAGCAGAAAACATTTCTCACCTTTCAATCAAAAGTCCACCTCGGAGGTCGCCAAGGGTATTTCTTGAGTGAAGATTTACGTCAAAATAATGGAGAGCAAAGCTAAAGAAAATAAAGGCGAGACCATTTTTTTTCCTAAAGCTTCTTGAGTACTTTTATGATACTTGTCCTGTTCGTTACAGCTTTATAACAACAAAAAAAATTTAATTGGACGTCGTGAACTCGAACACGAGATATCTAAATCATAGTTGTGCTAACCATCGATTTTTAGCAACAGTTTTTATTATAAAACTTTAATCATATCATCAAAATGGTAGTCCAGGTAAGGGTGTTCACCGGTTCGGTTAACCGACCGAACCAAAAAAGTTCGGTTCAAATCGAATGATTTTCGATTCGATTTTCGATTTTTTTAAAAAAAACTTCGGTTTTTGGTTTGGTTTTCGGTTACAGGGTCCGGTTAACCGAAACGAAAACCAAAATTTGAAAAAAAAAATTGAATTTTTTTATGGTTTAGATATTTTTTTAATGGTTTCGCTCCTGATTGTATTAATAAGAACTCGTAAATTAACAACGTGTTTCAAGTATAATAGAATTTATTTTGTTGTCTCATTTCATTTTAACTCAATTTTTTGTATTAAATAACTTCAAAATAATATTAGAAGTTTAAAATTAAAAGGTCAAAGGTTCAGAACTCATTTGAATCCAATGAATGATGTATTAGTATTTGTATTTAGGTTGAATTTTTATCAAATAATCATACAATTTCAAAAAAAAAAAATTCAAAAAAACGAAAAATTAAAAAACAAAAAAAAAAACTATGGTTCGAACCGAACCGAAAAAATTCGGTCAAAACCGAAACCGAACCGAACAATTTCGGTTCGGTTTTCAATTTTGAAATATCAAAACCGAAATTTCGGGAATGAACACCCCTAAGAAAATATCATACTGCAATTACTCGTTTTTGCTCTTACCACTTTTACTGTGGGCGTCAGTTCATAAAGATATGGGAGTATAAATCAAAACTCATTTTATATTTAATAATTATTTTATTCATTTTGCTGATTGATTTCATTTATCCAACTAATATAAAATGATCACAATAAAACCAATATGCTAAATGACTACTACCCAAATATTATTGCTAATTACAATATTACCCTATTTTAAAACAAAATCAAAATAATTAAACAAAACCGACTACTCAAAAACACAGCAATTTGTACAATAAACAACCCTATAAACACACTTAACACGGGCAAAGAAGTACTAGTTCAATAAATCTTGAGTGGACTCCACCCCCAATAATGGGGAAAATACAGTCCATGCCTAACTTTTGATATCGTTTCAAATTGATCCTTAAATTCAAATTTCCAATGTCTTTTGACACTTCAGTCTCACATTTCCTTTTTAATTTATTTAATAAGTTTAATGATGGAAATGGTAAAATGCCTTTGATTATTTGAAATTAGTTTCATGATATGATTGAAAAATCAAGAAAATTTCAGTGGTGAATTTGAATTTGAGTATAAAAGTCGGGGATTTAAATGAATTCTACACCTATGTGAATGATGATAATAATAATAAGGGAAAATTACACAAAACATCCTATAGTTTGGTCTTCACTTTGCAACCGTTGTTTGAAAAAGTACAGTTTACATCCTCAACTTTCATGAGTTGTAACACTTTGCATACTATTGACTCGATTTTATATTTTTTATCGAAGATTTATCGCCGATCATCACATACTCAAACTTATATCCATTTAAACTTGTTATTCCAATTTTTTTAAAAACAAAAACAATTTTTTTAGTATCGAAATTCTCTAGTTAACGATTACGAAAAATGAAATTTTGACACTCCCCGATATTAATTTTGATTTTTTTAAAATTTGCAATAACTAGTTTAAGTGGATCTAAGTTTGAATATGTAAGGCGGCGATGAAATGCAGAGATAGATTTTTGATAAAAACACTAAATCGAGTCAAAATGATTCAAAATGTTACAATTCATGAAAATTGAGTATGTAAACTGTAATTGTTCAAACAATGATTAAAAATTAAATTTGGAACAAACTATAGGATTTTTTTGTAATTTTCCCTAATAATAATGATAAATGCTTCTCATTTGCTATTTACATGTGATTTCTCTTATAAAGTGTGGCTGGAGTACTTTGATTGGTTGAGTTTCCAAATTTCGAGTAGTAATAATATTAAAACTCACTTTTCACAACTTTGAACTTAACACTTCGCAAAAAAATGAAGAAAATGGTGGTGTGCAATTTGGCATTGTATTTCTTCGAGTTTATGAATTCTTAGGAACAACATCTGGTATAATATCAAAGAACCCGAAGTAGAGAGAATTGTGGATCTCATAAATTTCGTTCTTGGAGCTGGATTAGTACTTTAGAAAAGAATATTGACTCATCCTCTTTTGCAGATTGGCTCATGAAGCCTTCCAGTTTGTTGTTTCGGTTGTAATCTTTGGTTTCTATGTAGCTTGCCATTTTATGTAAGTTTTTTGTAGGAACTTGTATCTTGGGTTGAGTACCTTTTGTACACTTTTTCAGTTAAATAAATCATCGATCGAGCTTTTATCACATTGAGTAAGGTCGGTTATATGGATCCTTTCTATCTATTTCCTAAACGAATTGAATGCTTGTGATTATTTCACTTAAATCTCTTTAAATGTATTCCTTTTGTTAGTGGTTGATATTGAGAGTGGTGTAGAGGACCAGGACTTCATGAGTTAGAGAACATTCAATTTAAATAGCTAAATTTGTTTGCTGTTAATACGTTAAACTTCTCATTTAATATCATAATATGTCCTGATTTTAAATTTCTTATAGTTAGCATTATGTATACTAGTGTTTCGTTGCACGCAAATATTTGTTTTGTAAAGTGATGTGGTAATTATAAATTTTATTTTAATTTTGGCTTTTGGGATGTAATAAATTTTTTTCAAATTGATTTTGTAGTTTAATACCCTCCCAAATATTTTTTTTGATGTATTGTGGTTATCCAAATTAACAGGGGTCTTGCGGTCATTTAGCACATTATCCATATTTGTTATTTGACAACACATGTGATTGTATTATGGTAAGTTCACTTTAGGTCATACCACTAACATCCTCACATATTATATATAGTTGATGTCATATGACATATTGATTTTCTCGGGTAAAATCAATTTATGAAAATACAAACTCTAAAATCGCCGAACAGAAGTTAGACCGAAGAGATGGTTACCGAACACAGAATACCGATCAGCATATTACTGAGCATCCCTTACCCTCTTCGGGATTTTGGTCAAAATATAGCGGAAGACCCGGTCATAATTAAAACTAATTAACCGATGGGGATTTAACGTGCATTAATGGGGCGGATTTCTCGGACATGTTTGCCATGTCTCAGCCACGATCAAGGGAGGCACATTCAAGACTTTCCCGCCAAGTAACTCCAGAATAGCTCCTATAAATAGGAGTTGAAGGTCTCATTACAGAGGACTGAGAGGAAGCAAGCAAAAGACTCCGAAGAGAGCATTTCCAAGTCTGTTCGGTCATCATTTGTCTGTACTTTGCAGATATTTTTATGTGATAATTCTGCGATTGTAATGAGTCAAAGTCCTGTAAGTTGATCATTTTTTCGTGATAGTACAATTTAAACTGGACTAGATCCCGTGGTTTTTCCTTCAATTCGAAGGTTTTCCACGTAAAAATCTTGGTGTGTTTCCATTATTTTTTAGTAATCCTTTCTACCATAAAAACATAAAAATAAGCGGATAACATCATTGGCGCCGTCTGTGGGAACTAGAGTAAAGACGTTGAAGCATGAAGAATTTTCTAACAAAAAGTAAATCAAAAGGCAAGATGGCTAGAGGTAGAGGTAGGGGGCAAGCTTCCAGGGGAAATGGATCCAATTCTCGCTCATACTCGTTCACAGAACCAAGAGAAGGGCCAGAAGAAGCAGGATCATCTCAGCATATTCCTCGGACATTTCCTGCTGGGGGAATGCCCATGGAACAGTTGACAGAAATGATAGCCAGAACTGTCGGGGAGGTCATGAAGCAATTTATGGCCCCTCCCCAGAAAGAAGAAACCATGCAGGAAGAAGAAGGGGAAGATTTGGCCTCCGTGCACGAGCCAGGAAAAGAGCCTGAGGAGGTTAAAGGTTTCCCAGTCATTTGAATGATGAAACTGACAAAGCTCTAAATCACCAAATGGAGGAGATGAAGAATGAGATACAGCAGATGCGTAATAAAATGGAGGGACGTCTGTACCCCCCGCAAAGGAGCACTCCATTTGCTCCCCGTGTTGTTGATGATCCTTCGCTCCCAAACTTCAGGGCTCTAAATATGGGAAATTACGACGGTGGTGCAGATCCTGAAGAATATTTGTCTCGATTTGAAAACGCTTCACTTCTTCATCAACTTACGGATGGAGTGAAATGTCGGGTTCTCCTGACTACATTGTCTGGTGCGGCGCAATCATGGTTTAATCAGTTGCCAGCGGGAATCATAGACTCCTTCCCGAAGTTTAGTTCTTTATTTTACATCAGTTTGCAAGCAGTTGGAGTTGCAAGAGAACAGCTCTTAGTCTGTTCGGGATTAAGCAAGCGGAGAAGGAATCTCTTCGAGACTTTCTGAAAAGATTCAGTCATGCATGCCTTGACATTCCACATGTTACCTCTGAAATACTCATCAGCGCGTTCACCCAGGGATTAAAAGAGGGGGACTTATTCCTATCTTTGGCAAAAAAACCACCTTCTGATTATGATGAGCTGTTGGGAAGAGCTTACAAATACATTAATCTGGAGGAAGCCCAAAGAATGAAGCAAAGAAGAGAAGGTAAAGTTGGGGAAGAGGCGAACAGAAAGAATAAGCCAGTGGAGCCGATCAAAAGAGGTTTTGACCAGTATCTCCCGATGAGACCTCATCGGGAAGTGGCCATGAATCAAAGTATGCCGAAGAGAGGTCGGGGTGGACCCCATAGAGGGGGACCTTTCAGAGGAGGAACATTCGGAGGAGGGTCCTTCCGAGGAAGAGGATCCCGAGGAGGAGGTTTTCCAGGTGGAAGATCTAATGAGTCTGATGGAAGGCAGGGATTTAGCGAGGAGTTCAAGGACAATAATTTCATTCCTAAAAATAACGTAAATCCCGGAAGAGGAGCGTCTCAGCCAGTCCCTTGGTCGGTTCGGGGAGGAAGAGCAGAGGGAGAAGAAGAAACCTTGAACAATGTCCCTAATCGGGGAACTATACACATGATATCCGGAGGAATGTTGGGTGGAGATTCGAACAGAGCAAGAAAGAGTCATGCTCGGAAACTTCAAGTATTGTCTATTGACCCCAATCATGTACATGAGGGTCCGTCCATATCCTTGGCGCCCGCAGATCTACAAGGGATCCATTTTCCTCATGATGATGCATTGGTTATCTCTACCACAGTGGCTAACTACAATGTGCAAAGGATTTTCGTGGATACGGGAAGCTCAGCAGACGTACTTTTCCTTAGTACATTAAACCAAATGGACTTGGGGAGCTTACCCATACTGAGGGTGAATACATCTTTGCACGGATTTGCAGGGGAGGTCATAAATCCGATAGGGCAGGTGTCTCTACCAGTTACACTTGGTGAAGAACCAAGGATCAAAACGAAGATGATAAATTTCCACATTGTGGATGCACCATCTTCTTATAATGTAATATTGGGAAGGCCAGCCTAACCGCTTTCGAAGCCGTTGCCTCCACCTATCATCTAACCATGAAATTTCCAGTAGGAGAAGAAGTGGGGCAAGTAAGAGGTGATCAAAGTTCATCACGGAAATGTTATGTGCAAGAGTTAAGGCAAGAAAGAGAACAGAAGAAAGAAGGAAAAGAACGAGGGGGAAGTGAGAAGAGGAAGCGGGACGATGAGGAACGAGTAACCCCCGAAGAGGAGTTCCTCAACATCGAGATGGGTCACCCTACTAGAATTACTAGAGTGGGATCCCAACTTGATCCGGAATTACGGGAAAATGTGGTTGATTTTTTAAATCAGCATGTGGATGTATTTGCATGGAGTACATCCGATTTAGTTGGAGTAAAACCTGAGATTGCCGAACACCGCCTCAATGTGGACCCCAATGTTCGGGCAATAAAGCAAAAGAGGAGGCATTTTGGGCCAGAAAAGGACGTTGTCATTGCCAAACAGGTAGAAGAGTTGTTAAAGGCGGGCCATATTCGCGAGATCGGTTTCCCTACATGGCTCTCGAATGTAGTTTTGGTGCCTAAAGCCGGAGATAAATGGAGAATGTGTGGATTTTATGGATGTGAATAAAGCATGTCCCAAAGATTGTTATCCACATCCCAGGATTGATCAGCTAGTAGATTCTACTGCCGGACATGAATTATTATGTCTTATGGATGCTTATCAAGGATATCATCAAATCCCTTTGGCACAAGAAGATCAATCAAAAGTGAGTTTTGTCACAGCAGGAGGAACCTTTTGTTATGTGGTAATGCCTTTCGGATTGAAAAATGCTGGAGCCACTTATCAAAGGTTGATGGACAAAATGTTCAAAGAACAGATTGGTCGGAATGTGGAAGTATATGTGGATGATGTCCTGATTAAGAGCCGAAAGCCGAGGACTTGGTCAGGGATACGGAAGAGGTCTTCAGCACCTTGAGGAAATTTGGCGTGAAGTTGAATCCCTCAAAATGCACTTTCGGGATTCGTAGTGGCAAGTTTCTGAGATACATGGTCACGGAAAGAGGTGTTGAAGCTAACCCGGAGAAAATCCGGGCCATACAGGAAATGAACCCTCCAAGGACACTAAACAAAGTGCAAAGGTTGGCAGGAAGAATAGCGGCACTGAGCCGATTTATATCCCGATCAGCTGATCGGAGCTTGCCTTTCTTCAAAGCATTAAGGCAGGGAGTCAAGTTCGAATGGAATGATCAATGCCAAAAGGCCTTCGAGGATCTGAAAGATTATTTGGCTCAGTTACCTTTGATGAACAAGCCTGATCCTAAAGAAACACTTCTTATCTAGTTATCGGTGGCCGAAGAAGTAATCAGTTTCGTGTTAATCAGAGAAAGGTCTGGACAACAGCAGCCCGTATATTATGTCAGCCGAGCCCTGCAAGGAGCTGAGCAACGATATCCCGAAATTGAGAAGTTGGCATTAGCTCAAGTCACTACTACGAGAAGACTTCGGCCATACTTCCTGTCTCATCCTATCGTGGTAGTAACAAATACTCCTTTGGGTAAAATTCTATCCAAAGCCGAGATATCAGGGAGGATGGTAAAATGGGCCACCGAGCTGAGTGAATTTGATATTACTTATCAACCACGAACTACAATCAAAGCTCAAGCCATGTCAGATTTTCTAGTGGAAGTAACTTATACTCCAGAGGAAAAAGAGTGGAATTTGTTTGTAAACGGATCATCTACCCAATTGGGAAGTGGAGCAGGTGTCATACTCATTAGTCTCGAAGGGAAAGAAATCAGAGTTGCCGTCCAGTTTGGGTTTCCCTCCTCAAACAATGAAGCTGAATTTGAAGCTATTATTTCGGGCTTCCGAATAGCATTGGACGCTGGAGCTAGGAAGATAAAAGCTTTTATGGATTCAATGCTGGTTGTTCATCAAGTGAATGGGGTATATAAGATGAAAGAGGAGAAACTCAGAAAGTATGTGGAAATGTTCGGGCAATGATGGCCCAATTTCAAGAGGTGGAATTAACGCAAGTACCAAGAGAAGAGAACACTCGTGCTATGAGTTAGCAAAACTGGCTAGTTCAGTACACGAATGGAAGAACAGGAATGTGCTCGTACAAGATCTTTTGATCTCTCATATATCCATCAACAGCATCATGAATTTGGAGCCATGTATTGTATCTGATTGGCGAGAGCATATTACTAAATTTTTGAAGACAAAGATTATGCCTCCTGACCCAAAGGAAGCTGCTCGAGTCAAAAGGATGGGGAACCGATTTGTGTTGATAGAAGGCAAGTTGTTCAAAAAAGGATTCTCAATTCCTTTTTTACAATGTGCCTCGAGGCAAGAAGGAGAACATTTGCTAAGGGAAATTCATGAAGGATGTTGCGGAAATCATTTGGGGACTAACATGCTGTATCGAAAATCCCTTCGGGCTGGATACTATTGGCCGACGATGAAGGAAGACGCTGAGGAAGTTGTGAAAAAGTGCATTAATTGCCAAAGACATGCAAATTTGTCCCACGTGCCTGCGGAAGTCCTTAATAGCAGCATCACTTCTTGTCCCTTTGACTGATGGGGAATGGATATTGTTGGACCGTTTCCTCCCGCTACAGGGCAGAGAAAATTTCTCCTAGTAGCTGTCGAATACTTCACTAAATGGGTGGAAGCAGAGCCATTGGCCAAAATAACTGAGGAAGAAGTCATCAGATTCTTGTGGAGAAACATAGTAAGCCGGTTCGGAATACCCCGAAGAATAATTTCCGACAATGGAAGACAGTTTCAAGGAGGAAGAATACAAGAGTGGTGTAAAGATATGAAAATTAAACAAGTCTTTACTTCAGTAGCCTATCCTCAATCAAATGGACAAGCGAAAGTGATTAATCGGATTTTATTGCATGGGATCAAGACAAGACTAGAAGGGGCTCGAGGGGAGTGGGTAAATGAATTACCCGGTGTCTTATGGGATTACCGAACGACTCCTCGGATATCTACAGGAGAGACTCCTTACAGTTTAGTATATGGTTCCGAGGCCCTCATCCCAGTGGAAATTGGAGTGGAATCTCTTCGGGTACAAAGCCATAATCCCGATCAGAACGAAGAAAAGAGAAAGTTGGAGTTAGATGGGATTACAGAGTTGAGAGAAAGAGCCCTGGCTAAAATGGAATTATACAAAGTAAGGGTTACCAATGCTTACAATCGGAGGGTTCGCCCGAGGGCTTTTCAGGTGGGAGATCTAGTGCTGCGAAGAATTAATCCTGCTGGGGAAGTAAAGAAGTTAGCACCCAAGTGGGAAGGCCCCTATAAAGTAAGAGGAGTGATCGGAAGATGAGCATATAGGCTGGAAGATCATGAAGGTCGAGAACTGGTGAGACCATGGAACATTCATAATTTAAGAAAGTATTTCGTGTAATATTTCAGTTATCATTGTTGTTCTCATATGTATTTCTAAATTAAATAAATTTCCTCTTATTAAGCAATGTTCGGTTTACTCGTTGGATCGGGATGTTTGGTCAACGTTTAAACTTAAAAATACCATCGTTTACTCGTGGGATCGGGATGTTTGATCCACGTTTAAACTTAAAGATATCATGTTATTGTGCTCGGGGGTAGCGAGCTTGTTTTATTATCGTCCATTGTTGGCGGGTTAAATACAGGATCGAGATGTTTGGTCTGTATTTGAACCTAAAATGGGACTAAGTGATTATGCTCAGGGCAGCGAGCAATGTTCGGTTTACTCGTTGGATCGGGATGTTTGGTCAACGTTTATGTAATACCCTTGTCCCACATGGGTTGTGGTTGAAAATTTAAAGTGGTTTATAAAGGCTTACAATGGACTATTATAGCAACTTGGGTTAACCATTTTCGTAGAGCGAGGACGGATACGAAGTAGTTGCTATAGGAGCCCATTGTGCAGTCGCGCTTGCGCGGGCCTGGGCCTGGGGCGTGACAGAATGGTATCAGAGCCAGTCATCGGCAGAAAACACCGGGAGATAAGTGCTATGCGGGGCAAAGTACTACGTGCATGGGAGTCACCTCTTGAGCCTAAAGGGGCAAAGTGCTACACGGCGGGGGCCACCTCTTGAACCTGCGGGGCAAAGTGCCACGTGCGTGGAGCCACCTCTTGAACCTGCGGGGCAAAGTGCTACACGACGGGAACCACCTCTTGAACCTGTAGGAGCCGCCTCTAGATTCCTGGAGCCAGTGGATATATGAGTTTTGTCGCGACGATGACGTCGCGTTCTAAAGGAAGGGTGATTGTAATACCCTTGTCCCACATGGGTTGTGGTTGAAAATTTAAAAGTTTATAAAGGCTTACAATGGACTATTATAGCAACTTGGGTTAACCATTTTCGTAGAGCGATGACGTATACGAAGTAGTTGCTATAGGAGCCCATTGTGCAGTCGCGCTTGCGCGGGCCTGGGCCTGGGGCGTGACAGTTTAAACTTAAAAATACCATCGTTTACTCGTGGGATCGGGATGTTTGGTCCACGTTTAAACTTAAAGATATCATGTTATTGTGCTCGAGGTAGCGAGCTTGTTTTATTATCGTCCATTGTTGGCGGGTTAAATACAGGATCGGGATGTTTGGTCTGTATTTGAACCTAAAATGGTACTAAATGATTATGCTCGGGTAGCGAGCAATGTTCGGTTTACTCGTTGTATCGGGATGTTTGGTCAACGTTTAAACTTAAAAATACCATCGTTTACTCGTGGGATCGGGATGTTTGGTCCATGTTTAAACTTAAAAATATCATGTTATTGTGCTCGAGGTAGCGAGCTTGTTTTATTATCGTCCATTGTTGGCGGGTTAAATACAGGATCGGGATGTTTGGTCTGTATTTGAACCTAAAATGGGACTAAGTGATTATGCTCGGGGTAACGAGCAATGTTTGGTTTACTCGTTGGATCGGGATGTTTGGTCAACATTTAAACTTAAAATACCATCGGTTTACTCGTTGGATCGGGATGTTTGGTCAACGTTTAAACTTAAAAATACCATCGTTTACCCGTGGGATCGGGATGTTTGGTCCACGTTTAAACTTAAAAATATCATGTTATTGTGCTCGTGGTAGCGAGCCTGTTCGGTTTATTCGTGGGATCGGGATAATTGGTCCACGTTTAAACTTAAAATTATCAACGTTATTGTGCTCGGGGTAGCGAGCATGTTCGCTTTACTCGTGGGATCGGGATGATTGGTCAACGTTTAAACTTAAAATTGCCTAAGTGGTTATGCTCGGGATAGCGAGCTTGTTCGGAATATTTTTTGAGCCCGATCATATTTATCTGCTCGGGATGTTTTCCCTCAAGCCCGATCATATCTATCTGCTACGGATGTTTTCCCTTGAACCCCAACCATATTTTATCTGCTCGGGATGTCTTTTTCCTGAGCTCGGTTATATTCATTATTTCGGGATATTTCTTATTCCGACCGAGCTTTATTTGCTCGTGATAACTATAATCTTTGAAGATGGATTGAGCTTTATTTGCTTAAGTCTTTCTTGGTTGAGAGGCTAACTTATACAAGATTGTAAAAAGACAAGGAAAATCGGAATATTATTCCCAAAAGATTACAATAATTCAAAAGTTAGAACAAGAAGGGTACGTCCCTAAATATACAGCTGGAAGAACTCATCGGGAATGGTATTCAAGGCAGCATCAACATTTACGAAGTCTGTTGAAGCTCCTTCAGGAGGATAGCCAGCGGCTTTAAATTGACGAACAGACGCTTCAAAACCATAATTAAGGAACTTGGCAGCGCGTTCGCCCAAAATGTCGCCATACTCTCCAGACTTCATAAACTCTTCTTTCTTGATGAGCCAGGATTCTTCGATCTGAGCAGCCCGAGATAATTTCTCCTGAGCAAGCTCTTCAGAAAGGGACTTATTCTCTTCAGCTCGCGATGACTTCTCCTGAGAAAGCTGCTCAGAGATGGATTTGTTCTCTTCAGTCACGGACCTGTACTGCCCGGATAAAGTGGTGTTAGCTTCCTCGAGGTCGGCTAATTTCTTGCGCGCCTCTTCGAGAGCCTTCACTGCCTTATCCCGAGCAGCCACAGCAGCCGAGTATCCCTCCTCCAGTAATTTCACGGATTTCTTCATCTCTTCACCTATGCCTTCTAGTTGTTTGAGGCGTTTCTGGCTCTCCCCATCTGATGATCTCAGAGATTGGAAGCGAGTCATAATCTTGCCGGCCATCAGATTGGTCCGCAAGAGAATAAATGAAGTCAATATACCGAAGATAAAGTGTTTATCAGGTTGAAGAGAGTGTAAATTACCTGGGTGAGGGAAGTGGAGAAATCATTTATCAGGTTGCTGAAGGCCAACCCTCCGAGGTATTTACGGTCGGGAGAATTGGCCCAATTGCAAATGATGGAGTGAGAAATTTTGGTGTCAGGTTTTCTCAGAATGGGGACATTGGGGGGAATAGATCCAATCGGGTATATGGTATCTGGAGATTGGCCGAGAAGAGCCCGAACCACCTGGAGCAGGTTGAGAAACAGCTCGAGTTTGAGGTGGTGGACTAGCTCGGCGGGTAAGGGTGATTCGAGGAGAAGAAGTTTTCTTGGCAGGAGGGGGTTTTGAGGAAGAATCCTGGCCCTCAAGGGCCGCCCTCTTCAGTGACCGAGGAACCAAGGCTTCTTCCTCGGGTATTTCAACTACTTCTTCGGTAGGAGTGGGGGGTAACAGATGGAGGAGGAATTGGATCAGTGGTCTATTCAACAGCCTTCCCTTGTAAGGAAGTTTTCTTCAAGCTAGCAGCAATCTTGGCCTTCAGCATCTTTGTTTCTGCAAGAAAAAGACATCATAGCAATTATTCAAGCATATCAAAACGAAGTAAGCAAACAAAGCAGAACGCTCGGTAGCACTCACCGAGGGGCATTTTTATGGAAGCACCCTTCGGACTAAGCTGGAACAAATACAGCAGTCCATCGTTGATAGGGTTGAATATTACGTGTTTTTATGCTTTGATATGTATATGTTTTCGTGTTGATTCTTGAGTTATTTTACGTTTTATGGTATATATTTCTATATTTCAGGAATCAATGTTGAAATTCATAAAAGGGGAAGAAATCAAGCTAAAATGATGAAAAAATGAATAAAGTTGAAGAAAAGAGGAAGAAACCAGAATCCAAGACACATGTTGCTCCTTTCTCCTCATATTACTATATGTTCGAGCCATGTTTTGGAAATGTGGTCCATATAAAAGTTGTAGAACTTTCTCTTATCTTCGCGTGGACAGCTGATTCATCAAATTCGGAGTTCGTATGAGAAAGTTACGGCCAAAATACGAAACTCGCCAGAAGCTGAAAAAGGCGAAGAAACTTACTGTGATTTCCGATCGATCGAGCAGAATTTCCGATCGATCGAGACGGGCAGAAAAAGCCACGAAAATCTTACTGGAAGGCTCGATCGATCGGCTCTTCTTTCGGATCGATCGGGACGAGCAATTTTCATTAAAATACCTTCCTTGTAGAGTTTGGATGCAAGAGGGAAGTCCATAATTCTTTCCCCTATATATTATACACCATAATTTCAACCCAAATCAGATTTTAACCTAGGGTATAGCCTCCACACACCCATTCACCATCCAAACTTCTTCTACTTCTTCACCCAAATCCAAATCACACGCATCCACCTTCTTCTCCCCTCACCAACCCATCATTAACCTCCATCCTTCTACCACTCAACCTTTATCAACCATTCACCCTATGTTTTGGAACGAGCCAACAAGATAATCGAAGAGCACGATCGAGAAAGAAGCGAGGAAGGATCGAGAATCAACGAAAGAGTCGACTTGGGAGTTTTCTTTTACTTTTCTATTATTGTTTTACATGAATAATTGGATTGTTGTGTTTTTGATGATTGAGAGATATCAATAACATAGTTTTTCCTAATGATTTTGAGATTGAATTCATATATCTTCTAAGTGAATGTGTTATTGTTCTTAATGCTTTTGAAGGATTGATCACCTTTAAATGATATTTTATTATAATTGAGATCGAGAGATGAAATTATAATACGATATAATAATTCATGCCGTGTGTTAAAGATTGAGATCGAGAGATAAAATCACACACGAGTGATAGCTTTGGGTTGTTTAATCTAAAGTTAGTGGTTTTCATAAAGCGCATTCAACATTAAATTGTTAATTACGTGAACGAGAGTTACTAGTTGCAATTTGATGTTAGACTTAATATAGCTCGAGAGAGTATATTGACTAAATTCGGAAAACCCGTCACCTTAGAGATGTGTGGAGAAAAGAATTGTAAGAGTTGGGTTAGGTGAATAATTGTCTTGATACTTTCTTGTGGATTTTTCTCGTGATCGTTGACTATTTTGGTTGGATTATAATAGCTTAATTTAGTTTAGTTTAATTATTAATTGATTATCGTAGGTTAAATATAGTTAAAAGAAATCTTATTTGGTAATTGCTTGTTAGTCCTTGTGGGTTCGACAATCCGTATCTTCCTATCTATACTAAAACTTGACACCGTGCACTTGCGGTCTAAAATCGCTAGATTGGAATTAATTGTTTAAAATAAAAGCGATCAAGTTTTTGGCGCCGTTGCCGGGGACTAACTTTAGTAATATCATACTAGGTTCTTTGACTGTAATTTAACCATTTTTCCCTTTGTATATATTTATTTCGAAAAAAAAAAATTATTAATTTATTTTGTTTATTTGTCTTGTGAGGTACTTGGAGATGCTACATCAACAAGCCTTCACAAGCTTTGCCCAACAACGTTCCGAGCCGTTCTACGCTGTTTGGGAGAGATTCAATGAATTGGCCAACACATTCCGGTATCACAACTTTTCAAACTATACTCTCTTGCAATATTTCTTCAACGGGTTGGATGCACAGACCCGAGAATGGGTATTGAGCGGAGCACTGGTAACTGGAAGTCCTTTGGTTGAAAGAGATGAAGACAGTGTATTGCACCTGTTCAATGATATGGCGGACTTCGATCATCACTGGCATTGTGATCCTTCACTACAAGGATGGAGTCACCAATACCCACCGGAGCTTCACTACCCTATTGATACGCCACAACCATTTGAACATCACGAAGAGAGGAGAGATAGTTCTGCAGATGTCACGACTCAGTTAGAGGATACCTTAGTAAGATTCTTGGCATCAACCGAGAACACTTTGGAGTGCCAAGCCAACTCTATGCGTCACCTGGAGCAGCAAATGGCGGTCCTCATTGAAACAATTTCAACTAGCTGCCAAGAGGAAGAGATGAGGGCTACAAATCAAGAGGCGACAAATCGAGTTTGGTTATATGATATCGATCACTCAACCAACCAAGTTTGGGGGAGTGATCCTACTAGTGTGGAGAAGTCAAGGGAACTTGAGCCTCTTCAAGAGATTGAGACTACTTCAAAGATGTCATCCGAGGAGTTCCCAAGTGAACATGAGTCGAGTGTGATGTTGGAGAAGGAAGATACTTTCGAAGATTCTGATTTGAGCCCATCGATGGAGACATGTTCTATGCCATATGTGGATCCATATTTTCCATCGATGCCAACTTCACCGCACTACATCCTCCATATGAAGCCAAGTCAAGAATCATTCTCCCATACCTACCACTTCAAGATGAATGTTGTTGGAGCGACGAGCTTACACTGCTACAATCTTGCCAATCTTGAGGGCATATTGAATGAAGTCCCATTAGTGGTATCATACGATACTTACTATGGGCGGCAGCCGCTCTTTGATGGTTGCTTCTGATGGTCAAGCCGAAGACCAAAAATCAGCGCTTCTTGGGAGGCAACCCAAGCGTATCCTTTTGTTATTTAGTTTTGTTATTTGATTTTCAGTTTTTTTTTTTTTTAGTTTTGTTTATCTCTCGAGTCGAATATTTTACCATTTGCATTCTTCTCTTGCTAGGTACTTGGTTGGAGCGATGAACCCCTACAACAGTGGAGCTTTCAAAAGCAAATCTTCCTCAACCCTCATGCAAGCGTCTTGATCAGGGGAGTTCACTTTTTCCCTTTTGATTCTTTTTAACATTGAGGGCAATGTTTGATTTAAGTTTGGGGGAGTAGTAGCTTGCATGTTTTACTTGTTTTAACCACATGTTGTGTGCTTAAATGACACTTGAATCGTCCGATTATTATGAGCTAAAAAAAAAATTTTTATGAGTTCAAACTTGAGAAAAGAATGAATTATAGTAGTGACTATTCAATGAGGATTTTGATCTCACTATGCATATGAACTTGATTTGTGATTGGACTTGTACATGAATATCCTAATTTGAGTTAGCATGTCAAGAATGAGGAATAATTTGAGCACAATGAGTCATGATCTTGTGGATTGCATGTTGAATAGTGATAATTGTTGTGAACTTGACGATTTGTCTTGAACATCTTAGAGTTATCCTAGAACTTATTTGATGATGACACTTTGAGGCGAAATTTTATAGTTACAAACTTGACTTGGAAATGATCTAGGCGATCTTTGAAACGTTTGAGCCTTTCAAGCTTACCATGATTCATATCAATCCCTAGTGTCCCATTTGAGCTTTATTGAAAAAAGAATGGTATATGCATTGCATATGATTAGACCCCCATTCGACATTCTTGGCAAACTCATTATACTTACCCTTATTTGAGCCTAAATGAAAAAGTTATCCTTACCTAAGGGAGTATAATGAATATCATTCGATGCACTTGAATTATTATACCTTGATGAGCTTATTGAAAAAAATTGATGAATGAGAAAAGAAAAAGATAGACAAAAAGCCTTGAGAAAAAGATTGACTAAATAAGACCCAAAGTGGCCAAGGCTATAAAAGAAAAAGAAGAGAAGCTCGATGTGTGCGAAAATTTGAATTGTAAATGATTATACTCTCTTCTTTGCGCTTATCCTATCTTTTCTTTTAAGCCAACATTAAAGGCCTTACATTACAAGCTTAAAAAGTCCTTTTGATCCAAGTCTAGGGAGTAACTATCATTAGTGGAGAAGTTGTTTGAAAATAGGCCTATGGAATGCTTGATGATAATCTCGACTTTGAGTTGATTAACATGATTTGATCTTGAATATGTGCATGAAACTTGAGATTGACTATAACACACACACGTTCCAATTTTGAGATATGTTGCTTGAATTAGGAGAAAACATGTCTTGTCAACTTTTGTATATGTGCATGAGATTTCTGAGAATAAGCAAGTCATGAAATAATTGTTTCAAGTATCAAGAATGAACTCTACCGTATGATTTTAGTGCTTAATCGAGGACGATTAAGTGATAAGTTTGGGGGAGTTGATAGGGTTGAATATTACGCGTTTTTATGCTTTGATATGTATATGTTTTCGTGTTGATTCTTGAGTTATTTTACGTTTTATGGTATATATTTCTATATTTCAGGAATCAATGTTGAAATTCATAAAAGGGGAAGAAATCAAGCTAAAATGATGAAAAAATGAATAAAGTTGAAGAAAAGAGGAAGAAACCAGAATCCAAGACACATGTTGCTCCTTTCTCCTCATATTACTATATGTTCGAGCCATGTTTTGGAAATGTGGTCCATATAAAAGTTGTAGACTTTCTCTTATCTTCGCGTGGACAGCTGATTCATCAAATTCGGAGTTCGTATGAGAAAGTTACGGCCAAAATACGAAACTCGCCAGAAGCTGAAAAAGGCGAAGAAACTTACTGTGATTTCCGATCGATCGAGCAGAATTTCCGATCGATCGAGACGGGCAGAAAAAGCCACGAAAATCTTACTGGAAGGCTCGATCGATCGGCTCTTCTTTCGGATCGATCGGGACGAGCAATTTTCATTAAAATACCTTCCTTGTAGAGTTTGGATGCAAGAGGGAAGTCCATAATTCTTTCCCCTATATATTATACACCATAATTTCAACCCAAATCAGATTTTAACCTAGGGTATAGCCTCCACACACCCATTCACCATCCAAACTTCTTCTACTTCTTCACCCAAATCCAAATCACACGCCTCCACCTTCTTCTCCCCTCACCAACCCATCATTAACCTCCATCCTTCTACCACTCAACCTTTATCAACCATTCACCCTATGTTTTGGAACGAGCCAACAAGATAATCGAAGAGCACGATCGAGAAAGAAGCGAGGAAGGATCGAGAATCAACGAAAGAGTCGACTTGGGAGTTTTCTTTTACTTTTCTATTATTGTTTTACATGAATAATTGGATTGTTGTGTTTTTGATGATTGAGAGATATCAATAACATAGTTTTTCCTAATGATTTTGAGATTGAATTCATATATCTTCTAAGTGAATGTGTTATTGTTCTTAATGCTTTTGAAGGATTGATCACCTTTAAATGATATTTTATTATAATTGAGATCGAGAGATGAAATTATAATACGATATAATAATTCATGCCGTGTGTTAAAGATTGAGATCGAGAGATAAAATCACACACGAGTGATAGCTTTGGGTTGTTTAATCTAAAGTTAGTGGTTTTCATAAAGCGCATTCAACATTAAATTGTTAATTACGTGAACGAGAGTTACTAGTTGCAATTTGATGTTAGACTTAATATAGCTCGAGAGAGTATATTGACTAAATTCGGAAAACCCGTCACCTTAGAGATGTGTGGAGAAAAGAATTGTAAGAGTTGGGTTAGGTGAATAATTGTCTTGATACTTTCTTGTGGATTTTTCTCGTGATCGTTGACTATTTTGGTTGGATTATAATAGCTTAATTTAGTTTAGTTTAATTATTAATTGATTATCGTAGGTTAAATATAGTTAAAAGAAATCTTATTTGGTAATTGCTTGTTAGTCCTTGTGGGTTCGACAATCCGTATCTTCCTATCTATACTAAAACTTGACACCGTGCACTTGCGGTCTAAAATCGCTAGATTGGAATTAATTGTTTAAAATAAAAGCGATCAATCGTCAATCAGCTCCCCAAGGTTAAAACACTGATCGCCAAGCTTACGACGAACCGATAGATATGTTTCTCCCTCAAGTAGCCCCTTGATCGACTTGCCCTTCGGTAAGTTCTCTTTCCACTCCATGGGGCAATCCCAGGGTTGGAGTGGGCGAGCAAAGAAGAAGAATTTTTTCCAGTTTTTTATGGAAGATGGGTAGTTTTTCAGGAAACCCACCCCTGTCCAAGAAGAAAAGTAAAAGAGCCCGACCTCCTTTCGATTTAAATGAAAAAAACAATGAAAAAGTTCAGGAGTCGGAGAGAAACCAAAAAATGATAAAACTATGTAGAAACCCGCCAACAATCGATAACTGTTGGGGAACAACTGACTAAGAGAGATGGCAAAGTATGAGGCAGCATCTATAAAAAAAAGGAGGAACAGGAAAACGAAGTCCCCATCAGTGTTGGTCTGTGTAAAAGGGAAAATAGCCCTCGGGAGGCATGTGAGGACGAGATACGGGAGGGGGAACAATAACAGATGTCCCCTCGGAAATCTCCCATTTAGTTTGGATATTGGATAGTTGCCGTTGTGATTTAATCCCTGATTCAAAAATCTCAAACCAAGGAACGCGGGCTTTTATCAAATCCTGCTCTGTCGCAGCTTGAAGCTCTTCTCTACGAGCATCGTAGGCTGACGACGAGCTGGAAGTCTCCTCACTATCAGAGGAAGAAGAATGTCGAGGAGAGGGACTCAGGATACCCTCCTCATCGAACATGTCTATAGCTTTCAAGCAATCATCGGAAGAAGACATACTCGATGAACGGAAAGAAAATAAGTATGGAAGAAAAGTTGGTCGGACGTCTGATGCTAGCTCGGAAGCAAATTGCAATAAAGTGAGTTAAACTGCAGGAATGAACGAGTATTTATAGGGGGGCCACTTGAACAGTCGCTGAATCAGCACAGCTCAAAATAAATCAAGTGAACGGTTATAGATGTGCCTCGGGAAACGAAAAGCCGTAGGTTTTTTGAATTTTTTAGGCGGGAAAATTAAGCGGCAAACTTTCTCGACCAGGTCAGGATTTTACCCGAAGACAATAAACCAAGATTTCACTACTTTCATCTTGCTTTACTTCAGGGGGTGAGGTGATGTCATATGACATATTGATTTTCTCTGGTAAAATTCATTTATGAAAATACAAACTCTAAAATCGCCAAACAGAAGTTAGACCGAAGAGATGGTTACCGAACACAGAATACCGATCAGCATATTACCGAGCATCCCTTACCCTCTTCGGGATTTTGGTCAAAATATAGCGGAAGACCCGATCATAATTAAAACTAATTAACCGGCGGGGATTGAACGTGCATTAATGGGGCGGATTTCTCGGACATGTTTGCCATGTCTCAGCCACGATCAAGGGAGGCACATTCAAGACTTTCCCGCCAAGTAACTCCAGAATAGCTCCTATAAATAGGAGTTGAAGGTCTCATTACAGAGGACTGAGAGGAAGCAAGCAAAAGACTCCGAAGAGAGCATTTTCAAGTCTGTTCGGTCATCATTTGTCTGTACTTTGCAGATATTTTTATATGATAATTCTGCGATTGTAATGAGTCAAAAGTCTTGTAACTTGATCATTTTTTCGTGATAGTACAATTTAAACTGGACTAGATTCCGTGGTTTTTCCTTCAATTCGAAGGTTTTCCACGTAAAAATCTTGGTGTGTTTCCTTTATTTTTTAGTAATCCTTTCTACCATAAAAACATAAAAATAAGCGGATAACATCAATAGTATTTGATAAATAGAGGCTATTTTTGTAATTTCACAATGATCATACCAAAGTGTTTACTCTATGGTGCTCACATATTATAATATAGTATAGATATATTGTTATATTATACTATCATTCACGTTAAAATATATGAAACAGTATTGAATTTGTTGTTTATAATTTTGATATTTGCTTGCTGTCTATGACTGAAATTCGAGCTCTTAAAGTAATAAACTTAATAATTTTATAATTTAACATGTCATACACGCAGGGGCGAATTCAGAATTTAGATTGCGGGTGACAAACTAGTAACAAAAAAATATGGGGAAAAAAATTTGGGGCAATATATAATTTTAAAGGAAAAATATAGGAATAATAAAAAAAAATTGAGGGGCAGTAGATTCGCCACTGCACACACGATAAGCCAGAAAATGAGGAATATTTGTTTGGAATTAATATCTAAAACTTACATTTAATTTGGTCAAATATCAAGCAACAAAGGCCACCCAAAATTAGCTTAATAAAATATATGGGAATTTTTTTTTTTTTGGAGCAACTATTACAATTATTTGGGGAGGAGGGACAACGACTTGAACACTAGACTTTCGAGTCGTAATTACGACCGGTGTCAGATGAGCTACAAGTCATCGACAAATATATGGAATTTTGAACTTATTACAAAGCTTAAGATGCGAATCTAAAAGTTTTGTTTAGGGATACAAAAAATAATAACATAAAAACTGAAGAGTGAAAAATATTTAAGGTGATCAAATATAATTTTAGGGGATAAAATATAATTTTTTTAACAAAAAAATTATTTAATTTTTTTTCAAAGGGCAGTTATCTCCACCCAACATGTACATTCACTTTACAAGCTTGAGGTCATGGGAACTAGTACAATCAATAATTTTGTGCCGTGTTAAAACTGAATAAATTTATTATGTATTTGACATTTACTAACAATTTAAACGTAAACACGTTTTGTTTAATATTCTTTTAAAACAAATGCATCCTAAAAATAACCCAAAAATAATAATATTTATTATAGCAGTAAATGAGTCTCAACCAGTAACTATAATGCATGGACACGGATACGCCGATACGTGGATATATGGATACGGATACGGTTACACGGATTTTCGAAATTTCTAGGATATGATACGATAATTTTTTTTATTTTTAAATATATATATACATCAATAATATTTATAAGAAATCATGTTTCAAATATATAGTCAACAATAAAAAACATAAAATCAAAATAACAAAGTTTAAACTTCATCAAATTCATTACAAATAATAGAGTTTTAAACACCAATTACTACTTAAATCAAGAAAGTTACATAAAAATATTATCTAAACATTTAATCGACTGTGCTATCTCAATATATTGATTCTCCATTAGCATCATCTACAATATAATAGACTCAAATGTTAGTTCATCAAGTGAGATATTCGCAATATCAAGAATGCTAACATCATCTAATGATTCAAAAGAATCTCCAACCATATCCGACATTTTGGAGTCGCCTTTCATATATTGTGGAGATTTCCTTGAAAGAAGACATACTATGAATGAAAATCAAATATTCGGCACATTGTAGTGTTATTTGATTCTTCTTTGTTAAATGAATAAAAGCATAAGTACCCCAATATCTCTCACAACAAGAAGAAGAAACTTGGCCGTATTTATATAACCATCTGAGATTAAAAAATAATTTTTAAATTCGGATACTCCACATGGCGTATCCGATACGTCGAAATTTGAAGTATCTAGACAAGTATCCAAAATAAAAAAATTACTTTTTAATTCAGATACGCCACATGGCATATCAGATACGTATCGGGCAAATATCTGTGAGTATCAGTATCCAAAAAGTATGGGATACGTGACCGTGAAAATTTTAGGATCAATATATGAATTATATAAACTCATAAGATATTCGAATCACATGTGATTATATCAAAAGTACGAATTATATGAACTCACTCTTATCATATAAAAATATTTGGTCCATACAGTATTGTCATCCACAAATTTAGACTCCAAATCTCGTTGTCAAAGGTGGTGAAATGTTCCAATCCTTGTACCAATTTGGCCAACACATAATTTGAATGCCAGTTTTTGTCTTGTTTCTTGTTTCATGTTATAAGATTTGGGTGCCAAAACTTTCATAAATAAGGTCAAATTGAAACCCTTTGTTACCTAACAAGATATTGAAGTACTGGAAGGAAGTAATAATTGAAGGAAGTTAAGTAGAAAAAGATCATTGAACGAGAATATTATCATCTAATATGAACGAAAATATTTTTATCCAAAGATTTTTGTTCTCACATAGCACTGCTCGTGGATACCAACTACTCAACACGAGATTGTTTGGTGGTACGTGCAGCAAATGTTTGATTGGCTTGGTGTCAAGTCAGATCAGGCCATTAAATTGCCAAAAACAATACACAAAATGTGAGAAAGAGAGGGGTCCCCTATCCCCCCGACCTTTTTGGCCGTAACCCCCCACCACCAATCTCTATTTACATTTTGTACAATCTTTCAATTAATCTAATTTATTGTTGCTGACCAAGAATTCTCCATTATGTATTTTGTCTAAAGTGAGCAGAAAGATCTTACCCTTATATTGTGAATATAATTTGTGTATGGAACCCCACGAATTCTTAACATGGTATCATAATAGGTTTTTCATGTGATTAGTTGTTCCGTCCACATGTTCATAATCCCCCACAATATCAATCCACGTGTTTGAATAGTGTCATTACGTGATGAGACGTGTTGAGAGTTGTTGTCCCACATTGAAAACTTGAAAGCTAGGTACCTCGTAAATTAACATTTATAAATAATATACACTAAAATTTGCACTCTTTATATTTTAATTAAAAATATTACTTCTGTACACTGTCTCTCAAATATGACTTTGGAAAAATATTTTATCTTTGTAAACTTTGGGATGCAGTCACTTGGAACTAGGGATGACAACGGGGCGGGTTTGGACGGGTTTAACCAATCCCAGGACCCCCCTCGCTACACATAAAACCCGGACCCGCCCCGCCCCGGTTCCATTTTTTTTGTTTTTTATTTTTATTTTTAAAAAATATTTAGCTAGAAATCAATTTTGAAATACAAAAGTTGAGTTTCAAGATTAAATTTTACCTTCTCTCTAGTAAATATTTATAATAAGCATTGTAAAACTATCTTTAAGCTACTAAATATTTATTAATTTGCTCTCATTTCCTTCAAAATGTAACTTCTTTCACATGAACACATGAATTTTGATATAAATTAAATAATGTCACTTTATTGTTCAATAAATTAAAAATGTATAGCGGGGCGGGTCTGGGTGGGTTCGCCCAATCCTAGGACCCGCCCCGCTTCCAAACCCGGTTGAAGTGGGTACAGACCCGCCCCGACGGGACGGGTTCAATGCGGGTCCGGGTCTGGCCTCGGCCCATGTCATCCCTACTTGGAACCAAGGAAGCATCATGGGCCGGTTTTTGTAATACAATGACAAGCCCATCAGGTGTGAAACTTGAATCTGTTTATCTAGCAGCCCACACGATAACTTATCGGCCTCCAGATGAAGGCCCACTATGATCAATTTTTTTTACTTTCCCACTTTTTCAGATAAAATTCTGTCGTATACTAGCATTACTAATATGAACACGTAGGGACTCCTATGCTCGATACCACATTGAACCTTTGATGTTGATTATCCTATTCGTTTGAATCCATACATTTTATAGTGCCAATATGTTGGTGGACATGTGAAAGACGACAGGTCAAATCAGGGGTGAAGCCAGGCTTCAAACTAAATTTCCAAAAAGTAAATGTAGTAGTAAAGTTCTGCAGTTACGATCTAATACGGAATAAGACCGGTTTTCAATGTGGTACACTGCATCAAGAAAGGAAAGCTTATGTATCTAACCAAAAAAACCAACAGAACCAAAGAAGAACAAAACGACTTTCTTCTGGTTCAGAAAAAAAATATTTATTAGTACACTGCATCAAGAAAGAAAAGGAACCCGAAAAATATGGTAATCCTACTCTATCAATAAGGTTTCCACACATTGTTTTTTCTCTCTCAAAGCTTCTCGAGAACAACTTCCTACTTCCTATATGATTAGTTAGCGTATAGCTGAGAGAATGTAGAGATAGCAACATGAATTATCATTTCTGTTTGGAGCTAAAACTTGAATGATCGAATAACGAGCAAGGGAAATGCTGTACATTTCTTGATTTGGTTATGCAGGGAAAGATCTTCCCCACCATGGAACACAGGGAAACATCTTATCATCTTAAATGTTATTCTTGCCGAGGATTCAGCACCAGCGTTAGTCTACCTGAAAGAGGATATTCAGGCAAGAAAATGTCATCCTCCCATCCGAAATAATATTTTTTTTATGGAATTTAATGCTCTGGGGAAATTCATCCATCGTCCCAAAGGCAAAATGTTTGGTGTGAGGGAAGTAAACCATGAATACATTCATATAGGAAGAAAACAGAAATATGCACAACAATACATCAAGAGGCCAGGTTAGTAATAGCAACTGTGAAGACTATATTATCGAGGGTTCTTACGATAACACATAAAGTCAAAACTGTTTTATTGTACTTTGAAATGAAGATCATCAAGGAACAAAGTAATCTTTTGCAGTAGGGCACAATCTAGTTGGAATGATCTGTCTTCTGTCCAAGTGAAATTATATGGGATTACACAGAGGAGAAAATTGAAGAAGTCCATATATGAATATGTCAAGAAAATTTGGAAAGGAAAACAAACACTTGCAAGCCATTTGTGGTACAATTAACTTATCTTCTCGCATCTCCAACTAGTACTTCCTATTTATTATGTTTTCTCAATCATTATTACAATAGACATCATTTCAAGCAGTGCTTGTTTCCTACATTTGATTCATAGACTTCAAAAAATGTGAAATTATCTTCAATTTAGGTGAGAAGGAAACAAAAGTAGATCAGAAACAAGACTAGAAGGCCAGGAAATTGAGGACTGGTGTATTGCAGGTATCAATCAGTGCATCTGAAGAGAAAACTATAAATTTGATGGCCTTCCGTCAACACACTCAAGCTAAAAAGTAGTGAGCAGACTGAATTGCATCAACCGAGGGAAGACTCCTTCGCGCTAGAAAGTATGCAATCCCATCACGAAAGTCTACATTCTTTCCTTGTTTTGTTGAATTATCTTCGGTGTCCATCTTAGATTGATGATTAAATTGTGCATCTCTACGCAGCCAATCACTTGGTCATATTTAACTCAACAATAAGGGGAAAATAGGACTGAACATAAAAATTAATAATTATTCACATAAACGCAACAAAGAAATAAATTTAACCATTTGCCCACCATATAATCAGATTCCTTGCAATTTTTAACCACAATCAGGTTCCTTGCAATTTTTAACCACAATCAGTATTTGACTAGCACAAAATTAAAAATTGTACATATACAGTTACCTGGTCCTGTATTTGGTTAGCAAGGAAAATGAGCTCTTTTCATGTCAAGTGTTCACATTTGTATGGCAGCTCAGTTGATAAGAATCACCGATCCAGTAAAAAAGGGAGGACAACTTTTCATTTAGAATATAGTTTTTCCTTCAGACTCTCCCAAAATTCAAACCCTCTAGGATGAGAATTTACATAAAGCCTCACAAATATTTCCTCTGAGCATGACATGAGAGTGCTTAAGGACAAGTTCGAATGCACTGCTCTTTCATCTTTGAGCCATTTATAAGTCAAAAGTCTAAGCTTCACCCTCTCAATTGTATAAGACACAAGGGGAGGATGAGTGAGCAAATCAGTCACTGGGTAGCCCAATTCATTTATAAAAGAATTGATCTTTGTTTCAATGATATCTTTGGACTGGTTGAGAATTTGAGGAGATACTTTGACCATCGATATGACTTCCTCACGACACAAACCAGTTTTCACCAAACAATCAAATCTCTCTTGAAGTTCCGCTCCTTTGCCTCGAAACTTTTTAATAGCCCTTTCAATTTCCTTTGACTTCTCAACAAAGCCTAGATTCAACAAAAAATCAGTTTTGATTTTCCTCACTTTTAGACCCCTGCTTGGATCTGGTAGTCGACCAACTCTCCTTCCAAGGATCCATTCCTTCAACACATTAGGATCTTCCTTGATCATTTGACAGAGTCTGTTCTTCCCACAGTTCAAGAAACCCGTCAAGCTTTTAACTCTTTTGAGTTCACAGGAGCCAAGCACGAGTGGGTATGAACGAATGATCATATAAATATCTTGAACAGGCATGCCAATTTCAATCAGAAATTTATAGCACTGACATAAATTATTGGTAAACTTTATCACTGATATCTGGGGAAACTGAAGAAACACAGTTTGTAGTTCACTCCTTATGGATCCAAATTTCAACAGGGACCCAATTAAGCAAAAGGTAACAAGCCCAGAGCACTCAAGTAAAAGATCAGGATGTTGAACAATCAGTTCCCCTAAGTCGTCCTCACTCAAGCCCAACTCATTTAGCAAGCACACAAGCTCAAACATACATTTCCAGTTGTAGGAATTCCCTTCGGAGATATACCCTTCAAGCCAGTCAATATCAATTCCAGCCTTCTTTAACTTCTGCACAACCTCAAGGAATTTCTCATTCATATTTCCCCTCAAAATATAAGGGCTTGAAGCAATAATTTTAACTACAAGAGACTGTTTTAGCCCCAAACCCTGAAAAGATTGAATCTTTGATTGCAAAATCCCATAATCATACCCAAAAATTTCTGTTGCTTCCTTGTATATCTTTCCTATCTTATTCCGAGCAATGCCATAATTACACAAAACATAATAGTTTTCCAACAACAATCGATCATCATTCAAAAACATCAAATTCCGTGGAAGAAGGGGAGAGTACTCCGAAGACTTTAAACCTATACTCTCAAAGAATGGCTCAAACTCATTAATGGGATGGTACCTCAAGAACCGTGTCAATGACCGGCCCACATCGGCATCATCAATATCTATTCTCTTCAACAAACAATCAAAAAACTCCGGAGAGTTTTTACTCATGTTCTCAGCATCCATAAACTGCAAACCCCTGGTGGAATGCAAGTATTCCAACAAAGCAGCTTGTGCTTCTCTTCTAACTGCACGAGACTTTCTCGCTAGAAAACCAAGGTTGCCACCATTTTTCAAATTAAAAGCCCTCTCTGTCCTACGAAGCCTAATGTGTTGTAAAACGTAACATGAGCCACCAGCACGAAGATTAGATTTTGATGGTCTAAAGTTGTTTTGGGTCAAATACAAAGAAACCCATTTCAAAACATCTTGTATTCTAGTTTTTTGCAGACTATTCATGGTTACTTAGATATATGAGATAAAAATGGGTAAAACAAAAAACTGACGCTTGATTTTTGCAGCAATACTTGGGTCTAGTAAACTGATATTCTCACCTTAAACAGCGTTTTACAGTTTTTTGGTTTTGATATCTTGATGTGCTGTGCCCTGGAAGAGAGAGTGCTTATGCAGCAAGAGCCATTCAGGGAGTAGCAGAGCATCTGGTTCGTAGGCGAGGGTTTACTTGATTTCCCCCTGTACAAAATATTGAGGAGGAACTCCGGGGGGCAATGTTGACTTTTCGAAGAACCTTCGGTTTAGATATGATCACGTTTCAGAATCGTTGGTATCACGGTTTAAAAAAGCACGACCATTAACCTTAACTTTTGTAGACAGTTCCAGTTACGGTTCGTGAATCGCCAGTTACGGTTTTCGGTTAACCGATATTTTTTTTACAATAGTAACAATTTCGGTTAACCGATATTTTTAAAATGAAAATCGAAAACGAACCGAATTAACTGATTTTTTTTTAAAATCAAACCGATTTTCTGAAATAACCGAACCGATTTTCAAATTAGTTTGGTTTGTTCGTTTGACATAACTTTTGCTCACCCCTAATTGACGAGCTGATAATTGATAATGATTTTGAAGATTATGACATTGAGATAACAATTATACTATATAGCCTCATTTTCGAAAAAAACTTTTAAAGCATTCGATAACATTAAATATTTTTTTACCGTGCTATAAGAAAACTACACAGAAGTTCTTATTATGATAAAAACACTCGGTTATGAGATTTAAGTGTGCATCAATTTCAACAAGAAAAATGACAATTAAGTAATTTTTTTGATGATTTCATATATTAATCATAAATGTACTATATAGTAAGAAATCATAAATTCAAATATTTCATGTTGTTTGTATGAATTTTTGTTTATATATTATCTTATAAAGTTAATAAATTATTAATTTAATACGTTGTTCCTAAGTCATGATTAGGTGTGTTCACCGGTTCGGTTAGCCGACCAAACCGGGCCGAACCGAATCAAAAAATTTTGGTTCGTTTTTAAAACTAAAAAAAGCGGTTTTTGTTCGGTTTTCGATTACAGGGTCCGCTGACCGAACCGAAAACCAATTTTTTTTTTAAAAAAAACATGTGAACTTTTTCTTATGGTTTAAATATTTTTTGTAAATGGTTTCGCTCCTGATTGTATTAATAAGAACTCGTAAATTAACAACGTGTTTCAAGTATAAAATAATGTATTTTGTTGTCTCATTTAAAGTCGATTTTTTGTATTAAATAACTTCAAAATAATATTAGAAGTTTAAAATTAAAAGGTCAAAAGCTCAGAATTCAGTTGAATCCAATGAATGATGTATTAGTGTTTGTATTTACGTTGAATGTTTATCAATTAATCATACAATTTCAAAATAACAATTGAAAAATTCAAACAAAAAATGAAAAAATTCAAACAAAAAAAAAATGAAAAAACTATGGTTCGAACCGTAATCAAACCGAAAAAATTTGGTTAAAATCGAAACCGAACCGAACAATTTCGGTTAACAAAAATTTCGGTTCGGTTCAGTTCAAACCGAATCGAATGAACACCCCTAGTCATGATAAGCCAAATCATTTGAAAGATTTTATTAATTAATTGAGTATCAAATTATCGAGTTTCTAGAAATTAAGATATACTTATTTAATTATTATATATACAATATAATACAAAATAATGAACAAAAATACCTTGTAGCTCATTGGTAAATTCTCAAACTTGTAGGTAGGAGGTCATGGGTTCGAATCTGGAAGCCTACTATTAATTTTAATTAAAAAATAAAATAAAAAGTAAACACGTGGACCGACGGTTCGTGGTTTTGAACCATAAATGGTGGGCTTGTTACGGTCGGAATTGTTGAACCAGGTTAACGGGTAACCAACCCGTTGACCCAGTTATGGTTCCGGGCTAGGCCATGGTTATTTTATAACCGTGGCCCATGTCTATTTCGGTTTAGCATGACCATGGTTCGGTACTATCGATTAGACGGTTCAAAAATCACAACTCTTAACCGTAACCTTTGTAGACGGTTCTAATTATAGTTCGTGAATAACTGATTACGGTTATGATTATTCGACCATTATATTTAAAAAAAATCTAAAATGAAAATTTTATTTTAAAAAATGTAAAAAGATTAAAAATACTATCAAAAAATCATAAAAATAACAAAGGAAATGTAAAAGGGGGATAGGGCTTGAACTTTTTAAGTTGCCTATCTATCATCTCGGGGTGTAGAGGAATCAAAGTCCACATAGTTCTCTTACCTTTTAATCATACTTACATAGGAAGCGATGTAGCTCAATCACTTTCATTACCAATGCACATAGTAGTAGTTCCTTCGTTATCAGATTCATCTTGTTCCGAGCTCGATTCCATTCCTTGTTGTTTTGTCGTGCTTGCCCAATTGTCCATTAGTGCTTGGGACTCTAAAGAATCTGGAGGCAAATTTCAATTTGTCGGTATATCTTCTAGGTCGCATGCCATTAATCCTATAAAACTTACCCCCACGGCCTCATCAAAGTTGGATGACATAACAAATAAGACAAGACAAATTTAATTGGTTGATTATCTAATGTTCTTAATCCGTTTTGCATACAGAAATTCAAACACAAAATACATCAAATATAAAAAAAATAAACCATCAATCGGTTGACAACCATGCTCATGTTCTTCTATACTCAATGTGTTGGAATTATTATTATCAAATGATACAAAAAAAATTTAGAAGCTAAACCATATTCTGCTACAACTACACAAATCAATTGGGAAATATTATCGGCGATGTGTGCTTCATTGAATAATCGATATGCGTGTAACCTTTTTTGGATTGACCATAAATCATCAATCCAATGACAAATATACAAATTACTTCGCCATTGATAACTCCAAATATCATAATAAATAGAAACACGATTAGCAGCAAATATTAGAATATTATGAACTAATCTTTTAAGTGTTCGTGTGACTGTGGTCCTAGAAACACGATTAGCGGCAGATTGTAGAGATTCATGACACAAATATTGGAAACCAAATCTAGATGCAATACTAAAAGAAATATGTTCTATTGAGATAAAGTTTTCCACTGATTTGTTAATTGTGTGTCTGTGTATTTGAAAATCAGAGTTAGTACATGCATCCTAAGAATGAAATCTAGATAATTAAGTTTGAGAAACATCATTACCTAACTCCACTGGATGCTTCGTTTGGATATGTCACTTCAACGATCCATAATCATCACCACTTTGAAATTTATATGATATATTGCAATATTTGCATTTCGCACGCATTCTCTGGATGGAAGCATCACATTCTCCAAACGTTCGGTAAAAATCGATAATTTATGTAGAGGAGCAGATCTATCCTTTCTTTGCACTTCCTCGGGTATCAAACATAGCAAACTGATCATCATCGATGAATTTGATATCGTTGATATCAATATATGGAATTGTCGCATTCTCCTTGCCTTTGCCTTTTTCGTGATGCACTGGAACCTTCCATTGATTAATTCATGAAAAAAATGAAAAATAGATGGAGTAAAAGAAGGATATTGTAAAATTGAGAGTAATAATCTGCATTGTATGTTTTGAGAACGGAGAATGAAGATGAGATTTGATGAAAAATGAAATGGGTTTTGAATTTTTATATATTTGAAAATAATGGTCATTTAATTGTAGCCGTCGATTTATAACAAAATCTGGACCATCAATTTTTAAATAAAAACAAAACAAAAAAAAAGGTTGGGAACCGATTGAACCGTCGATTAACTACATGTTAGCCTATAATGGTTGGGAAATCTTGATCGCTGATCCACAACGGTTAGGAAATCACGTCCGTTCATTTTTAAAAAATTTAAAAAAAGTTTTTAGCCGGTGAAATGGTTGTTTAAAACCCGTGAACCGCCAGTTACAAACCGTCAGATTTAATCGACAGTTCATGAGTTTTATAACCTATGAACCGTAACCCGCCTGTTTCTGGACATGCCAGGTACGGGTTTGGCCCACCCAATTGGGTCAAAGGTCATCGGCCTGTTGAGCTGATTATGGATCTGGTCAACGAGGCGGGCCACGTTTTCTGTTAAAACTATGGCCATGTTTATTTCCGTTATATATGTTAAATATTCCACATCTCTAATTTCCGTAATTCTAATCACAATGATAAATTAATTAGCTTTATAGTTATTTATCTCATATAATCCATGTAACTAGTAAACATTTGCGGGCGATGCGTGCACATAAATAAATTTTCATATAAAACATAATTTTATATATAATATTTTTAATTTAAAGTAATGTTTAAAATTATAACTTGTTATATTATGTTATTTTTTATATAAAATAGTAATATAATGGGAAATGGATATTTTGGGAAGAAATTTTGGTATGGTATGAGAGACTAAAAGTAGTTACTCTAAGCCTCGCGCTTTATATATACTAGGCAACCTTTGCACGCGTTATGTGTATATATAGTTTTTTTTTGTAAACTGATGTGATAATTGTAGATTTGTTAACTTTGGCTTTCTAGATGTAATTTTTTTTTGTCAAATTGATTCGTAGTTTAATAACATCCATGCATTTTTTGATGTTATTGTGGTTAACCAAAATAGCAGGGGTAACACGTTGAACATCTTTGTTATTTGACAACACATGTGAGAGTATTATGGTTCACTTTAGGTCATACCACTAACATCCTCGCACATTATATTTACTAGCGGCTGACGCACACGCGTTGCGTGTATAATGAAATTTTAAATTTTATATATCCTATATGTATACTAACTTTTTATACTTGAAATATCTGATTTAAATATGATATTTTATGTGGAAGAGAAAAAACTGCCATACATATTTTCGGAAGGAAAAAAACTGGTAAAAAATTGAGAACTAAGTTTGGAAGTTAATAGGCGATCTTCTGATATTATCATTTATCTAATGGTCTCATGGCTATTACTAAAACAAATAGAAGGTATTTTTGGAATTTTACAATGACCATACCAAAATGGTTACTCTAAAGTGCTTACACATTATAATATACTATAGATTATAGATGTATAGATATCTAAATATAGTAATATAATAGGAAAGAGGTATTTCGGGAAGAAATTTTGGTATGACATGAGAGACCAAAAGTAGTTACTCCAAGACCCTCATACTTTATATATAGATATATATATCTTATTTTTAATATAATTGACAACTCGTCTAATTTCATCTCATATATTTCTTATAGCTGTATTTCATCTTTTATGTTACTAATGATATAATAAAAATATATTTTTAAAAAATAATGAGTTACACAAACTATATGTGCCAGGGTCTTTTTCTTATTAACATAAGTGGTTTGGCTTGATCCAATAACACACGACAAGTTAGTATGAACGTGCTCCAAGGGTAAGTTTCTGCAATACTCCAATTCACTAGTTAACATACAATGGACTAATAATTCGAATGGTTTCCAATTCATGAACTCAAAAACAAAAGCTCTCACTGTTCAAATGCTCGCATTCACTTCCTCATCATAATAACTTCATAGATATGTAGATCAAAATGGGGGAAAAAGCACAAGCTTCGAGAAAGGATGTGAATGAAATATGAGAAGAAGGATGCATTTGAAGTAACGCGGAGTCATGAAGCCGTGCTTTCATGGAGATCAAGTTGCTATTGCTTTGGCATGTAATAAGGGTACCCCCCATACGTGGTGGGGGATGGTGAGGTGTCTTTCCTCACAGAAAATTGGGGATAAGAATACTGTGGCTGAGCTGAGTATAGCGCAGCTGCTGAAGGACTTGAATAGGAACCATATGATGCCACAGGTTGGTGATAAGAATAACCAATAGGGGCTCCAGTCTCAGAATATGCTTTCTGTTGATAGCCAGCAGTCATATGTACTGGTACCGGAACCACACCAGCCGGAGTCACTTTGCCTTTGTAATTATCAGCAAGCTTAACTGTGATATTTCTTCCCTGCAACAATCGCAAGGAAAATAATCAACATAAAATTTGATGTTGCCACCTCGTGAATTGCGAAAGCTCAATCTGTCATTGAAGCTTTATTCATCAAACTCGTGAAGTCTATGATGCAAGCTAAGTGTATAAATATCCATATTCCTAGTTCATTTACTCACTCCAAGTATCTTCTGGGGGTCATCTAAGGCTTTCTTTGCCGCCTCCACAGTCTTGTAAGTAACAAAGCCAAAGCCACTTCATGTAAAACAAGTAAAGTAATGAGATCCACTGGCACAAGAACTATTTACATGAAATAAAATAGAATATGCCTTTTTACCGTGATTTGTTTGAGTCCTTGTCATATGCAACAGAACCCTCTTCTATCTCACCATGTCTTCCAAAATAGGAGAGTAACATTTCACTTGATGTCTCAGGTGGCAAACCTCCAATGTAAAGCTTCCTTTGGGCTTGATCAAGAGTAGAACTGCTGCTGTTCAAGCCCTCACTTGCAAGGTTACAAGCAGCCATACGACCCTAAGTAAACAGGATCAAATGAGACGAGAAGTCAGCTGTGTGGGGGAGGAGGGAGCTTTGAATATGTCAAATATACACATTCGGCAGACAACACTTTTTGTTTAATTTGTGTCAAAAGTATCATTATGCTCACGTCAATAAGCTTGCCAGGTGCTCTCAGTGCTCTCAGAGCTGATTCCATATCTTTATAGGTAATGAAACCGTAACCACGAGACCTTGCAGTTGCTTTGTCATAGATTACAGCACCCTCTTCGATCTCACCGTGTTCTTGAAATGCCTGAATAAAATCATCCATGCCAATAAGTATTAACGTTCGGGTTACTCTTATTCAAAGCATGACATAAAACATGGTTAGTTCCTTCAGTGACCAACAGGTCATATCTAAGAATGCAGTCAACAAAGAAACACAGTCCACAGGCACCAAATCACTCACAGCACACAAAGTTTCTGAAGAAGTATTCCATGCTAAACCACGAACAAAAAGCTTTCGAAGGGCAGGATCAGCACTTGCAACACTTCTAATTTCTTCAGCAATAGAAGGATATTGTGACCCTCTTCACGCCAGAACATGCAAACAAGCACCCACACACAATGTCAATCCACACGGCACATCATGGGGAGGAATATGAAAAATGGTATGCGAGCATAAAACATTCATACACAAACAAGCATCCATATTGCATACTACCCGTTTACAATGAAACATTTTTGTGACTAGACTGAACAAGAGAAAAGATTAAGCCAGTAGCAAAGAGATAGCTATGTAACCAGTAATTTTATTAGAACTAAAGAGCTATGTAGAAAAGATAAGAAGAAAAATCACACACCATTTCAATTGAACACGAAAAACCCACTAAGATCCTAACAATTGCTTCAACAACCCAACAATTGCTTCAACAACTACCATTCAGTGTAATCCTACAAATTTAATTTATAATAAATGATAAAATTATTTTACTGAGAAGAGTCTCTAGTTCAACTGCATAATGAAATTCTGCCTCGAAACACTTGAAAATATAGTAAATTAATTTCTAAGGAAACTATGTCCTAATTTAACACGTCGATAACTTCATCCTACAAAAAATTAATACTAAGAAAACAGCATTTGGAAATGAGTATGAAGAATACCCAATTGACATATATATACGTATAAGCGCAAACAATTTTACTGTTCATCTACATAACAGCCTATCTACTCCTCAAAACACCCAACTTTTCGAGAATTACTGACGAAAAAACCAAGCTTCATCAATTCAAACCCGTGGAAAGACCAAAAACAGTTCCAGCAAACGCATATATCATTTCATAAATACAAACAAAATCGCAAAATAGTGAAAGCGAAGATAGATTAAATACGTGAAACTATACAGGCGTCGAAATAGAGTTAGGGCGGGAATTACGCTCTAGAGAGGAGATCGACGAGCTGTGGCTTAGTGAGCGGGTCGAGGAGCGCACGCAATTCTTCCACGGTTGAAAACTGCGCGGTTTCATTTAAGTTTGGCAACATCTGTCCCTTTCCAATTTCCTCAAGCTTCCTTTTCTTCATCTCCTCCATTTTTTGAGTATATCCCTATCTTTTCCTACAAAATCGGTCTGCTTCTTCACTTTATTGCCTTCGTTCAGTTGCAGGGAAGAAGTGCTGCAGTGAGAGAGCATATATCTGTGCGAGTAAGTGCCAGCTCCGCTATAAGCCTGAAACCTAAAACCCCTTTCCGTCCAGGATCGAATGGCAGTGCTTCACCTTCACTCGATCATCTCTTCCGTAGCTAAAATCGCATTTCCCGGCTTGCAAAAACAAAATCGCATTTTTCTTCTTTCGGAAAACGCTAGGTGTTATTTTTGTTCCTTTCTAAGTAGGCGAGAACTGTGAAAATGGGTTGATCCTTAGGATTTGTTGGGTCAAGAAAGCGGACTTAAATGGGCTGATCTGTTTGATTGGTCGATTGAAGGGGTACATCGATTGGCGGGTTGTTTGGATTAATTAATTTATTTATAACAAATTTTGATTAATTAAATAATAATTTATTTAATATGTTTAATTCATTAAAGTATAATAAATTATTTTTTGGAGGTTTGACTGACCTAACTTGCGATCTGCTCGGGTTGGGTTTTGGGTTTTCCAATCCACCTATAGGCGGGCCAAAACAGTCCCAACCATTTGGATCAGGTTGATTGGTCAGCTCATTAGGATCGAGTTGACCAGTTTTGACTGCTCTAGGCAGAGCCGTGAAGGGGCTTGCCCGAGAAAATCCGAGTTAAATAATAGCCCGTCTCATGTGTTGGGCTTCGGCCCAAGGATCAATGGTCTGTCACTATTGATTACCAATAGCAAGAACTGAAATGTAAGAAACTTTTGAACAAAGAAGTTAATTTTATCCCTCGAATGAATGTACCAAGAACGAAATTTTTCTGATCCAGTTCTTATCAGAAAGAATCATGGATTCTTGATTTATATGGTGGAACCACACATTGATTTTAGCTGTAGTTCTCCCTTTATATTATATTGTTAATTCCTGTGCAAGATTCAATATACTGTCCAAGAATCTGTTCTTCAACTGACTTGGTTTTATTCTGTTTGTGCACTTTGATACAATTATGTTCTTAATTGTTCAGTGAATGAAGCACTCAACATGAGAAGAACTAAGGATACATTCTTGATTTATGGAGGTGGGAAAGAGCTCAATGTAATAGGTTACACTGATGCAAGCTTCCAAACCGACAAAGATGATTTCCGATCGCAATCAGGATATGTGCTTTGCCTAAATGGAGGTGCTGTGAGCTGGAAGAGTTCAAAGCAAGAGACAGTAGCCGATTCTACAACTGAAGCTGAATACATTGCTGCCTCAGATGCATCAAAGGAAGCTGTTTGGATCAAGAAGTTCATCTCTGAACTTGGGGTGATGCCTAGCATACTAGATCCGATTGAACTCTATTGTGACAACAATGGAGCCATCGCATTGGCTAAGGAACCTAGATCTCACCAAAGATCCAAGCACATACTGTGATGTCCGGGAATTATGGTGGTAATCCAGGTGTTGTATTAATCCTTGATGGATTTTTAATTGTGGCAATTAGGAATTAATTGCGGTTTGGCATCTCCCGAGGTTGGTAAATCGGGCATTTGGGATCGCTGGATCCCGAGGTTGAGATCGTATTCTCATTCCGGTGAAAACCTGCGAGTTGGGTTTTTAGTGTGACTCGGAATCTCGGGTGCTTGGTGTGGGCACCGGTAGGGGGTTTTTGAGTTAGAGAGAGAGTTTTTGAAAACAGATGATTTTTAATGAATCATGATGTATTTGTGGGGCTATTAGTATTTCGGGGTATTTTTGCTATAAATACCATTAAACCCGGGATTTTAATTATCGGAACCATTTTCCTCTTCTTCCTCCTCTCTTCCCGCGCGCGAGCTTTCCCGATCCCCTTTGACCCCCGCCGCTTCAAGGCGTGCGCCCGCCGCCGTCCGGCCGCCGTTCGGCGCGTGCGACCCGCCGTTGGAATCGTCTCTCCGAGGCGCAGCTATACATACAATCAATTTGAGGTTTGGTCGCGAATGGAGCTCGGATTTCTGCTGGAAACGCTGGGGTTCGAAACTGGAATTTCTTCGATTTGGGGCTCGATTTTTGGTACGATTTTGGGGCTTTCTTTCAGGTGTTTTTGGGGCGTTTTGGTGCTTGGTTTGGGTCGATTATTTCACACTTTCTTGGTTCGAAAAATTTGTTGCTTAATGGTTCGATTTTGTATGCTGTGTGCGTGGAGTTATGTTTGATTTTAGGGGGTTTATGTTCGAAAATTTGGGGCTTTGGCTTGGGGATGTTGATTCTTGTTGGTAATTAATTAATTTATGTTTTAGATGCTTATTGGGTTCGAATTGAGGAATTGGATTCGAATTTAGGGCTTTAAATTCGAATTTTGGGGGTTTCGCATGTGGGGCGATTATTCATGTTGTTGATTGATTAATTCATGTTTTAAATGAATTATGGTGATTTTTGGATTTGATTTGTGTGGTTGGGGTTCGAATTTTAGGAGTGGTTCTTGAGCAATTTTTGATATTGTCTCATTCGTTTCCCCTCCCTGTATATGCCCTGCCCCGGGTCTTTTAAATGGTAAATTGTTGTGGATTGACAATATGTTGAGGGTTATGGGTGTGCTTGAGCATGGGTTGCATGTTCGTAATTAATTGTGAATTATTTATCGTGTTAGCACATCGTTCCTCGGAGCATGGAACTCGAGCAAGGTTTGGCTCGGACTTCGGAAATTAAGGTACGTGGGACGTACGAGCATAGCCTATTATAGTATTGCAACTGTAATATGCATGGTTTGTGATAATGGTATTAAATGGGCATTGGAATACATGGTGTATGGTAATTGTATTATATGGACATTACAATATCTGGCAGGTGGTCTGGCATGTGGTAATTACATTGGATAAATATTGAGATGCATGGTGCACTATATTTACTTCAAATGGATAATGATATGCATGGTAAACGGTCTTTGCCTTCAATGGATATATATATATATATATTGGGAATCATACAGTGCCGCCTTCGAGCGAGCAATGATTCGGGATGCGGTCGCCATTGGGCGACCATCGGTTATGACGCCGCTATTGTTGAGCGTGCGCGAGGTTTAGTATGCCGCTATTG
Source organism: Haberlea rhodopensis (assembly GCA_907163345.1). Classification (NCBI taxonomy): domain Eukaryota; kingdom Viridiplantae; phylum Streptophyta; class Magnoliopsida; order Lamiales; family Gesneriaceae; genus Haberlea; species Haberlea rhodopensis. Next base: position 195,890 of record CAJQUN010000292.1, read on the forward strand.
TGGAGCGAGCAATGAAATAAGAACATGGAATTGTTGGTTAGATATATGCGATATCTATAGTCTTTTACATTATGTTCTTATCCCTTTGATTATGGAACTGGTATAATAGAACGGTATTAGTTAATCTATGTGACGATTAACTGGCTTTGGGAATTTGATGAGTTTGGTTATTTTGAGAACAGGGACAATACAGGGGGATCCCGGATGAGGGTATTGCCATCCAGGGAGTATCATTTAAATTATGGCATTTACATTCTGTAAATTATGAATTGCAATATTATTACTTTGTGATTGGTGGTATTGGTATGCTCACCCCGTGTGGGGGCTGTCTCTGTTGGGGCAGGTAATACAGGTGTAGCGGTAGCTTTGGAGTTGAGCTCGGGCTATTGATTGGGGTACTTCCAGGATCGAGGTACCAGAGCTGGTCAAAGAAGTGCGCAGATCCAGTGTTGAGATCGAGTTGTGCTTGGAAGGTGCTTCCAGGATTGAAGTACCAGTAGCGGTATCCGGTATAGTGTTTTATGCATCAAATACACGCTTATTCATTGAGTACTCTTATGTGAGTACACCTTACGTGTATATGGGATGTATAAATGGGCTATGGCCTCTTTCTGTTCATTATGGTTGCATGCAATTAATTATGGAATTGCTAAATGAACTAAGAGCATATTAGTGTATTATGTGGGTGCATGTTATGTGAATAATAATGGTAGGGGGAATTTGAATATTGGGAATTGAATGCAAGAAATTTTCTGGGTAGCATACGGTGTTGCACTTGCATAGGGTTTTTCCCCTGATGGCATGATTATATGCACTCATGATATGGCTTAATGCACTAATTACGGGTTAAGGGCACGGGGGTCCTTACATTAGTGGTATCAGAGCAGTGGTTAGCTCTTTGGGGCTGTTGAGGGCCTAGGAACATGTTATTGGGAATGAGAAGCGCATACTTATGCATGATTGCTTATGTGCGTTTATGATATGTGTTCATCATTGGCATATGTGTTGCTAACCATGGTGGTTGCAGGGTCTTATGAGACATGGACTATGCATTACGGTTGCATAGGTATACATCGGAGTGATGATTTTAATGCTTTGCCGCTACATGTTGGAGCGAGGTGCATTAAAATACACTCATGGCGATGTTTATGGGAATACGGATTATGCATTACGGTTGCATGCACGTCGAAGCGATGATGCCGCTGTCGTGTCGAAGCGATGGTAAATGCCGCTGTCACGTCGAAGCGATGATGCCGCTGTCGTGCCGAAACAATTATTGAAATACGGGTTATGCATTACGGTTGCATGCATGGCGTAGCGATATGAATACTTGCCGCTGTCGTATTATAGCGATGAAGAATATTTGCCGCAAATATGTCGAAGCGAAGGAAAATGCCGCTGTCATATTATTATTGCGAGGGATATTATGCCGCTAATACGTCGAAGCGAAGGGTATTTCCGCTGTCATGCCGGAATGATGGTAAATGCCGCTGTCGTGTCGAAGCGATGGTAAATGCCGCTGTCACGTCGAAGCGATGGTACCACCGTCATGTCGAAACGATGATGCCGCTGTCGTGTCGAAGCGATGATACATGCCGCTGTCACGTCGAAGCGATGATGCCGTTGTCATGACGTAGCGATGTGATCGGGAACAAAGTACTACATGAGTGTGAGTACCTCTTGAGTCCGCGATTATCCGGGTATTTTATTGGCGATGGTTCCGCCGGGTATTTTATTGGCGATGGTTCCGCCGGGTATTTTGTTGGCGATGGTTACGCCGGGTATTTTATTGGCGACGGTTACGCCGGGTATTCTATTGGCGATGGTTTATACCGCCGGATATCTATAGCGACATTTTATGCCGCTGACTCCATGGCGAGGGATCATGCCGCTGATTCGATAGCGATGGGTTATACCGCTATGTGTGTAGCACTGGATTATGCCGCCTACGAGCGATGGGTGCTGCTTATGTACCGCTGGTGGACGATGGATACAGGTATTCAGCTATCTCGATAGCGATGAGGTATGGCATATTACTTTTGTTATCAGTATGGTGATTATGGTGTATTATTATTTACCGTCATGTGTTTGACGATGAGATTATGGATGTCGTGTATCGACAGGTACCGTCATATGTTCGACGATGTTATTTGGGATAACTATGTGGACGCTTGGCGTCATTTTGGTGATTTATACATTCATGTTTATGTATATGGTTGTATGGTTTGAGTGCCGATGGTGGGCACATGGTAGGGTCTGGGTATTTAGTTGACGAGACCTTTTGCCGAGCAGGTTTGCTCGATGGATCATTGATGCATTGTACCGGTGAGAGTACGCATCGTATTATGGAGGTATATTATTGACGAGCAATGATACCCTTGGGTATGCTCGCTGGGATGGCTAAGGCCAAGTGAATGGTGGTAAGAGTAGTCATTGAGGAAACTACTCGCTTGTTATTGTGATGAGGAGTAAACATGGTTACACCCACCCTAAGGGCGTGGAAGAAGTCCTAATGGATTAGGATTGCATGATAATTGAACCTGGACGCCGGGTTGTCCAGTGTGCTTTGGTGTTTTAGAGATATGTTGGGCAATGACCCACAACTCTAATGGTTTGGGCGGTATGGTATACCGGGATGGAATGTGTGTCGCGTTAATAGGTTGGTATAAGCCTATGGGACCAGCGAATCACTAGCCAGGTATTGTTGCAGTGCTTTAGTGTGCTTGTGGTAGCTATTATAATGCTCGTTGGATTCGAGTTTGGTGAATCGTATGGTGATACGATGAGGGTTATGGTAGACTCTTGTAGTCTCTATGTGGCATGGTGTTTGAGGTAGGGAATACCTCACGGGGACGTTATATGTCATTGTTTTGAGGGACTTGTGCTGGGACAGCTCAAGTTTGTTGGTATTACCAACGTGAGTGTCAACAAGTCGTGGTTAGCTCTAGTTGAGCATCCTTGCATATGGCATGCAATGGGAGTCACAATGGTTTGTGAGATATAGTTAGTGGGGTGACACTACTATATTGATTTTTTTTATCTCTTGGAGAGATTTGGATTGTACTGTCTTGGAGACAGCTTGCATCGGTCGTGGTTTGATTGTAAGTCAGCCATGGTAAGCATTACTGATGTTGGACCGAGTAATGGATTTCTTACCTCGGTGAGACGTTTGAGGAGACGTCTTCGGGGAGATGCTCGATTTTGGAGTACTATGGTATTAGTACAGAGCATCGTTGGAAGGTGTATACATGGCGTATACGGATTTTTGGATCGGGTAATGGTAGTATTGATGCACTACTCGAACCAATTGTATATTTCTGGGTTCCGGGATATGTTTTGGTATTAATATACCAGGTTTTCCGAACGGTAATTCGAGGATTGGAGGATCATGGATTCATGACTTCTTCCTTGAGAGGAAGACGGTATTGTGATTCCTACCGGTTGAATCTTTTGGGGAGATTCGTTATTTTGGTTCGTGTGGTGGTGATGTTGAAATCACACCCTTTGGTTTTGGTTTGTCAACCATCATTCTCCGTGGGGCGAGAATAATCGGGGTTTGACAGTTGGTTTTGGGATTTGGGTGTGATTGGAGACACCCGAGTCTATTGCATTGCGTATGCATGTTGTGTGGTGTATGGGCATGTATGCCGTGTGTGTATACGAATGCCAACCTTATTTCGTTCATTGTGGAACGCCGAGTGTGTATAATTGGTTTAGTGGATCTCCGGTGTGAGATTGTGGAACCTCGAGATCGGTAATCTCGATGGCACGATGCATTCTAATGAATGATCGTGAGGGTTGTTTGATTCCCCGAGGAGGGATCGATGTGATTTGGAATCATGGTGGTTCTTGTTGGAAAATTCGATAGCCTTCCTATTTTAGGATTGTTAGATCCAAGGATAGATGAGGGATGGCCGAGATTCGGATTTGTTTAGTGTCATGGTTGACACTTGTGTAGGAATGCAATTGGTTGCCTTCCATGTCCCCTATGGAACTTGAGACTTGGTGGAGTCTTGATGGTGTGTCGGGACCAAGATATGATTTCTTGGAACACACCGGTGTAAACATCCTCGGTGATGTATTTTTGTGTGGATCAGTGACCGTGGGTAACCCGGTCCGGGTTGCAAGTGGTGCAACTACTCCTTTGGAGGAGATGGGCTGGGAAGCGAAAACTGGTTCTTCTGTGAGTATACTGTTGTATACTAGTGGTCCCCACCATGACGATATGTGTCATGCATCGTGGGAAGGTGGTGAATATCACGGGATGATGTCTATGTCAGAACTAATGGTGATTTGGTTGGGTTGCAGTTTTGGTGGACTGACTTGTGGGACGATTCACGTCGAGGTATGTTGTTATCTTTCGGGTTTGTATTGGTTTTGGCGTTGCGCTATTTTGGGGCTTGGTGCGAGACTGGTATTCTCGCAGTTGTTAATTCGATTCTAAGGTGATTCAGAATCAGGGTCTTGGCTTTGTTTTGTTGGTGTAGTCCTGGTGTTACGAGGAGTACACCGGTGCAATTTCGGGGACGAAATTTTAATAGTAGGGGATAATTGTGATGTCCGGGAATTATGGTGGTAATCCAGGTGTTGTATTAATCCTTGATGGATTTTTAATTGTGGCAATTAGGAATTAATTGCGGTTTGGCATCTCCCGAGGTTGGTAAATCGGGCATTTGGGATCGCTGGATCCCGAGGTTGAGATCGTATTCTCATTCCGGTGAAAACCTGCGAGTTGGGTTTTTAGTGTGACTCGGAATCTCGGGTGCTTGGTGTGGGCACCGGTAGGGGGTTTTTGAGTTAGAGAGAGAGTTTTTGAAAACAGATGATTTTTAATGAATCATGATGTATTTGTGGGGCTATTAGTATTTCGGGGTATTTTTGCTATAAATACCATTAAACCCGGGATTTTAATTATCGGAACCATTTTCCTCTTCTTCCTCCTCTCTTCCCGCGCGCGAGCTTTCCCGATCCCCTTTGACCCCCGCCGCTTCAAGGCGTGCGCCCGCCGCCGTCCGGCCGCCGTTCGGCGCGTGCGACCCGCCGTTGGAATCGTCTCTCCGAGGCGCAGCTATACATACAATCAATTTGAGGTTTGGTCGCGAATGGAGCTCGGATTTCTGCTGGAAACGCTGGGGTTCGAAACTGGAATTTCTTCGATTTGGGGCTCGATTTTTGGTACGATTTTGGGGCTTTCTTTCAGGTGTTTTTGGGGCGTTTTGGTGCTTGGTTTGGGTCGATTATTTCACACTTTCTTGGTTCGAAAAATTTGTTGCTTAATGGTTCGATTTTGTATGCTGTGTGCGTGGAGTTATGTTTGATTTTAGGGGGTTTATGTTCGAAAATTTGGGGCTTTGGCTTGGGGATGTTGATTCTTGTTGGTAATTAATTAATTTATGTTTTAGATGCTTATTGGGTTCGAATTGAGGAATTGGATTCGAATTTAGGGCTTTAAATTCGAATTTTGGGGGTTTCGCATGTGGGGCGATTATTCATGTTGTTGATTGATTAATTCATGTTTTAAATGAATTATGGTGATTTTTGGATTTGATTTGTGTGGTTGGGGTTCGAATTTTAGGAGTGGTTCTTGAGCAATTTTTGATATTGTCTCATTCGTTTCCCCTCCCTGTATATGCCCTGCCCCGGGTCTTTTAAATGGTAAATTGTTGTGGATTGACAATATGTTGAGGGTTATGGGTGTGCTTGAGCATGGGTTGCATGTTCGTAATTAATTGTGAATTATTTATCGTGTTAGCACATCGTTCCTCGGAGCATGGAACTCGAGCAAGGTTTGGCTCGGACTTCGGAAATTAAGGTACGTGGGACGTACGAGCATAGCCTATTATAGTATTGCAACTGTAATATGCATGGTTTGTGATAATGGTATTAAATGGGCATTGGAATACATGGTGTATGGTAATTGTATTATATGGACATTACAATATCTGGCAGGTGGTCTGGCATGTGGTAATTACATTGGATAAATATTGAGATGCATGGTGCACTATATTTACTTCAAATGGATAATGATATGCATGGTAAACGGTCTTTGCCTTCAATGGATATATATATATATATATTGGGAATCATACAGTGCCGCCTTCGAGCGAGCAATGATTCGGGATGCGGTCGCCATTGGGCGACCATCGGTTATGACGCCGCTATTGTTGAGCGTGCGCGAGGTTTAGTATGCCGCTATTGTGGAGCGAGCAATGAAATAAGAACATGGAATTGTTGGTTAGATATATGCGATATCTATAGTCTTTTACATTATGTTCTTATCCCTTTGATTATGGAACTGGTATAATAGAACGGTATTAGTTAATCTATGTGACGATTAACTGGCTTTGGGAATTTGATGAGTTTGGTTATTTTGAGAACAGGGACAATACAGGGGGATCCCGGATGAGGGTATTGCCATCCAGGGAGTATCATTTAAATTATGGCATTTACATTCTGTAAATTATGAATTGCAATATTATTACTTTGTGATTGGTGGTATTGGTATGCTCACCCCGTGTGGGGGCTGTCTCTGTTGGGGCAGGTAATACAGGTGTAGCGGTAGCTTTGGAGTTGAGCTCGGGCTATTGATTGGGGTACTTCCAGGATCGAGGTACCAGAGCTGGTCAAAGAAGTGCGCAGATCCAGTGTTGAGATCGAGTTGTGCTTGGAAGGTGCTTCCAGGATTGAAGTACCAGTAGCGGTATCCGGTATAGTGTTTTATGCATCAAATACACGCTTATTCATTGAGTACTCTTATGTGAGTACACCTTACGTGTATATGGGATGTATAAATGGGCTATGGCCTCTTTCTGTTCATTATGGTTGCATGCAATTAATTATGGAATTGCTAAATGAACTAAGAGCATATTAGTGTATTATGTGGGTGCATGTTATGTGAATAATAATGGTAGGGGGAATTTGAATATTGGGAATTGAATGCAAGAAATTTTCTGGGTAGCATACGGTGTTGCACTTGCATAGGGTTTTTCCCCTGATGGCATGATTATATGCACTCATGGTATGGCTTAATGCACTAATTACGGGTTAAGGGCACGGGGGTCCTTACACATACTTCGGCGCTTTCATTTCATTCGAGAAATCGTTGAAAGATGAGATGTAAAAATATGCAAAGTACCAACTGATGATAATGTATCTGACCCACTGACGAAGCCACTATCACAGCAGAAGCATGATCATCATACTAGATCTCTAGGCATTAAGTATATTTCTGATTGGTCTTAGTGCAAGTGGGAGATTTGTTGGGATATGCCCTAAGACAACTCATTAGATGATTGTTTATGACATACAATGTATTATGATTTTGTTAATGGCAATTCATTATTATATATGTTATTCGAGTATCTGTGTAATATGAATTAATATATAAGTTAATGTCCTTAGAATAATATTGTATTGTTCTTAAAGATTGTCCCTAGTCAAGTGTTATCATGAATCGGGATAATGATAATGCATTGAGACTAGTATGTTTTGATTGATGAACTGTTCATAGATATGAGATATCAAATCAACACATGGGTACATGTTAGAGAACGATGTACTGGACAGACCCACCATGAGAATGCTACATGGATAGTTATATGAACGTCATAAGCAATTCTCATAGTGATAATAATGTATGTAATCCTTACGACTTGAGATCACCAGAGATCCCAACATAAGGAGTCATGTATCTTGATATTGTCAAACGTTACCTATAACAGGGTAAACTATAAAGACAATCATTAGATACACCACGAATTATGTAGAGGGATGTTGAGTGATCAAGAAAGGATTTGTCCCTCCTATATAACAGGAGAAGTGTTTGGGCCCTTGATCAAGTAAGACTAAAATGCATGGCCGTGCTCGAATGAGTCGATATGTGATATCGAGCTTATTAGTTTATTCTAGTTCTACTTGGGGATCAAGAAATAAAAGATTGAATATACGAGTATGATTATTCCATGACTCGTGCTCAATCTAAACACATTGGACAAAGGGATTAAGTTACATGGTAAATATTATCACAGTCCGTAGGTTATGTCGAGTCAATGACATTCTTGTAATTTGGGTAGCCTTGATGTGTTGCTAGATACCGCTCATTGCTTGTGACATAAAATTAGATTTTATATCGCTGTCAACATTGCAAGATCCTATCGGGTCACACAAAAGATTAAATCGATAAAGGGAGATATAATTCATTGGATGAATTAATTAATTAAGAAGAGTTTTAATTACAAATATTAGATATATGGATTTAATTAATATATTGGGTATTAGCCAATTTTTGAAAGCCCTTTAATTAAATATAATATATATTATATTATGCTAACAAGGTTAATGGGATTAAGTGTTGATTAATTATCAAACCTAATAGCCACCAAACTCTAACCTCTCGGTCGCCGCCTCTTCCTCCCAACCTCACGCCGCCGCGCCGCGCTGAATAGGGATTTGATCGGCCGCCGTTGATCGGTTTTGAACCGTGAGTTTAGTTCCGGTTTAAGAACGAGTCTAGCAACTTGTTCTTGAACAACCTTTTCGATTTGATCGTGTGGATACCGTAGAGACGAAGTTGCAAATCTTTGTTCGTGACTCGTGGTCTTGCAACGAGGATTCTGCTACAAACACGCTATAATTGTATGATTGTTAACTATTTCGGTATGATTACTTTGTATAGGTCCTTGATAAGAATCTAAAATTTTATTTTCCGCTGCATATTGCATGATGGATTTCTAACATAACAACTTTTTAGCCAACCAAATCAACTATTTTTTCTCATAATCAAAGTCTGTAAATTTCTATATATACAAACTCACACACACACACACATATAGTAAAACTAATCGCAAAAGATTCTTGAGCAAACTTCTTAATCAAAAATAAAATTCGAGGCGCCGCCCATTTTCAGGATCAGGCGATCAGCAAAGCCTCAAAGTTATAAATTTTTTTCTTTTAATCACAGGTTCAACTTATTGCCTTCAAAATTCGTACTTTCTCAATCCAAGATTACATTTTTTATCTGCATTGAGGAGAAAAAAAACCCTTTCGTGTTGGGAATTTGTTGTAAATCTGTGTTTGTTTTGCTTTTTATGCATTTTATTATTAATTTATGGATTTGTGAACGGTATTAAAATTAAGATTAAATTTTAGAATTTTAGTGATAATATATGGTTTCGGTGCTAACTATTTACTGAAGGTCACACGTGATCCTGCCCATGCATATTGGTCGAAGTTTTTGTCGGGTACCAATTATTATTTGATAATTCAAAACATTGAATTGGAATTCAAATTTGTAATGAATTCAAACAAGCACGTGACAGAGGAAATAAAGGTGGATCCGAGAGTTACTATAATTCTGGTCTAAAGATATAAAGAAATCGTGTTTGTCTCCAGTGGACCGTGGACGTAAATCTTGGTGTTCGTTGGGCATGGGATCTCAAGATAACTAGTGAAATTAGACTTTTCCTTGAAATCTCTACAATATATTGGTTGAATATATGTGTATGATGATTCATTTAATGTTGGATAGATTACATCTATTTGAGTTCTCTACTACATAGGTCATAGTTTGATTTTTGTGCATTTGGGTGCTCAATGTTTACTATTCAATCGATCTCAAATGCCTTTAGAATTCAATAACTTTTGTCAATAAATATGTATACTGTGTGTGCATGAGAACCAATGCTATTAGGAAACCTGCATCACATTTGTCTAAGAGGTTTAAAAAATTGGTATGTAGATCATAGCCAATGGGTGTGCAAAGAGTTTGAAATTGTATTTGGGAGGAGATGATCGACAAATTTCTTGCAATGTTGCTTATTTGATCGAAGGTCATTTGTTATAATTGTGATTTAAGTTGAAAGAGCATGGGGAAAACTTCTTTGGTTTGTTTATGTATGCAACCATCCTAGTTGAATTTCTTTATTCCAAAGGTTTGCCATTCAGGAAATAAATATCGATATTCGGTGGCATAATGAAAATTCCCTTACTACGTTTTGCAGTATGTTGCTACAACTGGTTTATGCCTTTATAGTTTGATACTGCCTTGTCAAGTCTTGACATTTACATAATGGCTTGTTTGCAATATGATTCCATGTGGCATAGCATCTTCTATATTTGTTACTTTACGAAGACTTCCCTTGAATGGCACACTATGCGCTATCACCATCAAATATTTAGTGGCAATCTCTTGATCAAATATAATTTTTTTTTAAAAAATTCATTTGCCATGACTCGAGGGAGACATTTATGTTCATGTTTAATGAAACCATCTCTCAAAAAAAGTCCATTTCGCTATTTTTTCCAGGTAACTTTTGACATGGCAGATGGTGAGGATATCCGACCTCTTGTTTGTGACAATGGCACTGCAATGGTCAAGGTACTTTTACCATCCAATACCTTAAACTCATTATTTGATGCTGGTGATGCTGAAATTTACTTAACTTAGTAGTTCCATTCTGGACATAGAAAAGGTAGTTTGCAGATCTATAACCATTTTAGATGCATATTATTTAGTTTGCGCTCACAACTTTCAGGCTGGATTCGCTGGAGATGATGCTCCAAGGGCAGTTTTCCCTAGCATAGTGGGACACCCTCGTCACACTGCAGTTCACGTGAACCTCCAAAAAGATGCATATGTAGGTAATGAGGCTCAACGACTGAGAGGTCTCTTGGCACTGAAGTATCCAATCGAGAATGGGATTGTCAACAATTGGGATGACATGGAAAAGATTTGGCACCATATTTTCTATGATGAACTTCATGTGGCTCCCGAGGAGCACTCAATTCTCTTGACAGAAGCTCCTTTTAATCCCAAGGCTAATCGTGAAAAAATGACTCAAATCATGTTTGAGACCTTTAACACCCCTTCTATGTATGTCGCCATTCAGGGTGTTCTCTCCCTTTACACCAGTGGTCGTACAAATGGTGGGAAAAATGCTTAATCCATTTTTAAGGACACATTGAACTTGTTCTGTTATTTACACATATATTGAAACCTCTTCCGTTTGTTCACAGGTATTGTTCTCGACTCTGGAGCCAGTTTCAGCCACACAGTCCCCATCTATGAAGGTTATGCACTTCCCCATGCAATCTCGCGTCTTGATCTTGCTGGGCATGTTCTCACCGATTACCTCATGAAGATATTTGCTTGTGAAGGAGCCTATTATCCCTACTCTGTTGAGCGTGATATTATGAGGGAAATAAAAGAGAAGCTAGCATATATTGCTCTCGATTATGAACAAGAGCTAGAAACGGCAAAGACCAGTTCTTCTGTGAAGAAGAACTATGAAGTGTGTGATGGCAAGGTGATTACTGTTGGTGTTGAAAGATTCCGCGCCCCTGAGGCTCTTTTCCAACCATCAATGATTGGGATGGAAGATGCTGGAATTCATGAAACCACCCACAATTCTATCATGAAGTGTGAATCTGATATCAGGAAACCACCCACAATTCTATCATGAAGTGTGAATCTGATATCAGGAAGGATTTGTATGGTAACATTGTCCTCAGTGGTGGTTCCACCATGTTCCCAGGTTTTGCTGAGAGGTTGAGCAAGGAGATTACGGCACTAGCTCCAAGCAGCACAGAAGTTAAGGTTGTGGCTCCACCTGAGAGGAAGTACGGTGTATGGATTGGAGGATCCATTCTGGCCTCCCTCAGCACATTCCAGCAGGTAAGTTTAACACTTTCACAAGGAATATTTCTACGATTTTGTTGCTTTCTTTCATTCCTTTGTTTCCAAGATCAGAAAGGGTTAATAATAGGGAAACATATATTGGCGGCCTTTTTGATTATTAAATAAATGACTCTTTATGAACTACTTATTGTTTTTATGCTTGATGATTTGAAATGTTTCAGATTCTTGATTTTTCTTGTTTTTGTGATTGCAGATGTGCATAACCAAGGCTGAGTATAATGAGTCTGGGCCTTCGATTGTTCATCGGAAATGATTTTATAAGAACTTGGGAGAAAAAACATTACTGAAGATGTTTATTCAAATCTCTTGCTACTTGCCATTCGCGTTTCCATATTAGTTTTTTCTTGTTCTTTCCTCTGAATCTTTAGTTTTAAATATTTGAAGTTTGAGAATGGAGAACATATTATCAAGCCAAAATATTAATCTCCTCTCATTGATACCAGTCTGTGGAATAGTTGTTTGTTTAAAATGATAATATGATTTTGAGTTTTGAATGAATGGCATGTGTGACCTAGTACTTAACTGCTTGTTGGATTTACTAGTTGCATTCTATGGTGAATTAGTCAGTTTGACAAGAATTTTTTTTTATATTTCATTGTTAAAATTGTTGGGAATTTGACCCTTCAAATTCACCCCCCAAGGATACACCTTTTATATGGAAAGCAAGCAAAAGGAGAAATAATAACAACACAAGGATTTAACGTGGAAAACTCCCAAATCAGGAGAAAAACCACCAGGACCAGAGAAGAAAATACACTATATGAAAAATTATTACAACCACATAATTTCTCTTCTAACCCCAAACACACTCACAAAGCTTTTCTCACTAGCCACACTTTATCACTCACACCCCTCCCCTTACAACAAAGACATCTAGTAAAATCCTTTTTGATGTGGAAGCTCAGACACAGCTGCAACCACAGAGCATACTAAGACTTTTACTAGATTCTAAAACAAGAGAGAAATATATCTAAAGCCAAAAGTTGCTAGACAAGCTATTGACTGGTGCACTGAAACCAAAGGCCTCAAGCCTTCTTTTATACCCAAAGCTTTGCCCCAAAAAGTCATATCCCACCAATGTGGGATATTTGACAAAGCCCAAAACCCATCAATCTCCACCTTGGGCTTTGTCGTCCCACAACGCTCCACCTCGATGAAGATCTTCATAGCTTTCGCTACTAACACTGCAAAGACAATCATAATTCTCAATGTAGAGAATTACCATGCTCCACCATAAAAGCATACCCCACTCAGAATAAACCATTCCAAGCATTTCAATTCGGCCCATGTCGAAAAAATAACCTTGCTGAAAAATTATGGTGCAACTCCCACTTTTTGGCTCTCCTGGAAGTTAATCAGCCATCGACATGAATTTCCACCACACACCCTGCATCAATGCCAAACCAATGCCCGTGTGCAAAACTGTAGACCCGCTAACATTTTACATCCTTTTTCATGGCAACTTGGGGACAGCGGCATGCCATAAGGATGTACATGTCCTTTTTCAGAGGACATCAAAAGAGGAGACAATGTTAGCTTCATTATCAGCATCTCCACTTGCTGATACAGAGCAATTTGCCGGACCCGCTCCAACTCTTGGACAATTTTTCTTGATATGACCAGGTTGTCCACACCCCCAACAGGATTTCTTCATTGAGTTCTTCTTCTTCCAATTTTGAGCCACCATTGCAAAACTTTCATGTGAACCGTTACTCCCGCCAAGTCTCCTCTCTTCGGAAAGAAGCTTACCAGTAACCTCTGAGAAAATGATTTTCTCCTTTCCATGAATCAGTATCGGCTTCATGTGCTCATACGAACGTGGAAGAGACCAGATGAGTCTCAAGGCCTGATCCTCATCATCAATTCTAACTCCAATGGATTCCAGCTCTGAAACAATGCCATTGAGAACGCTTAAATGATCTGAAATAGTAGTACCTTCATTCATTCGCAATGTATGAAACTGCTCTTTCAGATACACCCGATTTGAGACGCCCTTTGTCTGATACAACTCTTCCAGTTTTTCCCAGAGTTCCTTCGCCGTAGACATTCCATGCACATTTGCAAGAACATTCTTGGCCAGGCACAGACGGATAGCACTTGCTGCTCTCAAATCCAGATCCTCCCAATCTTCATTGCTCATTCCAGCTTTACCTGTTGCGCTAGTCGTTCCGCCAGTCGAACTAGTATCACTGCTGCTTTCAGGGAATACTCTGTCCTTCAACGCCTTGTGTAAACCAGACTGAATCAACACATCCCTGACTTGCACTTGCCACAAGCCAAAGTTGATTTTCCCATCAAATTTCTCCACATCAAATCTGACTGCATTTGAAACTCTGCTTCCCGACATCTTCTGATACTTTGATGAATTTACCGTAGACCTGAATAGTACACACTAAGTAAGCTCCCAGGAAAGAGAGGATCTCGATCTTTCCTAGACAGAACTTCAAGGTTCCCAGGTAAATTGGTGGGGTCACACTGGTCCCACTTAAATACCAATTTTCCTAGACAGAACCTCCTTAGTCACTACGTATTCGCCTACCACACCAAAGCTCCACCGCCGCAAAAGGACCCAGGCTCTGATACCACTTGTTGGGAATTTGACCCTTCAAATTCACCCCCCCCCCCAGGATACACCTTTTATATGGAAAGCAAGCAAAAGGAGAAATAATAACAACACAAGGATTTAACGTGGAAAACTCCCAAATCAGGAGAAAAACCACCAGGACCAGAGAAGAAAATACACTATATGGAAAATTATTACAACCACATAATTTCTCTTCTAACCCCAAACACACCCACAAAGCTTTTCTTACTAGCCACACTTTATCACTCACACCCCTCCCCTTACAACAAAGACATCTAGTAAAATCCTTTTTGATGTGGAAGCTCAGACACAGCTGCAACCACAGAGCATACTAAGTCTTTTACTAGATTCTAAAACAAGAGAGAAATATATCTAAAGCCAAAAGTTGCTAGACAAGCTATTGACTGGTGCACTGAAACCAAAGGCCTCAAGCCTTCTTTTATACCCAAAGCTTTGCCCCAAAAAGTCATATCCCACCAATGTGGGATATTTGACAAAGCCCAAAACCCATCAAAAATAACAGTCACTATGCGACTCTTTAACATATATAATACTAGTTTTTGTTGGCACCGCGCCAAGTACCAGCATGTTGATCAAGTTTTTTCAGGCTAGCATTTGATATACGGATGTGTGTTGGAAATGATCAGATATGAGCATGGTTCGCAAAAACTGTCGCGGAATGGTCGTTATGGAATGGGAACAGTAATTGCCGCGTTAAAGTTTCATGCTAAAACAGATGTTTAAATATAATGTCAATTTCACGGCCGTCGTGGAACGCAACGGCGATTTCGCGGCCCGGGATGGCTTTTGCGGAGCATGTTTAAAAATTTTCAGATTTTTTTGATTTTTTGTCCATTAATAATTTCTTCAAATTATCTACTTATTTTTTTTTCTTTTAAAAAAACTCCGCGACGATAGACGTGACTGTTTTGTTAATGGAACTGGAAGTTTGGAACAGTAGCTTCCGTTATGCCATCCGTGACCGTATCGACGAACTATGGATATGAGTATATGCTTTAAGGTTTCTACTCGTAAATGTTTTTTTTCCTATGTAGTAACCACGTACTGGTTATCTCTATTTTTCTGATTGTGGTTCTTGCCTTTTGGATTGAATCTATGCTGCTGCCGGAAAGACTTATGAAAGAAACTTTGACTTGCCAAACGGAAACTGCCAGATGTGATGATGACTTGAATTAATCTAAAAGTTTAATAATAATTTATATTCACCATAAGCCCACAAAATAGTTTCATAGTAAATCTAACATGCCTTGCTGATTTCAAATCTTTTGCTAAATTATCCAGTCGACCATATTAATTCATCACATTTTCTTAACTCTGGTAAAAGTGGGGTCAATTCTCCAAAGAATTTTCCGAGACAAAAAAGATAAAGAAGTGATAAATTCTAATGTTTTCCCCGACCTTTACCACTATAAGAAAAGCTTATGATACTCGGCACATATTTTTCATCTACACTATATAGATTATAAGAAACCAGGTGCGCTCCGTTTCATTTAAAAGCCCAAGCTTGTAAAGATATTGAACAATTTTATTATTTATCCTTTAATACTCTCCCTCACTTGTGGCATGTGTGTTCATCTTTTTTGGGAGGCCCATCAAGTTGATATTTCACGTGGGTGAAATTGTTTATGAGCTTTGAATCAAGGACCTCGATGTTAACCAGATACTCTGATATCATGTTGATTTGTTGTCTCAGTGATTTAATAATTTTATTATTTATTCTTTAACACCCTTAACCACGCTGGTTTATAACTCTAATTAAAAGAAAAAGATGATTTAGGCCAGATGGATGTATAATGTTCCAAATTTGAACATCTCTAGCAAATTACTAGATAAGCCGGCATGCAATAATCAAACCAAGTCCTGGTGCAAGGACGGCCTTCAGGAATATCATTTACTAGAACGAAATCTCTAAGATTGTAGTATAACTATATATATAATGAGCTTGCATAGCGGAAATATATCACTCGCAATTTCAGATTACATTATTCTGTAATCAACCTGAGTGGGGCATCAACCCACTGCACACTCACCCTAGAGCCACTGAAATCTTGACGGTCATTGAGGGTTCCCTAGAAATGGGGTTCGTAACCTCGAACCCTGATAATAGTCTAATCACAAAAACCCTTCAGAAAGGTGATGTTTTCGTGTTCCCAATAGGACTTGTTCACTTCCAACGCAATGTGGGAACTGGAAAAGCTGTTGTCATTGGTGGATTAAGTAGCCAGAATCCTGGAGTCACTACAATCGCAAATGTAGTTTTTGGATCGAATCCTGATGTTAGCAGCGACATTCTTGCCAAGGCATTCCAAGTGGATAAGAGTGTTGTGGATCAACTCCAAGCTAAGTTCTAGAACTGCAACATGAGACATCAGTGACATTTTAAAACATTCAGTATTTTGTAATTTGTGGGTTTGTGTTTCTTCTTAATCTTCTCCTCCTGTCTTGATTGTGGGCTTTCATTTGTATGGTTTTCATTATATGTTTTCTGCATCTGATCATATGCTTCATATCATGGATTTGATCTATTCTTTTACTTCACCTCTACATTCTTTGAAGTAGTTGTGCGTGTTCTGTACTTGTTGCAAAACAATATACGCATACGAAATACAAAATGAGTACATCATTTATTCCATTCGATTATTAGAAATATAGGTTCCAAATTTATAACATAAGTGGTCGACTGATACTTTCTGAAGTATGTCCGTCATTGAATTCTTGTTATAAGCATCACTTTATTATAGTAATGCTATACACCGGTAGTTCTCATCACTTATTTACTAAACATTTAGAAACGTTCTTGCATGAGGTGGTCATATTTTCGCAAGTTGGCTGTTGAGGAACTCCAGCACTGAGAGACGCTGCGTGCAAGAAAGGTCCAAATCAAATACAAGATATATATATATAATACTGATTATCTGCTCAACTTAACGTACATTTAAAAGCAAATTATGGACAATTCATACCCGTTGTTCAAGCCCAACTTCCTCAGCACTTATTGTAAGAGATTCCAACAATTTAATGGCCTCCTGGAAGCCAGCAATAGCTGTGTCTTCATTAGCCAGGTTTCTATCAACATCAGCCACTTTTGCCAGGGATGTAGCTACATCTATAACCTGAGTTTACGATTAAAAAACAGGACACGATTAGAAGAACAACAGCAGAGACTAGAGGCACTAACACTAAGGGTGTTGTGTTTGCAATTGCTTATTCAAAGCACATTTACGTTTCTTTTGCTTAAAGCAGTCAGAAGCACCTCATGACTTGCTTCTCTGCTTCTGTTATTACCTTTTTTAAAAGAAAAGAACAGTAGAAGCAAGGAAATTAAACACTAAAATCTGTTTTTTTTGTCTGAAAAGCAGATACGCAATTCTGAGAAGCATTTGCAAACAAAGAGCAAGTTTCTCAGCTTACGATAAACCTATTAACAAAGAAAAATATCGGCCTCATGACTTGCTTCTCTGCTTCTGTTATTACCTTTTTTTAAAGAAAAGAATAGTAGAAGCAAGGAAATTAAACACTAAAATCTGTTTTTTTTGTCTGAAAAGCAGATACGCAATTCTGAGAAGCATTTGCAAACAAAGAGCAAGTTTCTCAGCTTACGATAAACCTATTAACAAAGAAAAATATCGCGATTACAGTTGTGTATATTACATCTTCAGCATTAATTGATCTATTGCTCACCAGCGATGAAACATTCGAATGATAGTTGATTGCATTACGGCGAGCATCCAAAGCCTTAAAATAATAGGATCTTGCAGCCTGTAAATCCCCTTCATAGTACTTAAGGTCCCCAATTTTATTGAGAGAAACAGAGAGTGTATGTGTTATCTGCGCAGGTCCCAAATACAAGTTGTATCAAGCTGGATTTGCAGAAAAATGGTAGTTCAGTGGTGAATAGAAATTAATACCTCCAAATCATCCTTGGGTACTTTTGTAAGGAAGCTGACACTCTCCTCAAAGTAGGATATGGCAGCACGAGCATCTCCAGTTGCTCGACTGAAACAACCAGTGTTATTTTTCTTTCAAAACCAAAGCTATATTAGATATCCTAAATTTTATGAATCAACATGCAAACAAAATCTTGATTACCAAAATGCAAATTTTCTAACAAGAAAAAGACAGACATTGGGCGTACCAGCAATCACCGAGCATACCTAACACCGCACCCAACTGAGAACATAACTCAGGAGTGTTTCCAATCCTTTCCAATTGTTCTCTAACATCATCCACGCATATGCTAAGCCTAGATTTTGCACTTTCTATGTTATTAGCACGAAGGGCCTACACATGAAAAAGACAATATATGAATGGATATACAAATCAAAATACATTGGCTAATATGCTGTGGTTTTATAAAATAAATAGGGTGAGAATGAAACAATTGAATGTAGCCAATGCCTGCTATATAGAAAATGCATGCCTTGTTCCACATGTGTTGCGGATTTATAGATGAAAATTAAACGATATATTATCAAATCACTTGTGGCATCAGTAATAAACAAATCAAAGAAATTTAAATTACCCTCATGGCCTGCTGCACCAAAAAAGCACCTCTCTCAAGGGACACATCCTCATATATCACATTTTTCTTTTCGCTCTCCTTTTCTTCCTTGTCAGTATCAACTTGAGACCTCTTGATCCTTGCGTGACCATCAATGAAGCGATCAACTACACTCTGAAGAGTGGGATCATCTTCAATCTTGGCAATGTCAGCACCACATAAAGGACAATCCTTAAAGCGTGATATACATGCTCTAATTTCACAAAAAAAGCATTCATCAAGAACATTCGTAGAGGAAGCATCCTAGTCAAACAGAAATAGAAAATGCCAAAGAGACAATTCAATTCAGTCATTAAATATACACGAGGGAACTAACTGATGTGCAACACTCGAGTACATTTTACTTACTTGCAATATACATGGGAACAAGGCACACACTTGATACATTCAAAAAGAAGTGCTTGACATATCGTGCAGCTGAGAGGGCCTAGCTTAAATGTTTGTGAATCGTATCCATAGGGGCACTTGGGAGTAAAGGCTGAATCTTTCTGAGGTGTGGCTGAATCTTTCTGAGGTGTGGTATCATAGGTTGTCTGCTGTTTATGTTGGTTTTCACCAGGTATTTTAATAGATGCATCATCAGGTGGAGAAGATTTAATAAAAGGACAGACAGGTTTCATCTTGGTTTACACCTGCAACAGGAAACTCACAAATTAATGAATTCATGTAAAATTTATAAATGCCAAGTATCAGACACAAACCTTGAGAAAGAGAGCGCCCCCCCTCTGCACCAAATAAATCCACACAAAAGCAAAGCTGCATCATAACGGTATTCTATCACACAGAAAATGAATCTAACTACTACAACTTCTAGATGAAGTAAGAAATTGGTTTTTGATAATTTAACCACATGAGGTATGTGGTATAAAACAGAACACAAAACATTAAGAGGAAAACAGATAAACTAAGGGTGAAGTATAAGAAAACTTAGCAAAACACAGCAAGGAACCTTAACTATTTATATGCAATATTCAAACACAATTATAAATACTGGTTATATTTGCTAGAGTAGTTCAGTCGATTGAATTATATCAAGTAATAGCACTCCCTCACAAAACTAGATGAGAAATGTAATATAAATCTTAGACCCAACGGTTCTACAATCAGTTCTAGCGGTATAAAGAATATAAGTGTCGAATAAAGCGTCGATAAAAATCATCTAAACATAAATACTTGTGACGTACATCTGCTTCAAAATTTCAAAACTAGCAAAACAAGTCATTCATTGAATAAAAGAAACGTCGTAAACTCACGAATTTGAGCTGAGAGTTAGCTTTTCTAGATAATAAAGAATTGAAAATGATAAAAAGGGATACGGCTATAAAAACAGCGCAAATAGTCAATCAAAAAATCATCGGAATACATGAGAAATTACGATGATGAACATCAACAAAACAAGAAATGGGTTCTGTAATTCAAATAAAAAGAATAAGAATCAGATGCAATAAAAGGAACGTTGAATCTTCACCTTTTCTATGCCCTTTTCCTTTTCCTGAAGGTTTTCTACCTCTTGCAATTTCGGGTTCACCGTATTATCTAATCTAAAAGCAAAGATTTGAGATAGAGAAATCAGGACAAGAGAGGACCTCCTGTTTAGTTCTCTCTTTTTCCCTTTTTTTTTTTAAAAACAATTTACTTATTGATACGGGTTTCAAAAATATATCTCAAATAAATCTTAGAAAAAACAATGTTTAAAGAGTTAGTTTTTAAAGGTCTTTTCTAGTTCCCAAAATACCCTTTAAGTTATAAAAAAAACTCTAAACCTAATTTATTAACTCTTTACGTAATAATATTTCCTCCTCTTGCACGTAAAAGCTACCACCTTTGATTACGATTTTTTCGAATACTATGCACCAAAAATCTTTGAATCGAAGCAGCTAACTTTTTTGTAATTTGAAATTTCTTTGAATCGAAGAAAAGGAAGCGATATACGTTTCTTCGGAGCGTATAAAACCCATCCTTCGCTGTCGTTGACGGAATAGTGCCCTTGAATCGAGATTTCAAAAACGTTCCATCAAGGAATAACATTTTACGACAATACTTAAACCCGTCAATGCTGGCACGAAATGAAAAGAACAAACGGCAAAATCGGTTGCTGTCATCAACTTCAAGCTCAATAAAACTTCCAACATTTATCGTTCTCGCCGCATCAACGTACGAATTTAATTCCTGGAATGACTCATCATAGTTTCCAAAAGCAATAGATCTAGCCTTTTCCACACTTTTCCATGCCTTACTATAAGTGATATCCAAGCCATAATCTCTTTTTATTAACTCCGATACATCAGTTGCAGAAAACTTAGGATTTGAAGACACTCGATCAGCAATAATTTCAGATATTAAAACAGAACTCGTCCTTTTAGATTTGTCTTTGATCATTCTGAGCCCACAAGTGTGTATGTTGTTCAATTCTTTATATAAAAAGACTTATCCACTCTTGAGATACTTGCATTCACAAACCAACCACATCCTTCATCATGCTTTCTCACACACTCGGCAACTACCCTAACCTTATTGTTTTTTACATAGTTGAAATCAAAACCAACCTCCACCGAATATTTACTCAATTCACAGCGAAACTTTTCTACACCACCACTAAACTTTTGTCCAACCCTACTAATAATTGATGACCAACTTGAACATAACAATAACTTCTCTTTGCCTTTAACATTACGTCTCCGATGGTCAAAATCAAATTCTGGAGATGAATGACATACTTGTTCAATTTCATCACGTGCACCTGCAACATTATTTTCCCTACTATCTATAAGGTCAGTTGCCTCACATGCACCACCAAAATATAACGGTGCATTATCCCCAACATCAACAAGAAATGCCTGCCAATTCCTACTTCCTGAAGAAACTCCAAGGTATGCAATTCTTTCATCATCAACATCTACTGTCAACAACCGGACGTCTATAATCTTACACAGAACAAACATATTCCTTATATCTTCTTCATTAGTCAAACAACATTTAGGGTGTCCAGGTATAAAATATTTAAAGGATATTCCATCAAAGTTGTAATCACTCTATTTACGAATTGCAGAAGATTTTAACTCCATGAAAGAAAAGCTGGAAGTTACGTTAAAAACTTGTGTTTCCTCTCTAAATTTCAACAAAATCATAATCCAGAATCCATCGCTTCCAACCAATGACACGAACTAGCATAAATTTAGAGAGGAATCTATTACATCTACCAAAAAAACTTACCTTCCTTTCCCTGAATCGATCGATGCCAAAAAAGTTTCGTCCTCGAAACTTGCATCGCATTTTACATCTGGATATTTAGCATATAGTTCTTCTTGTTTTTCCCATGTTGCTTCATCAGGTGAATGATTACTCCACTGAACCTTAACAAAAGGAATTGTCTTAGTTCGTAGAATTCTTTCTTGACGGTCGAGTATCTTGATAGGATATTCTGAATATGTACACTCCTTGGATATCTCAATCTCTGTTGCTTTAAGTACATGACTTTCATCTGGAACATACTTCCTGAGCACCGAGATGTGAAATACATTATGTACTCGATCTAGTTCCGGAGGTAGAGCAAGTCGATAAGCCAAAGTTCCTATTCTTTCCAGAATTTCATATGGTCCTATGAATCTTGGACTTAACTTCCCATGCTTGCCAAACCTCCTTACTCATCTGAATGGTGATACTTTCAAGTATACCTTATCCCCTTGCTGGAATTCTAAATCTCGTCTGCGAACATCAGCCCAATTTTTCTGTCGACTCTGATCTGTAAGTAACCTTTGTTTGATGATGGACACATTCTCATTCGTGAGTTTGATCAACTCTGGTCCTTCCAATACCTTCTCTCCAACATCAAACCAACACTGAGGTGTTCGACATTTTCTTCCATACAAAGCTTCGAATGGTGCCATTTGAATACCGGATTGATAACTGTTATTGTACACAAACTCTGCCAGTTTCAGATGACGATCCCACTTTCCTTGAAAATCCAAAATACATGTTCTAAGTAAATCCTTCCAGAATTGTGAAGTGAATCGAGCATCTCGATCAGATATAATACTGACTGGTATCACATGCAAACACACCACTTGATCAATGTAAAGCCGTGCTAAATCATTCATTGATGTAGTCTTCTTCATCGGTATAAAGTGAGCACACTTAGTAAGTCGATCAACAATAACCCAAACTGAATCCTTTTGTGTCGTAGTTTTGGGTAGTCCGGTCAACAAATCCATAGTAATATGCTCCCATTTCCAGTTTGGTATGTCCAAGTTTCTCAGTGTTCCTGCTGGCTTTTGCCTTCCAACTTTCACTTGTTGACACACTAAACACTTAGACACAAACTTTACGACATCTTGCTTCAATCCTGGCCACCAAAATAATTGTTTCATATCTTGATACATTTTATTCTGTCCTGGATGCATGGCCAATATTGTCTGATGTGAATCTTGTAAGACTTCGTCCCTGAGTGTTGATACAGCTGGAACGAATACTCTATCATTGAATCTCAAAGTCCCATCTTCATGCATTTTAAAACTTTCTTGATTGGATTGAGCTCTTTGTAAGAAAGTCTGCCACATAGGATCCTTTGATTGTGCTTCCTTAATCCTGAGAATAAGATCAGGTTGCACCATGAGATTACACAACATCGTCGTCCCATTTTGGTCGTCTCTTGATTCAACATTCAGATTTAACTTTGACATCTCGTCAATGAGTTTCTGTTGCGTAGTCAACAACATTGATCCATAACTCTTCCTGCTTAATGCATCTGCTACCGCATTACTCTTTTCAGGATGGTAGTGCAATTTCACATCCTAGTCCTTGATCAGCTCTAACCATCTTCTCTGTCTCATATTCAACTCATTTTGAGTAAAAATATACTTTAAGCTCTTGTGATCAGTGTAGATATCACATGTGGTTCCGTACAAGTAGTGTCGCCATAACTTCAGTGCAAAAACCACTGCTGCCAGTTCCAGATCATGAGTAGGGTACCTTATTTCATGTTCTTTCAACTGTCTTGAAGCATATGCAATCACCTTTCCATTTTGCATAAGCACACAACCTAACCCTTCTTTGATACATCCCTGTAGATACAAAATCCTTCATGTCCATCTGGCAATGTAAGAATAGGTGACGTCACAAGTAGATCTTTCAACTTCTCAAAACTTGCCTGACACTTAGAATCCCATTCAAACTTTAGTCCCTTTCTTGTTAACTTTGTAAGGGGTAATGCAACTCGAGAAAATCCTTCCACAAATTTTCGGTAATATCCAGCCAATCCAGAAAACTTCGAATTTCTGTTACTGATGTCGGAACTTTACAATTGGTAATGGCTTGAATCTTTGCTGAGTCTACTCGGATTCCTTGAGTATCAATGATGTGTCCAAGAAATGATACAGAATCCAACCAGAAGTCACATTTCTCGAACTTAGCAAATAATTGATGTTGTCGTAGTCTCTCCAATGTCATCTTCAAATGTTCTTCATGTTCTTCCTTTGATTTGGAATAGATCAATATATCATCAATGAATACTATGATGAATTTGTCGAGCCATTCTCGGAATACGTGATTCATTAATGCCATAAATGCTGCAGGTGCATTCGTAAGTCCGAAAGGCATCACCAGAAATTCATAATGTCCATATCTGGTTCGAAATGCAGTTTTGTGAATATCCTGCTCTTTGATTCTGAGTTCCTGCTCTTTGATTCTGAGTTGATGATATCCAGATCTCAAATCAATCTTCGAGAATATTTGTGCACCTTGTAATTGATCGAACAAATCGTCAATCCTTGGTAGCGGATATTTATTCTTCACAGTGATTCGATTCAACTCCATGTAGTCAATGCACATTCTCATGCTGCCGTCTTTTTTCTTTACAAACAGTACCGGTGCTCCCCAAGGTGACACACTAGGCCTTATGAAACCTTTATCTTGTAGTTCCTTCAATTGTCCTTTCAATTCTTTCAGCTCTGCTGGTGCCATCCTGTAAGGTGCTTTGGATATCGGTTCTGATCCCGGAATAATATCAATAGAAAATTCCGTGCTTCGAATTGGTGGCAGTCCTGGCAAATCCTTTGGGAAAACAACTGAGAATTCTTTCACCGTGTTCAGACAGGTCGCCCGCCGTGTTCAATTGCTTGAACACAAGGCTACACTCAATTCAAAACTTAATATCACTTTGAACTTATGTTTAGCGGAAACGTTTTTTATTCTTATCGGATATTTAAATTAATAACTTTTTACCTGTGACTTTTATCTTAGAAAAATTTGGGCAGAGTCTCCTCTTAAAAATTGTGCCATGTGATCTACCAGATCACTACAACCACAATAACAAAATCATAAAATCAAATAACTAAACCCAACGGAAGTCTCAATATCCAAAAACAACTAAAATCAAAATAAAGTCCTCAACATAAAAACATAACCTCTCAACATAATTAAACTTTTCATTTCATAACTAAATATCCTCCGCATCATCTAAGTTTTCAACTCCATCTGTAATATGTCACATTACAGGTAAAGGTAAGTTGCAGCATTTTATAGTAAGCATAATAAACATTTGATATTCGTGCACCAGATATTTATAAAGACGTGCATCATTGTAGTTATGTAAGTGTCGTGCATCAGTATATTATTTTCGTGCATCAGTATATTATTTTCGTGCATGAGTTAATTTATGTAAATTTCGTGCATCAGTTACTTTTATATTAGTTTCGTGCATCATTATATTATTATTATTTCGTGCATTATTTAATTTATGTAAGTTTCGTGCATCAGTTATTTTTATATATGTTTCGTGCATCAGTTACCTTTATTGTTTTTATATAAGTTTCGTACATCAATTACTTTTTTATAAGGTTCGTTTGTGCATCAGTTAATTTATGTAAGTTTTGTGCATCACAGAATCAGTTATTTTTGTAAAGGTTTCGTGCATCAGCTATTTTTATATAAGTTTCGTGCATCAGTTACTTTTAATAAGTTTCGTGCACCCGTTATACATCACCAGTCTCCTTCGTGCATCAGTATATTATTTTCGTGCATCAGTATTATTTGAGTTCGTGCACCAGTGTTATTATGTTCGCGCACCCTTATAATTGGGATTTCTGGTGAATGAAAATTTATTGCAATTAACGTATTGATGTTTTATTTTGCCGGGCTTGTTCCCTTTGGCTTTCGATGTTGTGGACTCCAAGAACTACGATAATTGGCTTTGGTTTTTATCTTATTTGAGCAAAATTTTAGACAATGGTGACAATGTTGTATATATATCGGATCGTAATATTGGTTTGATGGAGGCGCTACCTGTTGTGTTTGGAGTTTCTCTGAAACACTTTTTTTGTTTATATCATTTAAAGTGCAACCTGCGTGATCTATACGATGGTAAACACTTTTCAAATAAGTTTCGAGAGAGATTATGTTTTTTACTCGATGAATGTGCTTACTCGCCGACAATGGCTATTTTTAATGAAAAGCTAGTTGTTTTCAAACGAGAAGGTGGGTCAATTTTGGAAGACTTCTTACAGGGACTTTCTTTGGATAAGTGGACTAATGCATACTCTACTGTGATGAGATATGGAGAGATGTATTCCAATGCAGCCGGGTCATTCAAGGATATTAGAGGCAAGGGGTCTTCCTATTACACATATGGTTGATTCTATCAGGGTTAAGTTGATGTGCTTGTTTTCGGCTAAGAGATTAATGGCACAACGATGGAGTGGGGTATTGTGTGCTCGGATGGAAAAGAAATGGGCATCTTATGTGAATGAAGGTCGTGCATGGAATATTAAGATGTCTTCTGATTGCTACTTTGAAGTGTTTTCATACCCTACAGTTACTGTGCGCCTTGACAATAAAGCATGTTCATGCTACAAGTGACAGTTGGATGGATTCCCATGTCCACATGCAATTGCTGTATTTATGAGGAATTAATTGGCAATTAATGAAGTAGTTGACAAATTTTTTCATGTTAGTACGTATAGGCTATGCTATGAAGGAGTCATTTTTTCCATTCCAAGATAAGCGAATGTTGATGTTCATCTGGTTGGAATGGAAACAAATGTATTACCCCCCACCCCCCCAAAACAAAAAGGCAACATGGTCGTCCAAAGAAGAGAAGAATTCGATCTAAAGGTGAAAATATTAGACAGTTGTGTTGTAGTCGTTGTAATAAACATGGCCACAATAAGAAACTTGTAAGGAACCTATTGGATGATTTATGAAAGCTTTTGAAGAAATTTATTTCACTATAATGTTATGCAGTATGAGTTTATATTATGGTGTTCTGGAGATTTAGATTCGTGCACCAATGTAATCTTAGTTCGTGCACCAATGTAATCTTAGTTCGTGCACCATTTATGTTGAGTTCGTGCACCAGTTATGATGTCTTTTCCTTTTACAAGTTCATGCACCAATGTAGGTTTGTGCATCAACATAACTTGAGTTCGTGCACCAGTGACTTAAATTCGTGAAACAGTTAGCTTATGTTTTTGCAACAATATAAGTTTAAATGCTGCACCAATATAAGTTTTGTGCAGCAATATAAGTTTTAAATGTTCGTGCACCAATATAAGTTCGTGCAACAATATAAGTTTTAAATGTTCGTGCACCAATATATTTTATTTTCGTGCACCATTGAGGTGATGTTCGAGTACCAGTATAATATATTTCTTGGCACCACTATAGTTTATGTTCGTACACAATTATCTAGTTCTTGAACTAGCATATACATGTTGCATTCATCAGTTACCTAAATTTAATAAGAACTACAAAATATTATACATTTTGAAGAAGTTAGAAATAAAGAGCCTTTTGCATCTTGAATTATCATTTTCGACATCTTAATCCGGTAACCAGTATTATAATCCAAGTTTGAATGCTTTGGCACTGGTTGCCCTCTCATAACTTTCTCCATATTCATGCAGACGAATATGCCACGGCATACGGAGCCAGGCTTCTGTTGTGCTGCTTCTTTGTATGGCTCAATATAATAATTGTATTTGCTCTGGCTGTGTTGCACACCCTCTGATATGGGGTCCTCTTGTATAATTTTTTCCATTTTTTCATTAACGTATTCTCTCTGCAAATTTAAGAAGAGTTCATATTATTTTGTTAATTTATAGTATTTGGACAAATCAAACTAATAACCAAAATTACCAGTAGTTTTGCCCTTTCAAAGTAATAATCAGTTTCTTCTTCTCTTTGTGGCCTAATAGAATTTTAATGCGTCCACTGACATTCACGAGTATCAAATACCAGCAATGTCCAGTGGTAGACAGGTGTGACAAGTGGGTCCTCACGACTACATGTGTGTATTGGGAAAATCAAGAAACGGTAATTCATGGCCTCGGCTAGCTTGTCATCACTTTTGTGTTTCACAATCTCTTGGCAGTACACCGATTTTGTCATTCGTACAACATACAACTGTCAAGATGCAAAAAAAAATTGATGCATAATATAACAAAAAATTAATTATTAGGTTGAGTTTTATTACCCAGCACATGTTGTCAAATACATATGAAAACTTCTTCTCTCCTTTTTTAACCATGAATCTGTTGATAATGATGGCCCAACGGTCAATAATCTGAGAGTCATGATAAGATATTGTCACAAGTTAAGTGAATATCAATGATGTGATCCGTTATTTTCTATGTTATCTCTCTTTTTGGTTCGCTTCGATAACAAATGAATTTATAGGGGAAGGGATGAGTTGTTTCGTGAAATCACAGGTTAGGCCGGAGTCCGGGAGGATCCTTTTCTCGTTCAGAATCTTCGATGATCAATACTGGTTTTTTTTTAGAGGAAGGCCAGGAGTCTTCTTCTTGCCAACCATTCTCTTTTTTATAGGGGGGGGGGGGGGGATGCCAATGGTTCCGCCTTGCCGGGGATTTTGGAGACAATGTCTGAAACTGGGGGGAGAACCACAGACTGGGGACCACCTACATCTGTTACCTACTTCGTACGACGCTTCTGCTTTTGCGATTCTCTGCATCCGGGAATATGCTTTTCGTATCCACAGTGCTTGACCCTCCTTTGATTGGTTAGTAGGCCTAGCCTTTGCTTTAATAGGTGTCCGATTCCTGCAACCCTAGTCCCGGTATACGGGACCACCATAGGTGGCCTCAGCTCGGTTGTCCTGTCCAATGACTGCCCGTCCTGACCTATCGAGGAAGCCTCGCCTCAGCCCGGCTATCTTGGCAATGACTGCCCGTCCTGACCTATTGAGGAAACCTCACCTCAGCCCGGCCATCTTGGCAATGACTGCCCATCCCGACCTATTGAGGAAACCTCGCCTCAGCTCGGAGGCTGGCCAGAGGTTGCGGTGCCCGGTATCAACTCGGATCGGGCGGCGAGCTTGAAAATGGGTCCACCTATTGGGATGAAAAAGGGTCCCAAACTGACCGGTGCCCAAATAAAGTTCGGGTACCTAAACCTATTGGGCCTCCAAGGCTAGGGGTATCATTCTATATTCGGTAAAGTAGGTGCAATTGAAAATAAAATAGGAGACACCATGATTTTTTTACGTGGAAAACCCTCAAGAATGAAGGAAAAACCACGGGACCTAGTCCAGTATAAAATTCCACTATCAATATTGATGATTTACCTTCTATTTTCATACAAGAATTGAGCAATTAAAATGAAAGAAAAGTGCATTCTCTCCCCCTCCCTGGAACGTGAGGTCTCCCCTCTGAATGCACCATTAACCCTCCTTAAATAAGGAAGTCCTAGCCTATAATTCAGCCACCTTCCCTTATTCTAGCCTTTATCATCGGCCCTAACTTCTCCATCAATCGTGCTCCACAATTGCTCCCATGATCATGCCATAACTACTCCCAAATCAGATATGTTAAAAGCATGTCCTGAAAATCCGGGTTGATTAACCGTTATGACCGGGTCTTATGCCACTATTTGACTACGTGGACCCAACAAGGTAATATCCTCTTCAGGTATTTTCCTGTTCGGACACTTTCTTGTTCGGTAATGATTTTACCCGATGTGGTCTAATTTCCCCACCACATCACATCACCCCCCTAAAGTAAAGCAAGATGAGCGAAGTCGAGATATTGGTTTATATACATGGGGTAAAATCATTGTTGTTGTTTCAATGAATTCTATGGAACTTGTGAAAAATAAATCCGAGGTAATACCCAGTGAGAGGTAGGCCGAAATCCAGGGAAAACTAGACTGTGAGAAATCTGCTAGAATCATAATAAGCTGAGTGCATCTTTGTAGCCCTTACAAGTCTTATGAGCCGGTTTCAAGCCATGAAATATGAAATCCGAGTTCGAGAATTAATATCTATCCAAGCAGATAAAGCTCATAAGATATAACCGAGCTTCCAGAGATAAAAGATAAGCATCCCGAACAGATAAAATACGCCTGAACTCCAGTATATAAATCTCGATCAAATAAAGCTCGTGCAGAGTGCCAGAATTAATGTTCACGCGGAGCAAGTAATGCCCATCTTGAGCACCAATAATATATCTGAATTCCTCGAACATCCCATCAAATAGCAATCCAGAACTTCTGAAACACTGCTAATAAAGAATCCTTCCCTAACAACGAACATTAAAAATATCCAGGGCAAATAAAGCTCGTCTGGAGTAAGAATTATCCCGAGCAAATGAAGCTCATCCGAATTCCATCATTAATGGAGTCTTAATAATATGCATCAATCCAAGCTCAACCAATCTCCAGAGCTAATAATTAACACGAGCAAATAAAGCTCGGCTTGAAATAAGAAATTAAGTAAAGTTCATCCTGAACATCAACAATAATACATATGAGCTCACCCCACTCAATAACCATCCAGAACTTCTGAAACACCGATAAAGAATCCATCCCGAGCAAATAAAGCTCGTCTGAAATAATAAATATCACGAGCGAGTATAGCTCGTCTGAATTCCAGAAATATCAAGCATCCGATCAAATAAATATAATCAAGCTCAATGGGAAACATCCTGAGCAGAGAAATATAACCGAGCTCCAGGGAAAACATCACGATCAACAATATAACGTACTCGAACATCCGGAGCAGATATATATGATCGGGCTCGAGAGAAATATCCCGAGCAGATAAATATGATCGGGCTCGAAGGAACCATCCAGATCAGATAAATATAACTGAGCTCCAAGAAAATATCCGAGCAGATAAAATAAATCGGGCTCCAGGGAAAACATCCCTAGCATAATAACATTGATAATTTTAAGTTTAAACGTGGACCAAACATCCCGATCCCACGAGTAAACCGAATAGGCTCGCTACCCCGAGCACAGTAACATTTATAATTTTAAGTTTAAACATGGACCAAACATCCCGATCCCACGAGTAAACCGAACAAGCTCGCACCCCCGAGCATGAATCACTTAGTCACGTTTTAGGTTCAAATACATACCAAACATCCCGATCATGTATTTAACCCGCCAACAACGGGCAATAAATAAAATAAGCTCGCAACCCCGAGCATGAATCACTTAGTCACGTTTTAGGTTCAAATACATACCAAACATCCCGATCATGTATTTAACCCGCCAACAACGGACAATAAATAAAATAAGCTCGCAACCCCGAGCATGAATCACTTAGTCATGTTTTAGGTTCAAATACATACTGATGTGGTGGGAAAATTAGACCACATCGGGTAAAATCATTACCGAACAAGAAAGTGTCCGAACAGGAAAATACCCGAATAGGATATTACCTTGCTGGGTCCATGTAGTCAAATAGTGGCATAAGACCCGATCATAACGGTTAATCAACCCGGATTTTCAGGACATGCTTTTAACATATCTGATTTGGGAGTAGTTATGGCATGATCATGGGAGCAATTGTGGAGCACGATTGATGGAGAAGTGAGGGCCGATGATAAAGGCTAGAATAAGGGAAAGTGGCTAAATTATAGGTTAGGACTTCCTTATTTAAGGAGGGTTAATGGTGCATTTAGTGGGAGACCTCACGTTCCAAGGAGGGGGAGAGAATGCACTTTTCTTTCATTTTAATTGCTCAATTCTTGTATGAAAATAGAAGGTAAATCATCAATATTGATAGTGGAATTTTATACTGGACTAGGTCTCGTGGTTTTTCCTTCATTCTTGAGGGTTTTCCACGTAAAAAATCATGGTGTCTCCTATTTTATTTTCAATTGCACCTACTTTACCGAATATAGAAAATAACGGATCACATCAATCAACATCTAAATAAGTGCACAAATAATTTGTTAATGACTTAAGAGAAATGGTTAATATAAATCGCTTACATCATTGTGAATTGACAGTCCGTTGAGAATGGCGTCAATATCTCGAACACGTATTGTCTTTTGTGATATATTGTCCGTCCATATGACTCCCCTGCACAGAATGATAAAGTCCAACAATTTTGGTTTCGAACAGTGTTTATAATAATTTTTTTTTAATTTTTTTAAGGCGTACCATTGTCCATGCTCCTTGTTAACTTCCATTACGAAATCTCTTTCTATTTTGTCAATCGTTTGAAGGCAACATGTGATGCCCCGAAATTAGTTATATGCAATTTGGGCATTAATTATGTTTATATGATGAATTATGTGTTGAAATTAATTATCATGTTGAAATGCTTAGTCACATGATAGACGTGACCCGGAGTTGCATTTCAGGGTACATGTTATGCATGTTATGAGAAATGAGTATGTTGATTGTTAATTATGAGGAAAGCATGATTTTAGTGAAGTTGTATGCATTTTTGTAAATGCTTGTAAAAAAATACCATGTTAAGGTATTTTATACATCATGTTAACTAATGGGTACAAGTTTAATTAAATTAACCCATATACCCCACTATACCCCTTTTCCCCTTTACTTTACCAATTACTTTTCAAATCCCCAAAATCACTTCCCAACCCAAAACCCTTCCCATTTTCGAAATCCCTCAAAGGAGGAAGAAGGAAGCTCCACAAAACCTTTGTTTTTTAGATCTTTGTTGAGATTTGGAGTCTTCAAGAGGTATGGAACCCTTCCTAAAGTTTTGAAGATGTTTGGATTTGAAATGGGGTGATTTAGAAGTGATATAGGTGGGTTTGTTTGGGTATATGTTATATATGTTTGGGGTATGATTTTTGAAGTGTTTTATGTGGGTTTTAGTGTGTTATGATGATGTTAATGTTGTAGAGAAGTTTGGCGATCGATCGCGAGCCAACAGTGGGCGCCAGTAACATTGGCGATCGATCGCCACCTTTGGGCGATCGATCGGCGAGGCTGGCGATCGATCGCGCCAAAAGTGGCGATCGATCGCCAAGGTGTGAAATTTTCACCTTCGTCCAGTATGATCTCGCGATCGATCGGGCCTGGGCGGCGATCGATCGCGAGATACAAAAATATGAGTTTTTGTATTTTTTGTGGGATTTTGGATATTGGACTATAATTAGCTTCTAATATCGATTTGTATGGTTATGTAGAACCATCCCAGGTACCCACAACTTCAAGGAGATAAAGTTCTACAACTTCTCCATTTTTGGGATTAAGGTACGTAAGAGACGTACGGGCATCAAACGGTAACACATTCCTAAACTATGACTATGCATTGATGCATAAGTATTTATGATGTTTATGATGATGATTATGATAAGTAAATTATGATGATGATGTTATGATAAATGAAGATGATACGACATTTACGATGATGTTTATAAGATGATGATGTTTATAAGATGATGATGCTTATAAGATGATGTCTATAGATGATGATTTACAAGATGAATGATGTTTACAAGATGATGATGTTTATAAGATGACGATGTTTATGATATGATGATGATGATGTATGTTTAACACTGTTATTAAGAATGGTTGAATGTCCGATGGTTGTTATGGGCAAGCGAGGAAGGTACTTGCCGCTCACATAACTAGCGAGGGGATACATCCGCTATCAAGGCGTAGCGAGGGGTATCATAATTCCGCTAAGCGAGGAGATACATCCGCTATCAAGGTGTAGCGAAGGGGTATCACAATTCCGCTTTATGTCGAGCGAGGGGGCCAATTGTGCCGCTGTCATAATAGAACCAGGACAGTCCCATTTTTAATTAACATTGTTGATTATGAGCTTATGAATGAAGTACGATTTTAATCATTATGTCAAGAACTAATGATTATATGCATGACTATGAAACAGGGACAACCAAAGATGGTTAATGCGATTAACCAGGAAGTACATGTTACCGAATACTTTCATGCATTTATTTATATGACATTACCTTATGATGTTAAGTAACGATGTGTATGCTCATGATGGGTTGTTCCTGTAGGTACACTTTTGGACTAAAGGACTAATGGGTCGGGTTGAGGCAGTGATGCTATGAGGAGCATGGAAGAAGTTAGGATACATGATTTTTGGATAGTCTCTACTCTAGGAGTAGTATGATTCTATCGCCTTAACATTCATTTGAGAATGTAATTAATTAAGTTTGAAATTTCATTTTTGGCCTGTAATCTTATTAGCTCAAAGCTACAACCGGTGCCCTAAGAGGTTATAAATGCATGTTTAGTCCCTAATATGTTATTAAGACGATGTTAAGGTAGGAAGACCCTACACAACATTTGTTGTTTTAAAAATGAATTGCCCTTCCTTGTTCTTTTTCGCACTTTTCACCTTATCTTCAAAATCATCATCGTCCTGCAATAGTATAGTGTCCTTGCTTACATTTTGTTGTTTATCTTCTTCTTCCGTTTCTTCATTTTATTTTGACCTCCTAGCTCTTTTATATTCAGGGTAAGTGTGGTCCTTATCTTTTTTGCTCATTCTGTCAATTCTGTTCTTGATACGTTTGACCATCGATTTCTGTTACGCATTTTCTTTGACGAGTTTCTGATTTTCGTCATTCAACATCTGACTAATTGCTTTTGTGTTTCTCAGCTCGTTCTCAAGTTTGTCCTTATCATGTTTAATTCTTTGAATTTGGTCGTGGAGCTGTACATTTATATTCTCAAGATCTTCCTTTTGTTTCTTATGTTCATCAAATCTTGTATGCAAGTCTTTCAGCTCCTCTTCCTTCAGCAGAACTATTGTTTTTGAATTCTCAAGTTGTATCCTGATTTCTGCTTGTTCAATGAATTCTGGTGTAGGCATTACTACCTTCTCTTGAACGAAGGAATCAAATTTTATTTGTAATTCCTGCAACTCCATTTCCTTTGTCAAAAACGTTGCCTTTAATTCTTCAAGTTGCGCCAATAATTTTCATATTGAGTAAATTCTGATTTTTGAGATGTTTCCGTCGGCTGAGGACTTTCAGAATCCACATCTTCTGGCTCGTTGTTGACCAACACATCCACCAAGTTATCATCATTGGGTATGTTGTAGTCATCGTATAAATTATCCTCTGTATTATGCTCACTCAGATCAATCAAAACCTCAGCAATTGTGGTATCTGGTGTAAATGCATAAAACAGGGATTGTTGACTCATTCGGATGTTCTTCTGTCATGGGTTGTTGATCATTTATTTATTGTTCTGCAGGTTGTGGTTCAACAATTGTTGGTTCTTGATTTTGTTGTTCTTGGTTGTCTTGTGTATCTTGTTGGGTTGAATGAGAAGAGATAGGTGATTCTGGTTTATCGCTAACAATGAGGTGCAAAAGTTCACCTTCTTCAATTGACATTGGCAAACTTATTTCCTTTATCTGCATCCAATTGTTTATAGTGGTATAGATAGTACAAAGTTTCAAGAACCGATATTAGTTCAAATGCTCATGCACCAGTATAAGTTAAAATGTTAGTGCATCAATATAAGTTTCAAAGCAAGAATATAAAAAAATTCGTCCACCAGTATAAAAAAGTTCGTGCACCAGTACAAAAAAGTTATTGCACCAGTTTAAAAAAGTTCTAGCACCAGTACAAGTTCAAATGTTAGTGCACCAATATAACTTTCGTGCATCAATATAAGTTTAAAAGTTAGTGCACCAGTGTAAAATGTTCGTGCACCAATACAAAAATGTTCGTGCATCAGTACAAGTTCAAATGTTAGTGCACCAGTGTAAAAATGTTCAAGCACCAATACAAAAATGTTCGTGCACCAGTACAAGTTCAAATGTTAGTGCACCAATATAACTTTCGTGCATCAATATAAGTTCAAATGTTAAAGCACCAGTCTAAAAATGTTCATGCACCAGTATAAAAATGTTCATGCACCATTATAAAAATGTTCGTGCATCAGTATATGTTCAAAAGTTAGTGCATCAGTATAGGTTCAAACACCAAAATAAGTTCAAATGTTCGTGCACCAGTATAAAAAAGTTTGTGCACCAGTACAAGTTCAAATGTTCGTGCACCAATATAACTTTCGTGCATCAATATAAGTTCAAATGTTAGTGCACCAGTATAAAAAATGTTCGTGCACCAGTATAAAAATGTTTGTGCATCAGTATAAGTTCAAAAGTTAGTGCGTCGATATAAGTTTCAACACCAATATAAGTTCAAATGTTCGTGCACCAGTATAAAAATGTTCGTGCACCAGTATAAAAATGTTATTGCATCGATATAAAAATGTTCGTGCACCAATATAAAAATGTTTGTGCATCATTTTACTTTTGCAGTAGATTAATGTGTTATTATACATGCACCATAAGTGATTTTACATACATAATAAATGGAGTTCACTAATACTTACGTAAGCACGGTCAAGCTCCTTGATTTTAATCGACCGAAGCTTTTTGTATAACTCTTCAAGATCCCATTTCATGAACCTTGGGACCAAGTTCACATCGACTGGATCAATCAGGTTTGTCCTCTTGCATAGCCAATACTACACATAAATGTGAAACTATGTTATCAACAAAAATAAAGAAATTAATTTCAAGTGGGATTACAATACGACTTACAGGTATTAGAGGAACACATCCAGAGTGTTTTTTTGTGTTGGATTGAACTAAACTGAATAACAAATTCTTTAATATGTGTTCTGACCAGTTGCGCTTGCAAATTTTATCCAGGTCATCCACCAAGGCAGTGTACGCCCATGACAGGTTTGATGATTTTGTAGAGATGAAGAATGTTGCCAGCAAGTACAGTGTCACCAATCTAGCAACATCATGTACAGTAGTAGAATCCCGCCTTGCTACTTTCGATGTCAATTTCTTGTAAATCGAGCTCTTGCTCATTCTATAATCACTTTTGGAGTCCTTCTCAGGGAAGCACCTATTTAAGAATGATGTGCATGGATAATCTACCAACTGCATATCAATATCTTCAATGACACCCGTTATTCCAAAAATTAAACGGACATCTAGGGGTGGGCATTCGGGTCAGGTATTCGGGTACCCGACTCGATCGGGTATTCCCTGAATTGGAATGGAAAAACGGTAATTTTTTGGGTTCGGGACAATACCCGATTCCCGACCGAAAAATTTTGGGTCGGGAATCGTGTACCTTCTTGGAACCCGATTGGATTCAGGTACCCGACCGGATTCCAAGAAATGAAAAAAAAATTTGTTTGGCGTGTATTGTAGAAGCAAAAAAAAAAAAAATTTTAAATAAAAAAATGAAAACCAAAAATAGGGTACCCGACCCGAACAATTCGGGTACCCGAACAATTCGGGTCGGGAATCGGTAAGGCATATGTCTGGTACCCGACCCGAATTTCCCGATTCCCGAGATAAGCGACCCGATCCCACCCCTACGGACATCATTGATATTGATCGTCATTCTGTAATCCCCAAATGTGAATTCAGACGAATCTTTGTTGAAGCAAGAAATTATTTCCATAATTGGGAGATCACGCTTCTTGCAATGATCATGGACCACTGGGTCCATCTGAATTCCATTCACAGTCAGCCAAAATGGTGTTCGCTGTAACACTACCAAATGTTCTTCTCGAAGATTAAGTTTCTTTAGGTCTGAAACCACCGCCTGCATGTTTGCTCTGTAAAATGCAGATCTGTTCCATTTTTTGGTTATATCTTGGTCGCTTGGCGAGGGCGGAGGCGATGCTGAGATGAAAACAACAATTAAGGATACATTAGTGATTATATACTACACTTTGACACTAACGAAATAAAAAAAAAGATATTGATTGACATTCTGTAATCCTTTTTTCGTGCACCAAAAATACATTTACATGGGTTTTTCGTGCATCAATAATACCTTGACACTAAACCATTCAAACGAGCTAAAATGAAATCCCACTAAACAAATAAATTTTCGTGCATAAAAAATACATTTACATGGATATTTCGTGCATCAGAATACCTTGACACACCGATCTAAAATGAAATCCCACTAAACAAATAAGTTTTCGTGCATCAAAAAATACATTTACATGAATATTTCGTGCATCAGAAACAATAATCGAAAAAAGAAACAAACATTAATCAGAAAAACCTTTCAAACCGTAACCGTAATAGAAAAAAATTCAAACCCTAAATCTCAACAATACCATTTAAACAACAATAATCGAAAAATAAACCAAATTAAAACCATAAAATATCAAAAACCATTCATTAGGAAGCGAAAATCCAATCGTTACATACCAAATTTCCTCAAGGTTTTCTTTGTGTTGCCGTCTTCCTTGGAGATTTTGCCTGAATACTCTTAATTGAGTTTTGGAGCCATATAAAACTGTAGTCACATAATGTTCCCCAAAAAACGAAGAAATGGAATGGAGTTTATGAGGAGATTGGAACGAAATAAGAGATGAAAGGAAGAGCTCGAATGAAGTCTGGAAGAATCGAAATAAGAGAAGAAATGATGAGCTTGAATGAAGTCGGGAAAGAAGATGGAAAAGCCCCAATGAAAAATGTGGGTTTAAAGGGTGATTTTGTCTTTTCAAAATAAAGTGTACTTAAATGATTGCATGTTTTTTACCTGGACTATGATGAACAAACTCTTACCTTGGGGTACCGGCCTGAATTTTCCCCTTTTTTTTCCTTCCTTTTTTTAAAGAAATATATTGATATGATAATTCAATAGACAAAATTGAATCTTAATAGGCTTCCCATTGATAGGCCCAAATGTCATAACTGGCAAATATTACATGCAGACCATTTGAAATTGGTGGTGGGTACCATTGTTGTATAACGCAAGCTACATTTAAAACTTTATTACATACAAATGAATAATAGCTTTTGTCTCGGTTTTTGGTGTCGTTTGTGTTTGGATGAATGTATTGCATTTGAATAGGGAGATTGATTTGAGAATATTTGAAACTTGGATTTGAAATGACACATATCTTAGATGAATTTAAATCCATCACAATTACCATTGCATTTACGTAAATTAATAAAGACGTGTATTTGAAATATATCTAATATAAATTCATCCAAACAATTAAATTAATTTAAAATCTAGGATTTGAAATACATGGCTTCAAATCTCTCGATCCAAATGCACCCTAAAACATCCATTTAGTTTGGGTTCATTCCCGGCTCAATCCCTAAGGCTTTCAGTGACCCGATTTAATCCTAAAGTTTTTTAAAAATTATAATTCAGTCTCCAACATTAAGTCGGTCGTAATAAACAAATAGAGAGGGACTGAATCAGAAATATTATTTAAAACTTTAGGGATCGAATTGGGAACAAATCAGACTCAGTTTACTCCCTAAAGTTTTAAAAATATTCTCGAATCAGTCCTTCTTCATTTTCTTCTCACGGCCGACTTAACGTCGATGACTGAACCATGAAATTTTTTAAAACTTTAGGGACTAAACTGGGTCACTGAATACTTTAGGATTGAATCGAGAATATGCCCAAACTATAGAGACGTTTTAATGCATAAGAAGTAATTGACAAATGCTGTAGATTCCCTGTGCCTTCAATGCGAAACCCGTGTATTAAAGTCGTGACATTTAAGTTTCAACAACCATATATAATGAATCTCTGGAGACGTTATATATGGCATCATCAAATGATACAAGTCTTGGATAGCTTACGAATTTGAATGAAATGATTAACATGTGAGGAAATTTGAAGGAAGATGCTTTTGGTAGGAAAATGGAGTCCATTATCATGAACATATTGTTTTTCTTCTATGGATTAGGCACATGGGATAAGTGTATCATAAACCAAGAATATTGGACTTCTTCTGAAACCTATGGTCATGCTTATGGTCTACACATCTTCCCGTTTCTTCTGAAACATACAGCCTGCACATCATCTTGTTCCTTAACATTAGTCTGAGCAATAACCCTTCAGCAACCATGCTCGCACACATTATATTATCTGTGTGAATAATCTAAAACCGATAACAAACAATAACTATGAGCCTTTTTATAGTGCTGAATAAATGTAATGACATGAGGTGTGATTCGATCTTCTTTTAATTTTGCATTGATCTAATCGCTATTTGAGATGTATGAACAAGCTTAGATCTATTTAGAATAGCTATCAAAGAACTGAACACAATCTTGATTTCATCCTCACATACAGTTACAGCTATATAAAGAATTGCCGTCTCACGTAAAAGCCCAAGCTTCTAGAGAGATTGAATAATTTATTATTTATTCTTAAACATTTTCGATCACTTGTGGACCGATTTGTTCCTCTTTTTTGGGAGGCTGATCAAGTGAATATTTAATGTTGGTGGAATTGTTGTTTGTGAGTTTTGAACTCAGGACTTGGCGTTAGCCAGAGGCTCTGATATCATAAAGAATTGTCGTCTCATCTAAAAGCCCGAGCTTGTAGAGAGATTGGACAATTTATTATTTATTCTCGGGCAATTCATTCAGATACATATGCTGTTGAAAATGGGATAGCAAATACAGAAAAAAGAATAGTAACTTACTCCCAAAAAAGTCTGAAATTTTTGCATCAAGAAAGTACATCATTAAAACGAAAGTAAGATAATGAATTCTTTATTGATTCACAGA
Organism: Haberlea rhodopensis; assembly: GCA_907163345.1. Classification (NCBI taxonomy): domain Eukaryota; kingdom Viridiplantae; phylum Streptophyta; class Magnoliopsida; order Lamiales; family Gesneriaceae; genus Haberlea; species Haberlea rhodopensis. The sequence goes on from CAJQUN010000292.1 coordinate 236,547, forward strand.
GAACTAAATTTGAAGCGAGGGGGCTATATTTTAGTCGAGCCAATTATTTGGTTGAGCTGCTGAGCCATTTGCAACTGCATCTGAATCTGTAACATCTCAGCAAGAACATCCTCAGATGTCGGCTGTGGCTGAGAACAAACTGGGATCTGGATTTGGGTTTGGTTCTCAGGTTCATTATCCGCATACAACCCAGGTTTCACCTCATTAGTAGCACAAAAGGTATGGATCCTAAAACCACACTCAGGTTTCTCACAAAAATAATACCAATGCTTAGAGTTCAACTCTTTCATACAAATCTTGCAGTGTACAGGGGAACCATTAAAATCTGGTAATTTGAAACTGAGGAATACCTCATGCTCATGGTTTTTGTGGGTCACTTTGGGAGGCAAATACGCGCAATGCAAATGGACATCCACCTCACACATTGGACAGCAGTATGAAAACGAGCTTCCCGGTGTGCCACAGCCGTTGCACAGATACGCGCTGCTGCAGTATGTGGGCTAGGTAAGAGAACAAGGGGGTGCTCCGGGTGGGACGGATGCTTAACAAATCGGTTTGCGTTCCCGCAGTGCTCATGGAGGAAGAAGTTGCAGCTCCAGCAGGCAAAGATGGAGTCGTGGCACGGCAAATGACAGCCGTGGCACTGAAATTGCTGCCCCACCTGAACTTTGTAGAGGGTCAACGTGTGCTGGTGGCCGAAATGCTTGTACTCCATTTGATATCCTGCTTTTCGAAACAACCTTCTGATTCAGTTTAGGAGAAATGATTATTCATATAATCAGATCAGAGGTTTAATGGGTCAACAATTTGGGCAAGTGGTTGGGTAAATAAACTCCGCATCCCTTACGGATGTTGACTTAAATGGCCAATAAAAATCAAGTCAACTATCCTTCTTGCGTGCACTATATCGTTTTAGTCAACTAGTATCTATTTTCGTTTGTTGTTCATGAACAATGATTTAGATAATAGTAACTGTAAACATGGTTCCCTTCTTGACAATAGTCCTTCCTTAACATCCCAAAATTTCAAATTTATCAAAACTATACACAAACACAAAATTAAATAATTCTTAATGTTGGATTTAATAATTGTCATGTTTGGAGGAGAACGATCGATTGAAGTGTGGAGCTTGGGCTGCTCTACGATTTAAAAGTTAGATTCGCAACGTTACCACCAGCTATAACTTTTGATAAAGCAATAAGCGATTGATTTTACAATCACGTGTTCGATTCACATGAGTTGTAAGTTAGTACAATTATTGCGAGGAGATTGTTGGAGTGTAATAATTGTTCCTGCTTGAAAAGCGATCGAAGCGTGACGATTGGGCTGCTCTACGATTTAAAGATTAGAATACATGTTACCATCAGCTATAACTTTTGATAAAATGAAAATCGCTTAATCCTACACTTAATATACCCTTGGAAGTCTTCTCATGCATCCACCAATGACCAGTATCGAACACAATTATGTCTGCTGCTATATATTTATCTGCAGAGCTCTCAAACTTTATTAAAGTTAGACGTGCACCGGAGATATTTAAAAGCCTTCCACTAAATAAAATGATTATTTTCGAAGTGGTAAAAAAAAAAAACAAACCAAAAATTGAACACCGAAAGTTGAACCCAACATGAAACAATCAAGACGACTAAAAAACATCACTTACTATCATGTATTCGAGTTCTAGAAAACCCAAAGAAAATAGGTCCAAACAGAATTTGGGTAAAGCACAAGATATTTATATAGAATGAGAGCTTTCATCAAGGGGATTGAATTGGTTTCCGAGGTTGGCAAGCGGTTTGGGAGTAAAGTGGAGTTTAAAAGCTTCAATACACTTTTTTTGGACCCAAAATAATGTATGATGGGAGAAAGGAAATGACAAGGTATCTACGTCCGAAATTTTGGAACATGTGAGGCTCCGTTCGGATGAAATGATCCGATAGATTTAGATTTCAAATTTTTAATACAAATTTATTCAAATTATTTGGTTAATTTTGAAATATTTGGATTTCAAATCCATCGTCCTCGATTTTAAGGCATTTTCATATTTCAAATTCTTAATGATTAAAGTCGTTCAAATTCAATTTTTTTTAACAGAATTCAAATCCAAATTTTCAAATCTATTGTTGAAATGAAATCATTCTATCCAAATGCAATGTTTGCCACTGTTCGACGGCCTCATAGGGCGCAAACTAAACAGAGTTCACCAGGTTATTGGCATCATCTTGAGGTTGTATCACATGCTATTTTGGAGATTATAAATACTATGATCTTCAACACAATTAAGGATTGTTTCTCTTTTGCATTTGAAAATCTTCTGCTTGGAGGCATATACATTACTTGTATGATACTAATTTTTTCTTTGGTTCAGCTGTAAACTATGCGCACTCTTTCGTATAAATATTTGGCCTTTCTTTTCTAGTTTTCATAAGAGGAAGCTAGAGTATAAGCAATGTTTTGTTTAGTATAGGCAATCAGCCGAATATCAATTCAAAAGGAAGCATGGCATTCGGCTGCCATGAAATATATTGATGTCTCTATACATTGTTTTCAAGATGTCTGAGGCTTGAAAAAGAGTCGTTGTATATTACGAGACTTTCAGGAAAGGTCCGTTTCGGTCATTTTGATATCTTTGCGTAAGTTCTCTCACCGGTTTATCAGCAACCATAGCTGTCATCCCATCCACAGTGTCCCGTTGTGGGTTAAATTCCACGACATCTGCAGCTACGACGTCCCCTTTGAGGTTGTGAATGATGTTCAGAACATCACGGAAAGAGAGGCCACCAGGCTCGATGTGGGATAACTCAGGAGCGAATGCTGGATCGAGACAGTCCACATCCACTGAAATATACACCCCTTTAACACCCTCACCAAGTTGCTGCATGACAAAAATGCAAACGAGAGAGGAAAACTATAGATTAGCAAGGAAAATTGAGACTTTTCAACAATCCCCACTCAAAAGTCAAAACTGAACTTAGCTGAAAAGTAGGAGTGGAAACAAAAAACGTGGGAACATTTTGTGAATAGGCAAAGCTAAGTAGTTGACAGCTATGAAAGTTCTAATCACGAGAATTCGCACAACTTTCACAGTTTCACTGTAATTAGAGATCTGAGAAAACAGAGTCAAGATATCACTCAACTTTTAGTAATACATAATAACAGACGGCCGGAGACAAAAATTGGCTAAAACTAGTAGTCTCACATCACCTGTAAGAGTCGCCGAGCATAGCCACCCTCCATAATTCTTGCGAAAGAAAATGCATGAGAATATTTGTTCCCCTCAAAACAATGATAAATATCAGGATGAGCATCAAGGTGAAGAATATCCACAGGTCCCCCGAGCTTTTCGGACACTGCTCAGACCACAGGAAATGAAATGGAGCGGTCACCCCTAACACTAATGGGCGCAAAGGAGCCTAAAACTGTGATGACCTGGGATTGGAGATGTTAATCCCAGAGTGTTAATAACCCCTAAAGATGTTTTACGTAGCGATTTGGAGTTTAATCGCGGTGTTGGGCCTTCTGGGCTCGTCTATTTGAGTAATTGGGATCGTTGGATCTCGAGGTTGAGATTGTATTCTCATTTCGGTGAAAACCTGTAAGTTGGGTTTTTAATGCGTCTCGGGATCTCGGGTGCTTGGTGTGGGCACCGGTAGGGGGTTTTTGAGTTAGAGAGAGAATTTTTGAAAACAGATGATTTTTAATGAATCATGATGTATTTGTGGGGCTATTAGTATTTCGGGGTATTTTGCTATAAATACAAGTTGAACCCGAGATTTTTATTAAAAATTTCATTTCAGCCCCACCTTCCCTCCTTCTCTCTCTCCCCGCCGAAACCCGCCTGCTACAGTTCCCCCGCGCACGAAAACGCCGCGCCCGCCGCCGTCCGGCCGCCGTTCGGCGCGTGCAACCTAGCACCGGCTTCGTCTCGACGAGACGCACCTTTCCCCTCCGTCAATTCGAAGTTTCATCGCGGTTTGAGTTCGGATTTTACAGAAGAACGGCGATCCCCAAATTCTAGGGTTTGTCGATTTTGGTCGATTTTCCTTCCGATTTTCGATTGGGTAACGTTCTTTACCTCTTTTTCGTCCCTCTCATGTAATTCCCTGCTTTATTTGGTGGATTTATGTTCGAATTTAAAGAACTTTAAGGGTTCGAATTTTAAAGGCTTGTTTGGTTCGAATTTATGCATTTTTCGTGGGTTAAGGTTCGAAAATTGTGATTTTTGGCAGGGGTGTGGCGATTCTTGTTATGGGTCGTTTATTACATGTTTTAGATGTATAAGGATGTTTAATTGTGTTCGAATTTATGGCTTTGAATTCGAATTTTGGGGATTTTTGGCAAGGGTGATGATTCTTGCTATTAATGGTTTAATTCACTTTTTAGATGAATTATGGTGTTTAATTTGGGTTCGATTTGTGAGATAAGGGTTCGAAAATTTGTAGGGTATCCTTGAACAATTTTCGCTGTTGTCTCATTCGTTCCCCTCCCTGCATGTACTCTGCCCCGGGTCTTTTAAATGGTTTATTGTCGTGTGTTGACGATATGTTGAGGGTTATGGGTGTGCTTGAGCATGGGTTGCATGTTCGTAAATAATCGTGAATTATTTATCGTGTTAGCACATCATTCCTCGGGGCATGGAACTCGAGCAAGGTTTGGCTCGGACTTCGAGGATTTAAGGTACGTTTAGCGTACGAGCATAACTTAAATGATGTTTTACAAGTATGATGCATGATTTAAAATACATGAAATGCTTTACTATGATGGCACCGTGACTTGGTTACGTTATGTTGAATCACATGGTGAAATGCTTGGTGCCGCTATGAAGCGAGCAAACGATGGGTGTGGTCGCTACGGAGCGAACACCAGTAGTATGACGCTACTTTGAAGTAAGAAATGAAAATGTGGTGCTGATTAGATATCTAGGATATCTGTATTTTATTCCCTATTGGTAATGAATAGGAACAGAGACGTAGTTAATCAGAGAAGTGATTAACTAGTATCGGAAGTTAAGGAAGTCCCAATATGATATCTAGAATTACGATAATTGCTAGATAAAGAAAGATGTTATGAAATGTTGTTAATTCGAAACTGGTTAGGGTTAACCAATATGATGATTAACTGCATATTCAAGATTTGATGATTTATCTGTTTTGAGAACAGGGTTATTACAGGGGTACGCTAGGATGAGGATGATACCATCCAGGAAGTGTCACATATGTTCCACAATATTTACATTTTCGTAAATTATGTATTATGTCATTATGATTATGAAATTGTGGAATTGGTATGCTCACCCCGTTGGGGGCTGTCTCTGTTGGGACAGGTGAACAGGTACATCGATGGCTTTGGAGATGAGCTCGAGCTGTTGATTGGATGTACTCCCAGGATCGTGGTACCAGGGCTTGATGGAGCACGGTATCGTATAGAGTACCTTTATGTACATATATACCCATGATGGTTACACACATATTCATGCTGCTCGCATGTGAGCACGATTATACTTGTACATGGGTTGTATATAAAGGCATGAGCCTTTCTCTCTCTCATTCTATGTTACATGCAATTAGAGGTAGAATTGCTAAAGGTTATGAGAGTCATTAGTGTATGTGGGTGTTGAAACCCACTTTTGTTGCCATATGTGTGGTGTTATCCCTGGCTGGGAATTTACTTGATATTGATGTATTCTGATGAGTATTATGTTTCCCTGGCCCGGAATTATGTTGTGTGTTGTACTTTTATTTCGGGATAGCTCTATTTATGGGGAGACTCTGCCCAAATTTTTATAAAAGTCCACAATGTAAAAAGTGGTGTAATGGGCGAACTCTATGAGTCTCTTGTTGTTAGGATGGTAAACTTTTAACATGGTATGTTAAAGAAAACTTGTAATTGCCATTCAATGGTATATTACCATCGGAGTTCCCGAATGATTTTATGGAAAGTATGTGCCACACAAAATGATTAATACACTAATCAAGGGTTAAGTATTTGGGGTCCTTACAAAAACACCAACAAGAAAACTAAATATTATGATCAAAATTCAAATATTGTACAGAAATAAGAATCAGCAAACCTAAGTAAGTAGTAGAATACATCTTTAAATTCACTGGAAGAAAAACCTTACCTCTTCCATCACCAGCTTCACTGATTCACTAAATCCGTCATCATCTACGCCACAATCTCGCAACTCCTGGACTGGCACATCACCTACGTCTGTTAAGAAGGGTGGAACATTTAGTTCTTTACCTGCATAGGCTCAGCATTTTGTCAGGAAATTCAAAATGTTAAACATTCTATGAAACATAACATAAAAAACCAGTTTCAACAGCTATTAGTAGTATCATTGACAAGTTTATTATAGTAGTATTATCATTAACCAAGTTTATTAGAGCAAAGATTATTATAGTTTGGGAAGAGGAGGACTCACTAGCTATATTTCACAAACAACCATTACAAAAAGAACAGAGAAATTGGACCAAGGCAATAAATTTGATAAAAAAAGTCAAAAAAAATTGATGTACAATAGAAATAACAAAATTTAGTGCTGTGAAAAGTAAGCTGGTTTCACACCAACTGGCTTTGTGTGTCCATGTTTAACAGCACGAAAATTTAAAAAAATGTGTGCATAAAAAAGGGAATTATCTAACACTTTTTAGTGCTTTTATATTATCATCCAAGAACAACTGATACTCCCCGAAAACGTTCTTTATCAGACCAACAGATTTTACAAGGTTGATTGTGTACCTCCTTCTGTGGTGGAATTTGTGCTTCCACATCAGATTGCCTCTCTAATTCTAGGAGGTGCAAATGCAGGCCCCTGGAGAAATGAGGAGTTATGTCCTAGTGGAACTCCAAGAAGAGATGATGATGCTACAACAGATCCCAAAGATCGCAGAATTAACTTCACGCCGCTACCAAGCCACGGCCACCATGGCACCAGGAACAACTCTGCTATCCGCCGCCACATTGCTTGAATTAACTTCAGTTACAGCTAATTTGATTCTTTTACATCATTTTGATGCTGAAATTCCTCCTCACCATCGCATGAGAGAACAGAGCGAAAGGAGAAAAACTAAAAAGCAGTAGAAAAATACGAGATTCCTAACGGAATGAAATAAGGGTTGCTGTTGAAGCTGGGAATTAAATGCATCAAGGCTCAAGCGGTGCAACAACAACGAGTATCGGATTAGTTTCGGATTTTAAAGATGACAAAATAGATCAGGCCATGAACCATGTCAAAGCAGATCAGATCGATATGGTCTATCGTAAAATCAAAACGGATCGATGCAAACCAGTCTAACCAGATCGAAGCATGAGATCAGCTCAATGAAGATCAGATCAGAGCAGACAAAGTTGTATAAGCTTCGTTCTTCAGTCCGAATATTAACGGCTATTTATTGAACCATTTAGTGATGCAATTAATGCTGAAAAAGACAAAGGACTGAAGATTACCTTAAAAGGCAAGTAGACAAAGGAGAGTCTACCTGACAGACGCCGAAAGCACAGACAAGAAGGGAAAGTGCCTAAAAGAAGAAGACTGAAGCTTGTTCAGAGAATAAACAGATTCAAGAGTTGCACAGAAAAGAAAATAGTTTCGTTGGTATAAACGACTATATAATGATGCAACTAGAGTGCTCGAAGAGATACTACTGATCGATCAAAAACAAAAACAGCACAAGCTTACAAGTCAAGACATTCTTGAGCAGAACAGTTATTAAAAGATATTCATCTTACCAGTCTGCTCAAAGTTTTCATAAGCACAACATATTGTAATATTTGATCTTCATAGGATCATTGTGTGCATAGACAAAATCATTCTCTTTTGTATTTGTACTAAAATAGAAGAGTGAGATTCAATTGTAAATGTCAGACAGTTTGTGTCTGAACAGATCGAGAGACTAGGAGTTTCAGTCTGGTAGTGGGATAAATCCATCTGAATCGGGGTTGTACAAATGATTGTATTACTCAAAGTCTTCTAGTGAATCCTTCCTTGATTGGAAGAAGGGGAGACGTAGAAGGATTTTCCTTCGAACTTCCAGAAATATATCTTGTCTATTTTCATTCTGTATTGAGTTACACTTATTAAGCCAACAAGCCGTTCTTACCAGTCAAGAATAGACCGTTCCGCACTTTCATATTCAGTGGTCTGTTCTGCTCAGAAGTTGATTAAGAAATAGATTTCATTCACTAACCCCAGAGAAATCAATAATGATTAATTTTAAAGTAGTGTTCATCCACCCCCTCTCTAAACACTACAGCCCGATCATAATAGATTATACTCGTGATTGACATTTGGTTCTGCTGTTTGAATTCCTACTCCTGTTTAGAAATGGATATGTAATGATGCGCGTTCCAACGCGAAGGTCCGTTCACTTTCCCCTTGATTCTTAGGTTTGAAGGGTGGCGATCGGCCACAGAATTGGCTACTGCTTGAAGAGGAGATGGACGTGGATCGGCGGTTGCTTGAGAGGGAGATGGATATATGTTTAATATCCTTTATGGGGGCTGTTTTAAAAACGGATCGTAAGGCAAAATTTTTTTTAAAAAAAATGACCTCCTAAGTGCTATTTTTAATATTCGGGAAAGTTATTTTCTTAAAAAAAATTATTTAAAGTTATTTGCCCAAATTTCCTTTTGTGGGAGTCGGCTACTGCTTAGGTTCGAAAAATAAATAATTTGACATAATTTTTTTGAATGATATTTTAGTAAATAAAAAATATTTAATAAAAACGAAGATAAAGAAAGTGGACATATATAAATAAAGTTAATTGAAAAATTGATTGTTAAAAAAATTTATTTTTTGTCTGATTTAATTGAATAATGATATTCGAACTGATAAGTTTTTTCGCAATTTCCTCATTTTTTTATATTTAAGGGGAAATAAGTTTGATAATAATAATCTATTCCTATATTATAAAAGAGAGCATGCTAGAAAAATTACTTGACCTTTTGATATGACAATAAAATTACCAAAATACCTCTAAATCTTTTAATAATCACGAGTAATATACCAATATGAAAAATGATTGAAATATCATTGAAACTTTTAATAATTTCAAGTTATCATAATGTATTATATTATTAAAATATTTATAATGTTTTTGATAATATTGTCATTTACCTTATTATCTTATATATATATTAATATAAAAAATGAATAATTTTAATTTATCATAATATATTATATTAAAATATTTATAATATTTTTGATAATATTCTCAATTACCTTATTATCTTATATAAAGTAATAATAAAATAGAATAAACGTAGCTCCAATCTCATCCCCTCTTCTTCACACAAGAGTCTACCAATTTCGTGCTACATTACAATTTCTCTTGCTTCCCGCTTGCTGCTTGCTTCCCTCAGAAGGTTCTCCCACGTCTCTCTATATACAGTCAATAAGCATATGTTAAAAGCTGGAAAATACGAGGAAAAAAAAGTGTGCTGCGATAATTTTTTCAATCATTTGTCGTTTAAGACTAACAACAGTCGACACCATTTTTGCAAGAAAACCACAGCACGACCTATCCAGAAAGAGCAAAATCGCTTGAGTTTCTTGCTAAAATTTGTCTTTTCATGAACCTGTGAAATTATCTACTGTGTCTTCGGTATCTGTTGCTTTTGCCGGAGATTAGTTATTGAAGTATTTACGTCTTGAAATATATTTGTGTGTAACCCCCTTTTTTAATTGATCTTGTTTTCACGTGCCGTGCTTATGTTGTTTTACATATGATTCATTGCAGGGTGCTTTAAAATTTTCAAAAAAGTTTGTGGTCGTTGATAAATATTCGGTGGATGTCTTGAGATTTTTGCCTTTTCCATCTTAGATGATTCTGCGTTTGGTCCGCGGCGATTGGAGTTTTGTTTTCTTTTTTCTTTTGGGTGTTGGGTTCGGGGAAATTGGTTCATACTTGCAGATCTCTGAATTGGGTTGTCGGATTTCGGGCTTCAGTGAAGGATTTGAAGGTGAGATTCCAGTTCACTTGGTGAAATCGTTGGTGGGTTGAGGGTAAGTTGGATTCTTCTGGGGTTCTATTATTTGCTATCGTCGTTTTTCTGATAGGATCTTTCTTGGGTTCTGCTGATTTTGCAATTTCAGCCGGTGGTTTAAGCATTAGTATTTGCTGAATCTTTGTATGAAAGGAGAAATTGAGTTTAGTGACTTTTATGCCTTAAGAGGAGTTTGATTCTTGGGTTATTGTAGCTGAAGTATTGATTATTTTTGGGTCTAGGAAATGTCTTTCGATACTGCAGAGGATGTAGTTCAAGTGGGAAAACTTTTGGTTCATATTGCTGAGAATGGGCACTCGTATGAACTTGGTTGTAATGAGTATACTATTGTTGAGACCGTGCAGAAGTTTCTTGAATCAGCTTGTGGGATAATGTTAAAGGATCAGCTTCTTTTGTGCTTGGATATGAAATTGGAATCTCAGCACCCCCTCTCAGCTTATAACCTCCCATCTGATGATCGAGAAGTATTTTTGTTTAATAAGTCTAGGATGCGGAGTAATTCACCACCTCCTGCACCAGAGCAAGTTGACGTAGTTGATATTCCCGATCCCCTGTTACCATCCTCATCTCACAACAGTCATCCTTTGGATAATGCATCGGACCCTGCATTAAAGGCTCTGCCTTCCTATGAGAGACAGTTTAGGTATCATTTTCAGTGCGGACATGCTATTTTCAGTCTTACATTAACTAAGATTGAAACATGCAAGAGGTTGTTGCAAGAGCAGAAGGTGCAAGAAAGGGCGTTGGAAATTGCCAGGGGTAATTTAGATCATTTCTATAAGATTGTACTTCAAAACTACAATGATTTTCTAAAATGTTACTCACAGCAGCACCGTAGCCATGCTAACCTTCTGGCCAACTTCGGGAGAGATGTTGAGAAATTGAGATCTATAATACTTTTACCTGCCCTGGTGACTGCTAACAGAAAATGCTTACTGGATTTTGTGAAGGAAGAGAACTTGAGGAAAATGGTGGAAGACTGCAGCATTTCCCACAGACAGTTTGAGAACAAAGTGTCAGAATTTAAACAAGAGTTTGGAGTTCTAAAGAGCAATACGGAAATTTTATTCTCTAGCAAAGCTTCAGTTCTTGTTAAAGACTTGGATTCGACTATAAAAGACCACCAGCGCTTTATAAATGAGCAGAAGAGCATAATGCAGACTTTAAGGTCTCTCTTCCTCCTCTCTCATATTAAGTTATGTGCACCTTTTTTTACTTTACAAATGCTGATTTTCAGAGATTCAGGTTTGAGTCGCACCAAGTGCATGAGTGTGAATTTAGGGAAAAAAACTTATTAGTTACTGGCAAGGATACATTCTTTTGGTTCGATCATTCACAACATTCAGTCTTGCTTGACTTGGTTTCTTTTTATGTAGTGGAAAATAAAATGAATGTAGGAAAGTTGTAGCAAAGTTCTTCATTTGAGTAGGATGCCACATGGAGGGTAACTTGTTAGTTATTTATGCATTTAGAAGGAAGAAACATAGGAGACTTCATACTGAAAAATTGCGCTAATTATGGCTTGAATATTGAAAAGGTCAAACAAGGATGCGCATTTGCATCTGTCTAATTTTCCTCGTTATCATCAAACTGCACTACTCTCAACTTCTGGTTTTGAAGTTCATGTTTAGTTGGTGGTCAGAGTTGCTTACCTAGGTTCTTGGGCAAGAAGAACGTTACCCTCGCAACCGAACTCTAAATGTTACCAAGGGTGGGTATGTTTGGATTGAAAAGCGTTTAAGAAATAGTTTAGAAAAGCACTGTGATATGATGTTTGTTTAAAGCTCTTTTAACCTTTTTTAGGCGCTTAGAAAAAAACATGAATTTATGGATTTGGAAAAAGCCAAAAATTCTATAGCATTTGGAGCTTTTGTTTCAGTTCCCTTTTAATCATATGAAAGAAAACACTCTATTATTCATTTTTATTTTCTTTCCCAAATCACAGTTTCGCTCTATTTTTACATCTCCTAACATAATCATTTCTTTGAACTAATTTTTCCTTACTTCCAAAAACTATTATATAATTATATCATATTATCCCAAACTATACTATTCTATAATTGTAAATAATTCTACCCAACAATATCTGACATAATTTGCCATCTTAAATATAATTTTATTATCCAAGACAGGATCAAACATACACTTCATTCCCCAAAATATTTTCTTAAAACTCTTCCCCTGAAACAAAACCAAGCAAGACCAGAATTGCTCCAACTTTTCTAAAAATAGCTTTGAAATGCAATATTACTAAGCACTTTCTTAAGCTAAGCCCTTCTGTCATGAGGTCAATACTCCTCATAGATTATGGAAATCATAAATATTGATCCACAGTATAGGGAATGGAGTGAACTGGAAATTTGATATGATAGAATAACGAATAACCATTCATTTTAAAGTTCAGAGATGTGAGACAGTATTACGGACTATCTTGAATATAGAGACTTAGTATTGAGAATGGAGTGAACTGAAATTTTATATGATAAGAGTATGAATAACCATTCATTTAGAAGTTTAGAGATGTGAGACATTATTACGGACTGTCTCAAGCAGAGACATATTACAAGACTTTTGGTTATTTCAGTGATATGGTAACGAATTGTGTCAAGAGGATGGGTCAAGGTCTTTGCTCAGCTCACCTAGGTTTGATTGATGACAAGCTATGGTATTATAGACAGCATGTTGATTCAAGCCATTCTAGAACATTGAAATTTGCGTTCTTTTTTGCATGTTTGGACTTTGAGACGCCATTAGTTTTCAGAATTGTCATAGTTAAGAAGTTTCAAACTTTGAAATCTTTTCGTGTTTTGTGGTATGTGTAGCTCTATTTAGTTCCTTCATCTTGAAACCAAGTTGTTGCATTGGAAACCTGAACTTATTGGGCTGGAAGATACCTGAACACGTAAAAATAGGAAAACGCTATTGTTTGCATGTTAATATTTTTGTTTTAAAATGTGCAACATGGCATCCTCTAGCAAAATCACTTTGAAATTTGAGAAATAAGAATATATATTTTAAGAAACGGAGATATAAAGTTTAGTCCTATATGCTGAGGAGCGACAAACATGGTGTTTAGGTTACTATATATTACAAGATTTAAGTGGTATTGTTTCGCTATTTATAATATTTGGTATATGAAAAATCACTTGTTCCTAGGTATTAAAGCCAAGGATATGTACCATGAGTTTAATTGGTGCATTTATTGAGAAAATGATGATTTCTGTATAATTTGAAATATTCGTGTACACCATTAGTACCAGTTATAATTTTTGGTTATTTGGTCCCACGCTACGGGTTCCTGAATGAATTAGCAATAAGCCCTTTTTGTTGGATAGTGTATCTCTTGTCTTGTTATTGATATTATCATATTCTTATGATAAAATCCGATTTGGTATCCGCCCTGCTGTGAGTGGTGGGTTGGGGGGCGGGGTGCATCTGTGTTACGGGAAGAAGTTCAAAGATTAATAAGCCCGATTCAATGACATCAATCCACGACAAATTCAAAGAGGGAGGTTAGTGGGCGAAGGCATTCCAGAATTTATTGTTGAAGAGTTGGATAACATTTGCTAGGGCAAGGGGATTTTCTCCTTGACTATGCGTGCGTAAGTGTTGTTGCTAGTTTTTTCATTCCATTCAGTAACATTAATACTATTCTAGTTTCTTTTTCTGTATACTTACCGTGTGATTTGGTCCTTGAATTCCTTGTTACTGCATGAAGCAATATTGAGTCCTAACAATCTATCTCGTCCCAATCATGATACGGATTAATATGACCAGGGTTGCATTTCTAGTGTTGATGACGACCAAAACTGTTTTAATAGCTGCTAGAGGGTTTAAATGCAACCTTATATCTTACTGTTTACATACCTCGACCTGTAAAACTTTTTTATGCTATTGGCGTCATTGTATGTTATGCATATGTGTTGTTCCTTTCCATTATATCTTGCTTGATAAACGATCATTTGGTGAAAGTATCATGCTGGTTGGTGCAGTAAAGATGTAAACACTGTGAAGAAACTTGTGGATGACTCTCTCTCTGGCCAGTTTTCGTCTTCTTTGCGTCCTCATGATGCTGTTTCCGCCTTGGGTCCTATGTATGATTGCCATGATAATAATTACCTTCCAAAGATGAAAGAATGCGATCATGCAATTTCGACTCTGCTTAGTTTCTGCAGGGATAAAAAATTTGAGATGAATATCTTTGTGCACCATTATATGCAAAAGATTGCGTATATCCAGTACACCATCAAAGATGTGCGCTACAAATTTTCTGTATTCCAGGAAGCATTGAAACGTCAGAACGATCAATTTGAGCAGGTGAAAGTGGTGCGTGGAATTGGTCCTGCTTATAGAGCTTGCCTTGCAGAAGTTGTGAGAAGAAAAGCAGAGATGAAGATCTACATGGGGAAGGCTGGACATATGGCAGAAAAACTTGCAGCGGAGAGGGATTCAGAAGTTGGGAGACGTGAAGAATTTCTGAAAGTACATAGTACCCATGTTCCCCGAGATATTTTGGCAACGATGGGATTGTATGACACCCCTAATCCATGTGATGTCAATGTAACTCCGTTTGACTCTAATTTGCTTGATATAGAGCTTTCGGACGTGGATCGTTATGCGCCAGAGTCACTGTTAGGACTCTCTTCAAAGAGTGAGAAGCATGGGATTTCGAGGAGTTCACTATTGACGTCTGACGATAGCTCTCATTCTCAATCCTCTGAAGTTGAAGGAAATGCAGTTAACTTCCAGGATAAATATGATTCTCAGGGGTTACTTGAGGAGCCAGAATTGGTTGAAATTTCAGGGACCAGCAAGATGGAAGTTGAGAATGCAAAACTGAAAGCTGAACTGGCTTCTAAAATTGCCGTCTTGTGCTCCATATGCACAGAGTTTGACTATGAATCACTTGGTGACAGTAAAATTGAGAGTTTATTGAAAAATGCTGCAGAGAAGACTTCTGAAGCTTTGCATCTGAAAGATGAGTACGAAAAACACCTGCAAACAATGCTAAAAAAGAAGCAGATGCAGTGTGAATCTTATGAGAAACGGATTCAGGAATTGGAGCAAAGGTTGTCTGACCAGTATATGAGAGGACATAAGCTTTCTGCTGATGAGGATGATTCTAATTTTGCAGTTTCAACTGCAAAGATTGATGATAACAAGTCAGAAGTATCAGGACTTGAAGGAATTCACATGCCACGTTCTATGGAAGAAGCATCTTGTGCATCCAGCCCATTAAAACCTGGGCTTCTCCCTGTAGAAGATAAGGCACAAGAAGGGATTGATGATAGTATGGCAGATTCCTCGAGTATATTTAATCCAAATCCTCTGTTGGATTCGTCAATGGTCGATCTACACTGTGATAAAGGGCATCCGAGTGACAAAAACGAGAAGGAAAAACTGTTGACAGATGAGGGTGCAGCACTTGCCTCTAGTAATATGGCAGTTAGCATGTTGCAACCAGCAGGTAATTTATCCTGTGAGACAGTTGTTGAACAAGGTTTGGATGCTAAAGAAAGTGATAACTTTGCGATGGAGTTACAAAATGCCTTAGCAGGGAAACTGAGTCAATTAGATGATGCAGAAGCCAATATCAAAGCATTAAGGGATGAGGTCTCCAAGCTTGAAAGGGAGTTGGAGATCAGTCGGAAGCTACTTGATGAATCTCAGGTACTACCAACCTGAAAGTTATTTATCTTTGAGCACTTAGATAGTGTTGAAGATTAGATATTATTCAGATTAGATATCTCTACTGATAAGATTATGATTAGATTAGATTTTATTTTGTAATTTAAATCTATTAGATGAGAATAAGATAGGAGTAGGACTCTTTATATAGTTGAATGTATTGGGACTCTATTATTTTCATTGAATGAGAATTCATCATTCCTCATACCTTTATATTCCTCAAAACTACATGGTATCAGAGCCTTCCCGTCCATGACCGCATACGGCATGGCTTCTTCATCAAAACCCGAAACCACCATGATTCCCGTTGCACTGAGTGCCTCGGATTCGTCTGGCCAAATCACCTGCCACAAACTCAATGGCCAAAACTTCCTTCAATGTCTCAATCGGTAAAAATGTATATCTGTGGAAAAGGGAAAGACGGAATTCTCTCTGGCAAATCTAAATGTCCGGCCAGTACAGACTCCACCTTCCGCACCTGGAATTCGGAAAATAATATGGTTATGTCATGGCTTATCACGTCCATGCTGCCCGAGATTGGAGAAAATTTTCTCCTCTATACCACGGCTCACGAGATATGGGAAGCTGCTCGCGATACGTACTCTTTCCGGGACAATACCTCTGAATTATTTGCTGTGGAATGCGCTTTGCAAGATCTTCGTCAAGGGGACTCATCCGTCACTGCCTACTTTACGGCTCTCACACGTCAATGGCAACAATTGGATCTGTTCGAAATCCATGAATGGAAATGTCCCGATGATGATCAACGTTATCGGGCAATCATTGAACAGAAACGAATGTTTAAATTCTTATCTTGCCTCAATAACTCACTGGACGAAGTTCGTGGCCGTATATTGGGCACCAAACCATTACCCAGCCTACGGGCTGCTTTCTCTAAAGTCCGCCATGAAGAAAGCAGGCGGAAAGTGATGCTAGGATCGTCTTCACCAACTCCACATGTGGAGGGGTCTTAAATCATCGGTTGCTCCCTTACTTGATCAGCGTTCATTCTATCACCCTAATGTCTCCACTGGAAGATCAAACAAAAGACGTATGTGGTGTGACCGTTGCAAGAAGCCCACTCATAATATTGAGACTTGCTGGAAAATACATGGCAAGCCAGCTGACTGGAAGCTTGCACGCGAGCGACGTGCATATGTTGTCTCAAACGAAATTCCTCAAGCTTCCGAGCCACCACCGTTCACCAAAGCCCAACTGGAGCCTCTGCAAAAGTTATTCACCCAGAATACTTCACTGCCATCATCCTCCCTTGTTGAATCTGGTAATATAGCTCATCAAGGTAATTCTTCTTATGCTTTGCTCTCACATCAAGCTTTATCAACCTCGTGGATTGTTGACTCGGGTGTTTCAGACCATATGAGTGGAAATTTGGCATTATTTCACTCCTTCAAATCCTGTACAGTTCCCCATACTGTACGCATTGCCAATGGCTCATGCTCTCGAGTCTTTGGATATGGTTCAGTATGCTTAACAAAAGATCTTACTTTGCATTATGTTTTATTCGTACCCGAACTTCATTGTAACCTCCTATCAGTGAGTAAGCTCACTTGTTTAGCGAAATTCATTAATGATTCGTGTGTTTTACAGGACTTGGCATCCGGGAAGACGATTGACATTGTTGAGCTGTGTGCAGGGCTGTACCTCTTGAAAGATGTTGTTTCCAAGAATCGTCTCAGTATTAGCTATTCTCCCACTTTATCTTACTTGGTTCATTCCAATAAGGATAGTGCAATACGCTTATGGCACTATCGGCTTGGGCATCCCAATGCTTTGTATTTGGCAAATCTATTTCCTTCATTATATATTAATAAGGTTCATTCTTCCATACATTGTGATGTTTGCCAATTAAGTAAGCACAAACGATCCACGTTTACACCAAATCAGTATAAACCATCTTCTCCTTTCACCCTCATAAACAGCATATTTGGGGACCATCAAATGTAAAAAATGTTAGTGGTACTCGATGGTTTCTCTTATTTGTGGATGATCACACACGTCTGTCATGGGTTTTCCTCGTGAAAGACAAAACTGAGACCTCCACCATTTTCCAGCGGTTCCATCTCATGATTCAAACTCAATTTTCCACTAATATTAAAATCCTAAGAGCTGACAGAGCACGTGATTATTTCAATTCCATTTTGGGGGGATATTTACAAACACAAGGGTTCATTCACCAAAGTTCGTGTGTCGATACTTCACAACAGAATGGAGTATCTGAACGGAAAAACCGCCATCTTCTTGAAGTTACCCGGTCTCTACTTTTTCAATCCAATGTTCCCACATGCCACTGGGGTGATGCCATCCTTACCGCCACTTATCTCATCAATCGGATGTCTTCCCGTATCCTCAACTACAAAACCCCGATCCAGACTCTGTTAGACATTCACCCTGCCCCACAGCTACTTCATAAGATTCCTCTCAAAATCTTTGGTTGTGCATCCTTTGTCCACGTCCACTCTCACAATCGTGGCAAACTTGATCCTCGATCCGTCAAGTGCATATTTCTTGGATATTCACCCAACCAAAAGGGGTATAAATGTTATTCCCCGATCACACGAAAATTTTGCACTTCAATGGACGTCACTTTCTTCGAAAATGAGCCATTCTATACTAACGCTCCACTTCAGTGGGAGATTATCAGTAGAGAAGCGTCGAATCTACCATTGATCGAACAAACATCCATCCAATTTGAACCTCCAATTCCCGAACCACAGTCTGCTCCAATTACCGAACCGCATCATGCTCCTGAACTGCCAGCCACTCACGCTACCGAACCACACAATAATCCATGTCCGAACCCGTATACCAGTTTTCTCTCGGAAAGTACCGCCCTTGGTGCAAGCTCAACCTGCCCATGACTGTTCCGTGCTGCCAAGTCCAGGTAAAAATGACCAAGGTACGACTGATATCAATGTTGAGTCTAATAATATTGATGATATTGATGAAAGACCAATTGCGTTAAGAAAAGGAGTGAGGACTTGTACACAACATCCAATATTTAATTTTGTCTCCTTTGACCGTTTCTCTCCTACATATCGTTCCTTTGTTTCAAAGTTGGACCAAGTTCAGGTCCCATCAAATATTCACGAAGCTCTCAGTCATCCAAAGTGGAAAGTTGCTGCCTTCGATGAAATAAAGGCATCGGAAAAGAATAACACATGGCATATTACTGACCTCCCACTATGAAAGAAAAAAGTTGGATGCAAATGTTTATTCACTGTTAAATATAATTCTGATGGAAGCATAGAAATGTTCATAGCTCGACTTGTGGCCAAGGGATACACACAATCATATGGTGTTGACTATCTAGAGACATTCGCACCAGTGGCCAGACTCAATAAGGTTCGAGTTCTCTTATCAGTGGCTGCCAACTTAGATTGGCCTCTTTATCAACTGGATGTCAAGAATGCATTTCTTAATGGAAACCTTGAGGATGAGGTATATATGGACATCCCACCAGGTTTCGGATCAAAATAAACATCCAATAAGGTATGTAGATTGAAAAAGTCAATTTATGGACTTAAACAATCACCTAGAGCCTGGTTTTATCGGTTTGCTAATGTATTAAAGGAAGATTAATACATCCAATGCCACTCTGATCACACCTTGTTTGTAAAACACTCTGAAGTAAACAAGATCACAACTCTCATTGTATATGTAGATGATATTGTTCTGACAGGTAACTGGGAAGAAGAAATCATCCGAGTAAAGTCATTACTGTCAAAGGAATTCAAAATGAAAGACCTTGGACATCTCAGGTATTTTCTAGGTATTTTCTAGAAATGGAGGTAGCAAGATCATCTCTTGGGATCTCAACACAAAGAAAGTATGTCGTAGACCTCCTGAAGGAAACCGGGATGATAGGCTGCAAGCCAGT
Source organism: Haberlea rhodopensis (assembly GCA_907163345.1). Taxonomy (NCBI): domain Eukaryota; kingdom Viridiplantae; phylum Streptophyta; class Magnoliopsida; order Lamiales; family Gesneriaceae; genus Haberlea; species Haberlea rhodopensis. Next base: position 256,141 of record CAJQUN010000292.1, read on the forward strand.
GGATACTCCCATGGATCCTAATATCAAGATAGGAATGAAGATGGATAGCCCACCAGTTGACAAAGGGAGATATCAAAGACTTGTTGGCAAACTCATATATCTCTCACATACACGACCCGACCTTGGATTTGTGGTAAGTGTTATCAATCAGTTCATGAACAATCCAACTGAAGAACATATGGATGCTGCATATCGAGTGTTGAGATATTTAAAACAGACTCCTGGAAAAGGACTACTCTTCAGAAAAACTTCAATCAGAGGCGTTAAAGCCTACAGTGATGCTGATTGGGCTGGGTCACCTACAGATAGACGTTCCACGTCCGGATATTGTACATTTGTATGGGAATCTAGCAACGTGGAGGAGCAAGAGGCAATCAGTTGTGGCTCGCAGCAGTGCTGAATTAGAATACCGATCATTGGCACATGGAATTTGTGAAGGAGTATGGCTAAGGAGATTACTTGCTGAATTAAAACTAGGAGATCATCAGTCAATCGAACTAATGTGCGACAACCAAGCTGCCATTAGTATATCCAAAAATCCAGTCCATCATGACCGTAACAAGCACATTGAAGTGGATCGACATTTCATAAGTGAGAAAATCGAAAAAGGGGAAATTGATCTCAAATATATTCCTACACACTTGCAAATTGCAGACATCCTGACGAAGGCACTTTTCAAACCAAGTTTCGAAGAGCTAAGCAACAAACTGGCATGATCAATCTATATGACCCAGTTTGAGGGGGAGTGTTGAAGATTAGATATTATTCAGATTAGATATCTCTACTGATAAGATTATGATTAGATTAGATTTTATTTTGTAATTTAAATCTATTAGATAAGAATAAGATAGGAGTAGGACTCTTTATATAGTTGAATGTATTGGGACTCTATTATTTTCATTGAATGAGAATTCATCATTCCTCATACCCTGGTATTCCTCAAAACTACAGATAGCATGCTATTTGATGTATGTTATACGTAAAGAACTTTTCCCCCTCACAGTTTGTCTTTGAATGAATATTTCGGTTAGTTTTAATGGGAAAGTGGCATGTTTTTTCTGTTGATGCTCACACCATTAGTTCTGCCAAAACTCAAACAACAGCGACAAAATTGTATTCTCTACTTTTCAGTTAGTTTTTCTTTTGGGTTCTCTAAGAAAATAACAACCCCTCTTTTTAAACAAACAACAACAACAACTAAACCTTTAATCCCAATGAATTGGGGATAGACTACATGAACAATAGAGATAATCAAGTCGGGTTGGACACATGCGTCAGTCTTCTCCAAGCTTCTATCGGTCAACATATCTTCTGTAATCCCCTTGCACTTCAAGTCTTGCGTATAATTTCGAGTCATGCCTTCTTCGGTCTTCCTCTCTGGGCCTACATCGAAGAACCCCTCTTTTTAAAGTACTGTAAAAAAATAAAGTGGCATGTGCCGCTTGATTGCAGCAAGCACATGGTGTCGTTTAGCAAATCGCGAAAAGATAGCTATGTGATTAAAAGGAAGATTTTCAATGGAGAAAGACCGACACCCCCCACCCCCCAAAAAAAAACACAAAATTCCCTCTCCTCCCTGTGCAATTCCTCCTCGTATTGTTCATTGAACTAAGGAGTCTTTGAAAGTTTTTTTTATATTGCATATTATGACTAATTTAGCCATTATTAGGGTCCATAGGGCTTTTTCATTAAAATTATTGTCTACATTTGGATATCAGTAGGATTTTCAATTCAATAACTGAAGCATTTCGAGAGACTGTCTGGCACATTAAATGGCTCTCTCTTACTGAGATTTGGGTAGGATTTTTGTTATGAGGAAAAAAAAAGATTTCAGGGAAAAGTTCGACCCCGACTTGGATGAGTTTTGGCTGGAAGCGATGATGGAAGAGTATGTACACACATTGTAGGTTGTACTGTGTTGGGTGGATGTATTGATTTGGATTTCTTCAGTTGCCTAAAGATTTCTTTACTTTGTTACAATCTTCTGTCGCTCAGAAGTCCTTTTTAGGATTATCTAGGTTTATATTTTTGTTCCTGTCAATTCTTCTTACCTGAAATACAGAAAAAAAGGAGTTTGGATCCCACAAATGTGGTTGATAGCATGTACTGCTAGTCTGCTATTCATCTACTCATTTTTTGCTATGGACATCTTCAAATATAAGCAATAACTTATTTCAATCACTAATTGATTTAATTGCAGATGAATTGTGCTCATTTAGAGAATTGTCTGCACGAGGCAAGAGAAGAAGCCCAAACCCATCTATGCGCTGCTGATCGTAGGGCCTCGGAGTACAGCGCATTGCGTATCTCTGCTGTTAAAATGCGTGGTCTTTTTGAAAGACTGAGAAGCTGTGTTTTATCTGCTGGGGTGGCCGATTTTGTTGACTCGTTGCGTTCTTTAGCTCAGTCTTTATCCAGGTAAGCGTAATTGGTTTTCTCTGTTTTATTTGATCCTTCATTCATGTGGATTACTTTTAGCATGTTGATTCTGCCCATTATACATTGTTTAGCATTTGCTATGAAGATATATGAATAATCCTTTGTAACATTGTTTGGGTTTTTACTGGCATACCTCGTAAGGAAGCATGCTGATGATCTGCAAAATCATCATCTTGCAACGGTTTTAACACTGTAGCTCAATTTCTCGAAGCTCGTATCTTTGGTTTATAATGGGTATCAGAGATGGGTTGGAGGTGGTGACATTGCTTATTGAAGTTACTGATATTTGATTGAATTCATGCCAAATTTTCAGTTCTGCCAACAAAAACGATGACGATAGCACAGCTGAGTTCCGGGAATGTATAAGGGTACTAGCCGATAAAGTTGGTGTATTGTCAAGACAACGTGCAGATTTACTTGACAGATACTCAAAAATCGAAGCAGCAAATGAACAGCTTAACAAGGAGTTGGAAGAAAAGAAAGAGCTGGTCAACACGCTTTACATGAAACATCAACTTGAAAAGCAGGTATTCTACATTAGGCCTCAATGCCTGATTCACTATTCTTAGCGCATATCAACTGTTTCTTCTCATTTCATTACCTAATGACCAAGATTGAAGGAATTAATCCCCTCTTTACAGGCTAACAAAGAGAAGATATCATTTAATCGGTTAGAAGTCCATGAAATTGCTGCATTCGTTCTCAACTCTTCCGGATACTATGAGGCCATCAATCGTAACTCCACTCATTATTATCTCTCAGCTGAATCGGTAGCCTTATTTTCTGATCATCTTACAAGCCGAACGAGCTATATTGTAGGCCAGGTCGTACATATTGAACGACAGACAGCGAAACCACCACCTCCATCAACATCAGTTCAAGGTGATAGTGCTAGAGATCAGGTAGATACACTGACCCCCGAAACTGGAACCAACCGTTTGACATTTAATCCAGGTTCGACTTTAAATCCTTACTGTCTTCCTGTTGGAAGTGAATACTTCGTAGTGACCATAGCCATATTACCTGATACTACTATTCATCCGACCAATCCTTCCTGATCTTGGTTGCAAATGGCAGATAGATGTGATGGAAGAAACTAAATGTGAATAATATATATATTACATATTCTGCTGTACTTTTAAAGACGAATGATCTTTAATGAGGATTTGACTCGGTCTCTCTTGTATAGATGAAAATCAATTCAATCCATCTCTTTGTACAGACTTTTCTATCATTCCCTTTGTTGCTGGTATTCATTAGGCAAGATTGTATATTTCCGTCTCAACTTTCTAAAGTTGTGGCATTGTGATCCTTCTGCATCGTTTATTATTTACTCCTCATTTTTGTTCTATCTTGCCTGTGAGACATGCCAAAGTGGCCCTTAAAACCGGTGAAAGTAGATTTATTAAAAAAAACCTCAGCAAGATAAAGATCGTGTATTGTTTTTTTTGGATTCAGAAATGTTAACTCCAAAAGTGTTCAATTATTTTTTATTTTTAGAAAATATGCATGTAAATGGGCTTTTAAAATTTTTAAGAATTTTTAAAAAAAATTAAAAACACTTCTCTTTACTCTCTCTTAAACCAGAGAATTGCCAACATATTTGTATAATAATGTCCGACACGCATCAGTTAGTAGGTAATCACAACATCATTTTCAGGTAAAAGAGTAATCTCCAAACAAATTAAGCTGAAGAGTGGAAGCAGCAAAAAAGTAGTGCCAAAAACAATCGAGCATCGCCAATGCAGAATTTATAAAAATAAAATGTAACAAAAGATACAAAGTTGCAAACAAATCAAAGATCACTAAAAAATTTGAGAGATTATTTCATCTTCTGCAGAGAAGTAAAAAACCTTGAAACGAAATAGTTAGTTTACAGATTAGTGCATTAAGGTATTTGATCTTAGTTCGACCGGTTGACTTTGAGATAAGGCAGCGCACCGATGACATTGTTATAGTCGCTGCGATCAACTTGCACCTGTAAATAAGACACTAGTGGAGTAAGATAGCATATTCAAAGACAGAATAAGAGAAGCAAATTAGTGACAAATCTTGAATTGATTTGTTGTGTCGTCTTCGTTTCCTTATTAAACAACTTCCTTTTGTAAGGATTGAATGCTTGTTTAGAGCGAAAATAAAGATAATCGCATGGTTCGTTCAAACAATTTTCTCAGTCCCTTGTACTTGTCCTAATTGGTTGCTACCTATGTTTCAAAACGTAGTGCTTGATTTGCAGTATTGTTTAAAAGTTTTAATCAACTCCATATCCATTAGCTACAGTTTTTGGTACAATAACAGGCGTTTGATCTATAATTGTTAATAAAGTTAAGGTCGCATGTTTGACTTGAATGAGTAACATGTCCGAGAAAGGAGTCGCAAGAATGAGCAAATTCCCAATCTATTTATAAATGATTTGCTCATATTACCTGTCTCCAGTGCTTTGCTCTGTAAGCTACTGGTATGTGTATGCAAAAGCTTCTATCTTTTTAACTAATGGAAACACCACCTTCAACTTTGATAGAAGTCGTCACTATTCCATTAGGCCAACACTATAAAGGCTTTCCCACCTGGTGCCCAAACATACATCTATTTAGCCCAAACTGGAACCCACATCGCCTCCAGTTTTGCTTCCATCCCCAATCTAAGCTCACCTTCACTCTTAATTGTGCAGATAGTTTATATTAGCCCCCAGAACTGATCCAAAGTTGACTATCACTACATTATCATCGTCCTTATAAGAGAATCCACCCACGCGCTCAAAGAAAAATGTGAGATAACTTATTTTTCCAAATTTGCCAACCTGATGCACAAAATTGTATAGACCAAGAAACTTCTACTGTTCCACTTCGTTATACAAACCTTCCTATAGTATGTGTGTTGAACAACAGTATGCTAGCATGCACAAGTTTCTCCAAATACATCTACGCACAGTAAATGAATGGATGCTTCTATAGAGGAAATATTGTGTGATTTTTAAGGATCACACATACATTTTCCCTACAGACATGCACAAATACATGTTATATGTGGGAAAAAAAAAAACCTTAAGCAATCGTTATGTCCGTTCTATGACAGCTCCCAACGCGCGAACAAGAAAAGGTAGTTTCATTCGAAGCTTTACATCTTCAAGATTCATGTCAAAAGTTAAAACACAATTCAATCTAAACCATCTTTCAACCATTTCCCATCATCTTTTTTGCAGCTACACCAGTTAGAAAAGTAAACAAGAGCACAAGAAAAATATCATGGAAATAGGAGAAACCAAAAGCTAAAATCTTGAAAATAAAGGGAAAAGATTAAGATAATTTCATAAATTCAAACCATTTTAGAAAGTCTCAGTTTTCTCTTAGTGTTCTTCTTAGCGAGCAAATGCTGTTTCCCTGCTCTTCTCCTCAGTATCTTCCCACTACCCGAAACTCGAAATCTCTTCGCAGAAGCCTCAAGTACCAATTCAAAAACCAGAAAACAATGAAATTAATAAAAACCCAAATCATAAAATCACATAATAAAGACACATAAACCCCGAAATCCATTAAAACATGCTATACAAAAATAACTTATCACGTATCACCTTGTGGGTCTTCATTTTGTAGCCTTTGGCGCATAACAATGTCATTGGCAGTGAATTTCTGCAAAAGGGTGCGGAAACCTGACTGAGAACAAGCGGGCCAAGCCCAGAAAGAGAGTGCGAAGAACTGAGGGAGCAAATTGAGGTTCGTTTATTGGTGAACGGTGTAAATTGAACAATTGAGGATAGGATTTCTGGACGTGGATTACAAATTCTCAATCCAAACGAGAAATTACCAGTAGCCATTGCTGTAATAGCCATAACTTTCAAGAAAATTTTGGAAGGAATTTTAGTGTGATTACGAAGTTTTATCTAGTTTGGATAGAGGATCTCGGCCACCTTCCCTTTGGGATTTTGGGAGCCACGAACCTTTCTTTATATATATATATATATATATATATATATATATATAGATTTTTTTTTTATTTTTTTTTTCAAAAGCTTTATAAAAAATGTTTAATTTCACTTTTACTTTATCAAATATATAGTAATTAATTATTTTCACTCAAATATATAGTAATTAATTATTTTCACACGAAATACTATCTTTAAAATCTTTGAATATTCATTTATTATTAAAAAACAAATAACTCAAATTATTTTGAAAATTAAAATATATTTTTAAAAAAAGATATGATCAAACAAAAATTATATTCTCTAATTCAACCTTTAAATTATATTTTTTTAATCAACCTTAAGTTGTTATATTGTTTAAAATATTAAAGTTGTATCATTATCACAAGCTATAACTTTTGGTAAGAGCAATAAGTGTCTGATCCAACAATTGGTATCAGAACCAAGATCATGTGTTCGATTTCCATGAATTCCAAGATAGTGCAATTATTGGGATGAGTTTGTTGAGGTGCAACAATTGTTCTTTGTGTGTGAGAGCGATCGAAATGTGCTTGAGCTGTTGTACGATTTAAAATATTGGAGTTGCACTGTTATCACTAGCTATAACTTTTGGTAAAGCGTTAAGCTCTTGATCCTACAATATATATATCCTAATATCTCACTTGATTTTCTTCTTTCTTATTTCTTTCTTCTTCGGAACTTAGGGGGTTGATTTTCTAGTATTTGAACATAGTGCTAGAGTGTCGCAAAGATTTATAGTAACTTATGATTCAACTCTATTTAGCTCGTGAATTGAAATATATTAACCTTTAATATATAAACAACTGATAAAATAAAATCCTAATTATAATATAATTTCTTTGTTGCCAATTCAGGATTAGAAATTGGTTCGGATACAGGAACATTGAGTATGATTTATTTTTTGTGCCTTTTGTTCGCAATTGATTATTCAACGGATTTTATGTTGTTTTTGCTTAAAGCGGAGAAAAGTTGTTTATAAGCTATTCAAATAAAAAATTTAATTAATTATAAAATTGTCAGAAGCATCTCATTACTTGTTTCCCTGATTTGCTTTCACATTTTTTTAGAGAAACAATAACAGAAGAAAAAAAATAAAAAAATTTATGATTTTTTGGTCTGAAAGTAGATAAACATTTCTGAAATGCACTTGCAAACACAATATTACTCTAAAGTATCGTTTGGAGTGAGTGATAAGATAATGATAAAGTAAGGATAATGATTAAAATTATGAGATGATTTAAATAATATAGTGTTGTAAGTTATATGATTTTTGGTTGGAAGATTAAAAAAATTTGATCATATTGATTGAAGAACGTAAATGGGTGTATGGTTGTTGTGAAGATTAAAGAATGTATAGTTGTCGCAAAAGAATCTTCTTCTTCTACTTCTCTTTATGGAATTTTGTGTTTTTTTATGAATTTTTGTGCTACAATTAGCATTGTTATTTCAACTCTTGTGCATATCATATGTTTGTTAAAATGTTTATTAACTTAAACTTACTGTTTAAGTGGTTGTGTGAGTATTGCTTTAATTTAAATTTGAAGTGTCTAAAATATTATGATTTTAGATATAAATACAATGAAAAAGTTGAACAAGAAAATACCTTACAATATGAACAAAAAGAAGTGTATTGGGTGGCACATGAATTATGGAATAAATTACAGTGTATGAGCCTATCGGTACATGTAATCTACATGCATCGATAGACTCATTTTCATGTAATTCAAATGCACCGACTTACTAAAATCTTGAAAATATTATGCTTGATTTGGTTGGGAGGAGCAGTAGCTCGGGTGATTGAAATTGGCAAAAAAATTTCAACTATCAATTATTTATTTATTTTTAGATATTTTGAATTGTAAAACTCAACATTACATTGTATTTGAGATGCTCCATTACTATATTTTTTGTTAAATAAAGTAAGAGTCTATCGGTGCATATAATTTACATGCACCTATAGACTCAGCAGTGTATGTAATTCACATGTACCGACTTAGTAAAATCTTGGAAATATTCTGCTTGGGTTGGTGGGAGAAGCGGTAGCTCGAGGAATTGAAATTTGCAAAAAATTATTCCATGAGAAATGATTTGTGTAGATTTTGAATGTGAAACTCAAAATTAAAATGTATTTGAGATGTTCAATAACTATGTTTTTGGTTAAATATAGCATGACTCTATCAGTCCATATGCAGCAATAGACTCAGCGATGCATTTGATTTACATGCATCAACTTTCTAAAATCTCGAAAATATTCTGCTTGAGTTGGTTGGAAGGAGCAGTAGCTCGATGAATTGAAATTGGCAAAAGTTCTTCAATGAAGAAATGATTTCTTTTGTAGATTTTGAATGTGAAATTCAAAAATTAAAGTGTATTTGAGATGTTTTATATCTATGTTTCGTAGTAAATTTTGAGGCTTAATGACTTGAAATTAAGCAAGATGGACACAAAGAAAAGTCGAATACTCAATAAATAACAAAACTAACAAAAGCTTATGAGAAAAATTGCCCGAGAAAAATCCAGGCAGCCCAGGCGGCGCCCAAGCTCTGCCCAAATTTTTTGGCAATGGGCTGGACGGTATAGCGTTGCATGCGGATGCTCGAGCGCCAAGCATTCTGTCGGGAAAAAGAGTGTTGCTGGTTTTTTCATGAACGGGTGTGTCTCTTCGCGTTCATGTGTCATTTTTCATGATTAAACACCTCCAATAGTGTCCCTGTATGGTGTTCTTCGGCCAATTATAAATATAACATCTTGTGCATGAATTCAACACAATTATTGAAAGAAAATGCAAGATCAAGTTCATTTTGCATCACATTCATATTTTGTTTTTGAAGAAGAGAGTTTGCAAATATTTGTGGTTGTGAGATTTGTGATTTGTGGTGCTACTATCACAAGTAAAGAGTCATTGTATTTTGAGATGAGATTATCGTATTCCGTAAGCACCTCATGTGTAATAATTCTTTCTTAAAGAGATAGTGTACAATAGGGGTTTTTTAATAAAATAACTCAAATTTTTTTTATTTTTAACAAAATAACCCATTTTAAAAATATTTAACAAAATAACTCGAAACGCCAACTCAGTTGACGTCATCTAATAAAGACGCCAACTCAGTTGGCGTCTCCAACATATTTTATTTTTTTTATGTTGGAGACGCCAACTCAATTGGCGCCTCCAACAAATTCAGTTGGCGTCTCCAACATATTTTATTTTTTTTATGTTGGAGACGCCAACTCAATTGGCGCCTCCAACAAATTTTTTTTTCTTCATATGGCGCCTATATATTTTTTTTATATGTTTTTTATTATTTGATATCATTTCTATTATTATTTTAATTAAAAAGTCGTTGACAGGGAAAACATGGCCAAGTAAAGACTGGCCTATAGGAAGCAAGTACTAATAAACAACAAAAACGCATGATTACGTGGAAAGCATTGGGCATTGGTCCCAATCCTTTTACAATAAATTTATATTGTGTTGTATAAATTACAGGGTTTTTTAACTAAATAATCGATTTTAAAAAATAATTTAACAATTTAACCGAATTTTTTTTTTATTATCAAACTAACCTAAGTCGCCATGTGAGATGGCGACTTCAATTGAAGTCGCCATCTCACATGGCGACTTTATCAAAAAAATTTTTTTTTATGATATCGCCATCTGAGTTGGCGACATCAATATAATTTATTGATGTCGCCATCTCAGTTGGCGACATCTATTTAATTTATATGGATGTCGCCATCTGAGATGGCGACACCATTAAATTATATTGATGTCGCCAACTCAGTTGGCGACATCAATAATATTTATTGGTGTCGCCATCTCAGATGGCGACACCAATGAATTTTAACCTAAAAAACAAACACGCCGCCGCACCATTCTCATTTTCTCTTCTTCTTCGTTTCTTCTTCGTCTTCTTCGTTCTTCAGCCTCCGCCGCAAATTCTTTCGTCCGTTCGTTCTCAAATTTTCTTCCTAACATTTCTGGAAAAATCAAGCTATTTCCAAAATATTTAAGGTAAGCTTTTTAATTTTGTTATTTATGTATCGTAGATAAATTATGATTTTAATATATGTAGTGGGAGTATATTACTTGTTGGAGTAAATTTTTGTGATGTGAAATATTAAAATTTAAGTTGACGAAGATGGAGGCGGCGACCGGCGGTGGTGGCCGGCGGCGGCGTCGGCCGGCGTCGGCCGGCGGCGGCGGTGGCAGGTGGTGGGCGGCGGCGGTGGGTGACAGACGGGTTGTTTTTGTAATGTTGAGTTTAATGTTGTTAATTTTTGTATTATATTTCAGGATGGATCAAATGGGACAACCAGGCCCGGTTGACACACATCTTTTGTCGTTGCAGTCTACACATCGATCTGAGGATGTATGGGCAGGTGATATGGATAGTATACTTCGTGTGAGAAACCCAGATAGCTATTTTTGGGATATGTGTCCATTAGATATACGTGTTGTTAATTTATTGCACGTTATTGGATTTTATGGTATCTATATGTGTGGTAAGATTGAACTTGACATGCACCTGATCACGGCTTTAGTTGAGAGATGGCGCCGTGAAACACACACGTTTCATTTTAGATCAGGAGAAGCGTCCGTCACACTGCAAGACATTGCAGTAATATGGGCGTTGCCAGTAGATGGCATCGTAGTGTCGGGGATTGATATTGATAGGGCTCTACCCGATTGGCAAGAATATTGCCATACATATTTAGGTTTCTTACCAGCCATCACAGACCTTAAGGGCGCACGTTTGAAATTAGTTGCTTTGCATAATCATTTGCTGCTCAATCCATTGGATGAAAATAGTACAGCAGATGATGTTGTTAAGTTCACAAGGGGTTGTGCGTTATTGATGTTAGGGGGGATTATGTGCCCTGATTCCTCAGGCAATTTTGTTAGATTATTATATTTACAAAAGTTGGAGGATATCGACTCTGCCAGTACATATAGTTGGGGCAGTGCTGTATTGGCATACTTATATCGTGAGTTGTGCACGTCATCAGAGAAAGGGAAAAAAGTTATAGGTGGTGCAGTGCAACTCTTACAGGTAAATAATATGTTTGTTTTTTTTAATATTTAAAATATGTTTCTGGTCAATCTAACTTGTGTTATTGATGTCACTACAATAAATGAGATTTGGGCATGGTCACGAATCCCAAGTTTGACTCCGCAATTGGGTAGCGATAGATCTGATATTGGACCAATAATTGTCGGCCCAAACAATGTGTTACCTTCTGCTCCATATGGTGTAAGGTAGTACAAATATGCATTGTTTATAATTGATCTTATGTGTGAATGCATTTAATAATTTATTTCAATATATACAGGTGGTCGTGTCATTTAATCTTTACAGAAACTGGGAGTCATTCCATACGCATCATAAGGGACATCCTCGATGACCAGCCAGTAACTCAAGTAAGCATGCTGTTAAATTAATTTGTACAAAAATATACTCTTTTCATAGTATGTATAAGCAATGTTGTTTTGCAGTTTAATTGGCAGCCGTACCCTGATGAGTACACTGAAGGAATCACTGAGTTGGGGACATATAAGGGACCGTTGATTTTCTTCGACATAGTTGAAATGCAACGGTCTGATCGAGTACTGCGACAATTTGGGATGCTACAAGATATCCCAGAAGATCCACCATCGGGGGATGAGGCATTGCATAATGTTGGTAGAAGGGGAAATGTCAACAAAAACTGGAGCACTAGGCATATAGCTCACATACTTTGCTGGGAGAGGGCAAATGATCTACGTGTCGACAGACCACGATTTACTGACGGTGGTTACTACGTTGTTGGCGGATACAGTGAGTGGTATGAACAAGTGACACGTAGATACATTGGGCGTCAAGAATACTTTGTACAGACATGATATCAACATGGTGATGGCCCGGCATGGCAGCATGTGGTACGTTAATTACGTGAAATTTTAATTTTATATTTGTGTTTCGATGTATAAATTTTGTATGGACATTTGTACTTTGCAGATTGAGCAGATGGAACAGTTATCTACAAGCTATGACCGACATCTGGCTGATGGAGTGCCTATTACGACAGAGTCGATGAGGCAACACAGGACTATGTTCGACAATGTGGTGCGAGTGGCTCGTGACCGACGAGACAGAAACTTCCCACCATACAATGAAGTCCAGCCTGTTGATACACGACAGTTCCATGCAGGCACTCCATCTACGTGGACAGATATTGCAGGTCCATCTACGTGGACAGATATTGCAGGTCCATCTGCACATATGCAGACAGATATTGCAGGTCCATCCACGTGGACAGAGCCAGATATGACTACGGACTATTATATTCCTGTTCCTGTACAATCATATGATTTATCTCCCTTCACGCCATATCCCCCCATGTCCACTCAACCCCAGTTCAGCAGCATGGGTACAGATGTCAGTCTTGGGTTTGCGACATATGCAGCTAGGACTTCACCTTTCGATGTCTCGCCCGTTCTATTCCCTCAGCTGACGCCAATACAGGAGCCTGCCAACACACCTGTGGCAAGGGAAAGGGGCGAAGAAGTCGTTCAACAACGAAGAGTTAGAAGACAGACAAATCCTCCTCCTTGTGGTACGGGAGGAAATCTAGCTCCTCGTCGTCGTCGGTGAAGTCATCATTATGTTGTAAATAGTAACCGATTTTTATAGATTAAATTTGAGAAAATGTTTGTTTCTTTGAGCATACATTCGACATACAATAATTTCGTAATTAAACGTACAATAATGTCACAATAACGTAAAATCATTTACACAATAAACATACAATCAATTACACGTTCAAAAATTTATTGATTTCGAGAAGTTGAAGCACTTTGTCGTCTTGCACGGGCTTCTGGCCAGTCCATCTCATTCGGAATGCGCGTTGTTCGATCTCGACCTACTCTTCTATTTTTTCACAGAGTGGAGTTGTGGTATAACTCAAAACATGGGGTGTCCCAATGCTCCTACCCCCACATTGGTTCGAATTCTCCTTGATATGTGCTCCAATATTCATTCATATTGTAATATGGCTTCACAAAAGTTTTAGCGTTTAAGCCATACTTTCGACACACTTGGATCACATGCGAGCAAGGTATTCCGAACTCTTTCCATTTTCCACAAGAGCATTCCCCGGATTTTAAATACACAACATGCGTATTACCCCCACGTCCTGCTTGTACTCTTGTGATAACAGAAGCGGTTAGACGTCTACGATCGAACATCTGGACATCATGATGGATGGAATGATAGTCAGCACGACCATATCTTTCGAACACATAATCTGGCCATTCTTGATTATTTTGAATCATTCGCTCCGTCTTCTTAAGCCGTTCGAAAAAATAGAGCACACAACGATCAAAAGTTAATTGCACAATGGCGGTGATTGGAAGTCGACGTGCACCTTTCATAACTCCATTTATGCATTCTGACATATTTGTGGTCATGATACCACAACGCCAGCCTCCGTCATGAGCAAGCGACCATTGACACTTATCAATACGACTCAAGTAATCAAAAGCCCTTGGTTCTATAAGTTTAATCTCTTCCATTGTGCGATCAAATTTTCTGACCTGATTTTCTGATCCCGCTCTCCAACACAAGTCTTTCAAATGAACGGATTTGAAGCGACTATTAAAGTTTGAACAAACATGTCTCAAACAAAATCGATGTACTCCAAGGGGTGATTTGAAGTCAGGAATACAATCGGCTGCAGCAATGAGGCCTGGATGACGGTCAGAAATCAAACATACACCACCCTCAGATCTTCTCACAATATGCTTGCTAATCATCTCCAAAAACCATCTCCATGACACAAAGTTTTCTTCATCAACAATTGCAAATGCCAAAGGTAAGATTTGATTATTCGCATCCATTGCCACGGCAATCAACATCTTATGTTGATATTTCGTATACAGATGTGTTCCATCCACGCTTATTACCCGGCGGCAATGCTGAAATCCTTGTACACATGGATGGAAGGCCCAGAACACGTAATTCAAAGTCTTTTCTATTGGTCTGGCATTTTCAAGGTGAACCCACTCAACGACTGTGCCGGGATTCCATTTTTGCAAAGCTCCCATATAGTAAGGCAATTTCCTCACGGAGCTCTCCCATGTTCCGTACACATTCTCAACAGCACGTCGTAAACTAAACCATCCTTTTGCATAGGAGATCTCAAATCCATATTTATCTTTCACTGTTTGAATTACATACTTTATTTCGTAAGCTGGATCACGCCGAACAATTCCCACTAACAAGCTAGCAATCATGTTTTTGTCCAAATTTGCATGATCGACCGACAGCTCACTCAAAAGGCAAGTGTGAGAACCTCCATACTTGTTTATTTTGAATAAACCAACTTTTTTCTTCAACGAGGCCCGCAGGTACCATCTACAAAACATATCTTCTGTACTGTGTTTGCACACCACTTTCCACAATGTTTTTGTACTCTTGACAACGCGGTACTCCCGTTTCGCAACACGTACAGAGTAATCCTTTACAGCTGCCTGCAAATGAGCTTTATTTTTGAAAACCATATCTAGATGGATATCCCCTTTCGAGTAGTCGTAGTAACTCCCCCATCTACCTGTTGGAATGTCTAATGAGTCTCCAAATACTTCGGGATGTGTCATTGAGAAGAATGGAATTGTTGGATAAAGGGCATGAGTATTTGTTGTGGTTGTGTCTGGTACATTATCTGGCACTTCTTCAATATCAACCTCATCGTCATCAGACTCATCCTCAGATGGAATTCCCTCCGGTTCAGTCTGAAAATCATCTCCAAAATCCACAAAACTGTCTGCTAATGGCTCGGGAACAATATTGTCAGCAACTATAGGAGCATCATCTTGAATCCTAGAGGTAGTTGGTATTTCTGTATCTACTACAAATGGACCACTACCACTTGTTGGCATTTCTGTAATAAAATCATAATCTCTCCGTTCTGTTTGTATATACATCTCCAAACAACTATAATTTTGTTCAGAATCCAATACCCATGCTAAATTGTAATCACTGTCAACGGGAAAAATTGTTTGTTTTATCCCAGAAAAATCACTAAATATATATTTACAATATATTTTCAGAATGAACTGGTTACGGTCGATGCCAGTAATATCATATACGTCATTCACTAACTGCAAATAATTAATAGTGCGAGATATTGTCATGCCTTTCGACGGACCACGATCATATCTAACAGATTCTGAATCTTGTAATATATTGCCTCCCCAATACAACAAAACTTTAATTGACATACCTTAAAATAAACACAAATTTAATAAATTAGTACAGTATATATAATATTATGAAATTTAATTATTTGTATAACAACATACCTGCAGAGAAAATATTCACGGATTCTGAAGAGAATTTGAATTTTCACGAATTCTGAAGAGAATTTGTTCGAAAGCCGAAGAGAATTTGTTATATTTCAAAAGGAGTAACATTTCAGTTTTATAGACAAAGTTTTTGATTATTGTCGCCATCTAAAATGGCGACATTAAATAAAAAAATATTTTTTTTTTGTCGCCATCTTAGATGGCGACAATATTTAAAAACAAAAAAAAAAATCTGTCTTTATATACCGACATCGGTAAAACAATTATTTTTTAATATAATGTCGCCATCTAACATGGCGACATCTTTCAAAAAATTAAAAGATGTCGCCATGTCAGATGGCGACTTCCGAAAATAATATTTTTTTTAAGTTTTTTATGGATGTCGCCATGTCAGATGGCGACTTCAATTGAAGTCGCCATCTGACATGGCGTCATCGGAAAAATAATACTTTTTTTTAATAATTTTTGTTGAAGTCGCCATGTCAGATGGCGACTTCAAATGAAGTCGCCATCTGACATGGCGACATCAAAAAATAATAGTTTTTTTAATATTTTTTGTAGAAGTCGCCATGTGAGATGGCGACTTCAAATGAAGTCGCCATCTCACATGGCGACTTAGGTCACTTTAATAATAGAAAAAAAAAACGATTATTTTGTTAAATACTTTAATTTTTTCGAATATTTAGTTAAAAAACCCTAAATTACACTAGTCCTCATATTTTTAAATTCTTTAACAATAAATCTATATTCTTTAACAATAAATTCTTTAACAATAAATCTATATTAATATATGTATACTAAATTTTTATATTTGAAATATCTGATTTAAATATGATATTTTATGGGGAAGAGAAAAAAATGCCGCATATTTTTTCGGAAGGAAAAAAATTGATGGAAAATTGGCAAATAAGTTAGGAAGTTCATATGTATTCTTCATATATTCTCCATTATCTCATAGTCATAGTCTCATGGCTATTACTAAAGAAAATAGAGCATATTTTTTAAATTTCACAATTGTCATATCAAAGTGGTTATAGGAATGCGCAACGTAATGCATTAAATTGAGAGAGAAAATGAAAAGTATTAAAAATATAGAATAATATATGTTTAATTATTTTTTATATTTATATTAAAAATAATATACTTGAAAATTTCAAAGGATAATAGTATGTCAACGACTTTTGAACTAAAATAATAATAGTAATGATAGGCAAATTTAATTTTTTATTATAAAAACAAAACATTCATAAAATATGGTTGTTTGAAAAAATTTAAGATTCTATTATAATTTGCACTCCAAGAGTGCAAATTATAACACTATTCTAAAGTTGCACTCTTGGAGTGCAACTTTACAAAAAAAAATTTTTTTATAAAGTTGCAATCCAAGAGTGCAACTTTAGAATAGTATAATTTTAATTATAAATTAAAAATAATTTTAAATTCTTGATTATTAAAAACAATTTTTTTTTATTGGTATTATGTTTTACATAAAAATTTTAAACCACATAAATAGTTGAAATATGAATAAATAATCTGAAATAGCACACATAAAAATAAATAGATTATTCTTTACATTGAACTCTAAATATTTCCTCCGGTCCCACAACCACGTCTATGTATCAGTCGTTGTGGTATTCTAGATGGCTCAACTACATCTACATTCCGCGTTTGTGATTGAGAGGGTCTAATCCTAGCGCTGGACTCACCAATATCATATTGTGGCGTCAAGTCGGAGAATGTAACAGGTGAGATATCAAAATGTGGACGTGGCTGTGTAGAACCGGGTACACGAAGCAGAAGATCCGTAAATGAGATTCCAATGTATGCTTGAGTTGGATCTGATATATATGGAGTGCATGGTGATGGCTCATCCACGTGGGCAGGTTGTGTGCCGTAGTAGTCAGAAGATGTGGCATCATAATGGAATGAAGAACGGTGTGATGTTGATGTCCCCCCTGCATCATATGTATCAGTAGTAAATGGAGGGATATCATCATGAGCATCTACCTGGGTATCAGAGGTACTTGACCGTCTTCTCCTCCGGTTGCCCCCTCTAGTGGTATCTCGCTGCCGTGCAGGCATACCATATCTATTTTGTTGTGTCCGAGCAAGTTGACGCACTTCATCCACAATAGCTATGTTCTGATCTAATACACGTCTGACCCCGGGTGAAATCCCTTCATCCTCACTCAAACTTGAGCAGCTAAGTCTTAGTTGCTCCATATGCACATCCTTACAAAAAATATGGTTAATAGGTAGCATAATTCAGAAGAAATTAAATCATTTTAAATAATAAAAAAAGGAAATATATGCATACCACTTGCTGCCATGCAGCAGCATCTGCTGCACGGTACCCGGTTCTACACAGCCACGTCCACATTTTGATATCTCACCTGTTACATTCTTCGACTTGACGCCACAATATGATATTGGTGAGTCCAGCGCTAGGACTAGACCCTCTCAATCACAAACGCGGAATGTAGATGTAGTTGAGCCATCTAGAAGACCACAACGACTGATACATAGACGTGGTTGTGGGACCGGAGGAAATATTTAGAGTTCAATATAAATAATAATCTATTTATTTTTATGTGTGCTATTTCAGATCATTTATTCATATTTCAACTATTTATGTGGTTTAAAATTTTTATGTAAAACATATTACCAATAAAAAAAATTGTTTTTAATAATCAAGAATTTAAAATTATTTTTAATTTATAATTAAAATTATACTATTCTAAAGTTGCACTCTTGGATTGCAACTTTATAAAAAAACATTTTTGTAAAGTTGCACTTCAAGAGTGCAACTTTAGAATAGTGTTATAATTTGCACTCTTGGAGTGCAAATTATAATAGAATCTTAAACTTTTTCAAACAATCATATTTTATGAATTTTTTTTTTTTTATAATAAAAAATTAAATTTGCCAGTAATGATATCAAATAACGAAAAAAATATATTTTTGGAGGCGCCAACTAAAATAAAAAAAAATTTATGTTGGAGACGCCAACTCAATTGGCGTCTCCAACATAAAAATGTAAAATATGTTAGAGACGCCAACTCAATTGACGTCTTCATTGCGTTTCGGGTTATTTCGTCATACATTTTTAAAATGGGTTATTTTGTTAAAAACAAAGAATTTTAGGGTTATTTTATTAAAAAACCCTTTGGCAATTTTTCATTTAATGGTACAGATTTTGTACAGCGAATCGAATATTGTCGTGACAAAGACTTTAATGAACCCTTCTACATCGAAAGTACGGGAATAAAATCTAACCCAAAAATATCACGTAACTTCGGAAATTTTAAATAAACTAACTTATTAAGTCTGCTCCACACGTTCAATTTAAATATTTCGTTGTATTGAAGGGGTCAATGTTAAATTCAAAAAATAGACGTGTCTCCTTCTAGAAGTGTCGTACCATTCTTTTTAAAAAACTAGACCCTATTTATAAAGTATATATTGTAAGAAAAATGATAATTACATGAACTTATCTACGTCTCATCGATTTTGGTCTAATTACAAATAGCTCTCATCAACTTTGAACGTGTGAAATGATGTTATTGTCTTATTGTATATGTAATATAAAATTATCAAATATTACAGATACACCCCTCCATTATATAGCTTTCAGGGAAACTAAGATGCAAGAATTGACCGATTGAGAATATGAAGGAGTATCAGCTAAAGTCGAATCCGAAGAGAAGAAGTTATCACAATATTACGATACACCCCTATAATATACTATTGATTACATTTTTACACCATATTTTTATTTATTTCAAAGAATTATTTATCAGCAATTTTTAAACAATAAATTAGTTTTCGTGTTAATGATAATATTTAAAACTACTTATATTTAAAAATAATTTTAGTTAATTATTTGTATTATTCTCATAGTATCATATCTTTTTTTTGTAATTATGATGATAGATCTTGTAATATCAAACACATCAACATCTTTAACATATTTATTATAATTTTGTTGGGGTGCAACACTGGCCTTTGCCGTGTGATCGATTGAAACATTATGATTATGCTGCTGTACGGTTAAAAAATTTGAGTTGCACTGTTAAGCGGTAATCGCTTGATCCTGCAAAGTTTATCCAAATATTTTAACATCTTATTATTAAAATAAGACTACACACCTTACGAGGAATTTAAAATAAGTTTAGTCAAATATCTTTTAGACAATTATGTTTAGATGGTGAACTTAAATGATTTTACTTATGTTTTAAGCTATGATCTTTAATGATAATCGATGTTTTATCGAATCCGTTCGTTTGACCGAATGTTCCCCCATAGTTAAACTTTTATTTTGGCAATTTGTTTTCAAAGTTTAAATTTTTATCTCGTTTCTCAAATTATTAATCATATATTATTTATATTTTAAACATTTATTTAAAGTACGCTGATTATATATTATCTAGTTTTTACAGTTGACGAAGCAATATTTATTGAAATAAATTTTGAAAATGACAATAAAACATTATTTTGAATTCGACTTTCAATTCGATTTAATATATTTTAAAATATCGTTATTTCTATCAAAATTTTTAAATGACGTATATATATATATATATTGATTTTTTTTTTGTTAAATTTTTTTTGAATTTTTTATGATATGATGCATTTTTTCAAAATATTGTTTTGTACATCTACAAGTCGCCTCCGCTTCCAACCGCCGCCACCACCCATTTTGTAACACCCCAAAATATTAATTACAAAATTGGACAAAAATAATTTGAAGCTATCTTCAATGCTACTAAAATAATCATCCAAAAAAAAAAAAATAATAATAATAATAATAATAACAATAATATAATTCTAAATAATAATAATAATAAAAACTAATCATTTTGAATTAATTTAAAAGCTTAATATGTGGCAACTTACCCCAACACTTGTCCACCCTTCAACACCCTAACACATGCACAAACCCCTATAAATACCCCCCCATTTCATCAAATTGAACTCACAATTCAAAGAGCAAGTTTGAGAGAGATAGGTAGAAAATAGGGTGGAAATAGGGAAAATTATGAGGAAAATACCAAACCTCCTCCAAAAAATCCGAAAATTTCACACAATCATCCTTATATACACAGAAAACATTTAGTTTGAGAGGTGTAACAAAATCAAAGCCAAATCACCCAGAAAAATCGAAAACCCGTGAAGAACATTTGCAGAAATGCAACCCAGAAATCTATTTTGAGGTAGCGTGTTCATGCCTTCATTTCTTCTATTTTAAAACCGATTTTGATCTTGTGTATAAAATGAAAGTTGTTAAAAATGTGTTAAAGTTTATGGGTATGTCGGCCGATCGCCCAAACGGCCTCCGTACGAACAGATTTCCGGCGACCAAAACACCTAGTCAATCATTTCGAAACATCAAATTCTGGGCAAAATCCGTTTGGAATTTCAAAATGGTTTCTGAACAAAAGTTGTAGATCGAACCGAGGCGATCATACTGTAAAAATTTCAGCCGCGCGTGGCGGCCGGAGCACGGCCACGCGCCGTCACGGTGGCGCGTGTAACACACGCGCCGACAAGTTTCTCAAAATTCCGGCCGCCGAACATTTATGGACTGATTTAAGGCATTTCTGGAAAGTTTCGTGAAGTTTCGACTTAAACTTGATTTTTAATGAATTTTTAAAGTCTTATTTAGAAATTACCCGGACAAGTTTTGTACAAAAAATGATTTGCAGAAGATTCAACAACATATCTGGGTTTCTAAACACCAAAATTACTTATATTATGTTTATAGGACTTTATTTGACATCTGGGTTCAAAATCGAGCCAATCCAGTAAGACATCAAACAGTGAGGTGAGGTGTACTACCGAATTCTTGTTATATAGCCCTTTTGGCATTTGGCCTGGAATTTTCAATATCTTGTTATTCATTATCTCACCTTTTATATATTGTCATCATATTGTACATTATCTCGTTCCATTGGTCATCTTGATCTGCATGTTTATTTATCTTGAATGTTATCGATTACTAATCGATTCCTTTGATTGAACGAATCATTTGACTGATTGACTGAATGAATGGAGCCCTGGATATTTATCCACTGGACAACGCGGCTTCGGCCCGGAAAGTGAGTCCAATGAACAACGGATGACAGTCCGGGTATATGGTTCATCTGAACAACGCGCACCGTTTTACGGTCCGGAGAATGGTTCACTTGGCTCGTAAATGACTGAATGTACAGATCCTATCTGAATATGTGGGGAAAAGTGCTACACCGAACTGTCTGGTGGGAGCCACCTCTTTAGCCCACGATATTCACTCTGAAATCCTAAATCATCACTGTTCATTATTGACAATTACTTGACTGCAAGATCTTTGTTACATGACATATCATATTGAGAAATTGCATTATTTGATAATTACAGATATAAAGCCATTGTTATTCCCTCACTAAGTCCTCAAAGACTTAACCTCTGTTTTCCTTGTTATTTATTGTGAGTTCCAGATACAGGAGTACCGGAGCCAGAACCGGAGGAAAATTAGGAAAAATGGAAATGTTGGCTTACCGGGACTGTTATAGTATTTTCTCTTTTATTAAGTGTCGGACTATTATAAGGAGTTTGTACTGGGATGTATTTTGTTACTAATTAGAATGTATAAACGCTTCCGCTACTAAAAATGAATGTTTGACTAAACGCTTCCGCTATTTCCGAAAAGGTTTTTAAACCCCCTGTGCGTAATGTTCTTAGAGAATGTGGTATCGGATAAGGGTTAAATTAATTTGTGCCCGAGTCGGGTCCCACAGAGGTGGTATCAGAGCCCAGGCTCCCAGTCTATTATGAAATATTTTTGGGTAATAGAATAAACTCCATAAGAATTTTATGCTTTGGGTTGTAAGATATTGATGAAGTTGACTGGTTTATTTCAGGGTAAAAGTCTCTAGTGCTCATACAGGAATGCTTAGAAGACCTTGGTAAGAAAAAGCAACCAACTATTTGTAACCAAAGAGTTAGGTGCATAGGCCGAGCCCGAAAAGGTTTCCCCTATGACATTCAGATCGAGTAAACCCTCCACAATTGTCACTATTTCAGATAATTGTGACTTTACCTTACTCTAGTTAATTAATTTTGTGCATTATTAATATTAACTCCCTATTCAAAAATAAATATGTTTTAAATCACCACTTTCTCATAAATTTGATGATGTCGTCAAGAAATAATTCACGAGCTAGAATGTCATCGTCACTTAGTGGTAGCTCTCACACGAGAAATCAAGGAAATGAGAAAAGTTCTCCTGAGGAAGTACGTAACCCAAGAAGGAACGACGAGCAAGAAGAACAGCGTCCTCGACAAGAGCTACCCAACAGAAATGCGATGGAAATTTTACAACAGCTCATGCAATTCTGTCAACAAAATCCTCCACGAAACTTCACGAGGAATGAAGAACAACTAGATAGAGCACTTGAGCGATTTCTGAGGTTCCACCCACCTAAATTCTACGGAACCCCTAATGCCCATCATGCAGAAGAATGGTTACTCAAAATTGAGAGAATTTTTACTGTTCTCAACTATTCTGATGAACAGAAGGTCAGATTTGTTGTCTATCAATTTGAAGATGCAGCTCATCACTGGTGGAGAGTCATAGATCACCAATGGAAAAGAAATCAAACCCCAAGGACCTGGGTGAATTTTCTACGCGCATTCGAGGAGAAATATGTTACGCAGGTAATACTGAACACCCGTGAACGAGAGTTTATGGATTTGGTACAAGGAAGACATACTGTAGCTGAATACGAGGCTGAATTCCACCGACTAATTCAATATGCTACACATTATATAGATGATGAACCAAGGAAAACTAAGAAATTCATTCAAGGCTTAAATCTTGATATTCGTTGGGCCACACTATCCACCGAATCCACTAATTATCTTTCTGCAGTCAACCAAGCGTTACGAGTTGAATCCGATATCAAATCATTGATCCAAAGAGAGCAGAGGGAAAAGAGGCTCTATAACCCAAATTTGACAGACACAAGCAATAAGAAGAGGAATCTTGGAAAGGAAATAATTGGAGAACCACCTGGGCAGAAACCACAAGGAGACTTGGGTAATGTTAATGCGCCAAAATGTGGCTATTGCAAGATGCCCACTCACAAGGAAGAGAACTGCTGGAGAAAGAACGGAAAATGTCTGGTCTATGGAAGTGAACAACATCGTATCCAAGATTGCCCAAAAAGGACCCAGAAGATACCACCGCCACAAAAACCGAGAATCCCAGCAAGGGCTTATGCCTTAATGGGTAATGAAGAAGTTGACCCGATCGTTGTGGTTGAAGGTACCGTTATTTGACTTTCAAAAGTTGACTAAATCTTGTTTGGCCCTAGAGCTACACATTCTTTTATTATACTAATAACAATTGGCATATCATCTAGGAATCAGTTTACCGATAGATTTGAGGTAACCACCGACACCGTCAATAAAAACTACCCACTAAAATTCTACGAACTATAATATCTGGCAAATTTAGTCAAGCTTACATGATTACGATTATGCTGAGCATGGACTGGTCGTTCAAACATCAATGCTACACCAAGGAAGTGACTTCACAGTTGCGACTACACCGGCTACCGAAGATGCCAGCAATCATAAATGATAGATGGCTGTAATATCTACATTGGAATCAAGGACAGATAGAAGAGATGAGAAACTCAAACCGAGGTAAATATAGCTACTAGAGAGGAAGTCTCAGTAAAATCATTACCTGAGGTTGGATTTGAGCCTAACATTTTTCCGCCCTTTTTAAAGTCGCTCACTCTTTCAGCCAGAGAACCTTTTGCGGACATGCACTACTCCACCCAGTTTCTTTGTCATTTCAAATCCGGTCATGTATTAATTAGGACTTGATATCAAAAGTTTGATGTTGATATTGACATTTTCTTTGAATACCTACGCCCTGCTTTCATTCCCGGGTAGTGGAATAAAATGTTTTTTTCTCTCTCAACCATGTGCTTCTTCTTCTACTTCTTGATTCTTATCCAAATACTAAAGTGATCATTATTCACAAGCTCAGAGAGTCATAGTAGACCATGCTGCTCACAAGAAATGGAAAACCACGAGTGTAGTTTTCTCGACTCGACGACAACAACAGAAGATCGGCTAGATGAAGAACCACGTTACGCAACTGAAATCATGTCAAAGGAAGCTAGGACATGGAAAGAAGATTTCAACTCAAGGCTTCAGAGTTTTGCGGTGACAATGATGGAATCTGGGGACCAGATTCCTTGAAGGATGGGAGATTGTAACACCCCAAAATATTAATTACAAAATTGGACAAAAATAATTTGAAGCTATCTTCAATGCTACTAAAATAATCATCCAAAAAAAAAATAATAATAATAATAATAATAATAACAATAATATAATTCTAAATAATAATAATAATAAAAACTAATCATTTTGAATTAATTTAAAAGCTTAATATGTGGCAACTTACCCCAACACTTGTCCACCCTTCAACACCCTAACACATGCACAAACCCCTATAAATACCCCCCCATTTCATCAAATTGAACTCACAATTCAAAGAGCAAGTTTGAGAGAGATAGGTAGAAAATAGGGTGGAAATAGGGAAAATTATGAGGAAAATACCAAACCTCCTCCAAAAAATCCGAAAATTTCACACAATCATCCTTATATACACAGAAAACATTTAGTTTGAGAGGTGTAACAAAATCAAAGCCAAATCACCCAGAAAAATCGAAAACCCGTGAAGAACATTTGCAGAAATGCAACCCAGAAATCTATTTTGAGGTAGCGTGTTCATGCCTTCATTTCTTCTATTTTAAAACCGATTTTGATCTTGTGTATAAAATGAAAGTTGTTAAAAATGTGTTAAAGTTTATGGGTATGTCGGCCGATCGCCCAAACGGCCTCCGTACGAACAGATTTCCGGCGACCAAAACACCTAGTCAATCATTTCGAAACATCAAATTCTGGGCAAAATCCGTTTGGAATTTCAAAATGGTTTCTGAACAAAAGTTGTAGATCGAACCGAGGCGATCATACTGTAAAAATTTCAGCCGCGCGTGGCGGCCGGAGCACGGCCACGCGCCGTCACGGTGGCGCGTGTAACACACGCGCCGACAAGTTTCTCAAAATTCCGGCCGCCGAACATTTATGGACTGATTTAAGGCATTTCTGGAAAGTTTCGTGAAGTTTCGACTTAAACTTGATTTTTAATGAATTTTTAAAGTCTTATTTAGAAATTACCCGGACAAGTTTTGTACAAAAAATGATTTGCAGAAGATTCAACAACATATCTGGGTTTCTAAACACCAAAATTACTTATATTATGTTTATAGGACTTTATTTGACATCTGGGTTCAAAATCGAGCCAATCCAGTAAGACATCAAACAGTGAGGTGAGGTGTACTACCGAATTCTTGTTATATAGCCCTTTTGGCATTTGGCCTGGAATTTTCAATATCTTGTTATTCATTATCTCACCTTTTATATATTGTCATCATATTGTACATTATCTCGTTCCATTGGTCATCTTGATCTGCATGTTTATTTATCTTGAATGTTATCGATTACTAATCGATTCCTTTGATTGAACGAATCATTTGACTGATTGACTGAATGAATGGAGCCCTGGATATTTATCCACTGGACAACGCGGCTTCGGCCCGGAAAGTGAGTCCAATGAACAACGGATGACAGTCCGGGTATATGGTTCATCTGAACAACGCGCACCGTTTTACGGTCCGGAGAATGGTTCACTTGGCTCGTAAATGACTGAATGTACAGATCCTATCTGAATATGTGGGGAAAAGTGCTACACCGAACTGTCTGGTGGGAGCCACCTCTTTAGCCCACGATATTCACTCTGAAATCCTAAATCATCACTGTTCATTATTGACAATTACTTGACTGCAAGATCTTTGTTACATGACATATCATATTGAGAAATTGCATTATTTGATAATTACAGATATAAAGCCATTGTTATTCCCTCACTAAGTCCTCAAAGACTTAACCTCTGTTTTCCTTGTTATTTATTGTGAGTTCCAGATACAGGAGTACCGGAGCCAGAACCGGAGGAAAATTAGGAAAAATGGAAATGTTGGCTTACCGGGACTGTTATAGTATTTTCTCTTTTATTAAGTGTCGGACTATTATAAGGAGTTTGTACTGGGATGTATTTTGTTACTAATTAGAATGTATAAACGCTTCCGCTACTAAAAATGAATGTTTGACTAAACGCTTCCGCTATTTCCGAAAAGGTTTTTAAACCCCCTGTGCGTAATGTTCTTAGAGAATGTGGTATCGGATAAGGGTTAAATTAATTTGTGCCCGAGTCGGGTCCCACACATTTCCTTCGTCACCATCATATTTTGTACTTCAAATAACTAACATCAAACATAAATCACCAAAAATCAATTCTAACAATTAAACAATTTAATTATACTATTAAAAGTAACCCAAATTATATATTTTTACCTCTAGAGATTGTAAATATAATGAAATGGGTAATTTATCGTTCAAATGTAAGCAAATTAAACAAAAAATAGAGCAAATATGTGTTTAAAAATGGAGGAAGAATGTTGAGAGCAAGAAGAAGCCGACGGTGAGGAAGAGACGAAGGATGCGCCACTAGGTTAAATACATAGAGACATATAAAGCACAAAAACTCATTAAAATAGCATAATCATACGCCATCTTCATATTTGATCATAGAAGCATTTCTTGAATTCTGGCATATGTTCTTCTTGCAGCCATATTGCAATATTAAATGAACCATCTCCGTCATGACTAGGAATTATGAACGTTTTCCCATCAAAACCCATTGGTCCAGGACCCATATGGATCTCCTTTCCCCACCCAAAATCTGCGCCGTAGAGCGGCAGCGCCATCCAGCTTATAATCGCAAGATTCGGGTTTCCGTAAAAATCTCCCTTCGGCCGGCCGTTGTTATCCAAAGATCTGAATCGGCCCACGTCTGGTAGATCTTTCAAGAAATTCAAGTACGATCTCACGGTGCTTTCAGTCACTTTTTCAACTGCTTCGCGAATTTTCTTGGAAGCTGCGCCGAGGGAGTTTGATAATAGGTTTCCTGAAGTATCCGTGGCTTCAACACGAATCAGGGCGTTGCCAAAGAAGTTTGCGGGAAGTGGGGGTTTCATTTTGTTGCGGAAATCTGCGGGGAAGTGCAGGCTGGTTTGCTGCTCCGAGACATGGCCTCGCGCTTTGCTTGTGCAGCGCCAGATGTGGGCTGCGAGGGCCTCGAATCTGCTGTATCCGCGGCTGCTGGCTGTGTTGTTTTCTTTGTCGAAATCCATGTTCGCTTTGTTGCGGAGTTTCTCGATTTGGAGCTTGCTGAGATTGAGAAAAGTGACGGTTATGGGCTTTTTTTTCTGTTCCATGTTATCTTCTTGGCCGATCAGATTTGGTGGCGGCCGCAAAACTGATGGGTCGAAGGTGGAATCAAGCTGCTTACTTTCTTCCAGCACTTTCCGGTCGAGGTACGGCGGAGAAATGGGTTCACCGCCGCGTGCAATTTTTGCCCACTGGTCCACGAAATGTAAAGCACTCGGCCCATCCGCCATGACATGTGAGATCCCGAGTCCGATGCTAACTCCGCCGCACCGGAAACGCGTCAGCTGCACTATAACCATCGGGATTTCATCAATCGGAGTGGTGTAATCTACGGAAGGAATCAAAGCCTGAATCGACGAAGTTGGTGTGAAGTCTCCGAAGTCCTCCACCTCCGCCTCAGACTCCGCCTCGAAAATCGGGACACCTTTCCCGTTACAGTGGAGCTCCACCCGGCTGCCCCCTTCCGCCGCCCAGCTCAGCCGCCCCGCCAGAGGGTAAAACAGTACCAACGCTTTACTTAGAGAATCTTTGAGAATTGAGATGGCATCTCCGGCATCCAAGGCGGTGGAGTGTTTGTAGAAGTAAATTGTGGGAGTGTGTGCTATGTCTTTGATTTGATCGGAAGCGTTTAAGTACATAACCTCATTAGGGGTCGGCTTCGCGGGCCGTACAACATGAGTAGCTTTGAGAATTACCATTGTTACAGGCGGTGGTCCGGTGAATGGGTGTGGTGGAGCAAGAAAGAGTTGGATGGATGTGGTATATATGTGTGGGCGCAAAGAATCTAAGCTGCAGATGGGATTGGTGGTAGGTGGCAACTACGCATTCGAAGTTTGAAAAAACATTTATTATTAAAATTAGGACAAATTATACTTTTCTCCTAAAAGAATAAATTTATTATACTTTTAAAAATATAGTGTGAACAATAATGAATAGATCATTATATAATAATTTTATTATGAATTTACCTCTCTAGTTTGTAACAAATCGATGAAATCATAATAATTATAGTTTTCTCTTTTATGATTTGACATAAAAATATTTAATTGACGAGGATTAAGTCTTAAGCTCTTAGCTATCTTATGGGGTAATGTCTCGTAAGAAAATCTATATTTTCATTGAAAATATCATCACCCGATATATCATTGGAAATATTTCTAATGAAAAGATGTATCTGTATCATGAGATACTATCATGTGGAAAGAAATATTATTGTTTAAATTAACGAATGAAGATTTATATTTATTTAAACTAGATCCTTAAAATTAACGTAGCCGTAGTGGTAGCCTCGGTTTGTTTGATTATGTCTTTAAAGGCAGTGCCCTTAGGGACATCATCACCATTCATTTGGAATATTTTTTTTAAAAGAAAACAAAATTTTAAATGGATGATGGATGATCCCCTGATGGCAGTGTCTTTAAGGGCGATACAATGAAATCGGTAGCCTCATAGGTACGACTGTTCACTTTGCAGATGAGGCTGATTACACCTTTCCCAAGAATCATGATGACGATAGTGATAACTATATTGATACAGATTCATTAATAGATTTATCCATTTCATTATTACTTCTTAAATTATTATATGTAGCTGTAGACTTATCCGTTCATTATTACTTCTTAAATTATTAAATATATTACTTATTTAATAGTTTTATAAAATTATTTATCAAATGATCAAAGTATGGAAAATTCTGTATGAATCGGGTTTAGACCTCATATAAAAACAAATTTAGGTATTTAATTGAGGGGGCAAAATTAATCACATATCAGGTTAAAATACTTTTGGTAATTTATTGATATTATAAGAGTGCAGCTGTAACAAGAGAATACTTTGTTGTGATATGTTTTTTGTAATTTATTGATATTTTATATTTGTCTATTAGTGAATTATAAATTAGTACACTACTAAGTATTATGAATAATTTTTTCATAAGAGATAAATCATGTACAGACAATAAAATTTTGTTGTGGATGTCTATACATCTTTACAAAGAGGAAAGTAACAAAATAAATGTGGAAAAAAATGACAAAGTTTCCACCGAGAATTGTACTCGGGTTGCAAGATTTGAAGTCCACGTCCTGACCATAATAACATGGAACCGTGTTTGTAAAATGTTGATAACAAAATATATAATATGTTCATAGCAAATACATTGGTTAGGGTTGTTTAACTGGACGGGTCAATTCGGACCTGGCCTGAAACTAAATCAGTTGGCCCGATTTGGAATTGAAACCGGCCTACTCGATTTCGAACCGCTCCGGAATCAAAGTATACTGGTCCAAAGCGGTTCCCTGGATCAGGATCGGTAAAGCCACCGGTCCAGGTGCTACCAGTCGGAACAAAAATCGATAATTTATATATACATATATATATATAATAATAATAATAATAATAATAATAATAATAATAATAATAATAATAATAATAATAATAAAAAGAAAACAACGACTGAAACAACCGTTGCTTTTGAAACGTTGGCAGCCTTTGCCAATGTTAATTTTTTTTAAACAAATATTCTTTTTTTAAAAAAAATAAAACTATAAATATGTGTGTTGATGTATGATGAATCCACACAATTCATTCTTTGAAGTTTAAAGTCTTCAAAAATTTTAACTCTGAAGTTACATCTAATATTTTTCATAATCTCTTCGTTGTGCATTACTTATATAATAATGGCATCATCTAGCAGTGTTGATCGCATCCAGGGTCTCGTCCCGCCCCGTGCATGGTGCCACCGGGCAGCACCCAACGGAGCTTTAGTACTTGGGTCGCCTATCACTTAGTTTATCGTCGGTAATGATTTTGCATCCGCCAATTTTCGAGTTAAATTAAAGTTATAATTACTTTGGACCTTAATGTTACAAGTTCATCTATGAACGTCGAAATGCAAGAACCCGAACAACCTGTCGAACATTCTACTGCCTAAGAGAGACAACAAGTGGAGTCATCCGAAGCCACTCTATCAACGAGTAGACAACCGACTCGTGCCAAAAGAAGTAAGATATGAGATCTTTTGAACTCGCTCAAAAATAAGGTACTAATGAATATGTTAAAATTTGTAAATTATGTAAATATACTATTCATATAAAGTTGGTGGTTCCAGTGGAGGACAATCACTCAGCATGTATGAAAAATGAAATATTGCGCTAAATGGTTATGCACGAGCCGTGTTAAGCGTGATTGAAAACAATTATGTATATCTAATGGTTTGAAGCATCTTTTTTCCTCATCACCAATGGAAACTAGGTGGAATTCGTTGTACAATATGTTGAATGTTATGTTACTTTACAAAGAAATTTTAACTCCATTTTATAATATCCATATCAAATGTCTGATACCGATAAAGTATTTATTTGACTGGTGAGGATTGAGAATTTGTTTAAAATTATATATCATTGTTAGGTACTTTCAAAGAAGCGATAGAACGCTTATCCGGTGTTACTTATCCAACTTCTGTTTATTTTCTTCCTTTAGTATTTAACTGATAAGTTTATAGAATTTAGAGATGATGATGAATTGCATACTTTTGCTAGTGCAATGAAAACTAAATTTATAAAATATTGGGAACAAATCTAACACACGCATTGGACCATCACATTACTAGATCCTAATTAATGTTAGCGCCATTTGAAATTTTTTTGGAATGTTATGCTAATTTTTTGGGGTGTTATTGACGATCAAAAGACGTTTATAATGCAATCTTTCTAAAATATTTTCAGTTGTATTATAATCAATAGACAAGGGAAGCATCGCAAAAAGTGGTGTTTAAGAACAACCACAAGCTCAATCCAAAGGCGGGGGCATCAATTTTCTTAGGATTCTGGGCAGAAAAAAAATTGAAGGGGAAAATACATTCTACTTGCATGTCGACTGAGTTGCAAATTTATCTGAATTATCAATTTATAACAGAAGATAATTTCGATGTCTTACAATGGTGGACGACAAGAGCAGCACAATTCCATATCTTAGCCAAAATGGCTACAAACGTTTATGTGGTATAAGATTCAGGCGTCACTTCTAAACAAGGCATTCTCAACATGTGGCCGAATTATTGGATAATACAGAAGTAGTCTATCTGCTGATTCATTATGCATACCCACATTACTGAAAGATTGGTTTGAAGCAGAATGTAATAATATAAGAGATGTGACGGTTGGCAAATTCGTAAATCATTATGACTCGCAAGAAGAAGAAAATGTGAAAATAATACTTATCAATCATGAAGAGTGCTAAATAAAATATAGGCACGTTATTTTTCTAGGTTATAGTTGAAACGTTTCGAAGTTCTATTTGATTATTTTTTTCTTTTATCTAAGTACTTTTTATCATTGGCCAGATAGCCATGTGACGAACGGTGGATGTAGGATTTTTGGGAATTGGGTAAAAAAAATTATAATACAAATTTTAAGCCAAACAAAATTTAGAGGTTAAAATTAATTTAAGGGGGGCAAATTGCAAATTTTTAAGATAAAATTGTAATTTTCTTTAAAAACAAATAATTTTTTTAAGATAATTTTTTTTTTGGAAGAAGAGAGGCATTTTCCCCTTGCTTGTGAGTAAGAACGCACCACTTATATTATCTTGATTAATATATTATAGATTATAGATAGGATATGAGCCTAGATAGTAGAACCCACGATGACAGCGAAGAAATCAATACATCAACACCATTAACTACCGCAAAATATAATGTAAAATAAGACTATCATCGATCCTTTATCAGGTTTATTTGTAATTTAATGTACTTAACTTTATATATGCTATCCGACATGTTCTGGGTATATTTCACGACACACTAGATAGAATGTATTAGAATCAATTATGAAAAGGCCCCACTTAAAAGTAATATTAAGAAATTTGTTGTGTTATCTTAATATAATATCTCAGATAGTCTAACGAACCCCACGCTGAAAAGAACAATAATAGTAAAGAAATATTTGTA
The DNA here is from genome assembly GCA_907163345.1 of Haberlea rhodopensis. Taxonomy (NCBI): domain Eukaryota; kingdom Viridiplantae; phylum Streptophyta; class Magnoliopsida; order Lamiales; family Gesneriaceae; genus Haberlea; species Haberlea rhodopensis. Next base: position 289,159 of record CAJQUN010000292.1, read on the forward strand.
TGCATCTGATTTGAATATTATTTATACATCAACTAAATATTAATAATAATAAACTAACATAACAATTATTATATATCAATTATATTGAGTTGATCTATTGATAGAACACGTCAGCTTCCTATAAACATTTTTCTAAATAATGTGGCCAAGGTCCATTCATTCATTAGCAAACGTGGATTCATTAGCCGCCTGGTATTTATTTGGCTTTTGTATTTATTTGACTAAAAAATGTACTTGCAAATTATATGGACGACCAACCTATTGCATTTAATTTGACTTAAAAATATAATTTTCACCACAGATATATAATCCAGTTTGACATCCTGATTCTGAATTTAAGAATTGATATCGGGTTCAAAACATGTATATAATATTTCCTCTTCCCAATAATAAATAAATAAATATATATATATATATATATATATATATATATATATATATATATATATATATATTCGACTTAATATTTGCTATTTTTTTTATATTATAAGAAATAAATAATTAAAACCATCTGCATAGACTTATCGAGAGCAATGGGTTTTAAAGGTAGGTGCAACTGACAATTTATCACAAGCTCGTGCATGGCCATATTTAACATTGATACCTCCTAAAAGATACCACCTGACGAGACGACCTGGCTCCATGGTATATTTCTCGTCTTTCTTCGACGAGAGCTCTCATACCATTCCGAACTCTTTGTGACGTCCGACCTGTTTGGCCGACCTGTTGCACCTCACCTGTTGCCCCTCCGGTATCTCGGTAGACCTCTTTTGGGAGCCCGAGCTGATATGCCGAGCTCTTCTCATTTACCGGCTCTCAGCAAGGAAGCTAGTCCTCCAAGATACCTAGTCCTAGATCTGCGGAGCAATATCAGGGATTTGATTGTATCCATGATCTTGACATATCTGGGTAAGATTTGGATAAACATGGAAAGAGTCCTTGCTGCAATACAACTCTTAGGTCTCCGCCTATAAATATCAGGTTTGGGGTATCAGTTAATCTCTCTGATTATTAATTATCTTTACCTACCGCATATATCTCCATATATTCAATCGCCTGACTTGAACGTCGGAGGGGATCTGCCGGAAAACTTCCGGCACCCTTCTCACTGTTATTTCGTATTTTCAGGTCATTGCAGAAGATCTTTACTGACATCTCTGCTATTATATTGAGCGTTGGAGAAGAAAGAGAGGTGAACCCCCTCTCTATTGATATCAGCAAGTCACCGCAAATTTAGGTGATATCAATTGGCGCCGTCTGTGGGAAGATATTTACTGAATTGAAGACGTTGATATGGCGGGACGACGTGGACGTGGGCGTGGAGTCAGGAGGAATCAGGAAGAAAGATTAAATACCAGTATGAAAAATCAAGACGTCCCTCCACAGTAGGAAGATCAAGCACCTCCATCTGTTATGAATGTGGGAGATCTGACTATGGAGCAATTGGCACAATTCATCAGTCATGCGAAATACTTTTTTCCAGCACCGGGTTCCGCCACCAACGGAGTCCAACCAACCTCCACCCCCTTCGCAAACAAATCAGGCGCCTTCGCCTGTTCAACCAGAGCAGGTCCCTGAAAACAATAGGGGTAGCCAGTGCTGTGGTAGATACACAAGTAGAGCCTCCGCTAATAGATCCAATGGAAGCTGTATGGGGAGAGATAAGGCGATTGGGTCAGCATCTTGGTGGCCGAACTCCAGTGGCTAGGAGAGAAAGTCCATTCTCCCTAATTATTCTAGGAGAGGAACTCCCGCCAAATTTCAGACAACCTGCAGTGGGAGAATATGATGGAAGCACAGATCCGGAAGAGCATCTTGGAAGATTTGAGAATGCTGCTCTGTTGCATAGGTATTCTGATGAGATCAAATGCCGTGTTTTCCTTACCACACTGGTTAGATTGGCACAACAGTGGTTTAATTTACTTAAACCAAACACTGTAAGCTGCTTTGAGGAGTTCAGTTCGGCTTTTCTAAACCAGTTTGCCAGCAGTAAGAGGTATAAAAAAACTTCTTTGAGCCTGTTCACTAGCAAGCAGAATGAACAGGAGTCCTTGAGGGAGTTCGTACAACGCTTTAATGGGGCAGCCTTAGAGGTCCCCACTGCAACGGTGGATGTCCTTATTAACGCCTTTACACAGGGGCTTAAGGCAGGAGAGTTCTTTAAATCCTTGGTAAAGAAACCTCCTCGAAGTTATGACGAACTTCTAGGAAGAGCTGAAAAGTATATCAATCTAGAAGATGCTCAGAGACAGAGAAGGATTGATCTGCGGCCATCAGAAAAGAAGGATAAGTTAGAGTTAAGCAAGAAGAGAACTGCTGATAGGGCCGATGAAAGTGGTAGAACTAGAAGTCAATTTGCATCACGCATACCTCTATCCATGAGCTTGGAAAGAGCTATGGAAATATGTGATGATAGAAAGAAACTGGAAAGACCAAGGAAGTCGGATAACGGGCCACGTACGCCTATTTCTGATAAGTATTGTGAATTCCATAGAGAGTACGGTCATATAACGAATGAGTGCCAGAAGCTTGAAGATGAGGTAGAAAGAATCATCAGAAGAGACTCTGAAATAAAAACTATGCTAACAAGGAAGCAGGAACCTTCTCAGAAAGGACAGGGTAGGAGCCGGTACCGAGGTAAAAGAAGAGAAAAGACACCATATAGGGGCCGAACCAGGTCCCGTGAAAGGGGTATTGCTCCTAAAGAAACAGATAATCAAAGGAGAAGGGTCGAACAGGTGGATAATAATCCCACCCGAGGAACTATTAATATGATCTCAGGGGGACCCACTGATGGAGACTCGGGCAGAGCTCGGAAAAGTCATGGTAGAAAAATGGAAAATTTCGAAGTATCGGAAGAGTTAATTACAAGGGATGAGCCTGTCATAAGCTTCGGGCCAGATGATATGAAAGGAGTTGCAACACCACACAATGATGCCCTAGTGGTCACTGTAACCATAGCTAACTATGATGTAGCAAGGATCTTCATCGATACTGGGAGTTCAGTCAATGTCTTGTTCAAAGATACCTTAGAAAAAATGCAGATAGAGGGGTCAAAATATGAACATATTGCAACTCCTCTGTATGGGTTCACCGGGCACGCAATTCAACCACTTGGACATATCAACCTGCCCTTATTTCTGGGTCATGGGATGTCTCGCATTACAAAGATGGTTAATTTCACTGTGGTAGAGGCACCTTCATCATATAATGCAATCTTAGGCCGACCTGCAATGAAGGACTTCAAGGCGGTAGCTTCTACCTATCATCAGAAATTAAAATTCCCAGTGGGTAGAGAAGTTGGGGTTTGTGGTGACCAGAAGACAGCCCACAGATGTTATGTGGACGAAGTAAAAGAAGACGTTAAGAGAGCTCGTCGGGAGGTTGGTTGTATTGAAAGAGCTGGGTATAGTGTTCCGAATGACAAAGGCATTCCCAGCAGCTTGGATGAAGAACCTGAAATAATTGAGCTCGTCTCTACTGATCAAAAAGTAAAAATAGCCAAGGACTTGGAAATAAATATTAAAGCCGATCTTATCTCATGTTTAATTAAAAATGAGGATATCTTTGCCTGGAGTGCTCGGGATCTAAGAGGAATTAGACCAGACGTGCTAGAACATCATTTGAATGTGCTCTCGGGAGTCCAACCTGTAAAACAGAAGAAAAAACATTTTGGACCTGAAAAGGATAAGGTCATAAGAGAGCAGGTGAAGGAGCTCCTTCGGGCAGGTCAAATTCGAGAAATACAATTTCCAACATGGCTCTCAAATGTGGTCTTAGTACCAAAGAGCTCTGGAAGGTGGATGATGTGTATAGACTTCAGAGATCTTAATAAGGCATGTCCGAAGGATTGTTATCCATTACCAAGGATTGATCAGATGGTTGATTCAACAGCAGGACATCAGTACTTGTGCTTAATGGATGCCTACTAGGGATATCATCAGATCCCTTTGGCTAAAGAAGATGAAAGATAAAGTTAGTTTTGTCACATCAGATGGGACTTTTTGCTATGTTGTTATGCCCTTCGGGCTCAAGAATGCAGGAGCTACTTACCAGCGTTTGATGGACAAGGTGTTTTCAAAACAGCTAGGCCGAAATGTGGAAGTATATGTAGACGACATTCTGGTGAAATCAAAAAGTGGCACCGATCTAATTGCCGATCTGACTGAGACTTTCTCCACCCTTAGGTCTTACGGGTTAAAGTTAAACCCCCAGAAATGTGTGTTTGGGGTAAAAAGCGGGAAATTCTAGGCTATATAGTGACAAGAAGGGGGATTGAAGCTAATCCAGAAAAAGGTGAGAGCTAACTGTGAGATGTCTCCTCCAAAGAACTTTCAAGAGGTGCAACGCCTGGCAGGAAAACTCGTTGCTTTATCACGATTTATTTCTAGATCAGCTCATAGAAGTCTCCCCTTTTTTAAGATACTCCGGAAGGCTGACAAATTTGAATGGAACGAAAAATGTGGGAAGCATTTGAAGAATTGAAAAAATACTTAGCTGAACTTCCCATTTTAGCCAAGCCTCTGCAGGCAGAGAGGTTATACGTTTACGTATCAGCAACTGAGGAAGCAATTAGCTCGGTTCTTGTCAAAGAGAGGGAATCAGAACAGCAGCCGATATATTACTTGTCTCATGCCTTGAAAGATGCTGAGCTGAGGTATTCGGAGACTCGGGCCTTATTTCCTATCCCATCCTATAACGGTGCTAACAAACAGCTCCCTGGGAAGAATACTCAGCCGTGCAGATGTCTCTGGACGACTGGTTAAATGGACAACTGAACTAGGAGAGTATGATATACAGTTTGAGCCACGCACAGCTATCAAAGCTCAGGCCTTAGCAGATTTTATTGCGGAAACTGTGCATCCCAAAAAAGAAGAATTATGGAAAGCATTTGTAGATGGTTCTTCTTGTAATGAGGGAAGCGGGATTGGGGTTGTGCTGATCTCTCCAACCGGAGAAGAGGCGTGTTTGGCTGTTCGACTGGATTTCCGAGCTTCCAATAATGAAGCATAGTATGAGGCAGTATTGACTGGATTAAGGGCTGCTCGAAATGTTGGAGCTAAGCGTATACATGTCTTCTCTGACTCGCAGCTTGTAGCCCAACAAATGAATGGCGCCTATGAGGTTAGAAACAATAAGCTAATCCATTACGCAAGTTCCATAGAAAAAATCAAGGAGGGATTTCTAGAGGTAACATTCAAACAGATCCCAAGAGAAGAGAATATAAAGGCCGACAGTTTGGCAAGAATGGCTAGTGCTCTCCGCGCTTGGCAAAATAGAGATGTGGTGTTTCAAATTGAGTTAACTCCTAGTCAGGATGTTCTGTCTGAATCTGTGGAAGAAAATGATTGGAGACAAGAGCTCTTAGACTATCTTATCAATGCTAAGCTCCCTTCTGATACCAAAAAAGCTTATAGACTCAAAAAGAGGAGTCAAAGATTCATATTCATTGAAGGAGTCTTGTACAAGAGGTCTTTTGCCCAGCCACTTCTGCGTTGTTTAGGTCCGAAAGAGTCAGACTACGTATTAAGGGAAATTCATGAGGGGTGCTGCGGAAATCACCTAGGATCATATTTCTTGGCAAAGAAGGTGCTCCTTGCCGGATATTTCTGGCCTACGATTCAGAAGGACTCTGCTGCTATGGTTATATCATGTGATGGTTGTCAAAGACATTCCAGGCTCCAGCATCATCCAGCTATGATGATGAAAGCTATTGTGGCGGCATGCCCATTTGATCAGTGGGGCATTGATATAGTAGGACCTTTTCCAACAGGTAAAGCTCAGAAAAAATTTCTGATAGTTGCCATTGATTACTTCTCTAAATGGGTAGAAGCAGAGCCATTAGCCAGAATCACTGAAAAAGAAGTCTTCAACTGGAAAAACATTGTTTGCCGATTTGGTGTACCGAGGAAAATCATCTCGGACAACGGAAGGCAATTCCAAGGAGCTCTGCTCAGGGCATGGTGTGAAGAGTTAAAAATCCATCAGGCTTTCACTTCTGTTGCGTATCCTCAAAGCAATGATCAGGTAGAAGTTACCAACAGGTCTCTGGTACAAGGCATTAAAGCTAGGCTGGGAAAAGCCAAAGGAAATTGGGTGGAAGAACTACCTAATGTTCTATGGTCGTATCGAACTACACCAAGAACGGGAACAGGTGAAACCCCATTCAGTGTCTACGGAAATGAAGCGGTACTCCCAGCTGAAATTGGAGCGGAATCATCAAGAGTGCATTTCTATGATGAACAAAACAGCGATAGAAGAGCTGCTGACCTGGATCTGATTGAAGAAGTAAGGGAGGCTGCGGCCATCAGAATGGAAGCCTATCGTAATCGTGTGACGCGGATGTACAACAGACGAGTCATCCAGAAAACTTTCCAGGTCGGCGATCTCGTACTAAGAAAGGTGCAAGAGGTTCAAGTGGGCAAGCTAGACCCTAAGTGGGAGGGTCCCTTCAAGATTGTTGAAAAGCTAAGCTCAGGAGCTTACTACTTAGAAGGTCCTGATGGGAAGATGTTAAAGAGACCCTGGAACGCTTATCACCTCCGAAAATATTACTCTTAGTTCAGGTCTTTAATTTTTTGCAAAAAAGACTTAGTTTCTGTTTTGGATGATATACTCTTTCGTTATTTCAATACAAAGTTTTATAATTTTGGCAAGATATTGTACAAGCAGGAGCAAGGGTTTTCACCCTACCTGAGGAGCACGAGCTCAGCCCTGGTTATGCCAGGAGCATGGGTGTGCAACCTACCTCAAGAGCACGAGCTCAGCCCTGGTTATGCCAGGAGCATGGGTGTGCAACCTACCTCAGGAGCACGAGCTCAGCCCTGGTTACGCCAGGAGCATGGGTGTGTAACCTACCTCAGGAGCACGAGCTCAGCCCTGGTTACGCCAGGAGCATGGGTGTGCAACATACCTCAGGAGCACGTTTACGACGAGCTGAGCCCTGGTTACGCCAGGAGCAAGGGTTTTACCCTACCTGAGGAGCACGAGCTCAGCCCTGGTTACGCCAGGAGCATGGGAGTGCAACCTACCTCAGGAGCACGTTTACGACGAGCTCAGTCCTGGTTACACCAGGAGTAAATGTTTGCCATTACATGGTGAATTATTAACCTAGGCCGAGCTACGTCTTGCTTGGTCCTACCTGTTTAATGTTTGCCATTACATGGTAAAGTATTACCCTAGGCCGAGCTACGTCTTGCCTGGTCCTACCTGTTTAATGTTTGCCATTACATGGTAAAGTATTAACCTAGGCCGAACTACGTCTTGCCTGGTCCTACCTGCTTAATGTTTGCCATTACATGGTGAATTATTAACCTAGGCCGAGCTACGTCTTGCTTGGTCCTACCTGTTTAATGTTTGCCATTACATGGTAAAGTATTAACCTAGGCCGAGCTACGTCTTGCCTGGTCCTACCTGTTTAATGTTTGCCATTACATGGTGAATTATTAACCTAGGCCGAGCTACGTCTTGCTTGGTCCTACCTGTTTAATGTTTGCCATTACGTGGTGAATTATTAACCTAGGCCGAGCTACGTCTTGCTTGATCCTACCTGTTTAATGTTTGTCATTACGTGGTGAATTATTAACCTAGGTCGAGCTACGTCTTGCTTGGTCCTACCTGTTTAATGTTTGCCATTACGTGGTGAATTATTAACCTAGGCCGAGCTACGCCTTGCTTGGTCCTATCTGTTTAATGTTTGCCATTACATGGTAAATTATTAACCTAGGCCGAGCTACGTCTTGCCTGGTCCTACCTGTTTAATGTTTGCCATTACATGATGAATTATTAACCTAGGCCGAGCTACGTCTTGCTTGGTCATATCTGTTTAATGTTTGTCATTACGAGGTAAATTATTAAACTAACCCAAGCTACGTCATGCTTGGTCCTACCTGTTTACTGTTAGCCATTACAGGGTAAATTATTGAGCTAGGCCGAGCTACGACATTCTCAGTCTGGTCTAAATAAGCTCCGCCATACAAAAATGACAAGAACGGTAAAACAGAATAGCATTAAAGAAAAGAACAATTCTGAGGAATTACAAAATTACATCTATAGATCAGGGGGGAGAGAGGCAGCTACTTTTTCTACATCTAGAAAATCCAAAGAGACGTCAGGCACAAGACAACCATGTTCTTTAATCTGGCTAAGACATCCCTGGAAACCAGCCTCAATAAAAGTAAGGAGTTTCTCCCCTACCAACTCCTCAGACTTTTGCTTCTCCTCGGCCGCCTCCTTTAGAGATTTAGCAAGTTCCTGCTCAGCAGAGTTAGCGAGCCCTTTAGCTAAAGCTAACTCATTACGCAGCTCCCGGAGCTCAGCCTCATGTTGACGCTTCTGGGCCTCCATCAAAGAGCGAGCCTAGGCCTCAGCGACGGTCTTCTTATCAATATGAGCTTTCAGCTCAGAGATTTCTTTCTCATGAAGAGATTTGGCCTCAGCAAGGGTGTCTTGCATATGATCAAAGACCTTGGCATCTTTCAAGGATTGTCTTCGGATGAAAGACGCCCTTGACATAAACTCCCCCATCAAGATCGTAGCCTTGGTCAGACGGCTCCCAGTTCGGGTCATCAGGTCCCCCCCAGCTCAGTTGGCTCATATAAAGGGCATCTTTCGTATTAGGCAGATCACGAGCCACAGCTAAGGCAACTGTGCTCGGTCCTTCCCCAACTAGTCTGACACCATCTCGGTAAGCCTCCATCACCCGCTCACAACACCTCTCCACACGAGCCTGTGCACCCCCTTTCTCACCCGTCGAAGGGAGATCGGACGGATCGGCACGTGCCCGAACTTTCCTCAGAGGCTGAGCTTCAACAGCAGTAGACCCTGACGAGCCCCCGGGAGCTGCCTGTCTTTTCCGGGAGAGCTGGGTTACATCTTCGGGGGGGGGGGGGGCTCTCACCTCCTATATCCACAATGGTGACTCCCTCGGTTGCTTGGGGTTAGCCCTGTTTTTGCTTCCTTTTCTGAATAGCTTTCAACACTAAGGAGCTCATAACTCTGTCTTCTGAATAAACAGATAAATAGTTCAGTCACACCGAACAAAAAACACTTGTGAGTAAAATAATTGTTAAAACATGCTAGAACAAGTACCGGCTCTCCCCCTCAAGGTCAGATCACCCGGACTCAGCCCAGCAAAACAAAGTAGTCCTCCACCAACAGCTTAGATGAATTAAAACAGTGACCTCCTATGGCTTTCATTACATCTAAGAAGGCGATGCTCTTTTTGAAATTTTTGGGAGGAGAGGGGAGAGCCGGGAGATGTTCAAGCCAATCAGAGCAGTAGACCCAGGGCTGAGAAGGCTTTACAAAAAAGAACTCATTTTTCCAGTCTTTGATTTTGCTAGGATAACCCCCAACAAATGCACAACCAGGTCGGCTGGTGACATACCAGGGGCCCTCATCCGATCTCTTGATATGAAAAAAATAAGAGAGAGTGGGGTGGTCATAAGGTAAGCCTAACGCCTTAAAAATAACTACTAGACTACACAAAATTTGGAAAGAGTTGGGAGAGAATTGGCTAAGGTTTAGCTGGTAAAAACTACTGAACTCCTGAAAGAATTCAGGAAGAGGAAAACGTAAACCCCCTTCTAGCTGACCACGGTAAAAGGTAAAAAAACCCTCAGGAGGTTGGTTGGATCGTTGAGAAGAGGAAGGGAATATGAACTCATAATCAGAAGGGGCTTGGCTGAGATGACGTATTTTGGCCTCATCTGACTCATCCAAGGCAGGAACATAGAGTTCATACCAAGGATAATTGCCCGGAGGCGACTCTGATCTAAGACGAGGGCTGGCCTCAGTCAGTTGAAGGTCGGGTTCAGCTGAGCTCCCAGCTTCCTGGGGAGCCTCAGTGCGCACCACTTCTTCAATAGGCTCAACTCCCTCAGGGAGGGCAATCACTTTGGGATAAAATGAGCCGTACTGATCTACCGCTTTAAGCTTCTCGCCAGTTAGAGGGGAAGGAAACAACTGACCAGGTGAAGACATTTTAACAAAAACAGCTGAGAAAAAACGTACCTAGGAGTTTTCAGAAATAAAAATGGAATGCTAAAGAGGTCGGATCCGATCTGTTTCGAAAATTGCAAAATGGACAATGAGGGACCCGGAACGGTATATATATAGGGAGACCTCAACGAATCCCGGCCGTTGATCCTGATGCGCTGTACGGTCTAGATTAGCCTAGGGAATCGGGCGGGGAGCCCAACGGTCGTAATTGTAGTTCGAAATTCAAATTATGTAGCCGTTATTTCCCGCCTAAATCAAGTTTTGCTATTTTGAAGAATTGGCTCTTCAGGACAACTCAGCAAATACGAGCTTCTGGTCTAAAACGTCAGCTCGACAGGGAGGGGGACTGTGATACCTCCTAAAAGATACCACCTGACGAGACGACCTGGCTCCATGGTATATTTCTCGCCTTTCTTCGACGAGAGCTCTCCTACCATTCCGAACTCTTTGTGACGTCCGACCTGTTTGGCCGACCCGTTGCACCTCACCTGTTGCCCCTCCGGTATCTCGGTAAGCGACCTCTTTTGGGATCCCGAGCTGATATGCCGAGCTCTTCTCATTTACCGGCTCTCAGCAAGGAAGCTAGTCCTCCAAGATACCTAGTCCTAGATCTGCGGAGCAATATCAGGGATTTGATTGTATCCACATGATCTTGACATATCTGGGTAAGATTTGGATAAACATGGAAAGAGTCCTTGCTGCAATACAACTCTTAGGTCTCCGCCTATAAATATCAGGTTTGGGGTATCAGTTAATCTCTCTGATTATTAATTATCTTTACCTACCGCATATATCTCCATATATTCAATCGCCTGACTTGAACGTCAGAGGGGATCCGTCGAAAAACTTCCGGCACCCTTCTCACTGTTATTTCGTATTTTCAGGTCATTGCAGAAGATCTTTACTGACATCTCTGCTATTATATTGAGCGTTGGAGAAGAAAGAGAGGTGAACCCCCTATCTATTGATATCAGCAAGTCACCGCAAATTTAGGTGATATCAAACATTTATTAATGAATGATGCCACTTAATGTTATTATATGTTTATTATTTTAAGAAAAAAATATATTTTAGATATTAATATTGATCTTTTAATAATACGAGTCATTTAATATATATATATATATATATATATATATATATATATATATATATATATATATATCATCCCAAAATATCAATGGAAATGCACGAGTTTGTAGTCTAAGAATGGTCTCGTGTAATGCGCAACAATTGATGAATTGTACTGCGTTCCGCTCCACTAGGCTTCGGCATCTTCACATTTTCAATATATGAGTCATATAATTCAATATTTTGTTTTTGTAGATTTTGAGTGCAAGATAAAAATGAATAGATCTTAGTGAAAACATCCTTTTTTTTATTTTAAAGGTAAGAATATATTTTAAAAAATGAATTTTGTAGAGTTTTTAAGTGAAATTTCAAAATATGATCATGCAAATGAATGCATGGGAATTTCGGAAAAAAAGAAGTCAAAGGTTACGATTCAATGTATTGTAAATGAAAGATAATGCAAATCCGACGACATTGAATAGTTAAATGCATAGATCACAAAAATAGTAATACAAATGTTATCTCTTTATAAGATACATGTGTTATTCCGTTTATTACTAATTTGTTTTTAGTTGAAACTTAATGTACTCTTAACATGGTATCAGAGCAGACTTTTAATGTGATTGATTATTTCGTCCGCATGCTCACTGCCATCCAAGTTATAAATCCACATGTTTGACTTATATATTCTCACGTGTGAGGTGACATGTTGAGAATTGTCTCACATTAGAATTTACAATATATATTATCTTTTTATAAGATACATATGTTAATCCACTAACTACCAAGTGGTTTTGAGTTAGAACCACGTGTATTCTCAACAAAGATGAATAAATTAAAATTGCGAGCACTTTTTCTTTATGGAACAAAAAAAATCAACATTTGAAAAGTTCCAAATTATTTGGGAAAAAATATTAAATTCGATTAAAGGAGATACTGGAGGAATTACAAATATAATGATTGAACAATCCATGCATTAAATCTGAATCCATTAGCATATTGCACAAGCGGATTTTAGGTTAGCTTAAAATAAAAATAAAAATAAAATAACATTACATATGATAGAAATTAGAACTTTTTATGAATTTAATAACTAAGGTTGTGTTTGGATTGATGTATTTGATGTGGGAGAAAGGATTTGATTTGATAATGATTTGGAAGATGAATTTCGAACATGTATGTATTTGAAATCCATCACAATTACTTTTGAAAATGTTTAACTTAATATACGGTGAATTTGAAATTAACTTCAATTTTGTTCATCAACACAACTTAAGCAAATTATGGATTTGAAATCCATCACTCCAAATACAGTAGTGATTAGCCGAAGAAAAAACACCAATTGGATATAAATCAGGGGTTTTTTTAATATCTAACTGGGTTTTATTGGTCGATTTTAGCTACATAAATCTAGTTAATACTTAATTTAATCTGGATTTTAATCTGTTTAATTCTAACCAAGATTGGCCATCTTCAACTTAATGATACCCTTTCTCTCTTGCATCAAATTGATTCAAATGATAAATTAAAATTCAACCAATTTTGGGCAGTCAATCAATTTAGACTTTATCCCATTAAGTGAGATCGATTATATGGATCCTTTTGATCCATATATAAGAAATTTATCAATGGTTATTATGATTAGCTACATAACGAACCATCATCATTTACCCGAAATTGAGAACGATTAAGGGTTTTGGTATAGTAACAAAAAGTAATATAAAGTTTGTTATTCGAAATATCTTTTGAGATACGATTGATGGGGTTTCATTGATGTCATCTTTAAGGACGGTGTCTTTGAGGATATTTACATCACACATCTGATATATGTGTACATTAAATATGTGATGTAGATAACCTCAAAGATACCATTATTAAGGACGGCAATAAGGCAATAATTGATGGAATGTGGATCACAAAAATCAAGTTAAATAAAACAAAACTCATAAAAGTGAAATGACAAGGGACAAAACATTTAATTCCATATGATTCGGCTTTCAAAGTATCAGATTCGGCTTTAAAAGAATCAGAACCCCACATGAAATTGTTATTGCTTCGATTCTCAACCCTCTTTCCAGAATCAATGGCGTTGATTTTTGCCAAACATATGGACCCCATAATCTTCAAAACAAAATGGTGTAAACCTTTCAAGACGTCACCATCCTAAATAGAAGAAAAAATAAATGAATTTATACAATTCAGTAAATATCATGGGGGAGGGAAAAATGCTGGGTTTCTTAAATAAATAACCTAAAATAAAAATATTTTTAACAAAATACCTAATATGGGGGTGTTACGAGGGAACAAATAAATCAAAAAACAGAAATAAAACAACACACCATTTTAATATGGAAAGCTCTCAACGCAGGAAAAAACTATCATGAGTAAAGAAGAAAATACATTATGTAAAAAATTATTACAACCACACTATTTTTATTATCACCTCAAACACATTCACAAAGTTTTCCTACTAGTGAAACTTTATAACATATAGTTCTCATTGTTGGGAAATCGACCCTCCAAATTCACCTCCCAGATCTGCATCTTTTTATGGGAAAGCAAGCAAAATGAGAAATAATAACACAATGATTTAATGTGAAAAACTCTCAAATCAGGAGAAAAACCTCCAGGAACAGAGAAGAAAATACACTATATAAAAAATTATTACAACCACATAATTTCTCTTCTCACCCCAAACACACCCGCAAAGCTTTCCCACTAGCCACACTTTATAACTCACACCCCTCCTCTTACAAGAAAGACACCTAATAAAATCTTTTCTAATATGGAAGCTCAGTCACAGCTGCAACCACAGAGCATACTAAGAATTTACTAGATTCTAAAACAAGAGAGAAATTTATGTAAAACCAAAAGTTGCTAGACAAGCTATTAACTGGTGCACTTAAAACAGGGGCCTCAACCCCCCTTTTATAGTTAAAGCTTTGCCCCTTTTCCCTTTCTTTCTCGATGTGGGATAAAGCCCAACCCAACAATCTCCACCTTGTGGCTTTGTCGTCCCACAACTCCACATCAATGAAGATATTCATAGCTTCTGATATCAACACTACAATATAATCATAATTCTCAATGTAGAGAATTACCATGCTCCATCATAAATGCATAGCCCACTCAGAATAAGTCATTCCAAGCATTTCAATTCGGCCCATGTCGAAAAATAACCTTGCTGAAAATTATGGTACAACTCCCACATTTTGGATCTCCCGGAAGTTAATCAGTCATCGACATATATTTCCACCACACACCCTGCATCAATGCCAAACCAATGCCAGTGTGCAAAACTGTGGACCCGCTAACAGTATACATCATTTATCATGGCAACTTGGAGACATCGGCATGCCATAAGGAAGCACATGTCCTTTTTCAGAGGACATCAAAAGAGGAGACAATGCTAACTTCACTATCCGCATCTTCACTTGCTGATATGGAGCAATTTGCCGAACCCGGTCCAGCTCTTGGATAATTTTTCTTGATGTGGCCAGGTTGTCCACATCCCCAACATGATTTCTTCACGGAGTTCTTCTTCTTCCAATTATGAGCCACCATTGCAAAACTTTCATGTGAGTCGTTACTCCCGCCAAGTCTCCTCTCTTCAGAAAGAAGCTTACTAGTAACCTCTGAGAAAATGATTTTCTCCTTCCCATGAATCTGTATCGGCTTCACGTGCTCATACGAACGTGGAAGAGACCAGATGAGTCTCAAGGCCTGATCCTCATCATCAATTTTAACTCCAATAGATTCCAGCTATGAAACAATGCCATTGAGAACACTTAAATGATCTAAAATCGTAGTACCCTCATTCATTCGCAATGTATGAAACTGTTCTTTCAGATACACCCGATGTGAGACGTCTTTTGTCGGATACAACTTTCGAGCTTTTCCCAGAATTCCTTCGCCGTAGACATTCCATGCACATTTGCAAGAACATTTTTTGCCAGACACAGGCGGATTGCACTTGCTGCTCTAAAATCCAGATCCTCCCAATTTTCACTGCTCATTCCAGCTTTGTCTGTTGCACCAGTCGTTCCACCAGTCGAACAAGTATCACTGCTGCTTTCGGGGAATGCTCCATCCTTCAACGCTTTGTGTAAACAAGACTGAATCAACACATCCCTGACTTACACTTGCCACAAGCTAAAGTTGATTTTCTCATCAAATTTCTCCACATCAAATCTGACTGCATTTGAAACTCTGCTTTCCGACATTGTCTTGTGATACTTTGATGAATTTTATCGTAGACCTGAATAGTACACACTAAGGCAGCTCACAGGAAAGAGAGAATCTCGATTTTTCCTAGACAGAACTTCAAGATTCCCAGGAAAATTGGTGGGGTCACAATGGTCCCACTTAAATACTGATTTTCCTAGAAAGAACCTCCTTAGTGAATACGTATTCGCCTACCACATCAAAGCTCCACCGCCGCAAAAGGACTCAGGCTCTGATACCACTTGTTGGAAATTTGACCCTCCAAATTCACCCACCAGATCTGCACCTTTTATGGGAAAGCAAGCAAAATAAGAAATAATAACAACACAATGATTTAACGTGAAAAACTCCCAAATCAGGAGAAAAACCACCAGGAACAGAGAAGAAAATACACTATATGAAAAATTATTACAACCACATGATTTCTCTTCTCACCCCAAACACACCCACAAAGCTTTCCCACTAGCCACATTTTATAACTCACACCCCTACAAGAAAGACACCTAATAAAATCTTTTCTGAAGTGAAAGCTCAGTCATAGCTGCAACCACATAGCACACTAAGAATTTTACTAGATTCTAAAACAAGAGAGAAATTTATCTAAAGTCAAAAGTTGTTAGACAAGCTATTGACTGATGCACTTAAAATAGGAGCCTCAACCCCCTTTTATAGCTAAAGTTTTGCCCCTTTTTCTTTTCTTTCTCGATGTGGGATAAAGCCCAAACCAACACTCATCTTCACAAGAAAGACAACGAAATAATTTTATCTAAAACCAAAAATTGGTAGACAAATTATTGACTTATGTATTTAAATTAGAAAGCCGAGACCTTCTTTTATATCCCATGAGTTGCTTATTTTTTTCTCCAAATCAAATTCATTCATCTAAATCAATATTTTTCATACAAATGAAACGAAGTGAACAGTCTTGTTAGTAGACCCAATAGGAAGTTTCTGAAAAAAAACAAAGAAAATAAAGCACAAAAGTTTCTCAAAGCTTTTCTAAATAATTAAACAAAGATATAAATAAATAATTAGGTGGCGCGAAATTAACTGCCGCCTCGTCCTCTGGCTGGCTCGTCTACTTCTCAACGCACCTTAACTGAAGATTCTTCTTGGAATTTTTCTCCAAAAACAACTGTCAATGCTTCGACGTTTACAAAATTGATCGAGAGTCTAGAGAAATTCGGTTAATCTTCGTTGCCGGAAAAAAACTAGGGTTTTTTTTTTTCTTTTTTTCTTCTCTATACGGCTGATTACTGCTTGATGTATGTAAACTTGTGTCTTCAGTTGAAATTTATCATGGAAGGAATTGTTTCTGCAAATTTTTTTTTATCGTTTTTTATTGAAATCATTTGTATGATCTTCTTTTGGATTGCATTTTTCTTAATGAGTAACAAGTCTTCTGTTTGATTTTTCAACACGTGACCTCCGAACTCCGTGTTTAAGTTCCCATATTCAGACACTTAAATTTTCCGTGTGTATATATGCGCGGGTGTGTGAGGGGTTCTTTGATGAAGATAATATTCCAGCTATTCCTTCTCCTTTAGATGGAAAGTGGTTGGCTAGGAGGACCTACGACAGGGGGACAAAGCAACGCTGTAAATGTGAGTCTTACTTACTGGATATGCATGTATATTGCGTGGGGTGGGGGACTATGTTGCAGAGGCAGCTCCAGAACAGCTAACCATGGTATTCCCGCGAGAGGGACAAATGGTTGGGACCACAAGCAAAAGAGGGAAGAAGAAAAGGAAATATGGTATAAATGACAACTAAAAGCAAGTGAGCAGGCTTTCTTATCCTACATATTTTCCCATTTCAGATTCTAATTTTCCCTTGTTCTTCTCCAACGCTTTACTTATTCTGAAGAGGAATGCCTCTTACTCTCTCATCTTCTTTGATATTGTAATTTGAATTTTTTGTTGAACTTTTCTTATTTCATTTGATAGCCTCCTTTTACTTTTGCCAAGGTGTGCGATATGCCTTAAGTTGGATTTAGCTTGATTGTCTTGGGAGACCCATTTGTATTTGTTAATTGAAGTTATCCAATTCAATTTTGTTGAGATCTGGTTGTCTTTAAAGATGTATTCTTTTGAATATATTTCTCTGTTTCAAGGTTCCCTTTACTTTTCTTTGATCATTTTCCAATTACCATCTTACTTTTGACTGCGAGTATGTGTTGCAGCTATTGAGCACGGAAAGGATCCTCCTTTTAGAGTGATTGGTGTGATTAATATATTGATCGGGTTTCGTGAAAGCCTGTTGAAAAGTATGATTACAGTTTCAAATAGCATGTGAAAGAGACATCAATGTGTTCTCATTTGCTCAATTTGGATGGATGTATGTGAATTAGAGCAAGCATTAGAGAAGCAATCTACATCTGATGCAACCAAACCTCCACTGATTCAAGCTGTTTACAAGCACAGAACCCTCCGCTCCCGAATCAGAGAAGTTAGTTCTAGGTACAAGTCACCCACACCATGCACTGGACCAAAACCCTGCCCTTCGCCCAATGCCAGCAGGACATCGCCAACCACAACTGTATCTCATCCGAAGAGGGCTGTATCAGCAGAAAGAAAGCGCTCCCTTGGACCATCATCACCACCCAGTCCATCTCCATCAACGCCAGTGCAGGATACATCCTCAGAAATGCTACTGGCATCAAAAAAGATTGTGGTCGATAAGTTGCAGGAATCTTCAAGGCCATCTACTATACGGAGTCTCGGTGTTTCTTTTAAATCTGATATCATATCTATTCCTATAAGCAAGAGAGAAAAACCAGTTTCACATACTCCTACTGACCGCACTCTGAGGCCTTCATCAAAGATAGCTCATAAACAGGCTGAACTACCTGCTTCAAGAAAACCCACTCCAGAGAGAAAGAGTACTCCAAATAAAAGAAATAAGTCTTCGGGTAAATCAGAGAATTCTAAATCCATTGATAGTTTACCTGCTCATCTAGTGGATCGACGTCGATGGCCAAGAAGAGTAAGCGGAAGAGCAAGTTCTACTGCTTTGAACACAACTATCAATCTGACTGATAAGATAAGCAAAACTGCATCTTTATCGCATTCTGTTAAGGCTGAGTCTTACCCCAGGAGAATATCTTTGGATGGGACAATTAAACCTTTACAAATATCTGCCAGTAAGTTGTTAATGCTAATAACCTGCTGTGACAGTGGCAAAGCTATGTTAAATGGATGCTCATCTGATGATAGTTCTATGATTACAGAATCCGTGTGGGGCGTCGTCACCTTAATCCTTATTTGTAGGTTCAATTCAGTCAATCACATTCTTTATTTGTCAGGATTAAGATCCTATCACTACTGATCAAGATTTTTCACTATGTCTTGCGCTTACATTATTCATATACATCACATCTTGTATATCATTTACATAGCACAAATCATCCAATCTCGATCGATTTCATTCCTAGCAGTAGAAGGTAGACTCACAATCCCGGCTTTCCCCAGCTATGAGTCCCTGCAGAACAACCACACAACACATGAGTATATCGAAATGATGTTTACAATTCAACATCGATATAATGCATAAAAACTGGATAAACAACTTCCTGTAATTTCATGCATTTGTAATACTCCTTCTTTGTTGTTCCTGTACATACCCCTTGTACATACCTCAAAACACAATATACATGCTCAATATGTCATCACATATTTCAGTCAATATCCTGTTACAACGGGTCGATATGATATGTCTCTTAGCATATTATGTCAGTGGCGCAGCCTCCACGTCCCATATTAGCAGCACATGTCATATTTCCGTCCTCACACGTTATAACAACCAAAACATATGTCAACAAGAGCATATTTCTCATGCCAAAGCATATGCTCAACAGTAGTATACTTCTGGCATCAACTAGATACCTCAACAACAGTACTATAACAGCCAAAACATATGTCCAACAAGACCATACCTCTCCCATGGCATCATCAATCTCATAATCATATAGAAACAGCCAAAGCATATGCCCAACAATGATATACCTATCACATCAACGTTTTCATCATCATATAGAAACAGCCAAAGCATATGTCCAACAATGGCATACCTCTCACATGTCATCAACGTTCTCATCATCATATAGAAACAACCAAAGCATATGCTCAACAAGAGCATACCTCTTATGACATCCACGTTCTCATCATCGTATAGAATAATCATAAAACCAATCATATGCCTCAACATCATCGTGCCTCACAGCACCAATCACATATGAGATTCACAATAATCTATGCCTCAACAGCATCGTGCCTCACAGCACCAATATCTTACTAAACAAGATATCATTATCATATCATCATATAGAAGAACCACAATTGAATATCAATACTCGTACGTCAACACGTACCTGTTGTGCTGTACAACATATATAAGTGTAGGCGTCAATGATTAACTGCATCTCTGTCATGTCCCATGTGATGGTGATACATGAATACCAACAATATACCATGTTAAAATAGGCTTCACCATCAAACTTTCCACAAAATATAACATTTTCAACAAATTCATCCTAGCGATCGATCGGTCATTTCTAGCGATCGATTGCTTCAATTTTTATAACCCTAGCGATCGATCAGTCATTGCTATTTAAGTCCAATTTTCACAAAATGTTATGGCCTCTTAGCGATCGATTGATACTCTTTCAACGATCGATCGCTAAAGCTCACGATCGATCGGTCACATGCTAGCGATCGATCGCTACAAGCATAAACCACCTTAACTTTACCCTTGTCTCAGCGATCGATCGGCACGATGCTAGCGATCGATCGCTAGACAACAGAAATTTCAGAACATGGTGTTTTCATGTCTATCTTCTTGGTGCTTCTCATACACCACCATTCATTCTATAAAAACTTGGTCATAGTATTACCTAGCATCATATAAACATCTTTCCATCATATTACAACTCATTTCTTTGCATTATATCATGTATCAACTAGTTCAACAAGTATTCAACAAGTATAACTTTGAATCCACATCAACACCAACTCATACACCATACTTTTCTTACTAACTTGACAAGAATCTGAACTAAGATTAACTCTTACTTGATTTCCAAGCTCCAAGCCAAAGCACAAAAGCAAGAACAAGCAAGGATTTTAAGGAGAGCAATCTTGGAGAGATAGTAGGTGTGCTATGGTGTAAGTATGTTTTACAAATCTGATTTGTAGTTTATATAGTAACCTTCAAATTCACATGTACATGCAATGGGCATATCACTTGCAAATGCATGTAATTTCATGTAGAGTTGTTATTCAACTACATTGACTCATATCCTTCCTACACATAACATAGTTCTTTTGCTACACATTCACCAAACCATGTACAACATCGATTTATTATTTCCAACTATGTTTAAGGTATTGCAACATGAACATTTTTCATTTCATCGTATGTCAATGACTCCCACTCGGTTCCACCAGTTTCACCCGAATCCGAGTCCACATCATACCGTAATTATCACATAATTACTCAATAATCACATCAAATATGTTCAAGTCATATCGAGGCATTACAATCCGTCTCTATAAGTTCACCAAATAGAATGCTATTGGTGACACCTGCAGCAAGAGCTCAATCTTTTCTAACTCCTGGATTGCGCCCTCCATCGCCCTCAGTATCCGGAGGGATCTATAAAAAATAACAATTTTAGTGGAATGAATCTTAATTTATTCATTGACATGTATCAGTATTTATAACCTTACAATTTACAAGGTAATTAGCTACTAATAAGGATGATTTATATTTGCCTAAAATACAAAGATTACAAGGCTTAATCTAAGGAACATATGTAGACACTTAAACTAAGGAATGTATGTAGATGTATCCTTAATACAAGCACCATAGACTAGTGTCTAGAGAGGCATTAATAAATTTTCAACTAATGTTCAAAGAAGATAAATCAACACCCCAACCACTTGAAAAAAAAAGTTATTTCGCTCTAAATTGGGGTATTCAGCCATCCCTTATTTGGAAACTAAAGGTGTTTCAATTTTTAAAATGTAATTAAAAAGATATGCTGAAAGGTATTATGAAGATTTAAAGTAGTATGAGGGTAAGATCAGTCACTAGATCATAGTAAGTGCCCCTGGAGTGGAACGAATACTCTCCACGATTTGTAAGATATTTCTACAACAAGTACAATAGTTACCAAAATATATAAAAGCCATAAAAAAACATTAGTGTCAGTGCTTAAGAAAGTTTTTCAGACAGAAGCCTTTATCTCCTGATCAAGCCTTGATTGGTTCGCCTTCACTGTAGAAACTGCCGAACTGACTTGATTGAATGCAAGATTCCTCAGATTAGTTACGAAGCAAAGGGTAAAGAAACATCAGGTTCACACTCAAGATTAATATAAAATACTGTTGTCTTGCAATTTGGCTTCAGACATACTAGTGCATTGTTGTTATACCACAGTGAAAATCCAAGCTCGTTTATAAACAAGCTGAAAATCACATTCTCTGATCCCATGTTAGACAAAACACTCATGAAAAACAAATAATTTGCCCAATATACCTTTTTGCAATGCTGATCTAACCTGTTCAATAGTTACTTTATGATCAGTTCCCTTAATCTACAAGTGATTTTAGGGATGAGAACTGGGTTTGAACCCGAAAATAGTATGTTTTTGCACTGAAATTTAATCAAAAGAGTCATGAATCCATCTAACTCTCCAGATGGTTGGACTACCATCATCTCTAAATGTAAATTATTTTATCGACTTATTAAATTGAATATTTTATTCCTGACAAAAAGAAATTTTTTGAAAATCAACTACCCCTGCCACATTAAAAACTTAGCAAGATAATATTTTTAGGAAAAAAACATAGTAACTTGAAAAAAAAATTCTAATTCAAGAAGATTGATTAATAGCATACCAAGTCAAGCTCAGCATATCAGCCATTTGAATCGCCTGAGCTTTTGACACTACTCCCACCTAAAGAAATTACAAAATCATATAAACCTTCCCTGCGCACAATCATTTCCTCCACGTATATACATGATAATACAACCGATCTCACCATTTTCTGCTGCTGATCAATAAGCCTAACAGAATCTGACCTATTTCAAACCACCCACACCGAAATCAACAATCAATGAGCACATGTATGTACATATATACTCAAAATTGTAACTATATCCCTTAAAACACATTGACAGGTGGTGAAAACAATAGCCCATCAACACATCAAAGCATGTAGCCAATCTCCACTAACCTAATGGAAGACAAGTCGAGGGCTTCATCATCATCTGACTGGAACGTTCTTGAGGACCCACCACCACCTCCGTAGCGGGCGGAGATGGCGTTGGCGCCTGAAGAGGGTGGCAGACGGACAGTGTCGCTTAGGTTGTGGAGGCGGAGAGAAGAGGTGAGAGGGTGCATAGAAGAGAGTGGCTTGAGGGGTTTGGAGATGCATGGATGGTGGAAAGTAGTGGAGAGACCGGCCATGGGAGGAGGAGGGAGTTTCAGAATCAGTCTTCCACATGCAGCCACTTCATCTTATCCACTCAATTTTCTTCGACTAATTTCCATCTGTAGGTAACCACGTATTTTTCTGAATATAGAGGTTTTGACAAATAATAATAATAATTATTATTATTATTATAATAATAAACAAACTATAATCTATTACTACACAAATCATTTCTAAATCTATAATTTATCAAACAAATTGTAAAATAGAAATGATTTTGCTAAAGACAAAGTATGTATGTCAATTTGAAGTATCTATAATACAACATTAAATATGGAAATATTTATATACACTCGGTTTGAACCATACTTATATATGAACTTAATAAAAAAAAACACAACTTTTTAAATAAAATAATAATAATAATCATAAACAAAGCTCAATCATATTGAGTTGATCCATAGATAGTATCCACACCAAATCATACAAGCATTTCCCCTTAAATTGCCACCTTCAAAATGCTAATATAATGCTTATGGTTTTTTTTCTTTGTTTTCTTTTATTTTTTACACAGCCCAAAAATTGATAAAATCATTTTCTCTAAAAACATGAATTTTCGATTTTAAATCAACATGTTCAATTTAACATGAAAGTAGTTTGAGGAAATATATATATTCATTGATCATTTATGAAGATCTTACAAAAGTGTAATACAAAGGTTAGGTTATCAAAAAATAAGTTTCTTTGAGAACAGACCCGAGCTAGTTAGATGGTTGTTTTAGATGTTTGTATTAAATGACCGATGCACATTGGCCATTTTATCCACCGACAAGGAGCTGACATGACAACTCGATCCAATTTTATAGTCAATCTTTAACTATATTTTATGATTAATACCAGAACAATTATGTGATGTGGCCCTCGAGTCTTATCGGCACCTCCGGTAATGAAGCCCCAATTTATTACACCCCGGCAATGGCACACGGAGGTATCAGGTATTTACCTAATTCATTACAAAGAAATATTTTGATGATAAGAATTTCAACCTATTTTTAATGTTTTTTTAAAAAATTGTCACTGGTAGTGGTATGAGCTAGAAAATTACTCTTGCAACTAACTGGTGAAGCTAAGGTCAAAGAAAATACCTGTAGAGAATCTCTCAAGAGGCTATATATTGAAAGAAAATTACGAACTCTGTTTTGGTTGCATAAGTTTTTTTTTCCCTTTGTCTAGGGGGCATTGCCAATGAAGAGTGTGAAGGAATTAAGGATAGAATGAAGAGATGTGTTTTAAAAAGTTGGAAGAAACTAAGTATTTAGGTTGTTAGGTTTATATTCTTACTTCCGTCATCTTATATGCTAGTTAAAATCGCTACTTCTTCAGGAACCCCTTTTCCGATGTTTAATTAAGTCTATTGAATCCAAACGTCTGAATATGGGATGATGATCCTCAATCCCTTATAACAAAATGAAAAGGACGTTCACATATCATCGCTATCATAAGATTAGACATTATTCATGTTCTAGCAATGGAACTCAAACACATGAAGCATCAAATTCTTAGTTTGTCAGTGCCTACGTCAAGTATTCGTTAGTTATTAAACGGAGTTTCTTCCACTAAGGCATGTTGAACTGCACCAGTTGGTGGAAGCTGGACCTGGACTCCTCATTGGTATCATGTAGCAATCAAATATGTTCTATTTCTTTCCATTTATTTGATTTTTTTGCAATAATTTAATTTACATTTTACTTGTACTTTTTCCCAATAGGCTGTATTTTTAATATATACAGGCACACATATTAGCTTCATTATCTAACATTTGACATCATAGACATTTCAATGTTCTGGATTGCTTGGGTAGCAGAACTCGATTCCGTAAGTTTGAAGGCTGCAACCTCTTAAGCTCTCCTCCTTTTACTATCAAAATTCAGTGAGATTTCATTCTCTCATTTATAGTGTTATATATTTGTCATGTAAGGAAAATCATGAAGCATTTATTGTATGATCTATCGCAAATGCAGGAATAATTATATGCCAAAATATGTGGTCTCTCATATATTGTTCAAAATTTTTATGGGTGTGTATCTTAGGAAAGTAGTAAGCAAAAACAACAAATGGCTTTGTATTAGAAATGTCGAGGCGAGATTTGGAATCTCTGTCCTTAAGACAATATTGCCCTGCTACGGTGCTAACAGTTTACTTTGGCAATTTGTCTCCCAAGATACAACGACTATGATTTGTGATAGGAGCACTCCAAATCACAAATCCTTTAAATCACAAAGGTCTAAAAACGCTCAACCATAACAATGATGAAGACTCACAAAATTACTCAAATTTTGATCTTCAAATATGATGTGAATTTCGAAAATCCATGTTTAAAACAAGTGGGGTTATGTTATATATATAGTAAACCAAAAACAAGTCCGGATGGACACCATTTGGAGGCACTATATCGCCAAAAATCGCACCATAAACGTGAATGGACATACCATTTCACAAAACAGATACAATGCTCGATCGATCGAGCTACTGTTCACGAAGGCACAAAAGTTTCTGGCCCGCTCGATCGATCGAGCATTAATTTCTTTTCACAATTTTCCAACATTCCCCCACATGAATTAAATTAATGCATGTATGCAATTGAGCACTTTTAACGAACTATTATGGCATCTGGAGAGATAGCTTGCGGCTTTGTATCTTCCGTAGTAGTATTCAATCGGATTTACTTGACTTAATAATGAATTTATAGTCTTGAACTATTTAGTCGTTGGTGTAAACCAAGACAATTGAACATACACCATAATAATTCTAATCTTCAAATTGGTTTCTTATGGTTGTGTTCGTTTCGGCCATGGACCACGGTTGGTTTCATAAGTGCTTTTCATCTTTGAAGCGGTCACACTTCGCACTTACGTAGATGATCTCCTAGAAGAATATCCCGCTATACTCCAACATGTCCTTATATTTCTTTTCACAATTTTCCAACATCATATACATGGGTGACATTAGATAGTCGTTCAGTCGCCCATAATATCCTATGCATTTAATTTTCCTACATAATTTATGGTAAAAGTCTTCAACTTGCACAGTGTAGAAGTTTTAGATGGCTGTTTTGATGCCAATCGACCATTAAAAGTTAACCTTATGCAACATAAGTATCGTGAGGAGGATGCATTCTCCGTACAAATCTGAGTCATTTAAGAGTTCCAATCTCAAGTAAAAATTAAAAAAAATTAAGATATCATTTTAGCTACTAAAAAATGCAGTCTGACACTAAAATGAAATGGCATTTCACCTTCCTGAAGTCTTGATGTAGCAAAGAAACCTTCTGGCTTATCTATGTTCAAGTACTTCAATCCTCAACTAATGAATTGAGCTGAATTTCATGTCTCATTTCTTCGAGATCTATTTTTCGTTACGATTTTCATTAGATCGAATGGACAAATTTGAGTTTATTATTCAGCAGTTAGATTTTTAACCCCAGTGTGTGTGTTTTTTTTTAAACAGAGGCCTCTCCTATTGTATATTTATAGTTGGAGAGGCCTACGTTTAAAAAATACACACACTGGGTTAAAAAAAAAAACCATGTTTGGGTAAATGTTATGATGCACGGATACTCCTAAAATTTTTATGGTCACGTATCCGATATTTTTCGGATACCGATAATCACAGATACTTGCCCGATACGTATCCGATTAAGGCACGTGGCGTATCTGAATTAAAAATTAATTTTTAATTTTGGTATACTTGTCTAGATACTTCAAAATACTTCAGATTCCGACATATCGGATACGCCATGTGAAGTATCCGAATTCGAAAATTATTTTTTAATCTCAGATAGTTATATGAATACGGCCAATTTC
This sequence comes from Haberlea rhodopensis, assembly GCA_907163345.1. NCBI lineage: Eukaryota > Viridiplantae > Streptophyta > Magnoliopsida > Lamiales > Gesneriaceae > Haberlea > Haberlea rhodopensis. Next base: position 315,755 of record CAJQUN010000292.1, read on the forward strand.
TTCTTCTTGTCGTGAGAGAAACTGGAGTACTTATGAATTTATTTATTCAACAAAGAGGAACCAAATAACACTACAACGTGTCAAAGATTTGATTTGCATTCATAGCATGTCTTCTTTCAAGGAAATCTCCACAATATATATGTTTGAAACATGATTTCTTATAAATATTTTGATATATATATATCGTATCCAAATGTATCGTATCTTATAAATTTCAAAAAATCCTGTGCAATCATATCCATATCCACGTATCTGTATTAGTACATGTAAATGTTTGTGGGGAATGAAAAATTTTGAGTTTTTACTGTACATGTCAAATAGTACAAGATTTGTTTGGTAAATGTTTAGAATCAAACAAAGTACTGACAGTCTGTTTCCTCATTCTCCACCACAGAATAATTCTGTTGAGTATACCAGCAGAACAGAGAAGAAAGTGATTTTTGGCCTCTTTTTTTTCAATTAGGGAAACTGGAGTTTGAACCGGTGAGATTCGCTGCTTCTGCAACATGATTTCCCTGCCAGCTGCCAAAATGCTAAGTGGGATTGTTGGGTTTTTGGCCCATTACCTGTTGGGCCTTAGCCTTCCTTCTTTTATTCTTCTGTTTTCTCGAGCCCTTTTACTTAGCAGATTGTCTCTTCACTTGCTCTTCACCCAGAAGCTTCTCGATCGTGTCTCCTCGGCTGGACTCGCTTGACCGCGTTTTCCTTGGGACTTGCTCCCCTTCTCTTCGTCTCCCTTGCTGCTATTAATCATGGATTTGTTCCATGATGAGGTAAGGTCAAAGTCTGAAATACTTTGTGTTTTTCGTTCCCCCCCCTTTCCTTCTTTTGCGTCTCTGTCGTGGTGGTTGGCCGTGAGCTTTCTTCGTGAGAGTGGTGGTGGTTGCCGTGAGTCTTGACCTTTGTGGTTAGATCGTGGTGCAGCCGTGTGGTACTGTGAGTGCCGTGCATGAGTGTATGTGGCCGTGGAGTGTTCTGCCAGTGTGTGTAATTCCCTTGCTGGTTCTCCTCGTCCGTCGCCTACTGCTGGTGCTTCGGGCAGTGTTCGCCAGTGTGTGTGTCTCCCACCTTTTGGCTTCGATACCTTGGTTCCCCGGTGACGATGTTGAAAGGAAACCCTGCTCGACCTGAGCCCTAATTCATTACTCTTGTTTAGAATTTCAGTTTATAGTTTAATTGTGAAATTGTATACTGTGATTGCTTCGTTTCTTGATTGCAGGTGATCAATCGAGATTGAAAGCGGAACGTACACCTTACAGTGGTATCAGAGCGTTCCGTGCCTGGTGGAGTGCTCGGTTGGTCTCGGGCAGTGCTCGTTTGGTCTCGGGCAGTGCTCGTTGGATGTCGGGCAGCAGCAGGAGTGCTCGGGCAGACCTCGGGCAGCGACTGGAGTGCTCGGTTGGTCTCGGGCAGTGCTTGGTAGGGCTTCGAGCAGCGGCTGGAGTGGTCGGACAGCGGCTGGAGAGCTCGGGCAGCTACTGGAATCTCGGGCAGATTCCGGGCAGAGTACTTCGGTGCTTCGGGCAGTGTGATTTCGTCACCCCAGAGCTTTGTCTTTGGGTAGTAAGTGATTATTTTAACCTTTAATCATTTTACCATTTTGTTTCTAGGTGTTTGTGTCCCTTACCCGTAGGAAAATCTCTATCTGAAAGCCCCATGCTCGTACACCGTTGAGTGTATTGTGATCTTGTGGGTGATAGCGATTTTTCCTTCCCTTAGCTTGATTAATTCTTTCATATTGTTTTGTGCCTTGTGGTCCTTGCTTCTGCTGATTGGTTGTTGAAATTGTGTGTGCCTCTCTGCTTATTTGTGATGGCTTCAATTTCTGGATATAACCTTGAACCTTTTAATGGAAAATCTGATTTTTTTATATGGCAACAAAAGATGAAAGGAATTTTAATACAGCAAAAAGTATTTAAAGCTATTGACGGTAATTGGGCTGAAAACATTACAACTGCTAAGAAACTTGAAGATGACGAATATGCTTATTCTTCTATTATCTTGAACTTATCTGACTCTGTGCTCAGGAAGTGTGGTAAACTATCATCTGCTAGAGAACTTTGGGAAAAATTAGAAGAAATGTTTACTGAAAAATCTTTGCCTAGTAAGCTTTTCTTGTTGGAAAAATTTTTCAGATTCAAGCTAGACTTGAACAAAGACGTAGATTAAAATTTGGATGTGTTTACTAAGTTAATTCAAGATATTAAATTGACAGGAGATAAGAACATTGACGACTATTCACCTATTGTTCTCTTAAATGCTATTCCTGAAAATTATAGTGATGTAAAATTCGCCATTAAGTACGGTAGAGATTCTATTACATTGGATACTGTAATGAACGGCTTGAAAAGCAAGGAATTAGATTTAAAAGTTAACAAAGGTAATAGACAATCCTCTGGTGAAGTTATGCACGTTCGTGGTAGATCACAACATAGGCATAATAACAATAACCAATATCAAAAAGGTGATAAAAGAGGAAAGAGTAAGGCTAGATCGAAATCTAGGCCTAGTAAGAGAAAATGTTACAATTGTGGGGACCCAAATCATTTCATAAAAGATTGCCCTAAAAAGAAGAACCAAAATAAAAATGGAAATCAGACAAATGAACAAGCGAACAATGCTTCTACCTCTGGGGAAAACATGGGGGATATTTTTATGGTGACTGAGTTATGTGATTCTGTGAACTCTGTGCTTTCATTACCTGTGTGAAATGAATGGCTTGTTGATTCAGGTTGCACTTATCACATGACACCACTTAAAAATTTGTTTTCTAGCTACAGAGAAATTGAGCATGCTTCTGTTTCTATGGCCAATGAGAAATTGTGTAAAGTTTCTGGTATTGGTGATATTTGTCTGAAATTTGAATCTGGTTATTCTGTCACTTTGAAAGATGTTAGACATGTTCCTGCTTTGTGCAATAACTTGATGTCTTGTGCTGCTTTAGAGTCTGATGGTTATGAGGGTAAATGGGGAAATGGTTGCATGAAAATTATGCGGGGGTCTTTGGTAGCTTTTAAAGCTGAGAATAGGAGGAATTTGTATGTTTGCAAAACAGTCTGTGATAAAATCTGTGCTAATTCTGTGTCAGATGATTTAACTGATTTATGGCATAAAAGGTTAGGTCATATGAGTTCTAAAGGATTAGAGATTTTACACAAGGATGGTTGTTTTGGTAGGGATAAATTGTCTTGCATGACTTTTTGTGATTCCTGTGTGTTAGGCAAACAGCAAAGAGTTAAATTCCCTATCTCCCCCTTCCCCAATGTGACTAAGTGTTCTGATATACTTGAATACCTGCATGCTGATGTTTGGGGACCTTCACCTGTCCCAACTCAAGGTGGTAATAGGTATTTTTTGTCTATCATTGATGATTACTCTAGAAAAGTGTGGATTTTTCTAATGAAGAATAAATCTGATGTTTTTGATAAATTTAAAAACTGGAAGATTTTAATTGAAAACCAAACTGGAAAAAAGATTAAACGACTTAGGACAGATAATGGAATGAAATTCTGCAATATCTTGTTTGATGACTTGTGCTGTGAATCTGGGATTCTGAGACACAAGACTGTGCCCTATACTCCCCAGCAAAATGGTATTGCTGAGAGGATGAACAGAACTTTACTAGAGAGAGTTAGAAGTATGCTTGCATCTTCTGGACTCTCAAAGAAGTTCTGGGGCGAAGCTGTCGTGACAGCTTCTTATTTGATAAATAGATCCCCTTCCGTGCCTTTGAATGGTAAGTGTCCCGAAAGTGTTTTTTTCTGGTAAGAAATTAAATTTTTCAAATCTGAAAGTGTTTGGTTGTTCTGCTTTTGTGCATAGGAAATGAGACAAACTTGAACCTAGGTCAGTTAAGTGATTCTTTCTTGGTTATCCTGAGGGTGTAAAAGGATATAGGCTTTGGTTAAGATGTGAACCTGGTTTTAAAACTATTATAAGTAGGGATGCCATTTTTAATGAAACTTAAATGCCTTGCTTGCTTCCATCTTTGCCTGAATCTGACTGTGAGTCTGAGACTACACCGAGCAAGGTGGAGTCTTTGCCTATTGTTACCCCTGTTATTGAAAACGGTGTGCTCCCTGATATGAATCATGAGAACTTGCCTGTTAATGAACCTGATTTGCATGAAAATGTTGACGAACATGTGCATAATGAATTGGTTGCTGATGAACATGAAGATCTGCATGATTATATGTTGACTAGGGATATAGTTAAAAGAAATGTGAAACAACCTACTAGGTTTAATGATTTTCACCTCACATCGCATGTTTTCAATATGTTTGAGTCTATTGATAATTGTGAGCCTAAGACCTATAATGAAGCTTTGAAATCTAAAAATGCTGAGCATTGGCTTAGTGCCATGAAAGATGAAATGCATTCTTTAGTTGTGAATCATACATGGACTCTTGTACCTAAACCTGTTAATTGCTCTTTGGTAGATTGCAAATGGTTATTTAAGGTAAAGAATGAAGGTGATTCTGTTAGATATAAAGCTAGGCTAGTTGCAAAAGTTTTACTCAAAGAGAGGGTATTGACTATACTGAAATCTTTGCTCCTGTTGTTAAGTTTACTACTGTGAGAATTTTATTATCACTTGTTGCTCACTTTAATTGGGAACTTAAACAGATGGATGTTAAAACCGCTTTTTTGCATGGTGACTTATATGAAAAGATTTACATGAAACAACCTGATGGTTTTGTTGACTCAAAGAACCCTAATCACGTTTGTTTTCTTAATAAATCTTTGTATGGCCTAAAGCAGTCACCTAGGCAATGGAATAAGAAGTTTGATGAATGCATGCTTACCTTAAAATTTAAAAGAAGCTCTTTTGATCATTGCTTGTATTTTAAGGATAAAATGCCAGTGCCTGTTTTCTTGTTGATTTATGTGGATGACATGTTGATTGCTAGTCCTTGTCTGAAATCCATTGAGCATATTAAGAACTGTCTAAGTGATAAATTTGATATGAAGTTCTTAGGAGATGCTAGTAGAATCCTAGGCATGGACATTGTTAGAGATATGAAGGAATCTACTCTCTGGTTAAAGCAAACTTCTTATGTAGAGAAAATTTTAAAGAAATTTTCCATGTTTGATGCAAAACCTGTTAACGTGCCCTTAGCTGCTCATTTTGTGCTAAGTAAAGATCAAAGTCCCAAAACTGATGCTGACTTTGATGCCATGAAAAATGTACCGTATTCAAATGCAATTGGTTCTATAATGTATTTGATGGTTAGCACTAGACCTGACATTGCTTATGTTGTTAGCTGCTTAAGTAGATACATGTCTAATCCTAGTGTTGTACATTGGAATGCCGTTAAGTGGTTGTTGCGATATTTGAAAAACACTATGCATTATGGCTTATGTTTTTCTAAATATGCTGATGGTGTTAAGTTGAATGGTTATGTGGATTCTAATTATGCTAATGATAAAGACAATAGAAAATCTACTACTTCTTATGTTTTTACTTTGTGTGGAGCATGTATAAGTTGGAAATCGCAGCTGCAGCATATCGTTGCCTTGCCGACAACGGAGTCTGAATATGTTGCTGTAACAGAAGCTTTGAAGGAAGCTGTCTGGCTGAAAGGTTTGATCTCTGAACTTAGCTTGCTCGAAGGTAAGGTAGAGGTATTTTCTGATTCTCAGTCTGGTATTCAATTGTGTAAGAATCCTGTTTTTCATGATCGCACTAAGCATATTGATGTTAGATTTCATTACATTAGGGATGTAGTGGCTAAATGATTAGTTAATCTTGAAAAGATTCCTTCTGAATATAATCCTGCTGATATGGGAACTAAGTGTTTACCTATTTCTAAACTTCAATCATGTCTTAAAATTTTGAATTTTGATACCGGTGATTGATTAGTGTTGCTAACTATTTTGATAGTTTATAACTGCTGTGTGCGTGTTATAGAATTGTTACCCCGGTTATTGACTTTAACCTCTTTGTGTTGGTTATTGTCTGTATTCTTTGTCTGTGCTGTGTGCTATGACAAGAATCTGGTCCACACAATGCTTTGTGTGTTGTGGGGACCCTTTGGGCGATGATGAGTCATCTATAGGGTTTTCCTTACGTCGAGGTGGAGCCGGTATTGTGCCAAGGTGGAGATTTGTTGGGTTTTTGGCCCATTACCTGTTGGGCCTTAGCCTTCCTTCTTTTATTCTTCTGTTTTCTCGAGCCCTTTTACTTAGCAGATTGTCTCTTCACTTGCTCTTCACCCAGAAGCTTCTCGATCGTGTTTCCTCGGCTGGACTCGCTTGACCGCGTTTTCCTTGGGACTTGCTCCCCTTCTCTTCGTCTCCCTTGCTGCTATTAATCATGGATTTGTTCCATGATGAGGTAAGGTCAAAGTCTGAAATACTTTGTGTTTTTTCGTTCCCCCCCTTTCCTTCTTTTGCGTCTCTGTCGTGGTGGTTGGCCGTGAGCTTTCTTCGTGAGAGTGGTGGTGGCTGCCGTGAGTCTTGACCTTTGTGGTTAGATCGTGGTGCAGCCGTGTGGTACTGTGAGTGCCGTGCATGAGTGTATGTGGCCGTGGATTGTTCTGCCAGTGTGTGTAATTCCCTTGCTGGTTCTCCTCGTCCGTCGCCTACTGCTGGTGCTTCGGGCAGTGTTCGCCAGTGTGTGTGTCTCCCACCTTTTGGCTTCGATACCTTGGTTCCCCGGTGACGACGTTGAAAGGAAACCCTGCTCGACCTGAGCCCTAATTCATTACTCTTGTTTAGAATTTCAGTTTATAGTTTAATTGTGAAATTGTATACTGTGATTGCTTCGTTTCTTGATTGCAGGTGATCAATCGAGATTGAAAGCGGAACGTACACCTTACAGGGATATTGGTCATTTGGAAAGTTCTTCGATGCACCGGGTGTCAGAAACACCAACACACACATGTACCGAAGAAAAATCTCATTTGATAGTGATCAATGATAGTATTGAAACAATATATAAGCACATAACCAGTATTACCTCATTATTTCCCTAGAATCAGCCAAAAGATACCACTAATTCAGAGCAACAAGTCAAGGAAACATTCTTTGTTACATGCAACTGTTCTAACATATTGCTTGGTATGGTTACAATACTTGGTACACCAAACTAGGAAACCTCTTGCGTTAGGAAATGCACAAGGCCATAGACTGAAAGGGAGTTGAATACCAGTCACCTCTTGAACATTTTCAGTTGCCTCGAGAAATCTAAACTCTCAATACAACAGGATCCTTCCATGACATTTTCCGCTTCCCCACGTGTGATGAACCCTCTCCTATATTACGGCAGATGGATAACTTTAAATCGATTTGTTGCTCTTCGTTTCCTCTGATTAAACTTTTCTTGGCTTCTTCAAATGTTGCTAGCCCGGCGTTGAATTGGAATTCCTCCTCCCCGGTCTAAAAAATGAAAGAAAAAATTATCACAAGGTTTTTTCAAGAAAATTTGAATATTACGACCTGAATAGAACTAATTTATATATACCGAGATCTCATTCAAGTCGAATATCTGAGGTCGGCTAGGCAAAGAAGCTTCTTTCCCGTTGAGACTACCATCTAGATTCAAATCAAAAGTCGTGCTCGAATTCCTCAGAGCTGCCTCATTTGTACCATGAATTCTTGCCTTATGGTTTAAATCAAGAATTGGGTTCTGAGAGAAAGTATCTTTCCTGCTAATCTTTTTCCTCTTCTGGTTCACACCAGAGACTGTAATCAATGTGGGCCGAGCGGCCTCATTTCCAACCTGTAGTATTTCGTTATTATGGTGATCAATCACTGTGGAAGCACTACGTAGAACAGCTTCCTTTTGACAATTATGTTTCTTCTTTGGCTTTAGTTCTGGAATTGGCGGTAACCTATGGAAAGTTTCTTTCCTGGTTTTAGTTCTCTTATGTAGATTTGTTGACTGTACATGATTTGTCTCTAGTGATGAATTCATAGACTTTGTTTTCACAAGGAGCTCGTATCTTCGCTGCAAAAATCTGTTGATTGTAAAGGAGTCAAACTAGTGAAACACAGTCAAACTAGTGAAACACAAACCACTGAGTCTTAGAATAAGAGAGACCAATTAGTTAGATTCAAGAAGTGCAAAATAGCGATTTTTAGGAAAATGATAAATGAAATTTCATATTTTTTTACTGGGATTATTGCCTCCTCTCACCTCCTGAATTGGCTCCCGACAGTATGATCAACTCCACATTTTATAGAAAGAGAATAATCTTGAAAAGAAACAACCAAACTTGAAAAAAAAAAAAAAGAATTATCATCCACAATTTATGAAGTTGGGAGGAATTGTAAGCACACATAATAGCGTCGATGATATATTTATCTAAATAAAAATTAATTAATTTTTTCAAAAATAACTGATCCGGTTCCGGGTTCTGGATCAGCCCGGAACCGGATTCGTTTTGTCCGAAACCGGTAAGATACAGGATCCGGAACGGCCGGACCGGTTCGGAACCGGTTAGCCCGGTTCCGGACCGGTTAAGCAGCCCTATTCCCAAACGATTCGAGAGCAATTTATTCAGTTAGATTGCATAAGTTACGGAATTAGGTGACTAGTTTCATACCGAACTTCAGCAGCAAGTATCAGCTTTCTCTGTTTTGCTGCCACCAATTTGCTTTTCATTACAATATCTTCCTGCAACATGATACAATTACAACTCATTCTCATCTCAGATATGAACTTACGACTTCCGAAGCAACATAGGAATCTGAATGTTTGGGGAAGAAATTGAAACTTGATTTTAATCGACATTGATATTTGTTATATATAAAATCCATTATAATTGTTTAAGCAAGAGCTCACATTGAAAGGGGATAAGAAATCTCCCAATATCAAAAGTATCCAAACGATCAGAATGGATTTGAAATCAAATATTTGAACTCGTTGATTTCAAAAGTCTTCAAAATCCAAATGCAACTCAAAAGTTTGTTTGGATGGAATGATTGCATATGGATAGAAAGATGCGGTGGATTTGGATTTCAAATAATCTAAATTCACTATAATTATTTGATGAGTGAATCTCAAATCATGAATTTCAATCCTTCAACTTCAATTTTAAGTTTTGAACCAAGACAAGGTACTTCAAATGCCTAGTCAATCCATTTCTTCTAAATTTACCCCTCAAATTAAATGATTCAATCCAAACACAAACACGAAGGAATTTAAAATCCATCATTCAAATCCTGTCCGTTTAGGTGAATTTCAAATCGTTCCCTCAACATTCTAAACTTTTTATTGCAATCATTTCCCAAAGTGGTCTCTCCTCAAAAGCGATTTTGTCAATCCCAGAGCAACCTGAAGTAAAAAACTGGAAAGAAATTTTTTTGAAGCTACATATCTAGAGAATATGAGGACACCACCCACCTTTTAAAAAATAACAAAACAAGAGGCATTATAATTTCTACGAAATCGAGCCGGAGAGGGTATGAGCAATGGAAACATCATCACTTAGGCAGCAAAGATGCACTACATCATTCCATCATATACATGAACTTAATAATTATTTCCAAAAGTTGAATAACCAAGAAACTTGAATCGAAAAATAAGGGCATTGACACCAAATCATGTAGATCAAATACTTTAAGTGAAGTCTTTTACCGTCATCAATTAGACAACAAGCATTCACTCAGAGCGTTTATCTTATATACACCAAGCTTATTAAACAAAAAAAGAGAAAGGAAAGCAACCCAATAACAGGCATCAAGAAATCCAGGGCCAGGTAACAAATTAGGTATATTGAATAGAATACATCGGGATAAGTACTGAATCATTTAACTAAACTTCAATGTTCAGGGCCTCTGTCCCGTCGGGGAACGATATGGAGAAGATTAGCATGGCCATGCGCAAGGATGACAAGCATAAATGTTCAGGGCCTCTCAAATTTATCTAATAAAAGAAAATCCTAATAAATATTACAAAGTTGAAAGAAATTTGATAATCAACTGGATTTCACGCACAAGGAAAGTCAATAGCGAAACACACAAACTAAATCCCAAATTAAGGAAAAGACCCCAAAACTTATGAACGATTCAAAATCCAAAATAGAACAGGAGAAGAACCAACTTCTGGATATCAACACAAGAACGAGAAACAGAGAAATTTATACGAAATAATAGGTACTCAATCATAATTTCGAACAAAAACAACAGATAAAGCAAAAAAACATATCCCCACAAGAGGGGGGAAAAGCGAGGCTGTCTAAAAAATGTAAGGAAAGAGTCAGAAAAGACCAATTCAGTGAAAGAAAACAGATCAATCCCACCATAAGAAAATCTCAAAACCACAAAGAAAAACAAATTGAAGCCTTCAAATCCAAGTAAGCCATACATTCGAGATCAAACAAACAGCGAAATCTGATCAAATAAAGCACAGATCTTCAAAATAACAAAGGAAAATCAACACCCACAAAGGGAAAATCATACCCTTCCCAACTCCTGATAGTCCTGTATAAGAGCCTGATGCCTGAACCTGGACTTAGCATCCTCGTACCCTCCCCCGCCAAAAAAAGGCGCTTGACTCAGAACCCCCTCTTTACTCTTCCTGGACATCAGATCCCAGATTAAATCAAACCCCTTTGCCGATCGTGCTCTTGAAAATAATCAGTTAATAATTTTGAAAAAATTGAAGGGCTCACTGTGAAACAAACAGATAGAGATGAAAACAATAAAACTAATAGATGGTGATAGGTATGAATAGGGAGAAAAGAAAGGGCAGGCAACCAATAAAGAGAGGTGGTTTGAATGTAAGCAGATAAAGAAAAGATAGAGTAATAGAGATGTAGAAAGGACAGGAAGAGAGAAGAAATTGAGGGGGAAGGTGGGAAGGGTCTTTCTTTGCTTTTCCCCTGTTTTCTCTGTGAAAAACTCTGACCAATGCAAAGGCCGAAAAAGCCCACACAAAATAAACACATAATTGCATGGGAAGACAGTGAAGTTGATGATGAAGATGGGAGATGGCAGAGGGCAATTGTGGGAAGAAAAATCCGCCTTTTTGGTGCTGTATATGAAGTGGGATTACGTTAATTTTGAGGAATTCCGAAGACTTTGCTTCCCATATTTTCTTGCTCGCACATAAATAATGGTCCAACTGGGCCATTAGATAGATGGTTTGGTACCGTCTGGTGTCTTCTTTTTCTTTTATTTCTGCTGTGATATATGCACACAAACGTGTACGTATACTGGAGGAGAGAGAAAGGAGGATTTTGGATGAGATTGATGATGGAGGATGCTGCAAAAGCGACAAGCAAAGGAGAGCTGGATTATTATTAAAGATGAAAGAGAGATTAATGAAGGGACTTTGTCTCTGTGATATTTTTTTTGAATCTTTCTTCATTTATTTTGTTAGACCATCTTTATTCATGTAGTTAAAAATAACTCACACTACCACATCAATAATTTTTATAATTATTTCATTCAATAATTTTATATCATCTTTATTATTATTCACTTCAACTTTAATTAATATGATCTATTTAATATATTTTAATATATTCTATTTATATTTATAATAAACCTTAAATATTTTAAGTTTATTTATAATATAGCTTATGTTACTTGATTTTTTATTTTTAAAATTAATTAAATACTTGAAGCTATCTAAAAATTATAAAATATAAAAATTAAAAATTATATTTCCGTATTATTTAATTATACAACAAATTATTTTTTGGGACACATACACAAAAATCCACAAAGCCAATTTTCTTTTCAATTTTAGTCTCTAATCCATGAAGTCGCACTCCTTATTTGGCAAAAAAAAGTTATTTTCAACTCCCTATATTATTCAATTGATTTCAATATCCTTCTTCTCCAAATTTCTATCTCTCTCTTTATGTAAACCATCTTATCTTTCTTTGCCCAATTTTCTCCACCCATCTTTACGTTAACATTCTTCTCTAAATGCTTATATGGAGAGGTGGATTGTTGTCATGGTCTGATGTGAACGTGGGTCCTGTTTGTGAAGGGATAGATTCTTGGATTATGGGCTAGGAGAAGAAACATAAACATTGATGATGGTCTGTTGTGCGGAGGTGTGTGGTTGGGGCTTTTGTGCTCAGTGATATGTGGAATAGACGGCGTAGTTTCCATGCGAGAATCTCTAGATTGTCTTTATGCTAATTTTTCGTGTCTTTGATCTTTTCTCTTCATTTATGATGACGTGTTATTATAATTTATATTTGAAGATTGAATTATCATTGAATTCACTTTGATTTTATTAGCTGTAAGAGGAATAGTTTTAATTTATTAGTGTGAAGAATTGTAGATTGAATGGAAAGTAATGGTAGCAAATTCAAGCATATTTGTGTGTTTTGTTCATTGTCTCATTGTGATTCTCATGTGTTTTCTTTCGAAAAACCTTTTTATGAACAATGATTTTAATTGATCAATGAATATAAATTTCTTAGATCGCACTCTCTTTGAGAAGTATAAGATAATGATGATGATTCTCATGTGTCTTTTTTACTCGCTTTAGTTAAAATCTTCTATTGAAGCTCTATGTTTCTATCAACTTTTTTGATGGTTATATAGTAGAATTAGATCAATTATTATCTGTTAACTATTAGCTTTCATTGTGGTAGCATTAGAGTAGAAAAATATTGGGTGTTTAGTTTTATGTCGCTCTTCCTCCAATTCATCATGGTTGCATAAGATGTGATTGTCATTTATTTTTATAGTTTTTTTTTCAGATCAAGCTCACGCAATCTGGTGGACGTATGTGGGAAGTGATGATGAAGTTATTTATTTTTTTAAAAATTAATCCATGTAAAGATGCAAATTTGTGGCATGGAATTCCTTTTTGAAGCTTGACTTTATTTTCATTGTCCCCCTGTTGTTCATGTGAATGGGTATTATACTGCAAACCTCACTATGATCAAATTTTGCAAGATGGCTAGAAGATTGGATCGAGATACAAGTGTTACTATTGATTCCTAATGATTTTGCCTTTTAGTTTTGTGTTTTTGATGGTGAGTTCTAGATTCAATCAAAAGATTATTGCGTTTTTGGTGATGATTTTGTTGAATGTTGTTTGAAGCTTAACATGTGAGTTTTTGGTGTAATAAAACCAAGTCATGTTATCCACAGATTATGATATTTAGTACCACAAACTAGCTTATATAGTACCACAAAACAGTATATTTAGTACCACAAATTGTATAATTTAGTACCACAGATTATGTTATATAGTACCACAAATTAATATTTTAATACCACAAATCAGTTTTATCACATATTAGCTGATATAGTACCACAAATCAGTATATTTATTACCACAAATTATGTTATGTAGTACCAAAAAGAAGTTATTTAGTATCATATATTAACTTATATTGTACCACAAATCTGTATATTTGGTACCACAAATTGTTATATTTAGCATCACAGAGTACCTTATATAGTACCACACATTATATCATTTACTACCAAAAATATGTTATTTAGTACCACAAATCAGTATATTTAATACCACATATAGTGAGTGTTTGCAAATGCTTTTGCAAACTGCTTATCAGCTTTTCAGATTAAAAAAATAGAATTTGATTGTTTTATTTTATTGCTTCTGTTATTGCTTCTCTAAGCATAAGCAGAAAAAAACAGAAGCTGAGAAGCATCTCATGACATGCTTTTGACTGGTTTTAAGTTGTTTTGTGATAATTTTGTAATTAATTGAAGTTATTAAGGTGATTTTTTATTTAAATAGCAAACACTCAATGTTTTTGCTTAAAAACAATTTTTTCAACTTTAAGCAAAAGCAACAGAGAAGTGTTTTGAATAAGCAATTGCAAACACACCCATAGTACCAAAAATCAACTTAAGTAATACCACCAATTAGTATATATATTACCATAAATTAATATATATAGTACCACAAATCTGTATATCTAGTATCGCATAATAGCAACCAATTATGTTATTTAGTATCAAAAAATTATTTTATTTAGTACCATAAATCAGTATATTAGTACAACATCTTAGCTTATATAGTACCGCGGATCAGTATATTTGGTATCACAGTAACTTATACAATACCACATTGTTATTTAGTACCAAAAAAATATGTTATTTAGTACCATAAATCATTATATTTAGTACCACAAAATAGTATATTTTGTTAGGATCGGAGTAGTGTTTAGAAGGGGGGGTTGAATAAACACTAAACTCAATTTCGATTCTCCTTTTTACAGCATACTGTTAAGTACTGCAGTAGGTTCTCAATTGATAGCAAGTTAGCATACACTAGTAATAGTGCGGAAGACACTTGTGAGTTAAAGTACTAAATGATAATATGCAGCAAGTAAATGACACATGATATGTTTTGGAAGTTCGAAGCACAACGCTACTACGTTTGCCCTTCTTCATTTGCAGGAAGGTCACACTAGAAGACTTTGGCTTACACGTTTACAGTATACAACCTTCTTAACCACTCACACAGCTTGACCTAAACTCCTAGCAATACAACTCTCTCAGTTGCTTACAATGTGTTTTATAACACTCACACAAAAAGATAAATCTCTTAAACTTTGAGTGTTGATATTCAAATTCATAATAAAGCTTCTCTGTTGCTCTTGCAAACTTAAGAATGTTTCAATAAATGTGTTGAATGCTTTGCTTGAATGAAGTTGACTTATGAAAATCAAATATTGATCACGTTGTTGAAACTTTCTTCATTCTTCGCTTTGACGTATTTATAGACATAGCAGTCTAACGACAACTTTTCTTCAATTTGAAAGATCTGTGTAAAATCAGCTTCCTGATATTCTTTCAAATTCTTTTGTCTTCTCAACTTCGTTAATCAACGGCTATCTCAAACTGACACTATTGGTGGCGTTGATGCGGCGCTCTCTTGTACCTTTGTCAGAGTGAGTTTGTACTTGTTTTGTCTTATTGCTTTATACGTCAGCTGACTTCTCATTCACTGTATATCTGCTGGTTATATGGTCAGCTGATGTCCTTTCCATTTTCTGTTGTATATTTACTGGTTTACTTAGTCTGATGGACTGAAGTCAACTAATAACTTTTTAGACGTCTGCTGGTACTCTTGTTACAGTGGACGTTCACTCTCTGCGTCCGGTAGATCTCTTTCAGCTTTTCACTCGGTGGATGTCTTTTAAGCTTTTCACCCGGTAGATGTCTTTTAAGCTTTTCACCCGGTAGATATCTTTTAAGCAGTAGATGTTTGTGATCACCAAACATAGAAATATTTTTCAAACGTATTTAGTACCACATATTAGCTTATATAATACCACAGATCAGTATATTTGGTACCACAAATCTGCGCTTGAGCGCCCATGGTTCTGCTCACTATAATTTTTGGCAGATTGACAGGCGCTGGAGCACCTCTAATTCTGCCTTGGAGGTGAAAATTTGTCAGCTTGTATTTAGTACCATATTTTAGCTTTTATAGTACCACAAATTAATATATTATGCACTCAAATCCTTAAACCAAACTCGATTTAAATCGAAAAAGGCAGTCTCAAATCCAAAATGTCACAGTTAGTTCAATTATTAACAATCATAAAAAGAACCGAGCATCACAAGAAGTACCCACCGGAGAAAGCAATCATGGACAAATCCTCGGTCGACTACCCCGATTTTGACCTGTTATTACTCAATAATCGCCTTAGGCGGAGAGCGAGGGAGAGAGAGAATACTAAAGAATTCTATAATAGTAATTGAAATTCTACTGAAATTTTGGATATCTATAGATTTTTATAGTGTTAGAAAGTCAAGTTTGAATACGAGCTGACTTTTTAAAACTCTAGGAAAGTATATTTTAAATACCACTAGATTTCTATGGAGTATATAAAATTCAAGATTGAATACATTTAGATTTTTAAAGCCATTAAAACTTAATAAAAGCCTTGCATAAATACACACACTTAATTATTAAGTTCTACCAAATAAATATTCAAAGTACGATACGAACATATGAGCTCCTTCAATTTCTAATATGGTTAGTATTAAGCTAATTAAATCATAACCAAGTCTTGAATATGAACTAGTTTTTATGTGAACGTTGTCTCTACCGATTTCTACTAGAGTTGAGCAATATAATATTATTCAAATCTATTGAAAATCTCGAGTCGTATTGTTTATATCTTTAGCTTGACCATTATATATGTTTTTTTAGGGTATGAGGGGCTATATATTTTTTCCGCATACTACGAGACTTGAATTCGTGTATCTCCAAAGAGTATGTGAGCTCTTACCATTTTATATGTTACGCTATTATATAATCACCATTGGAAGTCTGTTATGCGGTCTTTCATTAAATTGATTTTGAGCCTCTAATCTATGTATATAAAATATTGTGGGAATCAATATTATGATTGTTCGTTCTTCAGTTAAATGAAACTTGATAGATTGAATCAGTTTAAACAATCCTGATGTAAAATAAAGTAAATCGGAATAAACAAACAATATACTTACAACAACAATTTATAAATTGTTATTGTCTTCACAGCAGAAATATGGAAACAATCATGGACGATGCCACAACAAGTTGTGTGCCCGTAAACTCAAATTTGTCTGCCTATGTAAGCTTCTTGCCTCCTAGACAAATGAGTTACAAGGTACAACGCACAATCACTTATGTTCGGATTGAAGCAGAATTTCGAGCAGACTCTTTCGAACACTAGTATTTACAACTCTCTCAAACAGAATGTATGAATGCAGACTCAATTTTCGAATGATTGAATAATGAAGCTGGAGCAGCTTCTATAGCTGAGCAGCAGACCTTCCAAAGGTCAGAAAATTAAATGGTTGTGCTTAGTGGAGTAGTTGATAAGTCTCAACACTTAACATCATATGTTAAGCCTCACACTTAATATCAGATTAACTCGGCAATTAAGCTGAAGTTACAGGAGGTGAAAGTCAAGAATGTGACCTTTTGTTTGATATGCGGTCTCGCTATTCTTTCTTTGTTTGCATTCAAAGGTCTGAAAAATCAATATTCCAGAAATCCGAGCTTAGCCGAGCCGAGACGAGCGGACGGACCGCCACGCAAGGGACGTCCTTCTTTTTCGCATTACTACACTTTATTGATTTATTTCTCAATATACACGAATCTCAATTGTTTAAAAATCTCAACGTGGGATTGTGCTTTGATTTCTCCTACAATGATATGATGACTTAATATTATAGGAGATCGTGTAAGAACGAGCACATAGCTAATACTCTATTATACATAAGAAACTTATGAATGGTAAAAAGGGTGACGCTTGAGCAACTGTTAAAGTTGCTGCCAATGTGACCTTGAAGGTCACGAGTTAGAATCACGGAAACAACCTCTTGTATTGCAAGGAACTGTTGCGTACATTAGGCTCGAAGTGACCCGATATCTTCCCGTACCCCTCACATAACTGGAGCTTTAGTTTGCCCTTTAAACTTATGACCAGAGAAAATAAGTTTAAAACCTGAGTTACATGAAATAGAAAATATGTAAAATGAAAGATAATTTTGATATTTTGATCAAATGGGGGTAAAAATAAAACTTCATAAAAACAAAAAAACTTGTCCAATTAGTTTCATCCTCATTTCCTTGATAAAATGATAAGGAGAAGGCTGTCGGGGTTCGAATAAGAATCCGTTTTCTAAAAGATCCTGAGTTTCATACTTTGGTGGGTCTCCGAGATCCTTTTGATGACCTATGTTGTGTTAAAATAAAATACTTTCTAAATTTTTTTAAAAAATAACATGCCCTCTATAAAAGGGTGTGCGGAAATTCGTGTTCATTTTTTAATAAAAAAATAAGGAATGTATATTGCTTGATATCGTCTCAATAATACCTGGCAAAGACGATATCAAACAAAACATACGAGATATAATAGTTTGAGAACGAGTCAAATTTACTTATTTGTGTCCCCCATGCTTGAGAGTAATACTGTAATTAAATGTCTGTATGCACAATAAGCCCTTTTTCTTTCGGAAGGTGGAAGAAGAATCCCATTATTAATTGGAAAATGTTGTATGGATCCGGTGTGAGCTTTATTTATGAACCAATTCAATATGATTGATATATTATTATATGTATTTTTTATTTAAAATATTTTGTGTTTTAATATTGAGTTGGTACATAAGTGGAATTCAACCAGGTGCATATAAATATTTCACTCAATTATAACACAAATCTGGAATTTTGTTTAACATCCCTTTTTTTCTTGTAGACGCGAATGCTTCATTTGGCTATCGGTTGATTAACATTATAAATTTTGTTTTGGAATAAATAAATCCATCAAAAAATAAGTAAATTGAATTAGTAAAACATTCACAAGAGTTATTAATGAATTTAAACATTCCCACAGTGACTTTTGGTTTAAATAAATTTTAAAAATCGAAATCATTTGAATTGTTGTCGGGATTATTATGATTTTGTCATTAGTTGATATTTTTCAGTTAATGGAATTTTTTAATTAGTAAGTAGTGTTAATTAATTAATGGTTGGTTTGATACCTGTTTGCTGGATCCACTCTGGCATGGCATGATTATTCGCATATGGCGTTTCTAAAAATACTAGTATGAATCTGGTTTGGATCCTACTTATGGACCAACTCAATATGATTGGTCTAACATGATCGATGTGTTAATTTATGTATTCTTTTATTTAAAAGATGTTTTGTTTTAATATTGAGTTGGTGTATAAGTAGATTCAAACATGATATATATAAGTGTTTTCATGTTATTTCTATGAGGAAGATATTATAACGGTGTAACTCTAATATTGAAACTGTATAGTAACTCAAGCGCCACACTTCAATCGCTTTTCAAGCAGCCAAGCAGGGATAATTATTGCACTCCAATAATCTCCCTCCAAATAATTGCACTACATTGCAACTCATAAGAATCGAACACGTGGACCTTTGTTCTGATACCAATTGTAAGATCAAACACTTACCACTTTGTTAAAAACTATAGCTGGTTATAACGATGCAACTCTAATATTTAAATAGTATAACAGCTCAAACGTCATGATTCGATCGCTATTCAAATAAGAACAATTATTACACTCCAACACATCTGTTACACTTATGTCCGGTCGTTAAAGAATTTTGATAAACAAACGATTCTGAGTGGAAAAGATTTTAAAATAAGGTAATCCAAAAAGGAACATGATAGAGACCGATTCAACAGCTAAAAGTAAAAATGATTTCTGTATGTTAGAATGCTTATTTCACTGATCGCACTCCACTTGTCAAACATGTAATGATCTCCAACCCTATTTTATTCAGTCCCCTAATATAAATTCACTAACAAAAAATTATCAGACAACAAGATAACAAGAACAAAACAAAACTAGAAATCATGGTAGCACCAGGGAATGTGAATCCAACAGGAATGCGGGTGCCACCGCCACCAGGGCAGGGCCAGCCAGTGATCAAGGCTGCCGGAGCAGCCACCCCCACAATTGGCTCGGATGGAGCTTACCAAGGGTCGCCACGAATGCCTGGGGCAAAGCAGCATAACACAGAGGTTCTCCACCAGAGGAGCAAGATGCCATTTTGCCCCGCAAGAATGGCGGTTGGCGGGTTTGTGGTTGCAGCCATAATTGGCTATTTCACCTTGTACTCCAAGAAGAAGCCGGAGGCCACCGCACTTGATGTTGCGAAAGTCGTCACAGGGACTGCCACACCGGATAACACTCATCCCCGGAACTAAGATTGTTCAAAGTTATAATTATATATATCATGTTCATCGAAATTTGAGGATCTAATGTTGTTAATTGTGTTCTAGTAGATAATTTTTTGTTTAAAAAAAAATTTGTAGCCATTGATAATTGGCATCATCATGTTGTATTGAATTCTTCCCCTTGAGAATTAGATGTAATTCTTTTGTAAATATTAATAATTTTGATATAAAATTATACTTTTAATACATTTTTTAAATAAACATAATTGGTTACACATATGATGTGTGTGCTTTATTAAATGTTAAATGTTAAGTGAGCTCTTAAATTTTTCTAAACTAAATGTTGCTAAAAAAATTATAATAGATAAAGCCATGAAAACGGATATGATTATGATGTTGAACAAACAAGTTTCTTAAAAGAGCAAATAAAGCAAATAACAAAATACTGAAGAAAACAAGGGAATTTGCAGGAATAAAGCCAAACTTTAGGGTGTCCTGAATTCATTCTTGAGTAGGCGCTTCGATAAATCTAACCGTGCGAGGAAGCATGAATTCTGCAAATATAGGATAGTGCAACGAAGGATAATGACCATCAATGTTGTCGCTAACCACCTCACACGAGACAGGGGTCAACGATCTGCCTCTGAAAAGAATCCAGTCGACATGAAGATCTTGAGTTTGTCGATCCCAACAAAGACAGAGCGCTCGAAAGATTAACTTTAGGAACTCAAGAACCCCTTTCTTGTCACCTGATAACAATTTACAAAATGAAAAGTATTAATGAAGGACCATGTTTTGCGTTTAAAGTTATAGTTGTTAGTCACCTTACAACTCAACTTTTTTTAATCATTTAACAGCTCGAGCACCACTTTTGGAATGCCTTGTTAAACAGGCAACCACAAACTACTGTGGAGGCAATTGATGTTGCCAAACAATCAGACTTCAGTAGTAGTGATGCCATACCTTTAAATCCATGGTAAGTGTGAATTAAGGAAACATTTTTCCTGGTACGTGCGTTGGGCCAAGCATCCCTCATATCACCCACAACACCATGCTCCCTGTGAAAGAAGCAAATACAAAACAAGAGAATGCAGAGCTCCAACTTGAAAAGTTGTTCAGATATCACCTGCTGTCTAACCAATTTAGTTGTAAATGCATTTTGTAGGAGAGGGAGGAAGGGGAGGGGGCACGAAATGCAAGACAGTCTGATATTTTAAAAATTCTGTATCAGTTCTTACTAAAGTCCAAGCTCCACAAGGGACTTCACTTGGACTCTCTAACTGAGAGTTTCTTTCGGTTTTATGAGATATTCACCATAATCATAGTACCTTACAGATTTGGGTATGGCATGAAAAAGAGAATAGGTGTCAACAGAAATTAAAATGAACACCAGGTGTCATGCAAGGGGACAACTATGCAGGTTTTCCTGGTCTAAGAAGTGCGTGAACAAGTCAAGTGTTGCATATCCTTCTTGTCATACCGCTGAGATGAGGTAGGACAAAAGACAGATCACTGCCATAAGGCAACATCATGTATCATCAATAATTAGTTCGCACATCAAATCTAATAAATTCGGATTTTCAGGGTAAAAAGAAAATTCTAACATCTACTGAACAAACAGAGACATCACCAACTTAAGTTTATCGGAAAAGTTCAAGAAATAATGAAATTGAGACAGCAACTGAAAGTAATACCTTGATCTTCCAAGAAGAAAACGCCCCGTTGTTGATTCCTTTTGCGTGTTAAACCCACCGCAGTATACAACAGGTAGGCTAGGAGGCAAGGATGCAATATGCTGCCATGTGAGTAAAGCACCACGCCTTCGAGCACGAGGACTAAACTCGTCCATGTATGTATTCACAATCTGAAATGAAAACCCCGGTGGCTCGACTCCTTTCAGCTGAAATGTGTACACAATTTATTAAGGGGGAAAAATATAATCTGATGCCACTAAGCTAATTTTAACGAAAACCAGTTTTATGTAAGTGTAAAAGGATATAGCCCATGTTGAAATGCACGGTTCTGTGGAACCCCACGAGATGCTTCCAGGCACAGAAGGTGACTCTGACAACCAAAAGGTGCCACCTTCCAACAACTCAACCTAGATCAAGCACTAAATATTATTTGAAAGAATCGATTTGTCAACTGTTCAAAATGATTATCTAAGGATGAAATTCACCTTGTCCTTGTTATAAAAGATTGTGCAATGCTGATCTGAGGTATCTTCAGATCCTTTCCTTGAAACTCCAAATTGTTCATAACCTTTTCGATCAAAAGATAAACTCGCACATCATATAAAGCTTTAAGTCAATTGTGATAGAATTTAAACAATGAATATCAATAAATGCATATTTTTTTGTACTTCTACAGAGAGGCCATTGAATGACAATTTGAATTTTTATTGCTGACATTCGTCTTTCAATATTGTTTAAACCGTAAAATTATTTCCACGAGCATTTGAGATTCAACTGAAACATGTAGGTGACCATGACAAATCAGGTCCATCAATAAAATATTAAAGAATTCATTGAAGTAATGAATAAGATGAAACACCTCAGTTGTGCACTTTTGACAGGTAGTAGAATACTATGATTTATATGTCCATTGTCAGTGAAGGCGAATAGAAGCTTAGCTAAAATGGACAGTTATAATGAAAATAAATGTTGGTTGAGTAAAATTAAATTGCATAAGAATCAGCTCATACAATGCTGACTTGAATAAAAAAACTTATCTCCATGACAGCAGAAACACTTCTAAAATGCATCAATAGTCATTCACATTAGCTATACAGACCCAAGAATTTAGTGGGGACTTGGCTTAATTTTATTATGAAATTTGAAAAAAATGTTTGTTTGAGGGAGGCCATTACTTCTGCTCGACCCCCTAACATATCTGCTCCTTGAAGAGGACATATTCACACTATCAGGACATGTTTCGCCTATGTTCTCACAATCCTCAAATTATCCACCAAAACACTATCATGGGAAACTGGCATACACTTTCTACTCGCAGCCTACAGCTGATTGCAATCAAGTGAGTACATAAACACGATCAAGTATGAAAGAATGAACACGAACTTCATCATCTAGCCAACATTTTAGATTTGTTTAACACAGAGGCAAAATTGCCTTCTAACATCATGTGGGTTAATATTGAACCAGCAATCTCAACACAGAGTAAAAATCAGGTAATGTGATAGCTTGCAGAAGGACAGTAAATTCAAACTTAAATGCCTTATAATCCTCAGCCAATGTGATCAGTTTGTGAAATAAATAATCAGGTCATTCCAATAATAAGGAGTCGGTGTCACAACCCCTCCGAATAATTCTGCAGCTCATAATCAACCAAATGAATTAGATTAAACGTAAAAAGAAATACGAAATCATTTCAAGCTTTACCTGGCAAACATTGCTGTAGGTAGTCTAATTGTGATTTCGCACCTAACCATACCCAAACAAGAAAAGGGTAAAATAAGAAAGTAAAAAAAAAAAAACTCATTATCACCAAACAAGTAAAGATTTTTAACAAGTTAGAAAGCAAGCAAACCCATCCACATCATGTAAATTCAAGAAAGCCCAGATCAACCAATTCAAGAGAAAGTTTTAGATCAATCAAGATCCAAATCAAAAGTTAAACTTTCAACCCAGACAGATAAATATACTATACACACATATAATGACCTTGCTGCGTGCAAAGAATCATTGGAGAATAACTGGTGATC
The DNA here is from genome assembly GCA_907163345.1 of Haberlea rhodopensis. Classification (NCBI taxonomy): domain Eukaryota; kingdom Viridiplantae; phylum Streptophyta; class Magnoliopsida; order Lamiales; family Gesneriaceae; genus Haberlea; species Haberlea rhodopensis. The sequence goes on from CAJQUN010000292.1 coordinate 339,084, forward strand.
ACTGTTACACACAAATCTTTCCTCTTTTGCCATGAGTTCGGACTGTCCTCTGGCTGATCCTCAAGAAGATTAAAGGTCATTACAGTCAGAGAAACACTCATCTTTCTTACTGTTGAATTATTTCATTTTTTCTCAACTGTGAATTTTCATCCAAGAAAATGAGAGTAATAGTTTGCTTGCCTACATGAACTGAGGAATCGAAGCGAGTGAAAAAGTAAGCAAACAAACAAAGGAAACGCGTTGAAGGACGAAATATGTGGGCTGTCTCGGTGTTCGAGTAGCACGTGGGAAGAAACACGTTTCTATGTCTGTCGTTAACATTTTCGTTGGACTAATTGTCATTTTTGCCTTAAGAAGCAATGAATCTAACCTATTTTTTGTACGCAGAATGTTTATTTGCTCAACTACTAATTTCATTTTACTTTTGTTAGATAAATGCTGTTCATTTTTTTATTTACATATTAAAATGTTTTAAGTTACCAAAATAAATTGGACTAAAACTTAGATTTTTCCATTGAGCTACACTGATGACTGATGTTGTGTTGAATTATCGTCTATCTAAAAGCTCGAGTTTTTAGAGAGCTCTAACACTCCCTCACTTATGGGTCGATTTACTCTTTTTGTGAAGTCAATCAAGTTGATATATAATGTGAGTTGCGCTGTTGTTTATGAGTTTTGAACTCAACATCTCGGCGTTAGCCAAATACTATGATACCATGTTGAATTGATGTCTAATCTAAAAAATCGAGCTTGTAGAGAGATCTGATAATTTATTATTTATTATCGAAGATTGTATGTAGATAGTGTACATGAATCCCACACTTGATAATTATTTGTGTTTTACTCATCAGTTTCAATTCTCACAAACATGATCGTCCTTAGCAGCAACATAAAAACTCAAACTACAAAGAATTCTTTAGCACCCATTCAATCAAAAGTTGAAATTCCGAATCCCGTCGCACTTTTCTCCTTATCGCTCCAAACGGGGCCAGCCATGTCGATGTGCATCCACTACACCTTCTCAGCAACAAACTGCAAAAAACAATACACCATCGGTTTTCTTGACTTACATACTAAGAAATAATCGCTACGCTGGGGACGAAGAAGAGGAGCCTACGATTTTAATATCAGATCATAGTGTGAAAGATGTACTAAACTACCAACCATTAAATATTTAGTTTCGACTCCACTAAATGAATCTTTGGCCCTGCTACTACCAAACCCCACAATCTGCAGTATAGAGACCAAACCCCACAATCTGCAGTATAGAGTGATAAAATGACCACTATCACATGTTTTACAGCAACATTATATTTCGTGTATGCATACGCAATGCACAATATGAAGTGAATTAAATCATTTTTAAATTTCTTTAAAGGGGAAGGATGAGAAAACGTCCCTAACAGCTAGTGGTAACCTGTTTCAAGAAAAGGGCAGCGGTGATGGCACCACCTTGACGACTACCGGTGTTCACCATATCAGCCACCCCAGATTTCATCGACTCCCAATAACTTTCCTCCATTGGCATTCTCCAAAGCTTTTCGCCGCTCATTTCTGAGGCTGCCAGGACTTCTTTAGCAAGGTCATCGCTTGGTGTACATATGCCTGTTTTCTTTTCAATATTCAAGAAAAAAAATAAAATCTGTAACTTTTGGATTAACAATATCCCATGAACTTGTTAGTTCAGAAACATTTAACGTTCATATCCCTCACCACATGTTCAACAAATTTACACACTCAGCTATCTAAATAATCAAATATTATTTAATGAATGCTCAAATGACCATCTTGTTTTTTCTCGAAATTATTCCAGTCCAAAAACTTATAGGAGATCGAATAAGAAAGATTGTTAAAATTTTATACCAGCAATAGAATTATAGAAGGTCCAAGAGCAACCCTGCAGGCCCCAGTCATTGTAGCAAGATCTACAATCTGAAAACCAAGTCAATGTTTCAACATCGACTTCTAGTGCCGCAGAATTTGAGGGCTTTTTACAATTCCGCACAACCTTATATTTTGCTTGATGGTAAATGAAACTTGGACTGTTAAAAAATTTTGTCACGTGAAAAACAATTCTGTAAAAACCAGCACATGCTATAATTTAGTAACATCCCACTTTTCAATTCAATGCCCCGGACCATAGTGTTACTTCCAAAAGTTCTAATGAGCAAATATGTAAGAGCATTGGATACGGGAAGAAGATGTTGGAATTTTGAAGTAAATTAAAAGAAGGAAAAAAATAGTAGGCGCTCGAGCGATCGAGCACAAGGCCTCGATTGATCGAGAACGACAGTAAAATTCTGTTCATTGGAATTAAGGGGCTCGATCGATCGAGCACCAAGCACCGATCGATCGAGCCATGTGTCTGTTGACATAAATGGTGTGTCCATTCGTATTGGGGTGCATTTTTTCCTTGATATGGTGCATCTAAATGGTGTCTTTTGAACACATATCTTTGGTTTACTATAAATAAGGCAATCCTCACTTGTTTAAAGACAATATTTCGAAATCTACATCAGATAAACAGTGAAAATTAAGAGCATTTTGTTTGTTCATCAAATTTCTTCTTATTGAGTGCTTTGAACCTTTGTGGTTTGAGGACTTGTGGAGTGCTTCTATCACAAGTCATAGTCGTTGTATCTTGGGAGACAAATTGCCACAGCAAACCGTTAGCACCAAGGCGGGACAATATTGTCTTAAGGACGGAGATTACAAATCTCGCATCGACATAAACTTTTAACCCATTGTTACTTTGTTACTACATTCCTAAGATACACATTGATTAGAGAAAATAATCCAACAACAGAAGGTACCATCATTCTACAAAATTTCATAAAATCGTGGTACTAATGTGTCTTTCCAGGATAAGGGAGGTTAGCTCCAAAGGAAAGCAATGACTATCTCCTAAAAAGTGTGGTAAGGATGGAAATGCAAATAAAACATAGCATCGTATACCTTTTCTACACCTTGATTACAAACATATACTAAAGCATCAGCTAGGGTGAGTCTTCCTTCAGCATCGGTATTGTTTACCTGCAACTTGGATTGATACGAATATAGTTGTCCCAATGACAGGTGATACCAGACAGAATCATCTATAAAAGCGTATGGAAAATATAAGAAACCAACAAGAAAGACCCTTTTGTCAAAATAAATAGAAACTATGACTTCAGTATTTCAATTTAAAACAAGAAAGATGACATCAGAGTTAGATGAAAGCGGACCACAATAAAATTGTACTAAACATAAAAATCTAAATACTGTCAAGAGTTAAAATCCAACTACAGAAAGTGATTACCCATATCGAACGCCTGATGATTTATTGGAGGATGTCAATAATTTGTGTTAAAGACAAGTTGATTTAGATATTAATCACTAATAGCAGTCCGTACTATGAAAAAACTATATGGAACAATTAAGGAACAGTACCGCTCATGTAGACTAGCCTCGGAAAGTGTCTTTATAGCTAACATATTTCATGGTATGAAACTAGGATAAGAATGCCAAGTAGTTCACAACCCAACATTCACTGCATGGCTTATATAAATAAGCAGTCAATAGGTTATTCAAATTTACATTCACAGTACATTACAATGCATACTACTCCAAATGGAGTGACGACTTTTAGAATTAGTTAACTCATATGCACACAAAACTGTTCAAACTATGCCATGGAAAGGATATCTCAGAACCAGTCAGTGCATGCTCACATTCATATTACTGTGAACAATGACACAAAATATACATAGAAAATATTCCTAAAATCAACAAATAACTGAACAGTTAAGATAAGGCTAATCTATAGCATGCAAATCTGAAAAATTACCTCGATGGTCTTCCCATTTGAAGCCGTGACGATGTCTTCAGGCCTCATACCTGTCCCGCTTATCATGTTCTCAAGCTGCGACAATGAAGTGAACCTGAAAGCAAATAGCCAAATATTAGGTTTCAAATTAGCGCTAAAACCTGAACAAACAGACTAATAGCCAGCATGAATAATAGGCCACAGGAGACGGGTCTCCTCATTTGGGACCATATAAAGTAGAAAAAATACAGAGACTCAAAATTATGTATTGACCTGTCAAAAGTCAAGCCTTTTCCAACTAAGGCCAGTTTGGTTTTGACTTCTCCATACGGGGGTTTGTAACATAAATGGATGAAATGTGGAGGATTAGCAAATGCCGCGGCAACGCCTAAGTAGGAACCCATTTTCAATTCTTTGCAGTGCTCTAGGTCCAATATTTTTGCATAAAAAGCATCACTGTACTGCGATGCAATCTTTTTGGCTTCCTCCGCAAGTACTCCTGAAAATAATCCACACTAATATGAAACAAAATAAGCTTACAACATAAAAGGACCAAGGCATTATCCAATAAATATCATAGGAAAAGGTCCAGAGGAAACAAAATTTCCTGATACAGTAAAACCTCGATAAATGCATATTATTGGGACTGAAAAAGAAAATTCATTTAGTGGTTAGAACGTTTCAAGACAAGATATGGAATCAAGGCTTACCGATGATTCGGTGAAAGTGGTTCAGCCATGGTTTACAAAATCGGTATCGGAACGGCCGGAACGGCCGTTCCGGAACCGGAACGGAGACTACCTGTCCGGCGTTCCAGGGCGTAAAGGTTTATGCCTTGTAAAGGCGTTTTTCACCCCAAAATCGGTATCGGAACGGTTTTTTTGGCTAAAAAACGGTGGAACGGAACGTTTTCTTGCTCTGGAACGGCGGAACGGATATTTTGGGTGCATCTAATACATATTTTTTTCCTAAAATATTCAATTTTTTAAATTTTTTTTGATTATTTTTTAAAAAAATCCGTTCCGTTACCGTTCCGTGAAATGTTATTGGAACTGGAACGGAGACCTCCGTTCCGAGCACCGTTCCCGCGACGGCGAACCATGGGTTCAGCTATCATGAAGAACATTGAAAATGCTTTACCTGAAATACAGTCAAAACTAGACCTATTTCAGTTGAAGGATACTTACAATATGGATGAAACTGGATTGTTTTATCGATTGAAAGCTGACCATTCACTTGCTACCAAGCAGTTAGAAGGGCGCAAAAAGGACAGAGAGAATTACTGTTATTGTTCGTTGCAATGGTGATGGATCTAACAAAGTACCTCTTTGGGTTATTGGTAAATATGCAAATCATAGATACTTTAAAAATGTGAACATGAACAATAGTAGTTGTGAGTATCGATCCAACAAGAATGCTCGGATGACTGGCTTACTTTTCAAAAATATGTTGGTTGGCTTGATAAAAGAATGAATAGCAGAAATGTTCTTTTGATAGTAGACAATTGCCCAGCCCATCCAAAGGTAGTGGAAGCTTAAGAAATGTAGAGTTATTTTTCTTGCCTCCTAACACAACGTCTAAGATTCAACCATGTGATGCTGGGATTATTCGAGCATTGAAAGCTCAATATCGTCGTCGTTTTTATTCTAACATCTTGCAGGGGCCTTGAGGTTGAAGCACCAAATCCTGAAAAAATTAATGTTTTGAATGCTATTGATTTTGCTAACGTGGCTTGGAAATTTGATATGAAGGCAACAACAATTACAAATTGTTTTCGGCATTGCAAGATTCGGTTAGAAGAATATAATGTTCCTGAACCAGAAGTTTGTCAATTAGATGAAGACATTCAAGGATTAAGTGATGTCATTTTTAATTTACGCTATAGAAATGTAATGGATGTCGAACATCTTTTGAACTATCCTAGCGAGAATGATGCAGTTATGGAATCGCCTACAGATCAAGCTGCTTAACGGACCCGGTTAACCGGAACCGGGACCGGTTAACCAGGTCCCGAACCGGAGTCCGATCCAGGTTTAACTAGGATCGGACCGGTTCTGTTGGATCGCAACCGCCGAACCGACAGTTCCGGTATGGAACCGAAAATAGTGAGTTTTTTTATAAATAAATAAAAAAAAAGGCCCGTTGGCCATTGGGCAGCATTGTTGTTTTAAAAATAATAATTTTTTTTTAAAAAAAAATTTCTAACATATAAATACCCCTTTACCCAACACTATTTTCATCTTACTTCCTTACTCAAACAATTCTCATACTCCATCATTTTCTCATCTAATTCAACATTCCTTACAATTTTATTCTTCCAATTCTATTATCAATTTGTTATCATCATCTTTTTTATCGTGATAAAAAAAAAAACATCATCTTTTTTTATTAGTTTGGTATAGGGGTGCTTATCGGACCGGGTCGATCCGGACCGGTTAGTCCGGTCCGAAACCGGAACCGGACTAACCGGTCCCGAACCGGTCCCGAACCGGTTTGATACCGGACCGGATCGGTTCTACCGTTCCGGATCCGGTATCTTACCAGTTCCGGACCAAACGGATCCGGTTCCGGATTGAACCTGAACCGGATCCATTTTTTTAAATAAAAAAAAAAAAAAATCCGGTTCCGGGTTGGAACCGGTCCAACCCCGAACCGGTGGAACCGGAAACGGAACCGGATCCGATCCGGCTCCTTACCGGATCGGACCGGTTCCGCCCATAACGGGCCCGGAACCGGACCGGTTCGAACCGGTAACCACCCCTAGTTTGGTAGCTTTTGTTGAGCTAATTATATTCTCAATATTACGATGGCATCTTCTTCTACTAGTGATCGTGGTGGTCGTGCTCCTTCAATTCCACATTTCGTACAAGAAAATTTGATCTTTTTGCCGAATTCGATGATGCTTTCAATATTGAAGAAGCGGAACACGCCGTAGAAACTAGAAGGAATTATTTACATCACCTGCTAGAATTTATGTTACCTTATGAGGAAAAGCTTTAACTGTTTTCTACAATAATTATCAAATGTCTGACAGTTATGATAGTTATTTATTGTGTCCAGCTGATTGTGCCTTTGTTACTCAATATACTGCTTTGTTATCTACTTTAAGGAAGCAACCAATCGTTTTTCGGGTGTTTTTTATCCGACTTCTCCTTATTTTCTCCCCCTTGTATTTAATATGTTTTGTAAATTTATTGAATTTAGAGAATTAGATGATTTGGCACAATTTGTTCAACTTATGGAGGTAAAATTTAAAAAGTATTGGGAAAATATTCCACATGTTCACTGCATATCTGCACTTTTAGATCCTAGTCAAGGAATCGGCTCATGTGATACTTTTTTTGAATATTACTCTCAATTTTTGGGGAAGAATGTTGACGATCAGAATACTTCAATCAGACATTCTCTCCATATATGTTTGCAATGTATCATTCTAAACATGTACAAGGGTTATCATCACAGAGAGGACAGGAGGAAGAAGACATTACCCAGTCAAGAAGTGGTGTGATTAATTTGCTGAGGAGTCTTGGCAGAAAGAAGCTGAGAGGAAGCGGAGCGGCATCTACCACATCGAACGAGTTACAATTCTTCTTGGGTCAGATGTTCGTAATAGATGGAAATTTTGAACTACTGGAGTGGTGGAAGGCAAACGCAAGAAAATTTCCTATATTAGCCAAAATGGCTAGAGACGTTTTTGTTGTTCAAACATTCAGTGTCGCATCGGAGTCGGCGTTCTCAACTTGTGGCCGAATCATTGGAGACCATCGAACTTCACTTAATGCAGATTCATTGTGCATGCTTGCATTGCTCAAAGATTGGTTCGATGCGGAGCGAAGGAATAAAAGAGGAGCAGTCGACGAGTTCGGCAACCAAAATTCCGAAGATGAAGAAGAATTTGCGAAGACTATATTAATTAATTATGATGAATAATGTAATTTTTTTTAAAAAGTTTAAATGCTGTAGATTTTACATCAAGCTTTTCATATTCAATAAAGTACGTAATTTTTCATCATATTTAATGTATAATTTGAACAAGATATTTAGAATATCATCAATTCCAAAAAAAAAAAAATTAAATATTATTCGGACCAGTTCCGGATTGGAACCGGTCCAATCCGGAACCAGTCTGGACACTCCGATCCGGACCGCTGGATCGGATCGGTTCCATGGCATATGACCATGGAACTGGAATCGGAACCGGATTGATCAGGTTTGGATCCGGACCAATCCGGTCCATAAGCACCCTGACCTACAGACGATGAAATTATCCAGTCAGTAATGAACAATGATAATGAAAATGATCCAGAGCCAGATGATAGTCGCGTTGTCGCAAATGTATCGTTAAAAGAGGCCTTTCAAGCAATGATCACCATAAACAACTACTTACTATAATATAAACAAAATATACCAGAAGTTGTGTATATACTACAAAAAGTTAAGAATACTGTTCATTTTGGTTCAGGTGGAAAGAAAAAACAATAAACTATAGATACATTTTTTCAAAAGAAACAACTTATTGTATGAGTATTGTTGATTGAATGAGGTCGTATGAGTATTGTTGATTGAATGAAAGGTTTTGATATATATATATATATAGAGATTCAATAGTTATTAATTTATTATATATTTTCATTGGGCCCTTAAGGATTTAAATATTTTTATTACTTAATGCATTTAGCGAGATTATTACTTTAGTCCATTGGTCCAAGTCGGGACCGACAAAATTATTATATAAACGAGATTATTACTTTATCAAACATTCATTTATCGAGGTTTAACTGTAATAAACATCGGTGCATACATGAATTCATGTATTTAGCCGTCCGATTACATGGAAAGATTAGAAAAGAAGAAAACAGACCAGTAGCAAAAAGATGCTAACCAGGGGTAACCACATTTGCTGGGGCATTCACAAGTTCTTTTCCCAAAATGATCCCTGAGCAGACATTTTCGGCATACTTCAGCTTTTTCTCAATCTCAGGTCTAGTACCAAGTCCAAGAATATCCACAGATTTGAGGGCTGGTGTCTTTGATTCTGACTTAAATCGATTAACATAAAAAGTTCCCAACACAGCTCCTGTATATTTGAAAAACACCAGTAATTTTTGCTTTTTACAAAATAGAAATAAAAATGTCATGGATTCAGTAATAATCTAGGAGCCAAAGGAAAAAAAACGTACCAGTAGCAATTGCGGAGGCAGTGGCTGGCTTTGATTCAGAAGACATACCTTCAGAAGAAGCAAGTGTGATTGCAACATTACTTGCCTGAGATGACTTGGCAGCCGCCGCTACAGCCTCACCAAGGCTACGATGAGCCAAAGTTGCTGAAGTTGATCCTGTTGGGATATGCCCTAAGGCAACTCATTAAATGTAATATGATTTTATTAATGGTAATTTATTATTATATATTATTCCAGTATCTGTGTAATATGATTATATATATATATTAATGTCCTTAGAATAAAATTGTATTATTCTTAAAGATTGTCCCTGATCAAATACTATCATGAATTATGATAATGATAATGCATTGAGACTAGTATGTATTGATTGATGAATATGAGATATCGAATCAACACATAGATACATGTTAGAGAACTATGTACTGGACAGACCCACCATGAGAATGCTACATGGATTGTTATATGTTGAAAAACAGAATATTGGAGTATGAAACTCTTATTTCTTTATAATAATAAAAAGATAAAATATATTATATAGACTTCTAACACCTAGAATCAAGGAAACAATCTAATCTAATCAAGAAAACAATCTAATCTAAAAATAAAAAGATAACGAGATAAAATCAAATCCTATGAATAGTAAAATACTAATATTTTATCTAGAGGTCTTGATAAGTCAAACACATGCCATCTTTATCTATTATTCAACACTCCCCCTCAAGTTGAGTCATATATGTTTATCATGCCAGCTTGGAACTCATGTCTTCAAATTTAGGATAGTGAAGGGCCTTTGTCAAGATGTTACTAAAATCTATTTGAGACTTCCTCCTCTTTCTCGGAGTCTTGCTCCTTTTCTTGGAGTCTGCATCTGTTCCTCTTTTGTGAGTCTGCGTCTGCTAGTTTGCGTCTCCTTCTCTTTTGGGAGTCTGCTTCTGCTAGTCTACGTCTCCTCGTCTTTCGAGAGTCTGTGTCCGCTAGTCTGCGTCTCCTCCTTTTTCGGGAGTCTGCGACTGCTAGTCTGCGTCAGTTCCTCTTTCAAGAGTCTGTGTCTGCTAGTCTGCGTCTACTCTTCTTTCGGGAGTCTGCGTCAGTTCCTCTTTCGGGAGTCTGCGTCTGCTCCGTTTCTAAAGTGGATGAGTATTCAACAATAGATTTGATATTATCTAGTCTCCCTCAAGCTTGGCTATATATGTTGATGAGACCAAGCTTGATGATGAGATGTAGGCACATGAGAATCCTCACGGATCAGTGAGATAACGCTTGTTGGTTCAAATAACAGGAAATTGACACATGAAATTGTGGTGTGACTGACAAGTCGCCCAATAATTGTGGACGAACAAATGGAATAGATGAAACTCCAGACTGCATTATTCCCCTAGCAGTGGCTGGGGCAAACTTGCATCGATAAAAAACTTTCATCCAATCCAAGAATTGGCAATGTATTCTTTTGGTGACCAAAAGCAACAATATGTTGTGATCCTCGCAATTGCCCGAAGACGAAAAACTCCCGATGACGCCGTGAACCAGGGGAAAAAAAGCGCGAAGTTACTGTAGCAAAAGTCACGAAGTTACTGTAGCAAAAATCGCGAAGTTACTGTGGACAGGAAGAAAAATTGTCTTGTAAAGTTCTGAAAAAATTACCGCACACAGTGTATGCGATTGGAAGGGTAGAGAAAAGGTGAAGCAATTGCTGCGATGAAGGCTTCGATTGGATAGAATAGCTGACGGGAAAAGATAACCTTGACCGCATGATGAGTTTACTATTGTACGCCTAGCCGCCGCCGGCTGAGTTGAGATAGCAACAACTCGCCGGCAGCTAGGGTTTGATAAGCTTTGACCTTACTTTTTCCAACCTAAAGCTCTGATATCATGTTGAAAAACAGAATATTGAAGTATGAAATTCTTATTTCTTAATAATAATAAAAAGATACAATGCATCTTTATATAGACTTCTAACACATAGAATCAAGGAAACAATCTAATCTAATCAAGGAAACAATCTAATCTAAAAATAAAAAGATAACGAGATAAAATCAAATCCTGTGAATATTAAAATACTAATATTTTATCTAGAGGTCTTGATAAGTCAACGCATGCCATCTTTATCTATTATTCAACATTATATGAATGTCATAAGCAATTCTCATAGTAATAATAGTGTATGTAATCCTTACAATTTGAGATCACCAGAGACCCCAACATAAAGAGTTGTGTATCTTGATATTGACAAACGTTATCTGTAATAGGGTAAACTATAAAGGCAATCATTGGATAAACTACGAATTATGTAGATGGATGTTGAGTGATCAAGATGGGATTTGTCCATCCTATATAACAGGAGAAGTGTTTGGGCCCTTGATCAAGTAAGACTAAAATGCATGGTCATGCTCGAATGAGTCGATATGTGATATCGAGCTTATTCGTTTATTCTAGTCTACTCGGGGATCAAGAAATAAAAGATTGAGTTATACGAGTATGTCATTTATCAAGTATTCGACTATTTTCTCGAGTCCAACTTGCTTAATTTCAATTCATTAAGCACATTTTTCCAACAAATCCATCAAAAACCAGGATAAAACAGCACGCAACCAGAGAAGATGCTCAACTTCATATATAAGCAACCCCAAGTAGAATAATAAAAACAATAGAATTTAACATTTTCAATAAAGATTCAAAAGTCGAAACTTTGCTTAAAACAGACAGATGAGGACAGAATACACCAACATAAGCATAACCAAACATAGCATCTGCAAAACTACCCCGCCGCCCATTAGATTAAACTAAATCCACTAATTTCATTGCATAATAAACCTAATAGATTTGCAAACTCTACATATGCTCCAAAATGGCCATCTTTAACTACCAAACAAGCATTAAAAATAAATCGATTGTTGACAACACTGTTTCCGAGAGACATGGAAAGAAAACCTTAGGTGGGTCGATCTTGTTAGGCTGAGTAAGGCCGAGAGTGGCACGCGCAATCGAGTGAGCCATTCGCTTTGCTCTTTCAGACGAGATTGGTGGGATAGAAACAGAAATGTCCCAGACTGCGCTAAATCTGAATTTCGTAAAAACCGAGGAGCAAGAATGACAGTGACAAGTGGAGGAAGATGATGTAGAAACGAGGAGATTGAGGGAAGTAGAAAGTATTTTAATGGCGGCCATTGTGAAGTGTGGCTGTCTCGTGGAATTTATAGTGAATAGGCAATTAGGCAGCCATACAAGACTGGGGTAGGGGAGTATCTGTGGGGTTAGCTGCTGACTAGCTTATCTGGGATCTTTCCCTATTTAATTTTGATAATATAGAATTTAATAATGATAGGGAATAATACAATATTTTTTATCGATTCTCGCTTCCGTCCCCTGCAATTTTCAATAACCTGATTTAATTCCTAAAATTTTAAACCGTCCCCTACAATTTTCAATAACCTTATTTAATTTCTAAAATTTTAAAAAATTTCTTAGTTCAATCTCTAATATTAAGTTGGTCATGAAAAATAAACGAAGAGTATTGATCCTATGATTATTTCAAACCTTTAGGGACAAATTATGCTGATTTGTTCCAAACTCTAAAATTTTAAAAATATTCCCGATTCGATCCCTATTATTTGTTTCTTACGGCTGACTGGAGGTTAAATTGAGAGCATTTTTAAAACCCGAGGGACTAAATCGGGTCACTGAAAATTTTATGGACTCAACAAGAATTGGACTCAAACTACAAGATGTTTTAATACATTATCCATAATTATATGTACAAATCGGATATTTAAAATATCACATTCTGATATATTATATGTTATTATGATTATGATTTTTTCTATAAAATATACTTTAATAGATACAAATTAAATATAACATTCGATTTGATTGTAATATATGGATTTAATGTTTCAAATACTAAATATATAAATATACATGTATAAATCTAGTACTTAATATTTTTATTTTTTCCAAAAATTTTGTTCAACTAAATCCGATCAAAAAACAACTTTAGATAAATCCATTTTTCAAGAAATTTTATTCGAATAAGTCCAATTTATAAACTTTCAATCCATCAAATAATTTATTTTGACTAAAATACCCTTTATTTCACAAAATTCATTGTGAAACAACAAACACTTCATTCCTCAACAAAATCAGAAACGACACCTATTCCTCTAAACCACCATCGCCATAACAACATCCATCGCGACGACCATATCCTCCATCGCCGCCACCTCCATCGCGTCTAAGCCCGAGGAAACATCCTTCTCTCACCTCTGTCACAACAGTCACCTACATCGCGTCTAGGCTCGCGGAAACCTCTTCCACCTCCCCGCCCACGAGACTCGGCCTCATTCACGGTGTTGTTACGACCGTCGAGATCTCGATTGTTCATTACCTCAATAGCGTCCCTCATCGATCTTCCTTAAATGTAACGAATCTGAATCCCTTGGATCTCCAAGTCTCGCGGTCATTAATAACCTTCAATTCGCCGACTTTGACTTGCATCTTTGAGGCGGCTTCCCTTTTACAACCTCATCTTAAATTCAATGTTATATTTATCGAAATGATTCAAGGAAAATGGTGTGCACTAGCTAAGTGAAATGGCATGCGCAGGCTAGCGGTGCACGTGGGGCTTTACCTTCACCAATAAGCAATGTACCCCATGTACACTGGTAGGCAGTGCACGTGAAATCCTACGTGCTAGGCAGTGCACGTAAATATATAGAGTTGTTTTTGTAATTTTAACAGAAAATGAACTTATATGATTTGAATTTTTTGGTGGAGGTTAAAATACCGGCCTCAAGTTTTTCCATATTAAAATTAAGGGACACTTACAAGCCGTTACCACTTGGTCAACAATAATTCAACTTAGTCTACCAAAAAAACAACAATTCGCTAGGTCCATTTCCTGTCAAAATGACATTAATAACCCTCGCGCGGTTACTGTAGCACATGCACCCACATGCCAAAATAATCGTGTACCCCAGGCAAAAAATGATCGTGCACCCACAGACCAAAAAATCGTGCACCCACAGGCAAAACACAATCGTGCACCCGCAGGCCAAAAAATAATCGTGCACCCACATGCCAAAAAAATAGTGCACCAAAGGTTAAAAATCAATTCATGCAGAATTAAGTGAAATTTTTCTAAAAATTCTCTCAAACAAGAACATGAAAATTACAAAATCTGAGCTCAATGTGGCAAGCACTTTGGAAATGAAAATTACTCAAAGTTAGCAATAACGTGGAATTGTTTTTAAAATTGAGCATAACCTATCTAAAACAAGGAATTTCAGGTTCTTCAATGGTTCCAATAGCACTTTAGTCTATTGGCTTAGATTCGGCTAGAGAAGATGTTTCCGTGCATAGGTCATAATAGACAAAATTCCTCCTGGATAAAAAATTATTGGCGTTTTAATTTTGGCCGACAAACAACACAATTATATTCAAAAGTTGGTGCATGATTTTTGTACATTGATGCAGAATTTTGGTACATTAAGGTGCATTTGATTTTTAGCATGATGGTATACTTGAATTTTTGTAATGTTGGTGCACGATTTTTAATCTTTTGGTGAATTTTTTTTTAATATTGTGATGCACGACTGGACGTTGATGCAGTAACGTTGGAAAATCATGCATCATAATTGCATAAAAATCGTGCACCATAATTGCATAAGATTTTTTTACCCATGATGCACGATTGAAGAATTTCAGAATTTTTACCCATGATGCACGATTGGACATTGATGCACTAACATTGGAAAATCTTGCACCATAATTGCATAAAAATCGTGCACCATAATTACAAATTAACGTGCATCAATGTAGAAAAAATCGTGCATCAATGTACAAAAATCGTGCACCAATCGTGCATAAATGTACAAAAAATCGTGCATCAATGTCCAATTTTAGTGCAACAAAGTCAAATTTTAATGTATCCATGTCCAATTTTAGTGCATCAATATCCAATTTTTGTGCACTCATGCCCAATTTTTGTGCTTCCAATGTCCAATTTTAGGTTGATGCACGCACATCGTTAAAAAAACGTGCACAAAATGTATGAAATTTCAGAATTTCAGAATTTTTACCCATGATGCACGTTTTTTTTGCACCCAAAATTCTTAAAATTTTGTCAAGTGCTACACGATTTTGCCCCCAATAAATTTCCATTTTTGAACTTGAATCGTGCACCTCCTTCTCATTTTTTTCTTCAAATATTCCAATTAACTCTAACATATTAAGTTCATGGTCCGTAAAAAATGGAGGGCACAAGACCATTGTAGAAACATCAATAATAATTATTCCATCCGCCAATCATTCCTGGTTAGGGTTTTTAATCGTCACGGGTAGCAGATGAAGACGACAATGGCAACGATAATGAGAATCTGCAAACCCTAGAGGAGGAGGAGAAAGGGCTGTAGAAGAAGTCGGCGCCGCCGCTACAAAGAATTGAGGCGCGGATCAGCAAGATTTTTTGGGGAGAATGGCTGTGATATTTTTTTGGAAGAGAATAGAGAATGGCTTTGGCATTTTTTGCTGAAGATAAAGGGGAAGAGAGTGGCCGAAGAAGAGGGAGATGATATTTGACCTAGTTTTTTGAATTGAGGGGTATTTTTGTCAATAAAAAGTACCTTAAAATATATGTCAATAAATTGAACCTATATGAAAAACGTTTCTTGAAAATTGTATTGTTAAAAAAAATTAATTTTTGCCAGAATTTTGTTGAATAATTATTTCCTAACTGGTACCTTTTCACAATTATCTCTAAAATTAATTAATTAATAATAGCGGGTTTAATGCGTGTAGCCCGCCAAGTAGAAATCACCTGGCCCAAGGCCCATCTCGATAATCCAACATCGTGTTTAATCCGGTTGCCGTTGCTACTCCCAACATTTTTGCGGAGATCGAGTTTGTAAAACCCTAGTTGCAGTCATATCACAATAATAATCCATCAATTTTTCATTATTCAAACGAAATCACCGAGTTCTCGTTGAGAAGATAGATATGGTGGGGACGAATTTGAAAGCGGAATCCATTACATTGATGGACAAGCGAAGCGCTATGGAGGAGGAGATGAATATCATTATCCAACGCCTCTGTGCGCCATCCAGTGGCCCTGGATTATTCGGAACTCTGCTCGATTCCGAAGTAACATTGCCTTTCGGTCTTATTTTTTTCTTCAGTAAATGTCTACATATTGGTGAATGATTTTCTTTCATTTTAAAATTTTTGTACTTTTTTTCTGGTTTGAATATTATATGTATTAATTCTAGAACTACAATAAGCCAGGAATTGTGAAGAATCGATCGTATTTAATTTTTTTTAAGTGTCCAAAATTTGTGGTTTTGCAGGGGTTCCCCAGGACAGACATCGACATCCCCACTGTGAGAGCAGACCGACATAGACTTGCTGGTAATTTTATTATTTTACACTTTTTATGCTGATGAATTAATCGCTACGAATGATGGTGAACTTTAATAATTAGTTATGCCTGGATATCACCCTATTAAACCAGATTCGATTCGGAAATGAAGCTAATTTCCTGTTCTCAAACCGTTATGGGGGAATAAATTTACACTGTTCGGCTCTTCTCTGTATGCTCAGCTTAATTGCCATTTTTATAAGTCATGGTTTTGTATACATTTATCGTCTGCCTGACGATAAATGTTTTGTATACATTTAACTGCTGATGTTCTGCAACATCCCTATCAATATAAACTTGGCTGTTTGTTTAATTAGTGGAATGATTTCAAGCCTGCAATGTTATACACCACGTTTAGAAACTCTCCAAAAGTGTTTCGGTGATGTTAAGTATCATTATTGACTATGAAAACTGAGTATTTGCTTACTTTGTTCTTGTTACTGCAGAGCTTCGAAATGATCACAAGGATATTACTGAAAAAATAAATCAAAACATTCAACTTTTGCGTTCTGCCAGACTTGAACAAACTGCATCTATCAGGGATTCAGGTTGATATCTTATTAAGTGATATCTGAATGACTAATGTGTATTATAAGTTTGAGATGCGACAGAAAGTATCATATTCTATTATCTCCCACATCAAGTAATCGATCTCAACTGAATATTTAATATGTCTTGCACGAGTGCGTGTTAAAAATAGGGAATAAAAAACTATTTGATGCGACGTACTCTTGGTGAAACTGACTCAGATCATTATCTTCACGAACGTAAGGTTCTGTTGAAGGTCCAACTGCCCTGGATGCAAATGTTGGTACATCTTTGTCTGTTGGCAATCCTATTGCTCGAGGTGCTTTCAGTGCCATTGAGATCGACATGGCTGTAAGCATACCCTTTGCAATGGTTGATGAAATCACTGAGGCGTCTCCAGCAGCTGAAGATGGTTTACAGCTTGGCGATCAAATCGTGAAATTTGGGAATGTGGAAATGGGTGAGAACTTGTTGCAAAGGTTAGCTTCTGAAGCTCAGAAAAACCAAGATCAAGCATTGTCCTTGGTTGTAATGAGGCAAGGTGCTCTGATTACCCTATCAGTCAAACCAAGAGCATGGTCAGGTCGTGGGTTGCTGGGGTATGCTACAATCTCCTTTTCTTGTTCTTTTCATTAAGTTCATCAGTTCATCTTTATTTTTGCCATAAGCTGGACATAATGTGCTCGGATTCACAACTTTTTCATGCTTTCATAAATCCATCTTATTTGGCATTTTATATAGACTAACAAAGAGAATCTGTGAAGGTTTCTTCTAAAAGTAATTTTCGTATAAATCCTTTCTTGAATCTGTTATACTTTGTGATACAAGCACCCTTTTTTGGTGCGCTAAACATGGACTGATTGTGGAAAAGACTGCATGTTTGTTACTGATATGGGCCAAGCCAGCTTGGCCCAGTAGAGTGAGAGCCATTACAAGCAGTCATTTCTTGTAATAGTTCCCACTCTACTGGGCTCATAACAGTTATATATGTCTTCATTCACCCTTTGATTATATGGAAGGCATTAGAAAACCATATCACAAAAAGCTCTGAGATTGATTACCAATTTCTGTTGTTGTTTTCTGAATGCTACTTGATGCTTGTAAAAACGAGATGACTTCTCCCGATGGCTGGGGCTAGCTCAGGTGGTGTCTCCGGAGGGTAAGCAGGCCTGCAATCAAGAATAAACGTAAGAAGGGAGCCGGAAGGTTATTCCGGCGGTCCCCACCGACGCTCAAGTCACAAGTTGGAATAAGTTGTGAAAGAGATTTTTTCAGATAAATGAATATGTTCTGCATTCTTACCATCAACAAACATGTATTTATAGGAGGTGGAGGGGGATGGTTGTTGCTGGTAACTTGTAGGATCTCATTGTCAGTGACACGTCACATCAACTTATTACACCCTGCAGAAGTGATTATACCTTGGTCAGTGTGAGAGGTTTAATTGCGTGTACGCCTCAATCTGCAGAAAGCATCATCATGTCTTCTAATGGTAATCATTATACCCTGTAGAAGTGACTATAAATCAGTCGAAGGGAGCGAAGGTCTCTGCGATTTCTCCAATGAAGGGTCCAAGCTCAGCCATAGCGTAGAGCTCGCCCGACAATGAGAGCTCGCCCGACATGAGGTACGAGCAAACTCTGAGCTCGTCCACTAGTTTGGATAAACAAAGTTGTTGGCATGCTTGGAGTGTAGTATGCTTGTTAGTTTATCATGCTTTGAGCTACCAATGTCTGAGGCTAGGCATGTTGGGAGCTTGACATGTTGGGAGCTAAGCATGCTCGGAGGTAGGCATACTCGGAAGTAGGCAAGTTGGGAGCTAGGCATGCTCGGAGGTAGCCATATTTGGGAGCTAGACATGCTCAGAGGTAGCCATGTTGGGAGCTAGGCATGCTCGGAGGTAGTCATGTTGGGAGCTAAGCATGCTCGGAAGGACCAACAAGGCCGAACAACTGACGAGATGGTCAGCTCGCCCTCCTTGGCCGAGCTCCATGAGCTCGCCCAAAGCACAAATGGGCGAGCTCCCCGCTCGGCCAAGGCCAAGTGGGCGAGCTCAAGGTGTTGATCCAGTCACTTTTCGGGTATGTTCGGGTGAACTATGGCCGATCTGTGAGCCGCTTTTACTGGTTTGACCCGTCCAGGTATCACTACTCCCCCCATCGTGTTCGAGCCAAATCAAATGTGAAAGCTCGAATGTAAGTAATTTGTCCTGCGGGTCGATTGGGTGATTTATATGGAGGCCAAAGATTTTCATTCCTCTAACTATACTAAAATATTGAGTCCAACCCTAGCTAAGATGTATATTCCTTGGGCTTTGATCGAGGCCCATAATCCTCCTTATTTTCTATAAATAAGGTCACTTCCCTCTCATTTCTTTACACTCATCCTTTATTTCACTCAAAAAACCTTTACCCCTAGCTAGGTCTCGCATCTTCTTTTACTTCCGCGCCACGCTGAGCATACATCTGAGGCCGTGTTCCGATCTTGCACCAGGCACATTTTTTGTGATTTAAAGATATATTTTAATCCTTATGCAATATTGTTCATCACACCCTCAACGTGTTCGATGAAAATCCTCAATAAGAAGGCATATGTTTAACTTTTTGCAATGGTCAATCATCCACCACATGTTTGATGAAAGTCCTAGGTAGGAAAATGTGTTGTCTTTTTATGCTGAACTATGAATAAAATCAGGATAGGCATTTCGCCTGCGCGGCGGGCGAGCATGCAGCTTGCCGGTGCGCAAGACGAGCGAACAGCTCGACCCTGCCCGCGCGAGGCGCGAGCATGTAGCTCGCCCGCGCCTGTGCGGGCGAGCAAGCAGCTCGCCCACGCGGTGGGTAGGGGCGAGCTCGCAGGCTCGCGTTGAGCTATGGATTTTGCTATCGTGGGCCATCGTTCCTTATTGCTTGCATGCTGATTCTGCTGAGCTATGGATTTTGCTTTGTTTTGCATGTAATACTTTTGATTTTATTTCTTTCATTCATCCCAACTAATTTTGTTTAGAAATAACACGTGTTTATTTCTTTTGAATAGGACCTTGGAGAGTTCACGTCTGCCTTTGCAAGAATGGATCGGACATAAGCCGTATAACTGAATTAACGATCTCCCCAAGACCCAAGCTAGAACAACATCCAAGATACGCCCGGGCGCCAAACTCTCGGATCGACTTTTTCCCTAAAAACATAATCTCTTGCGTATTTTTAAGGTATCCATGCTTTTTTCATTCATCATTTGCTCGTTCTTTTGTTCTCCATGTCATCCACTTCCCATTCTAGTTTCCTTACTCCCTCTACGTCGGGGGACACTAGTCATACTAGTTCACCCGAACATACCCGAAAAGTGACTGGATCAATACCTTGTGCTCTTCCACTTTGACTTGGCCGAGCGGGGAGCTCGCCCATTTGTGCTTTGGGCGAGCTCATGGAGCTCGGCCAAAGAGGGCGAGCTGACCAGCTCGTCAGTTGTTCGGCCTTGTTGGTCCTTCCGAGCATGCCTACTCCGAGTATGCTTACCTCCCAACATGACTACCTCCGAGCATGCCTAGCTCCCAAACGTGGCTACCTCCGAGCATGCCTAGCTCCCAAACATGGCTACCTCCGAGCAGCCTAGCTCACAACTTTCCTACTTCCGAGTATGCCTACCTCCGAGCATGCTTAGCTCCCAACATGTCAAGCTCCCAACATGCGTTGCCTCAGACATTGGTAGCTCAAAGCATGATAAACTAACAAGCATACTACACTCCAAGCATGCCAACAACTTTGTTTATCCAAACTAGTGGAAGAGCTCAGAGTTTGCTCGTACCTCATGTCGGGCGAGCTCTACGCTATGGCTGAGCTTGGACCCTTCATTGGAGAAATCGCAGAGACCTCCGCTCCCTTCGACCGATGTATAGTCACTTCTGCAGGGTATAATAATTACCATTAGAAGACATGATGATGCTTTCTGCAGATTGAGGCGTACACGCAATTAAACCTCCACACTGACCAAGGTATAGTCACTTCAGCAGGGTGTAATAAGTTGATGTGACGTGTCACTGACAATGAGATCCTACAAATTACCAGCAACAACCATCCCCCTCCACCTACTATAAATATAGGAGGAAAAACATATTCATTTATCTCAAAAAATCTCTTTCACCACTTATTCCAACTTGTAACTTGAGCGTCGGAGGTGACCCGCCGGAATAACCTTCCGGCTCCCTTCTTACGTTTGTTCTTGATTGCAGGCCTGGTTACCCTCCGAAGACACCACCTGAGCTAGCCCCAGCCATCAGGAGAAGTCATCTCGTTTTTACAAGCATCACTACTACTGTTTTACATTGCTTGTCAGATATTTTTGGGAACATATTTTATGATAATGATTCTTTTTTTTTTATCTTTGAATGGAAAATAACATTCAGCTATGCTGGATACTTTCAGGTGTCATTTCCGAATCTTATAATGGAGCATTTTGATTGCTTGCGACTCGGATATGTGTCAACAGAGTTAGTTGATGTTGACAGATGAACTTTTCTGTAATTTGTTGGATAACTTTCATGTTTGAAATGATTTGTAATGGATAAACATGGAAAATTCTTTGGTGCACCTGGTACACTAGAGACCAACACATATACGTACGCATACATTTACCTACACTTAGGTGCACCTAAGAATTTTTTTCCGATATACATGGTTTCAATAATACAATAGCTTGGCGTTTAATCATTATATGTTATGCCAACGACTGGTTTGACAGGCATGTTATTTTGTTTCTGAGTAACGATTTTCAAAATTGAACTTAAAGCTATAGGGTGAAACAGTCATAAACTAGCAAGCGCCTCAAGTTTAAAGCTTGTGAAAATTTACTTTCTTTTGTATAACCTTCTCTTTTCTTGGAAATGGTTTCTCCATGGAAATGGAAAACCAATGTCAACTAGTTTAAGAATAAATCTTGAATGATGATTAAGTAAATGAATGAGAATTACTGATCTTTTCGATAAATGGACAGTACGAGCAGTAGAAAGTGGTAAAATGTTGGAACTGATAATGATGCTAAAATGGAAAAACAATCCCCTGCACAAAACATGAGAAATGCTACACAAATAGAACATACTTTTCCAAGAAAACTTGACCACAAGTACGCCCAAGCTCAAATTTCTATTTGATTCACTAGCTCCATGATAGTTTACAGATACAACAGAAACCAATGTTATATTCTCCTCTATGATCAACCTATTTAAATAGTTTTGCATATAAAATTGCCACACCTAGCTGAACAGCAACCAAGGACGACAGAAGATATAACAAGCTAGGAAAAAAGGGAAAATAAATTTCAAGTTAAATTAGAAGATGCGCAGATTAGGAGCTGCTCACCATCATCAATCTCTTCCAGTAGCATCAACTCGGCTTAATTTCAAACTCAATGCCCAAAAGGGTTTGCGCTGTTTCCAATGTTCTCTCACCACCAGGATTCATGGATTCATTGGTCAAATCGCTTTCTTTGTCCATTGACAGTTGGGTTTGAATCTGATATGGTTTCATTTTAATACTTTTTAAATTGTCCACGGAATCAGAAGTATCAGCAATTAGAGGAGCAGACTTTGAGCCATGGCGCTTTTTTGGTACCGGCATGTCGTGATCATGAACTCCCTTGTAGGTTATTACTACAGCACTCGTGTTATCCACGGCCTTCTCAATGTGCTTTCGAACAGGGCATCCAGCTGATGTACATCTGTAGTAGCTTCTGAAATTCATTTAAAAGTTGATTAAACAAATACAAACCAAAAGTGTACATTATATGGACAATGAATATATGTTAATCATGATGCATACAGAAAAGAGGATTAGCAATGTCTCGCATACCAGATGGTGGGGATATGATTAAAGCTGGTATTAGTACCAAACGCTTGTCACTATGCCCAAAATTATTGCCAGTCGTAATGACACAATTCAATTTTTTTAATCTTACAACAATTCAAGCACTATGTTTTGATTATTGTGGCCACATATGCAACCATGCAGGACAACAGAACAATCCACACATTAGCTCAAACACTGTTTTAACTAGTGGCCTTATAGTAAGCCACACAAGAGGGGCAAATATTGCTTCTCAAACAATAGAGTAGCTCAAAAATTGAAAAATTCATCGGAAAGTCGAGGTAGTCCTTTCATTTGATGAACAATTGGCCTCTCACTTTCCCATTCTCGTAAGAAAAATTCCATGTACTTCCAAAAACTAGACCCAAGCTAAAATGAGATACTAATACTTTGTACCTCGGATGAGGATTCCCCTTCACCATCTTCTGTCCATATTTGCGCCACTTGTAGCCATCTCCTGATATCCCCATGTCACCAGCTGCGTGAACAACAAATTTAGGTTTCTTTTCAGGATTGGAAAGGGGCCCCGATTCAGCAGTAGAACTTCTCTTCTGCCTGTAGATTTTATAGGGTAGTCAAATTCCTCCGGACAAAATTATGAGCACGCTGATATTACTACATTAAATCATGACAACACAACTTATTACCAACTCACCTGTTAACACACTCAGGGCCATCCACATGTTCATCCTTATAATTGATTTCCGTGGTGTCATCAGAACCACTTGACTCTTGCTGTTTTGTTTCAGGTATCTGATCAATTCTAAGCAAAGATTCTTTTGAAGATGTAGATGGATCTGGGTCACAAGGGCATCTCACTGGATGGGCTGTTGTATCATTACTACCATTAAGTGGAATGATTGGTCGTGCAGCCTTGTTTTCTCTAGTGCAACTTAGTTTTTGGGGAGGATCATGATTGTGGAGACTTCTGTAAACAGTCTCTATGACACGGTTAGAACGATCACAGCAGTCGATCTTTTTAGCATAACAATCAGTGAACGTGCATCTGTAATAGCTCCGAAATCCTTCTGGACTCTTCACTTGCTTTTGGCCATACTTGCGCCAATTGTAACCATCAGAAGAGGCCTTCAGTATGGGAAGCATAGCTAAAGGTTTTGGTTTGGGAGAGTCTTCTGTGTCATGCTCTCCAATGCATGGATTCCGCTCGTTTTCAACTGGCACAATTTTTTGTTCTGCAGAAGATGGACTTGGAATGGATGAAGCAGATTGCGTAACAGACATAGGCGACAGCTCCAGCTTGGATGGACCATCACACAGCCGTATCAGATGCTGAGTGGGGAGTTGGGCAGGTCGACCAGCAAAACCTTTCAAGGGTTCCTCACGGGTCACTCTAACTTGGTCCTGAGGTAATAACAACAAGAAGGAGAAATTCCAGAAAATAAAGTTGCATTGATTTTCAGTGATGTCAAAGTTGATATTGCAGATCACCGAACTAACAGTAACATAAAAGGAAAAAGAATAAATCTCATCCATATAATTATTCCCCTTTAGCACGAAGCCAAGTGTGTTTTAACTTTAGGATGAAAACACTTTTTGTGGTGTCTGTTGCTGCAGCAAACTTAAGTGCTTGAAAACACAGATAGAAGCATCCAGTTAACATTCTAATTTACTTGAGTAGCCAAAGGTTAGATTGATGCAATATAAGTATAAGAAATCATGAGCATACTCCAATTTTATTATCCAACACACCAACAGGGTAAAAATAGAACAAAATTTATTGTTTTAAAACAAAACCAACACCACCCTGCAAAACCTAATTTCAGCTGACATCATGCAGGATCAAGCTTGTTGCTACATTTGAGACTAATTTTTCTTTTCTTTTTCTTCTATGGAAAGGTTCAAGATTCATGCATGAAATAAATACAATGGAGTTCAATGAAGCAAAAAGGTAAATTTTCTTTTCTTGTCTATACTAATATAATAATTTGAAAAGCCCTTATAATCAATATCTTACTCACACACAAATTTTGTTTCATATCGATGTATTCGTGTTAATGTATATTGGCTTTATCACGAACTAGTAAACAGGAAGAACTATCCAATTAGTATATCACCTTCAACATTTTTCTCTATTGAAGATCCACAAATACATGTAAATTCCATAATACACTGGAATTTATTCGCTGAAAATCTATAGGTGCATAACTTATGTGAATGCCTTGACAATCTGCAGCAATAATTTAGGGGAATGGAGGAAACTACCAATAAAGAACTTACAACATAATTTTTTTCAAAAACCATGGTGGAAACAACTAAATGATAATCATAACTAGAATAAAGCAAAAATACCAAAGCACGTAACTTTAGATGGAAACTCAAGATTCTAGAGCATGCATTTCTGGTGATAATAAAATAAAATTAATTTGCTTCCACTTGAGCTTTATTCAGCTTGAACTAAATCAATTCAATCACACAATTTATTGATTATTAAATCTAAACAATTTAAGGTTTCAAATATCAATCGAGCTCATCAAAATTTCAGATAAGAAAAACAAAAAAATCGATCAATTACAAGAAAGACAACCAATAACCACATAGAAAATTATGAAAATGAAAAAAAATTCTTTCACGTTTCCTACGTCACAAAAAAATTAGACCAATCAAGCTAATAAGTCCCATTATGGAGGGGAAAATAATCTAACCTTCAGTTCTTCGACCGACAGTATAGGTTGCAGAGAATACCCCACAGGAACCTCTGCAATGTTCGAAATTCATCAAA
Organism: Haberlea rhodopensis; assembly: GCA_907163345.1. Taxonomy (NCBI): domain Eukaryota; kingdom Viridiplantae; phylum Streptophyta; class Magnoliopsida; order Lamiales; family Gesneriaceae; genus Haberlea; species Haberlea rhodopensis. The sequence goes on from CAJQUN010000292.1 coordinate 364,606, forward strand.
ATCACCATTTTTACTCACTCTTTCACATACATGCACACATACGCCTGAACATACAAATTCTAGTCATTGATCGCACAAATTCACTACCTCAAATCGTTTGATTCACTTCAGATAAAAAAAATCTGACAAACCATATATAAAAGGAGGTATTTATAAAGTACCGGATAGGTTATGAGTAGATTCACTAATTCGAAAACCACTCTCAGGCACCGGTACAGATGGTAGGGCTTCCAATTCACAGGCTTTTGATTCTCCTCTTTCACCAGATGAAGCGTTCCCGACGGTACAATCATTTCTATTATCACTACTCGATGGCCTCTGTTCACCATCTTTTCCGATTGTTTCACCTCGAATTTCTTCTTCTTCTTCGTTTGGAGGATTCGAATTTTCACTTTCCGCTCCTCGCAGATCTTCATAACTCCGATGCGCCCCTTCTTCCATAGCTGAATTCTACCTACAGTCAGTGTGTCAGTGAGTGCTTTTGTGACTGGGAAGGAGATGAATTACAGTTTTTTATTTGTAGATTATTCTTCTGTAGGAATTGTTCTATGTGTCAAATGACAATAAGCACCCCTTTGGGAACACTATTTTACTCAATATGAAGGGGTAAGTCCGTCAGTATCAAAAGCGTTGGGAGTAGATTTGTAATTTCAATCTGAGGGGAAGGGGTTACTAGAGTGGCGTGAACATTTTTGGAGTGGAGAAATTAATTCATTATTTGAAAAATACTATATTACGTGAAGGGGACATTTATTCCTTGATTGGAGTTTTGTATGCTTTTTTTTTGTTTTCGGTTTAGCAGATATCCAGGTTTGTATTTGACTAATATTTGAATAACGACTCGGCCCCTCAGGATCACCAGTAGGTAAATCGATGGATGTGCACGGATGTCAAGTTTCTGAAGAAGCGGACTAACAAGACTCGAACCCAAGACAAACCCCCACAATATTTCAATGGAGAATGTTCCACACGAGATTCGAACCTGCAACGTCGAGGGAGTTTTGTATGCTTTATTTATGCCATAGTTGTTGACCTTAGTTGACTCCGGACAGATCAGGAACACGAATTATTCTTGGCCACCCAAAGATATTATTTTAAATGTTAGATAAATGACTCAGGTTTATCAATGTTCTATTTTTTAATGTGGGATCTAATACATTAATAAATATGAGTCACTGATCAACCCTATGAGATAGTGCCACATAGGTTAGTAAATAAGTAACCTAGGTATACATTAAATGTCATATTTTACGAATAATTTTGATATAAAATTTATTAAAAACCTAAATAAACTGTTGTCTTCACTGATAATTTTATTTCATAGCATTTTTAATTTACAACAGACTATTTTACAAAGATAAAAAAAAAATATGAGTTTGCTTCCAAAAAAGGGAAAATTAACTTATAATTTAATAAGTAATTATTATATAAAATATATTTGGGGATTTCAACATCATTTCTAATAAACGTGAATTACATATAGACCCCCTTTTAATATTTGTTATTTTATCCCTCCAAGTTTAAAAAAATAATATATACCTTTCTTGCATCTATTTTTAAGTCACATAATTGGGAGGTCAGCTGTAATTTTTCTTTCGTAAGTTAAAAACTAGAGAAAGTAAATTCGTAATACAAATATTTTAAAGTGTGTCATCCGTTATTATTCAAACTTACAACTATTTTACGTGGAGGCAGCCGTAATTAATCATTTTACTAATTCAGGGTTTTCAAGATTCTTCTATAATAGAGGGCTGAGAAGTATAAAATCAGTTGGGATCTGATTCTGATGTTTGCCACTCAGTTGAAGTTTCACTGATTGTTTGACTTTCTTGTACAAATGACAATATCATGAGAATTATTCAAGAGTCTAACTAAATATCAAGTTATCCATACATGGTAATAGTGCTGGAAGCTCAATTATCTTTAAGCAAGGTTTTAGATTCAAGATCTGTGAATGGAGAAGATAGGCTCGGTTCTATCGGTTTTCTTTAAGCAAGATTTCAGATTGAAGATCTGTAAATGGAGAAATAGGTGTGGAGATGGGCGGATGGCTCACCGTTGGTACTCTGATAAGAGGTGTGATAAACCAACCCCTAGGGGTTGGCCCGGTGGTAGATGTCTGAAACTTAGGAGTCTTGCTCCTCTCTAGCTCCCAGGTTCGAAATCTACATGATGCTATCAATTCATGTGGGGGCAGTCTATACGGTGGAGTAAAGCCCCGGCTTCAATTGGGCCCCCCGCTAGTTGACGGTGGGATTGGTCCCCCGGATTAGTCGGTCTTCGGGCCGGATACTGAGTCATAAAAAAAAAGAGGTGTTATGAATCATAATTTTTAACTACTCATCACTCACTTGTCCCAAGAGGTTCAGTCATTTCAAACACTTGATCATCCTATGGATTTAAAGAACAGTTTCAAGTTTAAAATCTTCTCAGGCTATAATGCAAAGGCGACAGATTATGTTTGGTGCAGATTTGGGTGCAACAATGCGATACAAAATATCCTGATAAAATGATAAGATGTAACAAATCTCAACCAAATCAAATCCTGAAATTATTTATACAAAATATGGGTGATGCTCTCGGGGCGTGTTTTTAGCGTAGACACGTTGCCAACGAATTTATAGTCCGTCCCCATTAACCACTCGGGCATCGACCCAGGAAGAATCAATTTTAGGCTTATTGGTAATCCACGATCAACTTTCTTTGGTAGTACCCCTACCTCCAAGGGAATTCGAATCACCGCTGCCTCCGTGAAAGAGAGGTGTCCTAAACCCCGAGGAGGGGCTTGCGTCTGATTAGGTAGTTGGTGAGGTAATAGCTTACCAAGACGACGATCAGTAGCTGGTCCGAGAGGATGATCAGCCATACTGGACTGAGACACGGCCCATTGATCAATGATCCAGATATTTTGCGACGCTTCGAAGCTGATATTGATTGGATCTTGCCATTGAATAATACACCAAGGAGTTCAACATAAAGGCGATAAATTTCGGGAGGGAGTCTCGTTTCGTATAAGTGCAAGAGTGGTTGTTTAAATGTTACGAGTTCTATCGTATTCTGCTGGCTTCTACATTGAATAAAAGAATTTTCTGGTGATTATATCATGCCTTTTACATTTAATTGTTCACTTGGGTTGATTTTTCAATGTGATTGCTTGAAACCCGACTAAACAACAACAACAACAACAACAATACTTTCAATGAAACCCGACTAAACAGGCATTTCATATCTATCATCAGATTTTGGTCACTCTGATATGAAACCATTCAATAATGAAGCGAACTACTTTATTCCAAATGTACATACATTGCCCGGACCTCCAAATGATTTCTCCTTCAAATTATCAAACCACAGTTTTTCCAAGCAAGATTTTCTTGTTTCAAATTATTATGCCTGTATTGTTGATTTTCATCACTGTGTTTGAATTACATAGAATTGAACTATCATCGGGTTTGTTTAAGGATTATGCTTCTTATTGAAGGTAATAGGCATGCTTCATTGCCAATTACTCTATGCATCATGTATCTATATGTTGTTTCACAAGTGTTATTTTCAGTGGCGGAGCCACCCTTCTGCTAGGGTAGGATCCAGCCCCATACAGTTTTTGAAAAGCAAAAAATTTCAGTATTAATTTTCAAAAATTTTATTTTTTAGTCCAACATTTTGTAGTTCTCTAGCCCCATCTAATCCGGCCAACCCTATGTAATATTGATTTTTGGCTCCGCCCATCTGCTAAACAGATCCATCTTTGTTGAATTTGGTTTTGTAGATCCACTTTAATCCGAACACATCTTTATTTTTAGGAGTATCAACCAGGTTCCAAGTTTGATTTTAAAGAATAGTGGTCATCTCATCATCCTTGGCTTTTTGCCAGATTTCTTTTTTCACAGCATCTTCAAAATTCTGTGGTTCACAAGAGAAAAAAGCAATATTTGATAGATCATAAATTTCTCTTAATGAACGTACCTTTCTCACAAGGGATTCTGAATCAGAGTCTGAGTCGAATATATTTTGGCTATGTGATGGATCTATTGAAGAATTTGCACCATAATCTTCTGTTTGATTTGATTCAACGAGATTTTTATTTTTCCAGTTCCAGACTTTCATTTCGTCAAAATGTACATCTCTTGAGATTATTAATTCATTTATTTTTCGATTAAACAAACGATATGCCTTTGATTTATCAATGTAGCCAATAAAAATATATTTTCACATTTTTCATCGAATTTCTCTCGTCTTTGTGAAGGAATGAGAGAATAACCCGGACAACCAAAAACTCTAAGATGTTTGATATCTGGTTTACGCTTGTGCGACGCTTCATATGAGTTTTATGTGGATTGGCCTTTGTGGGTGATTTGTTGAGGATGTATACTGCAGTGTTAACAGCTTAATCCCAAAAGGAATTGGGAAGACCTTTTGCTTTCGACATACTTCTGGCCATTTCAACAATGGTTCGATTTTTCTTTTGCTACATCATTTTGAGGTGTGTAGCGTGTTGTTAACTGCCTCCGGATTCCTAAGACTGCTTGGAGAGCAACACAACCTCTTGAACTGATACGTGCGGACATTTGTGGACCAACAAGGACATCATCATTTCAAAACAACAACACAAAATTTATTGAAAATGTTCTATATGTCCATGATCTTACTTCAAATTTACTGAATGTTGGTCAATTAATCCAAAATGAATACTCAGTTAATTTTGAAAAAGATAATGCAAAATAAGGGACAAAGATAAGAAGCTGATCGCGGATATTAAAATGGCAAAAAAAATAAAGTATTTCCATTTACAATACCACTGGACAATAATATTTCGTTAGAAGTTGAAACATATGAAGAATCCATATTGTGGCATTTAAGATATGAACATTTGAACTACCATGGACTGAAAATGTTGAAACATAAAAACATGGTGATTGGACTCCCGGACATCGAACTATTGGACCAACATGTGAATGATGTATTTATGGCAAAATGCACCGATTACCTTTTCCTACCTGCAAAAGGAGCAGTCACTGACTTCAAAAAGAGGAGCTGATGCAGACCACCCAAAAGGAGTTGGCGTGCAGACTATCGAAGAGGAGCTGACACAAACTTCAAAAAGAGGAGCTGACTCTAAAAAGAGAAGCAGACTTCCAAAAGAGGATTAAGACCTCAAATGAAGATCAAGACCCCAAAAAAGAAGAGGAAGAGTTGCAAACAGATTTTCAAAGTCAAGTTGAGCATTACTGTCATCCATGCACCAACTTGAGGGGAGTGTTGAAAATAAAAATTAATAATGCATTTGTCTTGTTTTGTAATCATACATCTTAGTGTCAAAATAAGTACGCTACCGTGTCAAGAATGGTTGACTGCTATAAACATGCGTTTGGAATATTAGGTAGCAAATTTCAAAATTGTTTGTACACATTTACTATAAATAAATAATGTATTGTAATTGAGAAAACGAGAAATTCAGATTGAATAAATCAATTCTCCCCAAACCTTAGATTTCTAACATCTGCTTCAAACTTTCCTTTCCTTGTTCATGCTCAATGCAAGCTCATTTTGTCAGTCGTTTGTCTGCACAATGTCTTATGATTTGTTTATTATCACTGTCGTTTCCATTCATAGGAAGAAATGGAGGACCCTTCAGAAAAAAATCATGGAATGACAAATTTCGTGCCTCTATGGCATGGATTGGGATACATACAAAAGCAAACCGAACATGCATTGATTCTTTTAGCTCTAAGTGCGGCAGCAATGCTCGTAGCATTTCCTGCTTCTTCCCTTTTATCTCTTGTTTATTACTGAGATGGTGGGAAAAGCAAATGGATAATTTCTTGGGTAGCCGTGGCTGGATGACCGATTCCTGCATTGTTTTTAATTCCTTCGTATTTTGTCTTGGGGATATTCCGTATTACCCACTCCTCTCGACTTTAAACTTACTCTATCTTATGTTGTCCTGGTTTTCTTGAGTGCTGCTGATAACCTAATGTATGCGTACGCGGTACGCCCTACGGGCCTAGCGCCTACGGGTACGCTTACTTGCCTTCACCTACTGCTTCCCTTCTTGGATCAACGTCCCTTATATTTTCTGCTAACAAAATCAACGCCTCAACTATCAATGCTGTTGTTTTCATTACTGCTGCAATGGTTATCGTCGCACTTGATTCAGATTCCGACAGATACGGTCATGTGACCGAGAGTCAGTATATAATGAAATATACTGGGATCTGCTTTACACGGCTTGATATTCACTCTATCTGAATTAGTATTTATAAAACTGCTCGAAAGAAGATTCTTCCATGTCGTTCTCGAGCAGCAAGATGGTTTCTTTCTTCGCTTTCGTGTTCACTACAATCGGCCTCATAGTAAACATGGATTTCCAAGAAATGGTGTCTGAGGCAAGATCGTTCAAAGGTGGTAGAACCTCGTATCTGTCGGTTCTTATCTTGGGGAGTCGTCGGTTTTCAGCTCGGGGTTCTTGGAGCCACCGCTGTGCTGCTCTTAACGTCGACTTTGCTTGCTGGAGTAATCTTTGCAATAAGGGTGCCTCTTACAAGCATTGCAGCTGTAATTCTTTTGAATGATCCGATGAGTGGTTTCAAGATTCTGTCTCCAAGTTGGTGAAGTACAGATGGGATACTTGTGTATAACTAGGTTGTATGTAAGTTTTACCTCTGGGCATCTTTGGTATCGTTTGGTTTGAAGGATGAGATAAGTAATGTAAAGATTAAAAAGTATGAAGTGATTGTAAAAATAATGTGTGATAAGTTATATGATGTTTGGTTGAGGATAAAATGGTTGATAAAATTTATTATTTGTTATAATTACTAAAATGTCCTTAGCATAATAATAATAATAACAATATATATAGATATACATATAATATATATAATAATAATATATATTAATTATTATTATTATATAATTATATTAATAATAACAATATATATATGAAATTTTTTGTGGGAATTTTAAATTTTGAATTAGTATAAAATGTGAGAAAGGGTATATAAGTAATTTTCTTACAAAATGGGATTAAAATGGGATGTGATAATTTTTTTAAAAACCAAACCAAACATGTGATAGATAAATAAACTATAGATTACTAATCCTAACCATCAAATCAAACATACCTGTGGAGTAAGTTTATTTGATGTTGCCCTAATGATACTACCTTATAAACATCGCAACTATTGAAATGGCATATCCCATTTCGAATATGTCATTTCAATGGTTGATGCACCCTAATGGGTATCATTAATTAATCCGTTGGTGATGTAGTATAGCAGCAGTCGAAGTATTAAACCGTTATTTATATTTATATAATGTTGTATTCAAATATAATTGCACAGACATCATATTTCTTTGAGGAAAAATATAATCATATTCTTGACTAATGATCTCGCCTGAAATATGATCAAGCTTAAAGAGAGTTGGTACAGAGTTAACATGATTCTTCAAACTCTCATAAATTTAACTTCATCTTTGTTGAGCAAAACATAATTCAAATCAACCTTGGGTCAATAAATTTTACAAATTTGTTTTCGATTTAACTATGTTAGGGAAATGAGACTCTAGCATGGTGCTATTACCGTTACTATATATCCAAAGGTATTGATCTGGATATGTATGGTCCACGAAATTTGGACCTTCAGATCTAGCATATTAGTTTAACATTTTTACATAAATATTGTTTTATTATACCGTGGAAGTTGTGCACATACGATGGGTATGTACCAACTGTTAATAATGTCTACTATTTATTTCCAATACCTAATTGTGTAGGTAACAACATTTCCACCAAATAATTTTCCACTAGTGCTTTTAGACGCCTACAAATAAAAGATGAAGAATGAAAAGAAATATAAAAAATTAGAAAATAACATACAAGAAAATTCAAACAAATATTCAATAATTAGTAATTATTACACTGTTTAATATTGTACATTTTTCATGTCCCAATGTTACTCTATATTTAATTCCGTGAAAACCCTATTTCTATTAAAATACATTTCTCCCTGGTCCAAAGTTCCAACTATCACCATTTATAAAATGGAGGTATTGGAGGATGTTCTTACGTTTGTTTTAATTTCTGGGTAAAGATTATAATTTTTTAAGAAGTATCCAAACATGTTGTTTTAGGTCGCCTAATCATGTTATGAACTGTTCCATCGAGTCTACTACTTGTAGGGAATACTTCTTGGCTACCCATGTGATAATACTACAAAGGGTGGATCAATGACCTAAATTTATCAATGTGTTGAGTCTCACATAAAAAAATATCGTGATATTGATAAATTTGGGTCATTGATCCAACACTTAGGATATTAACCCATGGGATAACCAATATTGTAGTTACTGAGCACTTTTCCCCCAATAAACTAAGGGTATATTTGGATTGATGGATTGAAGTCATGTAATTCAAATCCTTGATTTCAATTCACTTTCATTCTTCCGATGAATTTATATTGAGTGTATTTCAAATCTACATTTTTACTAATTTATGTAAATGTAATGATAATTGTGATGGATTTGAAATGCACCAAAAATAGGTGTCAAATCAAATTCAAGTTTCAAATCCATTCTCAAATCAAATCATTTCATTCAAGTCGTTCATCCAAACACAACTTAATATAATACATTCAAGGCTCAACTTTAATGTCACGAGTTGAGAATCTTTGGGTCATGTTATGCAGATTAATTGTGAGTTTTCGGATTGTTTATTCAAAACAACAGTTATATGCTCTCTTTTTTATTAAAGTTGGAAAAAGTTATTTCTATATAAAAGTATTGAGTGTTTGCTATTAAATTTTTTTAAAAAAAGCAGCTTAATAAAACTTGAGCTTATTACAAAATTGTCACCACATAAGTTAAAGCAGTCAAAAGCATATCATGTCATGTTTCTCTGCTTTTGCTTTTATCATATGCTTTTTTTAGAGAAGCAAGGAAATCAAGACTCAAAATCTATATTTTTTATCTGAAAAGCAAATACATTTTTTTTAGAAGCAATACAAATCACTCCCTTAAAGTAGGTTCGAGGAGGGCAAGGCCCTAGTCGTGACTGTCATGTCTGGCATGGGAGAGGAGCAGATACGTGCCTTCAAAAACATTGGTCCCAAGAATTACATATGTTGCTTGTTTCTTGCAATACCTACAAAAGTCCTGAAAATACGGTTGTCTTGGAATGGTAGTTTGTAAGATTTATTTGGATTTCTCTTGGTGAAACCCTTTTTCTAAAAAAATAAAACTTTTTTACCGTTTGTGACACATTCATCTTATATATGAGTGCGTCAAATAATAAGATGGATCATACGTTTTAAAACTGGGTATGAACCTCATATATACACAAATACAAAGAAAATAGACTAAAACAGACATGTCAATCAAGGTTAATCAAATTATAGTAAACTTATATGAGGCATACATCCGGTACATACAAGAATTTTCTTGTTCAATATAATCTTTTACTTTTATATTAAATATTTTATGATATCACACGTATCTAACAAAAGATGCAACGTTTGAGTTGTAGTGAAACTTCCTTGATTTGAACCATAATCTCACATCCAATCGTTTTGATAATATAGGATGAAGTTAGGTAAGAATACTAACAATTTATAAGTAGGCCCTAGTTACACCACATCCAACAATAAACTAAGGGTATATTTGGATTGATGGATTGAATCAATGTAATTCAAATCCTTGATTTCAATTCACTTTCATTCTTTCGATGAATTTATATTGAATGTATTTTAAATCTATATTTTTACTAATTTATGTAAATATAATGATAATTGTAATAGATTTGAAATGCACCAAAAATAGATGTCAGATTAAATTCAAGTTTCAAATCCATTCACAAATCAAATCCTTTCATTCAAGTCGTTCATCCAAACACAACTTAATATAATACATTCAAGGCTCAACTTTAATGTCACGAGTTGAGAATCTTTGGGTCATGTTATGCAGATTAATTGTATGTTTTGGATTGTTTATTCAAAACAATTACATGCTTTTTTTTTTATTAAAGTTGGAAAAAGTTGTTTCCAAGCAAAAGTATTGAGTGTTGCTATTAAATAAAAAAAGCAGCTTAATAAAACTTGAGTTTATTACAAAATTACTACCACATAAGTTAAAGCAGCCAAAAGCATACCATATATTTTTTTTAGAGAAGCAAGGAAATCAACACTTAAAATATGTATTTTTTATCTGAAAGATAAATAATTTTTTGAGAAGCAATACAAATCACTCCCTTAGAGTAGGTTCGAGGAGGGAAAGGCCCTAGTCGTGACTAGGGGTGGTTACAGGTTCGAACCGTCGTGACTAGGGGTGGTTACCGGTTCGAACCGGTCCGGTCCAGACCGGAACCGGCCGGTTTCGGGCCCGTTATGGGCGGAACCGGTCCGATCCGGTAAGGAACCAGATCGGATCCGGTTCCGGTTCCATCGGTTCCGGGTTGGACCGATTCCAACCCGGAATCGGATTTTTCTTTTCTTTTTTTCTTTTTTTTTTTTAAAAAAAGGACAAAATGAAAGGATTTATCGAAAAAAAATTTATTTTTATTTTTTTAAAATGGATCCGATTCCGGTTCAATCCGGAACCGGTAAGATATCGGATCCGGAACGGTAGAACCGATCCGGTCCGGTATCAAACCGGTTCCGGATCGGTTCAGGACCGGTTAGTCCGGTTTCGATTTCGGACCGGGTCCGGATCGACCCGGTCCGATAAACACCCCTAGTCGTGACTGTCATGTCTGGCATGGGAGATGAGTAGATACGTGCCTTCAAAACATTGGTCCCAAGAATTACATATGTTGCTTGTTTGTTGCAATACCTACAAAAGTCCTGAAAATATGGTTGTCTTGATTTCTCTTGGTGAGACCTATTTTCTAAAAAAATAAAACTTTTTTCCGGTTTGTGTGAAATAATAGGATGGATCATACATTTTAAAACTGAGTATGAACCTCACATATACACAAATATAAAAAAAATAGACTAAATCAATCAAGGTTAATCAAATCATGATAAATTTATGTGAGGCATACATCCGATACATACAAGAATTTTCTTGTTCAATATAATGTTTTACTTTTATAGTAAATATTTTATGATATCACTAACAAAAGATGCAACGTTGAATTGTAGTGAAACTTTCTTGATCCAAACCATAATCTCACATCCAATCATTTTGATAATATAGGATGAAGTTAGGTAAGTAGGCCCTAGTTAAACCACATCCAACAAAAAGGCTGTGCAATTAAGGATTCAATTCAAATAACGTAATTAAAGATCATGATTCAAGTGTTGGACTCTATAGAGAAAGGAAGTGGTTGGTGAGAATGTGATTATTGATGAAGAAACATGATTGCAAGAGTACAAGAACTCATTTCTTTCCAATGCATTATTGGTGAAATAATATCGAGCATGATAGGTGGGGTTTTTTTTGTTTTTTTGAGTCGGCGAGGGGCTAAATCAATTTTTTTTGCGACAAACGCAACTCGAACTCGAGTTTACCTAAAATAGGCATATGTTCTTAGTCATTCCAACTAGACCGATGAGGTCATGATTGGTGGGGTTTTATAAAGAACACCGTTCACCTTTTACAAATATAACACTGCATTTAAAACTTTCGACCTTTTTTTATTTTTTTTAAAAAAAATATCTATATATTTTCCAATCGAACTATAGAAAATCTAGTTAAATATAATCTTATTGTTTTCCCCCTTTTATCCGATTAATCATTGTTATAATTCACTTTTTTTTTTCTTTTATTAAAGTAGGATAATGAACACTAACTTTTCGTTTTAGTTCAACATTAATAACGACTAAGTGATTACAAGTAATGGTAGTCATTGACGAATTTAAAACTTTTGTTTAGGGGAGCAAAAAATATAACATAAAAATAGAAGGCACGTTTTTTTTATAAAAGGTCATAATCTAATTTTAAAGGGGTAAAATATAAATTTTTTTAAATTTTTTTTTTTATGGTCATTAAAAAAATTTAAGAGTGGAAACTGTCCCCCAACCCAACACTTACATTCGCCAGTCATTATAGCTAAGTTAAGAGCGATGTTGAACGGTTATAGAAATAGAGTTACATATGTGATAAGAGAAATGGACATGATTCTTGTAGAGATTTGGGAGATGAAATTATTTTACTTCTTCTCTTTAATTTTTCGTCATTAGGTATTTGACCTTAATGTTGGCACATATTTTCCACCAAAGACTAGGGTTGTTTTTTGTTTTGATGACTCGGTATCCGGCCCGAAGAACCGACTAATCCGGGTGACCAATCCCACCGTCTACTAGCGGGGAAAGACTAGGGTTGTTTAACAGGTCGGGTCAATCTTGACCCAACCTAGCCTGATTTCGAACTGTCCAGAACCGGTAAGATACCTGGCCGGATCGATTCTACCGTTCCGGATCCGGTATCTTACCGGTTCCGGACCAAACGGATCCGGTTCCGGGCTGAACCGGAACCGGATCAGTTATTTTTTAAAAAATTTATTACTTTTATTTAGATAACTATACTCGATTTTTTGAAAAACTAAATAATAATAAAAAATTGGTTCTGGGTTGGAACTGGTCCAACCTGAAATCGTATACAATCCGGTTCCTTAACGGATCGAATCGATTCCGGGATTATCGGATCGGAAACCGGTCGGTTTTGGACTGGATCGAACCGATCCGTTAAGCAGCCCTACCCAAGACCCATGCAATGATTTTTCATCTTTAAAAACTGATTTTTCATCTTTGACCCTGATGTTGTCACCCATTTTCCATCAAATACGCAATGTAGTATAATCACAATAAAAAATTTTACCCTTTCATTCACACTTTTATATAGGTAATATATTATATTTATAATCTTCCATTCAAAAGGTCATATTTTAAACTTTGAATTTCAATTGTTGATCTCAATGTTAAATTACCCACCAAATTTAGCCATTGGGTTAGTTTGAATTATAATTTTAGTCAAACAATTTTTTTAATACTATTTTTTGAATTTTTTTTTATTATGACCTTCTCTTTTAGAAATAATATATGCACGAGGAAACTCAAAAATTGAGCATGTTATAGTCTATTGACTTACTCTCTCATCACATTTTAGAGCAAAAGTAAATCCATCATAATAAATAATAAATTATCAAATAGGTGAATGTAATATTTTATTTTTTTTAGAATCAATAGGTGAATGTAACTGCTTATAAACATTTTCAATACATTAAACATTTAAAATATATATACAAGTACTGAATTGAAATAGAACAAAATAATAGTACATCTTCTTTTAACCAAGTCCGTGATAATATACCGCATGTATCATTAATATATATTTTACTCCATGTAGTTTGTACAAATACAGTTTGCATCAATTTGATGTGAAAATAGATAGTTTACTCACATATTATTTTTCAAAATAAGTATTTTACCTTCATGTGGTTTGTAAAACATAGTACATTGTATCCCTACATAGAAGGGGGTCATATTCATAAACAACATGGGTAAATTGCATATTTGAAAATCACATACGATAAACTACCTATTTTTAAACTATAAAGGTGTAAAGTGTCTACTTGTAAAATGGCATGGGTTCGCGGAAAATCCTCATTTAACTAGAACAAAACCAAATAGAATATGCGATGATATCAAATAAGCTGATTATAAACTTCATACTTGACCCAGCAATGAATCCATGCGGGCTTCACTTTTCAAGTGTTAAGTAATTACGCAATATGTGTACATATTTTTAGTCGAACTTTTAAACTTATTACCTCAAGTCCAGACGGATAGACGAGGCAGACCCCGGTCCCGGTGGCGGGGGCACCCGCACCCAAAAAAAGAAAAACAAATCCAATAAAAGTTTTTTCTTAAAACAAATTTGTACCCATTTTTTTTTTTAAAAAAAAGCCACCCAACCCAATTTTTTTTTTACTCTTAAGTTTTTTTTTAAAAAAAGTTTTCATAACGCAATTTTTTTTTGGGTCCGTCCCGGCATATAGAATCAATGTTGTATCTCACAAATATATATTACAGGTGTTTTGGTCATTCTCAGTGTAGGACGACGACAACGAACGAAATTGTGATGGCGCACCAACTTAGTGATTTAGGTGGTGGCATGTGGAGAAGGTTGCACTCACAAAGAATTGTTATTTGGGTGGGCCATAACCTTAACCAATGCAGTTTCTCGTTGGGCCATTACATTAACCTTTGCAGTTTGTTTCTCATTGGGATGCGGAAACAATTTTATCAACTACTAGTAACCGAACCGGTTAGCCCAATTCGGAACCGATAAGATACCGATTCGAACTGCTTCTAAGATTTTGGAACCGGTATCTTACCTGTTCCGGACTAGACGGATCCGGTTCCAGACTGAACCAAATCCATTATTTTTTCAAAGAATTAAAAAAATATTTTGGTCTAGATAAATATATTTGAGGTTAGTATAAAAACATAAAGGTCCATTAGCTCAGTTTGTTAGAGCTGCAGATTAGAAGGCGATGGCTGCATCTTCAAATCCTCCAAACAATAATTTGCCTTGGATTTTTTGAAAAAAAACATAATAATAATTCGGCAAACCGGTTCCAGGTTTGAACCGGTCCAACCGGAACCCGTGGCTCCGGGTCGGATTGGTTCCAGGCTTTTGTGGACTCAGAACCGGCCGGCTTCGAACCAAAACTGATCCGGTGGTTCCGATAAGCAGCCCTAGCTACTGGTCAATTTTAGAGCCCAAGTATATTATTGTTTAGTACATTATACATTCTAATATCATAGGGAGAGTGGGAGGTCTGGAATGTACATCGCTCGATTAGTATAAGCGAATGGTGCCAGCTAGACCAAAATATTTCAGCCCCAAATAAATTATTTGATGTGATATAGCTGGTGAATGCCTTCATATAATATTATTGATTAAAGATAAAGATATCATTGGACAGAATTAACTGGAATTTTTTTACTGCAAGCTTTTACACCGAGAGGTGAGAGGTACACTCAGGTAGGTCCATATATTCAATTTTGTTGGCACGTGTGATACAGAAAAGGGCCCTCACCTAATATAGATTATTGTTGGCAAACTCTTAGCATGGATCAGGTGTGGATCCCAAATTATATATTAGTATATACACAAAACTATTCAATCATAGTTTATTAAAACATGGTTGACTGTATTTATGATTAGATCTTGGTTACTCTATGGGGTAGTGTCCTATGTGGTACATTCTGTTTGTTGACTGGGAATTTATGGAAAAGAAATGATGAATGTATTAAGTCGATGCAAGTGTATAACACTTTGTTCTTAAGAGAAATTTGCCCTGTACAAGGTGCTTTCGGTTTGTGAAAATTCTCTCCCAAGATACAACGACTTCTCTTGTGATTGTAGCACAACAAATCACAAGAACATCAACCACAAATGTTGCAAACTCTCTCCTTCAAGAACAAATGAATATGATGATGAGATGACTTTGATCTTGCTTTTCTCTCTCAAATTGTGATGTTAATTTCGAAAATCTGATGTTATGCTTCATATGGGATGTTGTATATGTAGTTACCCACCCATTTTCATCAAATGACACCAATTGGAGGCAACCAATCATGAAAAAAATGCACCCGGACACGAAGGGACACACCCGTTCACGAAAAAAACCTCCACAAACTTTTCCTTGCAGAATCTCGGTCGCTTGAGCACCCGGATGCGGTGCTCGAGCGCCCAGCTTGCTGCCCAAAAAATTGGGCAGCATTCGGCTGCTGCCCGGGCACGCCCGGGAGCCTCCCACACTGCCTGGATTTTCCCCAGACAGTTTTTTCCGTGCGTTTTTGCTCGTTTTGTCATTTATCAAGTATTCGACTATTTTCTCGTGTCCAACTTGCTTAATTTTAATTCATTAAGCACATTTTTCAAACAATCCCCCACATGAATGAAATTATGCATGTATGCACGTGATGTCAAAAGAGAGTTCGCACGAAAAATTATTGCATCAGGAGAGGTAGCTTGTGGCTTTGAACCTTCCTTAGTAGTATACTATAGGATTTACTAGGCCACGAAGTGAACATGATGTCTTGAACTTCTTGGCGGTTCGTGTAAACCCAGACAATAGCACCTACACAATAACTTCTCAACCTTCGCTTTGGTTTTCTCGATTGAGTCCGTTTTGGCCATGGAACACCTCTTGGATTGATAAGTGTTTCATTGAGGCGGCCGGTCCTCACACTTACATAGGTGACCTCCTATTAAGAGTATCCTACCATACTCCACTTTTTCAAGTATAGGAATCATTAAAAGTATCAAACTTAACCTCACTACTTTGGTAGGTCCAAAGCACTTCATCGTAGGAATGGGTTGGAAAATTTCCCGAGTGCTAACTCAAATTTTCATAATTTAGTTGTCCCATTGAACTAAGATCTTGGGATCTCCAGTCAATAATGTGGGGTTATCAATATGAAAATTTATTTTATAGATTTCAACCCCATTCCTCTTGATAATTCAAACATTTGATCTCTATTTAATGGTTTTGTAAGCGGATCCGTCAAGTTATCCTTTGATTTCACATAATCAATTGTGATATCTTCATTAGAGATCAATTGTCGTACAGTATTATGTCTACGACGAATATGTCGAGACTTTCCCATTATACATACTGTTTTGTGTCCTAGCAATTGCCGATTGACTATCATAATGAATCATAATTGCTGGCACCGGTTTTGACCAGCATGGAATATCTTCCAAGAAATTACGAAGCCATTCCGCCTCTTCCACGGCTTTGTCTAGAGCTATGAACTCTGATTCCATTGTGGATCTTGCAATGCAAGTTTGTTTAGTGGATTTCCAAGACACGACCCCACCACCAATGCTAAATACATAACCACTCGTGGATTTGGAGTCATTAGTGTCGGATATCCAGTTTGCATCACTATATCCATCTAATACTTCCCGATATTTCGTAAAATGTAACCCATATTCTAAGGTGTATCTTAAGTATTTAAGTACCCTTATCATTGCCGTCCAATTGGCGTTACTTGGATTACTCGTGAATCGACTTAGTTTATTCACAACACAAGCGATATCCGGACGAGTACAGTTCATAATATACATGAGGCTTCCAATGAATATTCCAATTGAGACACTAGTTCACCATGATTTTTACTTAAATGCACGCTTAAGTCCATCGGTGTCTTTACAGGAGAAGTGTCATATGCATTGAATTTCCTCAACACAGTCTCAATGTAATGTGATTGAGATAGAACGATTGTCTTGTGTCCTAGATATTTTAATCCCTAATATGACATTAGGAACGCCCATATCTTTTCATATCAAAACGTCTTGTCAACATTTTCTTCGTTTCAACAATCACTTCATGACTACTTTCCGTTATTAACATGTCATCAACATATAGACATACTATGACAAATGTTTCTCGTGTGCCTTTGATGTACACGCATTTTTCACACTCGTTAAGTCTTAAACCATTGACAAGATAACTTTGTCAAATTTTCCATGACGTTGTTTTGGTGCTTGTTTAAGCCCATATAATGACTTAACTAGTTTGCATACTTTCTTTTCTTGTCCAGGAACTATAAAGCCCTCCGATTGTTATGACTTACTTTAGTACCCCCACACTTTTGACCGTCACCCTTTCCACAAGGATTTTTGTTATTGCCTAAGTGTGACACTTAGAATGTCGTTGACTAATAAGATTGTTTCCCCCCACAATTATAGGGCATTCTCGAACTTATCAAGATTATAGTGATGTTCAAACTTTCATGATTCAAATCTAAGCGTTATTAACTTAGAAATCAAAATTCAAGAGTTTATGTCTTGCAAATTTTTTATTTAAGTGCACTTGCTTACAAAATTTGAAACTTGAATTAAAATCTCGTATTTGATTCACAGTTTACATTTTAAGCGTACAAACTTAGAAGACTTGAATTCAAGATTTAATTCTCTTGCAAATTCAAACCTTAAACGTAAAATGCTTAGACAACTCCAATAGAATCAAATAAGAACACCTCACAGTCAGAATAATTGTTGCAATTGATTCATCATTTTCATTTAAGCACACAAACTTAGAAAACATGAATTCAAGATTTAATTCTCTTGCAAATTCATACCTTAAGCGTAGAATGCTTAGAAAATTCAAATAGAATCAATTCACAATTTTTTCATTGCAAAATCAATTGCATAATTGGTCTTCAACCTCATTCTTCTAGTGTTTAAACACTTCTGTGGTCTCGTCTTTGCTTCGTAGCAAATAGTCATAACAATATATTCTGCACTCATCGATGAAGTAACGAATTACTTTTTCCTCACCTCTAGTTTGCACAAACTTTGATTCACAAACATCAATGTGAATTAATTCTAGAGGTTGTTTTCCAACAAATGAACAACGATTTAGTTAACTTAGTCTTCACATAAATCTCATACTTATGTTTTTAAGTTAACATTCACAGAAAACAGTAAGTTTAACATTACATATTTACGTTGCGAATTATAATTGCATGACTCAAATGCTCATATAATTAATCATAAGAAAACAAATAAGTGTAATGATAAACTTTATTGCTTTCAATCGACGAGTACTGTCATTACATCTATCTTGAACAACTCCTTTAATGGATAGTACAAATATGTCGAATACAAGATTTCAAGTGGTAAGCCATAGATCAGAGAAATCGTCTGACATCTTGTCATATTCAGTTACGTTGATTTGATCATTAGCTTTCTTCTTATTGTCTATCTTGTCTCGACAATCCTTTGCTTTGTGGTTCGGTTTCCTACATATGAAGCAATTTCCCTTGAACCTTTTATTTTTTCCTTTGTTGTTGGCCATCATGGTTCTTTCTCTTCTTTCCATGATTGCTCGATTCCACATGATTGACTCTTGCACTCATTTTGTTTATGTTGATTTCCGACTTGCGATTATCATCTTCAATCCTTAGTCGAACAATCAAGTCTTCGAGTCCCATTTCCGTCATCTTGTGTTTTAGATAGTTTTTGAAATCTTTCCATATCGGAGGAAGTTTCTCAATCAAAGCCGCAACTTGGAATGACTCACTTAGACTCATCCCTTCCGCGTGAATCTCATGTAAGAGTACTTGTATCTCTTGACTCGACTCACTACGGATTTCGAGTCTACCATTTTGAAATCCAAGAAGTGTCCAACAATGAACTTTTTAAGGCCGGCATCTTCCGCCTTATACTTTGTTTCAAGCATATTCTACAATTCCTTTGCAGTTCGGACTTGACAATACACATTGTATAGTGCATCATCAAGGCCATTCAAGATGTAGTTCTTTCAAAAACCTTGCCAAATGCAAAGTAGTGAGATAGAAAAGAATTTTCTGCTGCCATCTCTTGAAGTCTACGCCAGTGAATTTTTGCAGTCTTTTTCTTTGCGTCGCAGGAACATTGGTTGATGTGGATGCCATTTCTCTTCCAGAAACAACGCTTAAAATTCCTCTTAAGATTGTTTGTTGCGTTGTATGGGATTTCCTCTGCGAATTTATGGAAAAGAAATGATGAATGTCTTAAGTCGAGGCAAGTATATAACAATTCATCCTTAAGAGAAATTTGCCCCGCACAAGGTGCTTTCGGTTTGTGGCAATCCTCTCACAAGATACAACGACTTCTCTTGTGATTGTAGCACAACAAATCACAAGATTATCAATCACAAAGGTTGCAAACTCTCTCATTCAAGAACAAAATGAATATGATGATGAAATGACTTTGATCTTGCTTTCTCTCTCAAATTGTGATGTTAATTTCGAAAATCCGATGTTATGCTTCATATGGGATGTTGTATATGTAGTTAGCCATTCATTTCCATCAAAGACACCAATTAGAGGCAACCAATCATGAAAAAACGGACCCGAACATGAAGTGACACACCTGTTTATGGAAAAAACCTCCACAAACTTTTCCTGGCAGTATCTCGGTCTCTTGAGCATCCGGATGCGGTGCTCGAGCGCCCATCTTGCTGCCCAAAAATTGGGCAGCATTCGGCCGCTGCCTGGGCGCGCTCAGGAGCTGCGCGGGCTGTCCAGATTTTCCTCATGTAGTATTTTTCCATCCGTTTTTTCTCGTTTTGTCATTTATCAAGTATTCGATTATTTTCTTGTGTCCAACTTGCTTAATTTCAATTAGTTAAGCACATTTTTCAAACACATTCAGACATTCATTGAGAATATTTCCACCCAATCATTGAGAATATTTTCGATGAAGGGTTGGATGTACTCCTACAAAGTACCACCCATAATTCTAAATTTATTTGTGTTGGTGTATGGATCCGCTCGATTTATGTAAAAAAATTTCTGACTATTGTTGTTTCTTACGTCACGTACCATGTGCCGTCAGGGTACTAATGTTTTATAACTGTCCACAAAAATCCAAGAGGAGGCCTCAAGTTACATCACACCTTCCGATTTCGACAGGTGTTCCAACTATGACATCTTAGCCGTCGATTCATATTTTGGCCGCAGAAAGATATTGACTAATATGCCCTCGAATCAGTTGATAAATTCATTCGTGAGTTCAAAAAAAAATAATAAACCTAGTGATTTCATCAATTTCTCTGCGTAGGGAATGTGGAGAGATGAGAAGATCTATTGTTTCTAACCCCCGACTTGGCGGCGGAAAAGCCAAGAAACCGCTCACTAGCGGCCGCAATTGCCACCGGAAGCACGTTGAAGACGGTTGAATCACCATAATCTTTACCTCTGTTTATAGCTTTTACATAATATTTTACGAAAAGTACTAAATTATAGGAATTAAGTGGCATGGGATCTGAAGCAAAATGCGGCGTGCTGCATGGAAAGTATGAGCTGGGGCGGCTCTTGGGCCACGGCACTTTCGCGAAGGTGTACCACGCGCGGAATTTACAATCGGGGAAGAGTGTAGCCATAAAAATCGTGGGAAAGGAGAAGGTGATTCGGGTGGGGATGATGGAGCAAGTGAAGTGTGAGATCTCTGTAATGAAAATGATGAAGCATCCAAACATAGTCGAGCTGCACGAAGTCATGGCTAGTAAAACCAAGATTTACTTCGTCATGGAATTGGTTCGTGGCGGCGAATTGTTCGCGAAGATCTCAAAGGGCAAGCTTCGTGAAGAGGTGGCTCGGAATTACTTCCAGCAGTTGATTTCCGCCGTAGATTTCTGCCACAGCCGCGGCGTTTATCACCGTGATTTGAAGCCTGAGAATCTGCTGTTAGATGAGGTGGGAAATCTTAAGGTCACGGATTTCGGGCTCAGCGCTTTTTCCGACCAACTCAGACAGGATGGTTTGCTGCACACAACGTGCGGCACGCCGGCGTATGTTGCTCCGGAGGTGATTGGTAAGAAAGGGTACGAAGGTGCAAAGTCCGATATTTGGTCCTGCGGCGTCATTCTGTTTGCTTTATTGGCGGGTTATTTGCCTTTCCAGGATGACAATATTGTTGCTATGTACAGGAAGATTTACAGGGGAGATTTCAAATGCCCTCCTTGGTTTTCGACAGAATCCCGCAAATTGATTACCAAAATGTTGGATCCCAATCCCAGTACGAGGATAACCATAGGAAAGATCATGGACTGTTCTTGGTTCAAGAAATCGAATTTCCGGCGATTGAGGACCAAAGAAGAGCAAGATCTTACAGTGGAAGAAGAGGCGAATGTTGGCATTGGGAAAGAAGCAGAGACTTTGAATGCTTTCCACATCATTTCCTTGTCCGAAGGATTCGATCTGTCACCCCTTCTCGAGGGGAAGAAAAGGATCGAAAAAGAAGAAATGAGATTCGCCACAGCAAGGCCTGCTAGCATTGTGATTTCCAAGCTCGAGGAGGTAGCCAAGACGAAGAATTTCAGTGTCAAGAAGAGCGATTCTTGTGTTAGATTGCAGGGTTTGGAGTGTGGGAGAAAAGGGAAACTTGGAATAAATGCCGTCATATTCGCGGTGGCACCTTCATTTCTGGTGGTGGAGGTGAAGAAATCAAGTGGCGACACTCTTGAATACAATCAATTCTGCAGCAAAGAGCTTAGGCCGGCGCTTAAAGATATCGTTTGGACCTCAGGCGATTCGATGCCTGCATCAAGTTGGGATTCTTGAATTCATGTGTTTTTTAAATAATTATGCTACGTTTCAGAATTTATGTGAATTTATCGGTAGAATATATTTCAGTTGTTCTTTCTAGGCGTGATTCGAATTTATGTTTCACAAGCTTGTGCCTTTGTCAACGACCTATGAATCAGAACAAGGTTGTGGAATCATTTTTATAAAATGGTGCCTTCAATAATTATTTATCATTTGCTTTTTCTCTTTTGCTTTGGATAAATTGGAATAAGTTGTCATACTGGATGAGTGCATGCTTGGAATCGATGCAACCGTACCAGACAACCATTATATCGGCATTGATGACATCTATGCTCACAGTTTCTCGCTGTGAATTAAATTTGAGACTGTAATTCCTCTCTGCCCAAAGCCGAACTAAAGGTTTGCAAAATTACAACCAATCATAACATTTGACCATATAAGTTTCAGTCTTTCATGTATTTGCCACTATCGATGATTTAAATCTATTTCCCCAACTCACATCTCAAAAAATCAACATTCATAATTTCTGTGCTTATTTTTATAAGCTCATGCCTACAATTTGTACATTTTCAAGAATATAAAATCAGAGTATTTTCTTGAAATTTTGAAGCTTTGTGAGTGTAGATGTTAATTTCATTAAAATATATAGTTAATCTAATGCTGGATGGATTTGGATCCTCAACAATGGCTTCTAGTTGTGCCAACATTTCGCCATACCAGCTTTTTTTTTCTTCCTATTTGTTAGTCCCTTTATTTGTCCAGTGGAATCAGTAAAGTTTAACGAAACCGAACAAGATTTTTGGTCTCGCGAAGAAGATTCAAAGATAATGAAGAGTATCAGAGCACATTAGCTGAGAATCAATAAGCCTTATATCAAGACAATTCAGGCATAAATTCTTGATTTTTGGTTTATGTTATTTCATGTTTCTTCTCTGTTTAGGTTGTCTTAACTTTAATGAACTGCATTCTTGGTAGAGTCCAGATGGTGATGTCATAGATTGTGTGTTATATTATAAACAGGGTTTGTTTGATGATGCCCTTAAGTGCAGTGCCCTTATGGGCATCATCACCGTTCATTTGGAATCTTTTTTTTAAAAAGAAAAAAAAATTATATATGGATGGTGGATGATGCCCCTAAGGGCAGTGCCCTTCAGTGCAACAACCAACAAACCCATAAACAGCCAGCGTTTGATGGTACCTTCAGCAATCCAACCAAAGCCACAGCGAGAAACTGTGAGCATAGACGTCATCAATGTTGAAGCAGTGCGTATCTGGTACGATTGCATCGATTCCAAGCATGCACTCATCCTGCGGGACACCTTATTCCAATTTATCCAAAGCAAAAGAGAAAAAACAAATGACAAATAATTACTGAAGGCGTCAATTTATACGACGCCTTCAATAAAAAAAAATATTTTTTTGAATGCGTTTTTAATTTTTTATTTTTTTAAATAATGAAGGCATCATTTGAGATGTCGCTTTCAAATGAAGGCGTCATCTCAAATGGCGACTTGGATCATTTTATTGGCTTTTCAACACATCAATTATTTTGTTAAATTTAATTTTTTTTCCGATTATTTTATTAAAAAAACCTATCATTATGGTATGTATTATATATTAACTAAAATATAATAAGCAACTTGAGGGACATATAAACTTGAACAATTCTCTGAATTAGTAATTTGAATCTTGCTTTTGACTTGTGTCTTATGATCTTAGCTCGAGCGTTCCTTCGCACACCTCTCTTATTCTTTAGAAGGCATCCGCCCCTAATAAACTACCCACCTCGCAGTGTCCTGCCTCCCCTCGAAGGATCGATGCAACGGTTAGGCATCCTTAGACGACATAGTGGTCTTTTAGAATTGGTTGTTGTGTGTCACCCAGTGTTTTCAAAATCGGACCGGACATGAAACCAGTGTCCTTACTGGTTACAGGTTCGATCGGTTCAATCGGTTGAACCATTGATTCAACCGGTGATGACGTCAGCATTATGTAATATCTATTTTAAGTTTTGTAAAATATATATACCATATATTTACTATAGTTTTAAGTTGTTCACAATAAAAAAAATATCATTACACCAACATAACATGTCAAACTTCAAAAATCAGATAAAATGAAATGTCATAAAATAATAATAATAATAATAAAACATCTAAAAAACAACAAATAATGCCAAAAAAGATCAATATTCCAAAATTATAATAAAATATTTTGAAATTATTCACATATATTATAATTTACGAGAACTAAGTATGTTTATATATAATATACAAGACATATTTATTGAATTATATGAAATTTTTGATAAAAGCAAGCATAAAATATTATTTTGTAATCATTTCAATAACAATAAATTATACATAATATATTTTGTTCTACAAATTTGATTTATAATTTTCAAAAAATAAAAAAGAATTAAAATTTTAGAAAGGAAAGAAAAATGAAGGAAAATACTGGTTCAACCAGTCAACCGGTTCACTGGTTGAACCGATTTTTTACCGGTTTAATCCGGTTCCCACTGATTTTTTATCAATGTGGTTTTGAAGGGTTAACCGGACCGGATCAAGCATTGGTTACAGGTTAAACCGGTTGAACCGGCCGGTTCAGACCGATTTTCAAAACATTGGACTGTCACCACATCACACACCTCTCTTAATCTTTACTCTTTAGGAGGCGTCCACCCCTGTAATTCATGATTAGTCGTTGTGTGTTACCACCTCCCACCTATTCTACACATCGATCGAGGTAAGATACATTGATGCTAGACAAACATATGACTTGACAATGTTTCTAGTCGCAACCACTAATCTTAAAACCAAGGAAATATACATTGAATTGAACTAGCATTATTTATTAAATATTTAACAAATTATTGTTTAATTTGGAAATTGCGGTGCCTTTGTTAATGGACGATGCATATTCAGTCAACACCTATATTTAATGCAAAAAAATAAGTCTTATTCGTAAGGATTTATAAATTAAAAGTAGGTTTGGCAAATTTCATCAACAACCATAAAAAACTTGTTTTTTTATCTGATATAATCAAGGAATATATGATGATGTTCAATAGATACATCGAAATATTATCATGTTTCTTGGTTAAATGTTTGATCATCAAGATTATATTCAATTATAGACTTTATTCGTCGGTTGAGCAATTCGAATGACGGTTTTGTTATATCACAATGTTGCATGTTGCATATCAGCAAATCATATCGCTCATTTGTTAGCGGCTCGAGCTGTCACTCACGAGACTATTCATCATACTGTTGACTTTTGTCCTTTATTTCTGCAGGCTCATGGACTAAACGATTTAGCTTTTCGTACTTTAACATATTTCATTTTCCTTCTAAAAAAATAAAAAAAAGTAACATATAACTAACTATACAATGGTTGGTGGCGATCTTGAAGAAACATTTCATTTTCGGCTTTTCCCCCTAATTCTGATGTGTAATTCAAACATTCGTCAATTTCTAAGCTTTTGATGCGGTGGTAAATGTGTTTTCTTTTGTATAGAAATGATTTTTCAATCTTTTGTTTAATGTATATTCAGTGGCGAAACAATTTCAGCGCATACTGCACATAGGTTGTGTTGTTATGCTCATGCGAAGTCATATACAATTTATTATGAATAATAATCCCAAATTAAAAAAAAATCATGCTGAATTTTTTAAAAATCTTTCAATTATAGCTTGACATTTTATATTTGTTAACACCCCCTAAAAACTACAAAGAATGGTTAATTATAACTTTTGATCACTTAGTCTCAGGATCTTAGCTGAGGATGCGTTTAAAGTTGTTGTCATGTGACCTGAATGTCACGGGTTCAAGAGACTCTTCATAGTGCAAAGGAAAGACTGTATATTAGGTCCAAAGTCACATGACTCCTTCCGGATCCAACGCATAGAGGTAGTTACGTGCATTGGGTTTGCCCTTTTTTAGTCTCAGGGTCTTAGCTCCGCCCCTCTCCCATATGAGACTTTCTTGACAACCAGTTTCATGAATGCAACCTCGAGACAATATCATTGATGTTCCAAAAATCGAGCTCCAGCTTGAAGGTTCGCATTCAATCGAGCTCAAGAAGTGAATTTCTGAAATCGAGCTTGAATAGAAGACCATTAGAGATTTACTCAGCTCGATGATGCCAATTAGGCACATTTTAGTTGCAGTCCCCTTCACAACCTAAAACCATAACACTCCTTGATTGTAGGAGCAATCAAGCTCCTTACAACTTGAACTAATATGTGGTGATAAAAAACTAGGTTCGCTTATCTTGTCGATCCATGGCTCCAAATTGCAGGGCTTACAAGCGACACCCAATATAACGGGTCAGATAACAACTAAATCACAACAATGTTCAAGTTTCTCAACACAAAATGCGAGATTCTAAACTCTATTCACGTCCTAACATCCTCATCATACAATGACACTATAGGAATACCTCCATAAATCACACGGCCTAACTCTTCATGCTGATGGTACAGCGGATCAATATTGATACTACTATGTCACAACAATACATGGCCCTGAAACTCAATATAACAACTGCTGCCAATGAATTTTCCATTTGCTAAAAAATATTAACTAATATTACCAGTAAAATTGTCACGCTTTCTAAATCTCTCCAAGACCATTGTGGTATTTTTGATAGTCAGATGATTTGTGCAAAAGTAAACAGCAAGTGCGAGAATTCTATCTGCACAGGATAGTCTACCCATAAATAAACAAAATGTGAAGCCTTCCACTAAATGTACTTAGAGTGAAATACGAAAAGGAGCAACCAACTTCATAAAATGAAGATAAATAATACGATCCTACAAATGTTAACTTAAAAACATAATATGAGTGAATTCAAGAACTCAAAGCACCAGTCAACTGAGTATGTCACAAATGCAAAAAGCAATGGACTTTACACAAGTCCTCAAGAACTCAGCAAATCAACACTACTTTTCTTGGGCTAAGTTCAAAGCAAGTGTTTCACATTATGTTACCAGGATAACCAACAAGTATTCACACGTCTCTTCCTCAAAGGATGAAACTTTAAACCCCTGCCAAATTCAATTCAAGCCCATGAATTTTAACCACTCTAAAAACGCTAATATTGTTCTAAATTCTTTCAGATCAAATTTATTTCTGAACAAACAAACAAATTCCACATCATTGCTGCTTAACCATCTCCACAACTCAAAGCTCAATGGTCTCCAATAGGAATGAGATTGCATAGCAAACAACCATACAATTCTATGTTAGCCTAACAAATTCACATAGAATCAACAATTTCCAAAATCTATCCATGTCAAAGCTCAGAATTCAAGATCAACAAGAACAAGGGGGTTTAAAAGTGTAAGGCTGTGGAAGCGACAACAGACCTCTCCTGGAATCATTATCATCCAAAAGCCTTTGAACCCTCTTCTTTCCACAGTACTGCCTATCAAAATGCTTCACCTACAGGTGCAAATTCCAAACAAAATCAAGCCAACAATAAACACCAAAAAAAGGAAAAAAAAAAGACATTAATTTTCATATATCAGACACATAACCCAAGTTGGTCTGCACTGTTTCACATATTCCTCTCTGGTTTTCTTGCATTCAACTGGGTAAAGCAGTCCCACCGAAGCGATTTCCGTAGGTTTCTTGTTCGACTCTTTCTCTAGGCAAGAATAGAACGCATCACGCGCCTTTAGGACATCGAACAAGCAGCCATAATTAGATTTTTCTTTTTTGCTATATAAACAAACTATGTATGGAAAAGTATAGGAAACTGAAAATTGAATACGAAATTGAATTGTGAACTACATGAATTCGGAAATTACCTTGTAGCAAGATAGCCGAGCCTGCGAAAGAACATCATTGTGAACTGTATCTGAAGCCTGGGATGCGTACGCTTCCAACGCCATTTCTTTTCGCCGAAGTCTTGTGTTGGATGTGAAGAAGATAGTGAATATGTATGGGCCGGCGACAAATTCCATAGGGCTATTAATCATCTCAAACCATTAAGGCCCAATAATGACATTTGAAAGATTAGGTATAATACGTTAAAACGTCTCTATAGTTTGGATATACTTCATATTCAGTCTCTAAACTCTAAAATTTTCAGTGACTCGTTTTACCTCATAAAGTTCTAAAAATATTTATTGTTTAGTCCTCGATGTTAAGTCAGGCGTGAGAAACAAACAAATAGAGACTCATCAAGCAAATATGGACTGAATCGGGAATATGTTTAAAACTTTAGGGACTCATCAAACCAATCGATAAGAAAACATTTCAGTTAGCCAAAGGAAACCAAATCGATAATTTCGTAGAGAAACAGAATCGGTAGTTGCAGCTGTGGCAGATTTAGCTTGATACCAAAAATACGAGTATGAGCCCCTAAAGTTATTTTCGATTTAGGCCCTCTCTGTTTAGTTCTCACGATCGACTTAACTTCGAGGATTGAAATTTATTAAAATTTTAGGGACTAAATCATATCGCTGAAAACTTTAGGAATTGAAGTGGGAATTGACCTAAACTCCAAGGAAATTTTTGTAGAATCAAACGCTTACCAAAAGTTATAGCTGGTGGTAACAGTGGAACTTTAATATTTAAACTGTAGAGCAGTCTAAGCGTCACGCTCCGATCATCATCTAATCAGGGATAATTATTGCACTCCAATAATCTCCCTCCCAATAATTGCACGACCTTGCAACTAATGTGAATTGAACACGTGACATTGGTTGTGATACTAATTGTAGGATCAAGCGATTGCCGTTTTACCAAAAATTATATCTCGTGGTAACAGTGCAACTCTAATCTTTAAACTATAGAGCAGTTTAAACGCCACGTTTTGATCACCCTCTAAATAAGGATAATTATTACACTACAATAATTTTAATGTATTTCCTCGAAGATTAGGTAAATCTTATTTTTATTTGTACTCCCAATCTTACAATATGACATGTCAATTTTTTTTTTCTTTTATCTTTTTGATGGATTTTTATATTTTTACATCTCATAATTAAATCTGATGAATAGATGGCAATGTATCGGATTTGGCCGACCCATTAAGATTATGAAGGATTCATACTCATATCTGCTCCATCTAATAGATTCGACCTGTCGATTAACTAAATTCAATAATATATTTTTTATATCTTCAACTTCTAAATTAGATAAAAATTTCAACTGAATTTTTTTAAAAACAAAATGAGTATAATAAAATTACTAGCTAGCTTTTGTTTCATTGGATGTTTTTTTTATAAAAAAAAATGTCACCAATTTTGAAAAAGTCAATAAATCACTTTATTTTCATAAATTATCTTACTTTCTTAAAAATCTTATACGAACGTAGTATCTTAATTTAAAAATATTATATTTTTTTCTTCAAAAAGATTTATCAAATACTTACACAAATAATAAATTTCTAAAGATCTTATAAAATGTTTTAAAAACTTATACAGTCAAGCATGTACTGATACTTATAATTTCCAGAAGATAATTAATTTCACATTTTATTGCCTTTATTTGATAAATAGTGATTCCAAGCACTCATCGTATATCATTTAATGATATATATATATATATATATATATATATATATATATATATATATATATATATATATATATATATATATATGAGCGAATATAGGAATTTTATTAATGAAGCAAAAGTTACTTACATAAAATTAAACCAAAAGTTCATGATAAACATCCGAGTGAATGCTATAGACAAAAACCACCAGGTAAATAATTACAATACGAGTATTTCAAGAAAGTGACTTGATTAATTTCAAGAAATAATATACTTACTTAGTTTAATTGTAATAATATAATAATTACAATGTTCAGTTCATTGAATGTGATTGCCTATATGTGATGATGAGAGTGGATATGTGAGATGATAGCTTGTCAATTATTAGTCTCATTATCTCTGATAGTCATTGTCTTGCTAGTGGTTCTATCGTCTTCGACCTCACATATTTCGTGTAATTCCAACAAAGCTACTCATACTATTGCAAAATCAGCAAATTGTACATGTGAGCGTAGTGACGATGTACCTAGTTGTATTACTAACATTGTATCCACTGAATATCATTGATCATCAAATGATACGAATCGATTTTCATAAAAAAAAAAAAAGATTGGACTTGCTCGGTTTCAAGAAATGCGAGAACATTCTCTTTACATGTCAGTCTTTTGTGGGAGAGAGCTATAAGATTGTATAGGTGGCACATGTAATTTTTAAGTTAAATATATTACTATTAATTAAATTTAAAATCTAATTTCTATTTTAAAAACATATGCACCTAATATAACATTACTTTAACCAATTATAACGTGCAAAACTAATTATAAAACTATACAAAACAATAAAAAAAAATCATTTATATGAATATGCTATAGCAATTAGGGTCATATCACTCTAAAATAAAGTGAATACTTGAAGAAAATTATCAAGAAAATAATGAAGGATAAATATTTTTATATTTTCTTTTTTTTGTTGTTGTTGATGAATTTGATGAGTGGGACACAACATGCCATAATTTATCGGGGTGTAAAAAAACGGCAGAACCCAAAAACACATCCATATTTGTCCGTTTTAACATTCGAAAAAAATAGTTGTATTTAAAAACAAAAACACGAGTTCATCATAACCATGTGAACAATCAAACTCCAGCTCAAATAATTTTCACCACAAAAAGTTTAACACCCTTCTTCTCAAAACCATGTTGTGCATACATTCCCCCAATCTCTTCATTTTCGTGACCACCATGCTCCATAATCTCGAATTCTAACGAAAAATCTTCACCGTTGACATTGAGGTCTTCAAACCCATGATCTCTAACATCCATGACTTCATGGACATGTCGAAAAACACGAGCTCTACATCTTCCCTGGAGGATTCATCGTCAGAGATTCGAGGGAAATGCCTCATGTCATACTTTTTAGGAATCACAAGACGGTTGAGCTTCTTACCAACGTCGCTAGGTGTGAGCACCTTCATGAAAAGTCGCCGCAAAAGCTGCTGAATCAGGCTTTTCCTGAACGTGTGCCCCCAAAAAATTTGGAAACTTTGTAGCATACGAGCTGTCCATGATCATGTTGATGAATTCATTAGTGGTGAAGTGATTCTGGAATTGTGGTTTGTTCGAGTCTGCATCATAAAAATCGACGGACACTCGTTTGTGAGCCATGAATGCAGCTTCTTCCTCGGATTTAAAAGATCCAAGCCAAATGTGTTGATTGTTGGCACATAAGTATGCACCCCAACGCCCATTCCGTTGTTTCACCACGCCTATACGCTTCAAAGCAGAGGCCTCATTGTTTTGTGTCTCATACTCGATCGGGTACTGGTGAATGCTGTTGTCCAAGTCAGAAACTGGTGCAGGCGCCATGATGAATCTGGTGAAAGAAGTATGTTAGTGCAAAAAACTGATCTTTGGACAAGTAAACTGATTGCCTCTACTCATTCTGTAAGCTCCCGGATATGGGAACTCGACACTCAATTCCTTACATAAAATCCTCATAAGTCTGATGACAAAGTAACATGCCAGCCGATGTTCTAATAAACGAACAAACAAACACGACAGCAGATAGGCAAATAAGCATAAACAAGACTGTGAAAAACAATAACCATACCCTACATTTATACCCTATATCACAAATGGAAGATCTTACTTGGAAGCAAGCATAATAATCTTCACTAAATATGTTAGGTTAGAAAAGGGTTTAAAAAAAAAAATCCCAGAAACAATCTAGGAAGGCATATTTTAATCCCACTGCTTGAGTTCCATCAGTTTCAAGATCAATTTCCAAAACTTGCACTAGAAGTTTGCGTGCAGTCATCAGACTCATTATGTCTACAAACATAATACATGACCTTAAACAACTAATATCGACGAGAAACTAAGGGGAAAAAGTTTCATGGTCTTGCATAAAGTGATTGAAGGTAACTGATTGGACGACTAGTGAGGTTATACGGTGAACAATATCTGGATTCAGTGATTCGTGGTGACACTTTATTATCCGGTGACTGATTCAATCATACGCCAGATCTAACAATGCGAATCAAACCAATTGAGATACTGATGCAGATGGATTTATATCTGAATTTTTCTATAGGTAGGCTCATGTATAGATCAAGTACATCTCTCATTTACAGAATGAAATTTACTCAACCAAGATTTTCAGCAATTTTTTGATACAAAATCTAATATACAAATGTCAATCCTTGAAAGTACTCAAATATTTAAGATGTTTAACATACTATATGTAAAATTCTTAGCTTCACATACAATAAACAAATGTGTAAAAGCATGCTTTGTTGTAACAACGATTACTTTGTTTCCATTAGAGTTCAAAAAATTTCTTTTGAAAAAACTGTTGAAGCATTTACATAAAACAGAAATGTAACTCTAGAACCTCCAGACTATGGCTGTGGAGGTGGGTTTCCGCAGACTTCTTCGCCCTAATAAGCGCGAGATGACCTTAATTGTTATTTGAACAAGTCAGAATATTCGCTATTGCTGAAAAACAGGCAAAGCTAATATTCTATCAACATGAACAAAGAGGTGAAGTGGGATAATAAAGCCTGAAATAACTTGAGAACGGTGAAGAATTTCTACAGAAGTTGGTGTAGTAATGCAAAGGCTAACCATACTCGTGAATGAATCAAATAAACACTAAAAGAGAAATTTAAAACATCTGTGAAGCCAACCAAAACCGAGAAAGATTTGACAAGAAACAACCTTGCTTGATCTTGAACAAAAAAATGAAAAAAAAAAAAAAGTAGAACTGTCAAAATTGTAACAAGATTTATGACAATGAACCAAAGCTTTCCTATTCATGAGTTTCACATACACAACAAGGCAATGCCTTTTATAGAAGACGATATGCCCCCTGCTATAAAAATCATGGTACGTCTAATGGTTAGACTCGAATTTCTACAAGATCAGAATTAAAAGAAAACGATAAGATTCAAAGGAGAAGCCATGACACGATAAAACCAAATAAATCACTGCCTTTAATACAACCTAAAAAGAATCCTGTGTAGTAAACCTCCATTATGCATAACAAAACATAGAAAGTAAATAGGATATGAGGCACTCCGCAAAACAAAGAATATGTTACTCAGATTTAGATCCAAAGTAGCCTGACCCCTTTCCCAAAACCCGCGTGTAATGGGAGCTTGGTACAACAGGTTTGTCCTTTCTTTTTTTTTTTATCAAACAGGCAAAATATAGTAATAAACTGAAAAGAAAATGAGCAAATGTCAAACCTGTGAATGATTGCCAAACAAATTGCCATAAAATTGATCAGTGAAATCCTAAAACTTGAAAAACCAATCATTCATGGTACTAGAATCACCTTTCCACTTTAAATGATGGTAAACCAAAGAACATTCATTAAATCCTAACCCCATAAACAAAAAAAACAAAAACTACAAACAGAAAAATGTGAGAACAACATCAAAAGATGAAACACTTCGCTATTGTTGAATCATTTTGACAAGAAATACCTGTTAAAGTTTATAACTCTAACTCGGAAAAGTATTCGTCGTCTTGAGTAAAACCCTATATCGAATATAAAAACCTAATGGTGCATGTTCTCCAGAAATGACACAAATTTTGATTTAAATTCATGGATACCATTTCTCAAATGGAAAGAAATCACTGGATGCATCTGAAGTAAATTCAGACGTGGTGTCATTTAAGCAATAAACCAAGAAGGGTGAGACGTGGAGCATCAATCAAGCTGTGCTTTAACCCGAGGTTGGGCAACTTCTCATGAGTAAAAGGGTAAATGAGTAGGATCCAAAGTAGTGCAATCTTAATCCAAATATTTTCTTTTCAATCTCTATAGAAAAACACAAATACACAAAGAAAAATACACAAAATCTATGAACAGTAACCACGCGAATAGTAACCTGTGAATAGTAACTCCTCGTCCCATGACCTAACCCTCATCCCATAATACGATCCTGCACACATAACAAATTGTCTCTCAAAATGTTTTTTTAAAAAGTATAAATATAACCAGGCATCACATTTTTTTCACCTCAAACTATTGAAAAGCAACTTCTTATTCATTTCGGGGGGGAAAAAACCAAAGGAAAATTTTAACTCTCCTAATTCCACATCCCATGATGCAATAACCATTTGAAAGCGGCTTTGTGTAATAAAGATATACTTGCTTACATACATTGAGAAGGACGAATATGTTGCCATTTCTAATGTGTCTTCCTTCATGCACATTTTTTAACTAGACTATCACAAATCAACTTGGAGATCTATAATCATTGACTTCTCCTTAACTTTTCGAATTAAAGCCAGCTTCTTCACATTCGTTTGATGAATATATGATTGATCAACACACAGAATACATCATTTTCCCTAGATTTAGCTACTAAGATAGGCTTAAAAAAGAAACCTCTCATATTTTTCATTTTCGTTTGGACGATAAATCTTGAACCTAATATCGACTTAGGTAGTGAATGCCTTCAAAGTAGATTACATGTGGTATATATAAAGTTGCTACAACGAAACTCGAGGAACTCCGCCACAAATCTTTTCAATGGTGGAGTTAAAAATGTCAGATTTGTTGATCAAGGTACACTAGTGGCCACCAACTGCCAAATAAAAGGAAGCAAAATCATAGAAAAAATTGATCCGGACTCTGAAGTTAAGCATACAAAATGTACTGTTGCCATTTTAGCAACACAAAAAATAGGGTTATAAGAAATTGATAGTCTTAATAAGTATATTGTTTAGAGCAACAATTGCTCCTACTATTCTTTGTTGCTGAATATGTGTCAAACGCGATACTTGGACTATCATTTGGTTCAAAAGATTGAATCGCATTGTCAGTACCACCTATAACTTTCGGTAAAAATGACAAGTGATCAGTCCCATAGTCTAAAAATCCCTACGAAAATTTGAATTTCAGAAGTTGTTTTAAGGTAATGCTGCTTCTGAAATCCAATTTCTAGAAGCAAACAAAATGCATCAAATGTTGCAACAATTAACTATGGTCACTGTTAGCGTTTGTATATTTAAAACCAGCACAAATGGTTTTTATTCACTGCTTCTAAGATCATCAATTATATATGGAAGCGATTATTTTACGACTTCTACCGATGGATTTATAGTAATGGTGCTAGCCATTACTAAGCTAGTCAACAAACTTACCTTGTACCTCCTCTCCCCTAGTGTAAATTAGTTAACTACTTCGTTTTTCAAGTGAAAGTTCACTTGTTTTCAGGTAATACCCTTAGCAACTCAGTTACACTCAGCAAGTTAAATTTTTTTCGTCCGAGTCAGAATCTCGTCGACATCAAATAGGACAGTATTAAAACTATTTAATCAAATCCAAAGAGGTGTGGAGTTGATGTTCTAATGTTTTCGAGTTAAATGAGAGAGAACATAGAAAATGAGAAAAAGAAAAACTTCTAATTATGAAGCTTGGCCTTGTCGAAGTCAAGAATTGGGCGGAAACAACTGCAATCTATATTAAGACAAAGCATATATATAATTTACTTTAACATGTTTTCAACAATGCACCATTCCTATCTCTCATCTTGGTTGGCCTTTACTTTCAGGTCACTTGAAGGAGGTCACTTGAAGGCTCCTCTTATTCAAAATCTACTGTAAAGCTAGGTAATGTAATGGTTGTTGTCTTGTTGATGTAGTTTAGTGGGCCTTCAAAGACAAGAACATAAAGATTTTAGTTATGTATTTAGTTCTGTATGTTGCGTGTTATTGATTTCAGTTCTGTATTTAGTCAAAGTAAATTTGGATTTCAGTCTTTTTTCCGTTGGAAGCAACTAAATCCACTGGATATTGCTTATGTGGCACCTATGCTCTCATACTTGACTCATGTGCGAAAAAAACGTATGTGACACATTAAAATTCACTTAAGCAAAAATATAGGGGAAAAATAAAGAAAAAAGCGTCTTAATATTCCAAAATGGGAGGAAAAAAGCTTGCTAGTAACGTCTGAGTAAATCCACCTAGATGAAGCTCTCCATAGCTTCTGCTACAGACACCGCAAGAGAGTCATAATTTTCGAAAATTATCATGTCCAAAAATAACTTGCTGAAAAATTATGGTGCAACTTCCACGTTTTGGCTATCCTGGAAGTTAACCAGCCATCGACATAAATTTCCACCGCACACCCTGCATCAATGCCAAACAGATGCCCGTGTGAAAAATTGTGGACCCACTAACATTACATATCCTTTATCATGGCAACCTGGGGCAACGGCATGACATAAGGATATATATGCCCTTTTCGGAGGACATCAAAAGATGAGACAATGTTAGCTTCATTATCATTATCTCCATTTTCTGACCCTGCGTAATTTACCAAACCCACTCAAACTTTTGTACAATATTTCTCGATGTGGTCAGGTTCTCCACATCCCCAACAGGTTTTCTTCACAAAGTTCTTCTTTCAATTATGACCTACAATTACAGAATTTCATGTGAACTGTTACTCCCGCCAAGTCTCATCTCTTCAGGAAAAAGCTTACTAGTAACATCTGAGAAAATGATTTTCTCTTTTCCATGAATCAAGATCGGCTTCATTTGCTCATATGAAGGTGGAAGAGACCAGATGACTCTCAAGGCCTGATCATCATCATCAATTTTAACTCCAATAGATTCAAGCTTTGAACAATGTCATTGAGAAAACTTAAATGATTTGAAATAGTAGTACCCTCATTCATTCGCATTGTATGAAACTACTCTTTCAGATACACCCGATTTGAGACGCCTTTTGTCTGATACAACTCTTCGAGCTTTTCCCAGAGTTTCCTTGCCATAGACATTCCATGCACATTTGCAAGAACATTTTTGGCTAGGCACGGACGGATTGCACTTGCTGCTCTCAAATCCAGATCCTCCCAATCTTTATTGCTCATTCCAGGTTTACCTGTTGCACTAGTCGTTCCACCAGTCAAACTAGTATCACTGCTACTTTCAGGGATTGCTTTGCCCTTCAACGCGTTGTGTAAACCAGATTGAATCAACACATCCTTGACTTGTACTTGCCACAAGCCAAAGTTGATTTCCGATCAAATTTCTCCACATCAAAACTGACTGCATTGACACTCTGCTTCCCGACAATATTTTGTGATACTTTGACGAATTTTATAGTAGACCTGAATAGTACACACTAAGTAAGCTCACAGGAAAGAGAGAATTCAAGATTCCCAGGAAAATTGGTGGGGTCACACTGGTCCCATTTAAATATCGATTTTCCTAGACAAAATCACATTAGTCAATATGTATTCGCCTACCATACCAAAGCTCTACCACAACAAAATGACTCACCACAAAGCTTTTCCACTAGCCACATTTTATAACTCACATCTCTCATCTTTACAAGAAAGACACCCAATAAAATTTTTTCTGATGTGGACGCTCAGTCAAAGCTTCAACCACAGAGCATACTAAAATTTTACAAGATTCTAAAACAATAGAAGAATTTTATTAAAGCCAAATGTTGTTAGACAAGCTATTGACTGATGTATATAAATCATAAAGCATTGGCCTTCTTTTATAGCCAAGAAAGTTGGGCTTTTCTTTATTCCCATTGATGTGGGATAAAGAAAGTCACTCCAACAATTATTTCATATTGCATGCAGCATTAATAGTAGACTAATAGTCATAGTAGCCTTTTTCCCTCTTTCATGATGCTATTATATTATTATTTTTGCATGACGTAAAGATCGAAAACAAATGGAACATATGCATAATCTTTAGCCACATTTCTTCCAACCCATGAAGCAGACAAGAGGAAATCACAGTCAAAACTTAGCATATCATTAACAAGATAATTAGCAGATTTCATCCAAAGGGAAACTCCTTTTCAGATTTTTTTCTTCTGCCCAGACAAATCCTTTTTTTATCAGCAAAATATTTCATTAAACGACACGACACCGAAATACAAGTCGTACTTGGCCAAAACAGAAACAAAATCTTAAAGAAGCTCATGACTCAATAACTAACTTTGTAATCACAATAAATTCTAAAGAACCTACAAACTTGAATACTCTATTCTACAACAAATTACGAAAATCACTTGTCAGTAAAAAGTATCCCAAACCGCATAAAAACCAATCACTATTCTCTAAGCCAATAAATTGAGAGAGAAAAGAGTGTACCTCTATGTATATTCCCAGCGCCATATATTATCTGCAACAAGAGAAATTAATCTCAAACAAATGCTTGAGTAAATAAAGAAATAATTAACCCATAAAAGGGGATTTTTCTAAATAATTAACCTGTACATAGGAATTTTCTTCTCTTGTTAACAGTCATGATTGTATGCGTATCTGTCCAGGGAAGGAAATCGAAATCTTGCCATATTTCAGTTGCATCCACAACGATATTCTTTAACCATAAGTCTTTGAATCCTTGCTCTCAATAGAAAAAATAAAATCTAAAATGTCACATAAAATATAACTAAGGTAAAATCCCTTTTGTCCTCCAGAAAATAAACGAACAAGTCTAGAAAAATAGATATCAAGAAGCTAAAAGAAGCCCAAGATTTTGCACAGTAATTGAACAGTGATATGATAAGAAGGAAATGGAGGAGATTAATCTCAGCAAATCACTGTGTTTCTTTACCTGCAGAAAGACAGGAAGAATTGATAAATATTATGGAGTTTCAAAAGCAACAGACTGTCCTCCAGAAGAAATAAAAACACAAGTTTTTTCCGTTAAATCAGCACAGTGGACAACGAGTACCTTCCCCAAATCCAGGTCGTCCTTTCAAACAGCAGAGCATCAAAAGTCACGCCTCGAAAGCTCAATCCCAAAAAAACAATAAAATTTTATATCATTTGATTTGTGACTATAAACATAATAAAAAAATCGTTTTTTCACCAAAAAGTAATTCAAACAATCACATCAAGAAACATGCCGTGAATAGAGGAAAAATGGGATTGAAACTTTTACAAAATCTGACATGAATTTTCTCTTCTTCGCCCCAAAAGAAATTATGAAGTACTTCACTCAGTCAGTGTGACCGTGTCTGCCAAAGATAATCTGAAATTGTGGATCAAATTCATTAATCTTCACAATCTTTCTGGAATTAAGGCCCCTAATTTCATCCTCCTTCTACCTTAATTTTTTCAGATATTTCAACCAAAATAAAAATAAAAGGAAAAATGGGGAGACTGTATATGCTGTAGTGGAGTCATAATGGATAGCCAAAGAGTAACCAGAATATGAATACTTCTTCCTCTCAACAAAAAAAGAATATGAATACTTCTTGCCTGACCGCGTGAGTGGATCAATCGGGAAACCGACAGTAAGAGAAGTGAGCACACGTAAACTCAAAAGTATAATCTTCATACAATCGCCTACGTATGCTCACTCTCTTCTGTCAGTTTAATTCCATCCATCCATCTATCATTTCTTCTTTCTAATCACCAGACACCATTATGCAACCCAAAGTGCACCAAAATAGCAGACCCCGTTAGTTTTCTTGATGAAAGATTCACAATTTGCATCACAAATCGGTAGATCTGGAGAATGAGTGGATACCCATTATAGGATAGAGCATTCGGCAACCATTAAAACTTACATACCACAAAAACCGAAGCCCTTTGGAAAGAACACGATTAGGGTTTCGGAAGGGTGATTTTTCCAGCATTTTATGGCTAAGAGTAATAATCTATCTTCATCTCTTTGCATGCCTATGTACCATAAACATTGCTAATTGAGGAATTGTCGGTTGAAAGGGAAAATACTGGTGATGGGGTATCATGTCATGTGCCTTACTTCTCTCCCACTTTGGACGCACACCACTTGTTTGGGTTTTTTGTTACTATTTTGTTTGTTCTTTCTTCCCTTCTGTAACAATTTGGTTCATAAATTGATGCCAAAAGGAAAACACTGTGGTGGGTTTTCCTTTTTTGGGAAGAGAACTGCTGGTTTTGTGGTATATAGCGATTTCTCTTTCAAAAATTAAATTTTAAAATGTATTTTTCTTTTTAAAAAGTGTAACTAAATGAACTTTTATTAACTGGTAAGGTTTCTATATAAGAATTGGTTGATGTTGTCCCGGAGGAATACTTCTTGGCTACCCCCATGGGCACTACCCCATGGGGGTAGCACAACCCTTGGATGAGCATCATTTGGGGAAATGATGCTCATCCAAGGGTGTTGGACCCCCATGGGGTAGTGCCCATGGGGGTAGCCAAGAAGTATTCGTCCCGGAGATTACTTTCCGGATCTTGTACGAGAATATTTAAGTTTCTACTCCATATGCAGAGGCGAATCTTCATGGGAAATTTGGGCAAATGGCCGTAAATAATTTTTTTTTAAGAAAATGACCTCACCAAAATGTTATACCAAATGTTATTCGTAACATTTGGAGATGTCATTTTCTTAAATTTTTTTGCTTTAAGGTCGGTTTTCAATACAGCTCAATCTAAGTGGGTAGGAGAAGGCAGCTCCACCTAAAAAACCCTCCTCTCAATTTTTTTTTTAAAAATATATTATATATATTATATTTACCCCAAAATTTTAAAAACCTACATTTTTGCTCCCTAAAAAACCTAAAATTTTGCCTAGATTCGCTCCTACCCACATGCACTACTCATTGGGTAGCAACTACTCAAACGTATTACGTATAGTAAATAAGATAGAAATTAAAGTTTTGGTGCTTGAATTTTATGAAAGATAAAAATATGTTTTAGATTATTGTGTCCAAAAATATAAATTTTGTATTTGAACCCGAATGAGTGGACCAAAGAGAGAAAAAAAATATATATTTGATGAACGAAGTCATTTATAGCATAGATATAAGAATACATTCATGGGAATAATATATAATTTTTTTTAAAAAAAAATTAAAGTTGTGGTCCATAACACCATTTTTCCCTTTTTTCGGTGTGTACTTAGATGTTTTAAGTTGAGGAAATTTTTTTTAAAAAAACTTTATTGCATATTTAAATTTATTTTTATTCAAATGAATTAAAGCACCATATTTTGAGTCGTTGAGGGAAACTTTTACATTTAATGCAACAGGTTGTATATATATATATATATATATATATTAAATAAATTTGTGTATAGATTCATTTGTGCAAATCTTCCCGTCTAATGATCATAAGATCACGGGGTTTTTAACAAATTATTCGAAAAAAAAAAAAAATTAACAAAATATCCGAATTTGAAAATCATTTTTAAAATGACCCAAAACGCCATCTGTGATGGCGCATTCAGGTAAAGGCGCCATCTCAGATGGCGGCTTTGTTAATCTGAAAAAAAATAATTGAAGGCGCCATCTTGGATGGCGCCTTCAAATAAAAAAATAATTTTTATTGAAGGCGCCATCCGATGGCGCCTTCAGTATAAAAATAAATCGCCGACCCTCTTCTTCTTCCTCATTTCTCATCGGCCTTTCTGAAATTTTCTCATTCTCATCTCAGATCTTTGCATATTATTGTGCAAAAATTAAAAAATCATCGTGATTTATCATTTTTGGAGCTTGCTTGTTCAACATTTTTGAATTTCAGGTAACATTACAAGTTTGAATCGAAATTTTTGAAAGTTGTAAAATTTGAAATATGTTGTTGGTTGTTTTTAAATTTTGTTGTTTGGTAGTTTTTATTGAAAAATTAGTTATAGTTTCGAGATAATGGCAAACCGTCGGATGATTTACAAATTTTTAGTTTTTGCCGGATTTTTGTACTCCGGCACGGCGGCGGCGCGGCGTCGGCGGCGGCGGCGGCGGCGCTCCGGCTCAGGCGGCCGTGTTGTCACCGGTAGGGGCGGGTGGTGGTTGTAATGTTGATATTTTGTTATATTGATATTTATTGTGTAATATTTCAGGATGGATTTACAAAGAGGACCAGGACCGATTGACAGTCATCTGCTATCATTGCAGTCAGGTCATCGATCTGAAGCTGTTTGGGCAGGTGATATTGATTCTACACTTCGAGGCAGAAACCCTGATAAGTATTTTTGGGATCTTTGCCCCCTCGATACTCGTGTTGCGAGTTTGTTGGACAGTTTTGGTTTTTATGGTGTTTATAGGTCTGGTAGAATTACACTTGACTTTCACCTCATCACGGCTTTAGCTGAGAGATGGCGCCGTGAAACACATACTTTCCATCTTAGATCCGGAGAGGCGACCATCACACTGCAAGACATTGCAGTTATATGGGCATTGCCAGTAGATGGTAACGTAGTATCCGGTATTGATTATGATAGGAGTATACCTGACTGGCAAGCATATTGTCATATGCTTTTGGGATTTATACCGGATACTGCACACTTTAAAGGTGCAAAGTTATTTTTATCTGCAATAAACAATCATTTGGTGAATAATGCTCTTACTGAGCACAGTACGGAAGAAGATGTAGTCCGTTATACTAGGGGCTGTGTGTTATTGATGTTTGGTGGAATTTTGTTTCCTGATTCGTCCGGCAATACTGTAAAGTTATTATATTTACATATGATAGAGAATATTCATTTAGTTGGTAGTTATAGTTGGGGGAGTGCCGTATTGGCATATTTGTACCGTGAGTTATGCACTTCCTCGATGAGAGGCAAAAAAGTGATCGGTGGTGCATTACAGGTCGTACAGGTAAACTTTACATTAACACTTTTCAAATGTTTGAAATATTATTGTCGTCATA
Organism: Haberlea rhodopensis; assembly: GCA_907163345.1. Classification (NCBI taxonomy): domain Eukaryota; kingdom Viridiplantae; phylum Streptophyta; class Magnoliopsida; order Lamiales; family Gesneriaceae; genus Haberlea; species Haberlea rhodopensis. The sequence goes on from CAJQUN010000292.1 coordinate 407,289, forward strand.
ATAGCTGATATTATTCCTGATAATATTTTAGATTTGGGCATGGTCAAGATTACCTGGTTTAACTCCTCAACTGGGTGATGCTAGATTCGACACTGGCCCAATAATTATCAATGAGGAGAATATCTTACCTGCTGCTCCATATGGTGCAAGGTAATAATGTTTTTATGTTTTGTGCTATTTTATATGTTTAAATATATTTATAGATTTTGTAGATGTGTTTTTTTCAGGTGGACATGCCATTTAAGGTTCACGGAAACAGGGAGGCATTCTGTACGTATCATTAGGGACATTCTTGATGAGCAGCCATCAACTCAAGTAAGCAGTATATTAGTTGTGTTTGTTATGAAAGTTAATAATGTTGTTTATATTATTTTAATCCAATTTTGTATTTGTAGTTTAATTGGCAGCCATACCCTGATGAGTGTACTGAGCATCTGAGCCACCAGTTATGGACATATGCCGGCCCATTAATTTGTTATGAAATTGTTGAGATGCACCGTCCTGATAGGGTTCTTCGTCAATTTGGAATGCTCCAAGACATCCCCACAGATCCACAATCAAGGGATGATAAATTGCATTCTGTTGATCGAAGAGAAAGTATGAACAAGGATTGGAGTGCACATCATATTGGATACGTGCAGAAATGGGAGATGGCAGGTGATTTATGTGTGGACAGACCACTATATTGTGCAGTAGTGGTTGGATATAGTGAGTGGTATGACCGAGTCACCCGCAGATATATTGGCCATCAAAGGCAATTTGTACAGACCGGATACCAACATGGTGACGGCCCAGCGTCCTGGTTGTACTCTTGTGATAACAGAAGCTGTAAGGTGTCTACGATCGAACATCTGGACATCATGATGGATGGAATGATAGTCGGCACGACCATATCTTTCCAACACAGAATCTGGCCATTCTTGATTATTTTCAATCATTCGCTCCATCTTCTTAATCCGTTCGACAAAATATAGTACACAACGATCAAAAGTTAATTGCACAATTGCGGTGATTGGAAGCCGACGAGCACCTTTCAAAACTCCATTTATGCATTCTGACATATTTATGGTCATGATACCACAACGCCAGCCTCCGTCATGAGCAAGAGACCATTGACACTTATCGATATGACTCAAGTAATCAAAAGCCCTTGGCTCTATAAGTTTTATCTCTTCCATTGTGCGATCAAATTTTCTGAGTTGATTTTCTAATCCCGCTCTCCAACATAAGTCTTTCAAATGAACGGATTTGAAGCGACTATTAAAGTTTGAGCAAACATGTCTCAAACAAAATCGATGTACTCCACGCGGTGATTTGAAGTCAGGAATACAATCGGCTGCTGCAATGAGACCCGGATGACGGTCATAAATCAAACATGCACCACCCTCAGATCTTCTCACAATATGATGGCTTATCATCTCCAAAAACCATCTCCATGACAGAAACTTTTCTTCGTCAACAATTGCAAATGCCAAAGGTAACACTTGATTATTAGCGTCCATTGTCACGGCAATCAACATCTTATGTTGATATTTCGTATACAGATGTGTTCCATCCACGCTTATTACCCGGCGGCAATGTTGAAATCCTTCTACACATGGTCGGAAGGCCCAGAACACGTAATTCAATATCTTCTCTCTTGGTCTGGCATTGTCAAGGTGAACCCACTCAATGACGGTGCCGGGATTCCATTTTTGCAAAGCTCCCGTATAGTAAGGCAGTTTCTGAACGGAGCTCTCCCATGTCCCATACACATTCTCAACAGCACGTCGCAAACTAAACCATCCTTTTGCATAAGAGATCTCAAATCCATATTTGTCTTTGACTGTTTGAATTACATACTTTATCTCGAAAGCTGGATCACGCCGAACAATTCCCACTAACAAGCTAGCAATCATGTTTTTGTCCAAATTTGCATGATCGATAGACAGCTCACTCAAAAGGCATGTGTGAGAACCTCCATATTTGTTTATTTTGAATAATCCAACTTTCTTCTTCAACGAGGCGCGCAGGTACCATCTACAAGGTGCATCTTCTGTACTGTGTTTGCACACAACTTTCCACAATGTTTTTGTACTTTTCACAACGCGGTACTCTCGTTTTGCAACACGTACAGAGTAATCCTTTACAGCTGCCTGCAGATGTGCTTTACTTTTGAAGACCATATCTACATGCATATCCCCTTTGGAGTAATCGTAATAACTACCCCATTTACCTGTTGGAATGTCTACTGAGTCTGCAAATACTTCAGGATGTGTCATTGAGAAGAATGGAATTGTTGGATAAAGGACATGACTAGTTGTCGTGGTTGTCTTCGGTACATTAACTGACATTTCCTGGGTGATTGGGATCCCTTAATCTTCATCTGCAATTGTTTCTGACATGACACAAATGTCAACCTCATCGTCATCAGCATCATCCTCGGACGGAATATCATCTGGTTCTGACTGAATATCATTTCCCAATTCAGCGAAACTGTCTGCTAGTGGCTCAGGAGCAATAACATCAGCATTGTTGGGATCGGGGTAGTGTTTAGAAGGGGGGGGTTGAATAAACACTAGATATAATTTCGATTTCTTTTCTGGTTAACTGTAAACTGTTAAGTGTTACAGTTGCTTCTCAATAACAGGCAAGTCAGTAGACACTTATTATAGTGCGGAAGACGTCTACAAAACTTGTGAGGAATAAAACTGAAGTAATAAAGCAATAAACGAATAATACGAGAGTTGTTTCTGGAAGTTCGAAGCACAACGCTTCTACGTCTCCCCTTCTTCCTTTGCAGGAAGGATTCACTAGAAGACTTGGTTTACACTTTACAGTATACAACCTCCTTAGGCACTAACACACTTGGCCTAAACTCCTAGCAATCACACTCTTCTTATCTTTTGGATACAAGTGATTTTACAACACTCTCTACAGAATAAACTTTCTAGCTTTGAGAGTTTCTAAGCAGCAGACTTCAATTGAAAATAATCTGTCACAGATTCAGTTTTGCGGTTTGTCTGCTCTTTGCTGAACGTTTGAAATATCAGTTGTATAGCTTTCTTGCTTTGAAGTATTTCTCTTAGTTTGAAAGTTGCTCAGCACTTCTTCATTCTCTGTTTGGACGTATTTATAGGTTTTGTTGTCCAACGGTAGCCTTTTTGTATATGGAATGGATTAGCTTTCCAAATACCTGTTGTCTTCTTTCCTATTTTGGAAAACAACGGCTCTTTTCACTCTGACGGTAATGGTGGCGGAGATATAGCAGGGTGCGCCGCTCTGTTGTACCTTTGTCAGAGAATGTTGTACTTACTTTGTCTTGTTGCTTAGACTTCTGCTGGTTTCTTTGTTCAACTGGTCGTTCATCCTCTTAAGACCAGTTGATGTCCTTGTTCAGTGAGAGACTTTGCAGTTGATAGATATCCAGTTTATGTCTTCATCCGGTTGATGTCTTCATCCGGTTGATGTCTTTATCAGTTGATAACTTTATCCAGTTGATGGCTTCATCCGGTTGATGTCTTTATCCGGTTGATGACTTCATCCGGTTGATGACTTCATACCAGTTGATGACTTCATCCGGTTGATGACTTCATACCAGTTGATGACTTCATCCGGTTAGTGTCTTTATCAGTTGATAGCTTGTCCGGTTGGTATCTATCCAGTTGATGTCTTCATCCGGTTGATGACTAGTCCGGTTGGTGTCTATCCAGTTGATGTCTTGTCCGGTTGGTGTCTATCCAGTTGATGTCTTTACCCGGTGAGACTTTAATATCCGGTAGGTGTATTCACCCGGTAGGTCTTTAGCATCCGGTTGATCTTTAACATCCAGTAGGTGTTTGTAATCACCAAACTTAGAAATCGTTTTCCCAACAATTTCCCCCTTTTTGGTGATGACAAAACTAAGCAGTAATCGATTTCCTACTAGAGTAAATAAGATAAGAGTCCTGAAAATACTTGAAGACATCATGGAAAAGAAATTTTCATTAAATATAAGCAGATTACAAGTTGTAATCAAACTGGACAATTGAGAGAAATTCATCTTTATATAAGATGAATTCTTACACTTTGAATAGAATCTAAGACAAGTCTAGTTTTACATAAAATAGATGATACATGACAAATTTCTCTTTAAATAAACAAAGTAGACCGGAAGGCTTCGATCCACCTAGTTGCGGAGAGGAAGAGCTCGATCCACCTTGTTTCAGAGAGAGGTCGGGAAGAGGAAGAGTCATATGAATATTCATCAGGCAGCTCCTTTAGTTTTTATGGAATCACCTAATAAAAATATTCTATCTCTGTTGAGAATACTCTATCTCTATCTTCCCCCTTTTTGTCATCAGCACCCAGGCATCTGCTGTTAGTAGTTCCTGACTGATGAGGAGCACCAGAACAGGATCAAAGCGCTGAAGCTTATCAGAGCTGGGTTAGATAAGTAATCAACCCATGAGGGGTTGATTTAGATAAGTAATAAACCCATGAAGCAGGAAAGGATCTAACAGAAAACCAGGGAATGAGAAATAACTTAAAAGTAAGCATGATGAGTGAATGTGTGTTATGTGATCAAACAAGAACCTCTATTTATAGGAAAAACAAGGTAGCAATAAATGTGAATGCATTTATGTTAAATAGTGAATACAGAGAGACAGTCAATTTAACACAGAAGTAAATAGGAGTAAGTAAGAGAGAGTCAGAAAATGATACTATTTGCGCCCTAACCAATGTTTGGAATAGTCGCGTTTGTCGCTTGGCGGTTGACGCGGACTTCGAGATCTTTGTTGAGCAGTGGGTCTGGACTGAGGGAGTGCTCCAGGTGCAGGGGATGAATGAGCAGCTGAACTTGAAGCTCTCTGAGAAGAGGGAGCAGTTCGACTGGGTTCAGGCAGCCTGCGGATAATTTTAGGAGCAGCAGGCAGACTGTTGCAGATATCTTGAATTTGAGATGCAAACGGTGCTTGCATGGTGGCCAATTGATCAGTCAAAATCTTTTTGGCGTCGTCAATCTTTTCTCCAAGAGCCATTGAGGTGGCAGTATGAAGAGATTCATTGTTCTGATTGATCTGAAGACGCGCCTGGCCAATATGAGAAACTGCTTCTGCAACCGCATTCTCAGCAAAGGTTTGAAGTCTAGTGACAGTAGTAGTTAAACTACTTAGGTCAGCGTAGACTTGCTGGAATTTAGAGTCCGTTTGCTGCTGAAGAGTTCCTAAAATAAAAGTTGCAGCCCTCTCTTCCTGCTTAAGCTTATGAACATCGTTGGTCAGTGCTGTAATAGCGGTGGAGAGATGAGCTAGCTGGGCAGCGATGTTTGGTGGCTCGTCCAGAGGGTTTGTGAAGACAAAGAAACCCTCGGATAGTTCCTGATCCATGGACGGATCGCCGGCAAGCATTGGGATATCAGCAGCAGGGGCAAGCGCATTTGGATGAGCAGTGACTACTGCAGTGGATGGTAAAGTAGTAGCGTCAATATGAGGGGCCGCAGTTGAGGCGGAGATAGCTACATCCATAGTTCCAGTTTCTTCCACGTGCGGAGCATCCAGTTCAGCATTGTCTTGATCAATCCCAGCAGCAGACGCTTGAGTATGATCATTGGAATGAGAGGATTCACTTGGTTCATTATTTGCAGAGGAGATGGTGACCAGCTGAACCACATTCTGAATAACTGAATCGACATTGGTGTGATCAACAATCATTTGGTGGGGCTGTTGATCATGTGGAGAGATGGGAGCAGAGGATGCTGCCTCCAAAGTAGTTGGTGTGGCGTCTGCTCCAGTAGGAGAGGTCTCCAAAACAGTAGAAGTAAGCTCCACAGTAGGAGGGACAACCTCTAAATTTGCAATAGCCATTTGTAGATCTGGCTGATCTGGGCTTGCAACAATTTCAGAAGAGGAGCATGAATGAATCCCAGTGGATATGCGAAGATCATGAAGAGCAAGCTCAGCCATTTCCAGCTTGAGGCCTAGAGCGTTTAGAACTGCTCGATCATGATTCGCTGTTCTTGAATGTCCATCAAACACTTGAATGCGGGATGTAACAAGAGCTTGGAGTCCGCCCACATAGTTCATAATATTAAAGACATCACGCAGCTTCAAACTTTTCTCAGGTTCGGGAATTTGAAGATAGGTCAGGATTTTGTTTTCGTCTTGCTTTGCCTGAGCCAGAATGGGATCGATATCATCAAAGCGAACCTGTACTCGAGCCTTTACCCAACGATCAAAAATCTCCAGTTGGGGTTCCAGTTGGGCTTTAACTGCATCCATGACCATTTGAATCTCGAATGCAACAGGAGTGGACACTGGAGCAATAAGAGATTTTCCTTTGTCAGCTGGAGTGGCCTTGGGATGACAGTAAGGACAAGTAGACTTGGGTGTCCTGAAGCTGATGGAGCCTGGGGCCTGCTGAGAGCTCACCTGAGCTGAAGGGGTGTCTATTAATGGAGCAGACACCATGGCTAATGCAGCAGTGGGTTCCTCAGTTGAAGGGAGGACAGGGCTGGGTTCTCTGTCAGAAATAACACCTGTAGGTCCGGCAGAGGAGATAGTGTCGGAGGCGGCAGTGTCTCTCTGACGAGCATCTAGAGATGCAATTTTTCTGGTCCTTGGCTTCTTAGGAGGAGGAGGAGGAGGAGGAGACTCAGCGGATTCAGAGACAGTCTGTTCCGAGTCACTAATGACTTGAGTCAACCGGCGCTTTGTTGCTCCACCTTCTCTGCCACTTCGTTGGCGATGAAGCTGAAGGTACTTGTGAGTGACGAGTCTCCCTGGATGAAGATGAGAGAGAGCCCCTGTCTTGATGTGTTTGCTCTCAAATAGACTGCTTAGTGGGAGAGCAAAACCGGATTGACCCTTGCCAGATACGACGAGGCTAGTCAGTATTTGAAATAGTACAGCTGACCAGTTGATCTCCAACCCTTTGCATATGGCGCTCATGACGTCAAACTTCTCAGGGGTAATTATATCAAATGATCCTGCCTTACAGAGGATCCCCTTTGAGATGATGTCTGCCAGTTGTCGATAGTGGCTCTTCATTAATACCTTCCTGAAAGGAGGTCGTTGAATACGATGGTCAGAGTCCGACACTGTGAGCCGCATCTCTTCTCTTAGGTCTGCCGGAATAGTCGAAAAGTCAGTGAGTCCAGTGGAGGGTAGGCACAGATGAGTGGCAAATTCTGGTTGAGTGATGGTGACTGACTGCCCAGAGATGGATGCCACAACGGTGTCATCCACAACAGTTGTTGTGGCAAAGAATTCTTGTAGTTCATCCTGGTAAAATGAGGGAGCCTGGCTTAGGATCACTAATAGCCCTGAGGTATCCAGCTTTTGAATTAAATCCTTTGTTTCCTCGTCAGATGAAGTATATATGGAGTTAAAATCGACGTGAACAGCATTTGTGATAAAACTCGGTTGAACAGTCTTCGTCATTTTGAATGATTGAAGTGAAGGAGCAGCAGCAATCTGTTAAAGAAAATTTTTCTGAAAGAGACGATTGTTGCAGTAAGATGTTTGGAGAAGATGAAGAGAAGAGAAAACTAAAGGCGGTGAAAAAGGAAGTATATGTAACGTCGTACTGTAGATGAGCGGACACATGTATACGTGGCAATCATCTAACGATTAAAAAGATTTAACCAAAAATAAAAGGACAGGATTTAGGCGGGAGTGAAATAATTTATTTTACACAAAAGTAATTTTGAATTCCGACGTTCATTAGGTTAATTAGTATCGAGGGTTATTTTTGTCAAAGCATATTTGGTAACATCAACTGGTATGTGGGGTTCGACTGGTAGGAAGACATCTACCGGATGCAGAGTCCTACTGGTACGAATACCCCCACTGCAGTTGACCATTGTATTACCAGCTTAGCTTAAATAACCATGATAAAATTAAAACAGAAATTCCCCCTAAATAAATGCAACTAAACTAACAAATTCCCCCTGAATCCATTACCCAATCAAAATAATCAAGAAGTAATTTCAATTAAACCAAGAATATTTCGAAAGTAAGAAAACTTAGCGTCCGGTAGGGGTTTTGTGAAGATGTCTGCTGCCTGTTGTTCTGTGGAAATGTACTCCAGCCGTATTTCCTTCTTCATAACATGATCTCTGATGAAATGATGACGAATGTCAATATGTTTAGTACGAGTATGAAGAACTGGATTGTATGTAATGGCAATGGCAGACGTATTGTCACAGAAAATAGGAGCCTCTGTGGACTCAATTCCATAGTCTCTGAGTTGTTGCTGAATCCAGAGCAGTTGGGCACAGCAGCTTCCAGCAGCAAGGTACTCTGCCTCTGCAGTGGAGGTTGCGATGGATGTCTGTTTCTTGCATCCCCATGATATTAACCGATCACCAAGAAATTAACAATATCCACTGGTGCTTTTCCTGTCAATTTTACATCCAGCATAGTCAGCATCTGAGTATCCAATGAGATTAAAAGTTGAGTCTCTTGGATACCATAGACCAACATTCTCGGTTCCTTTTAAGTATTTTAGGATCCTCTTGACAGCAGTGAAGTGCGACTGCTTGGGATTTGCTTGAAACCGGGCGCACATACATACTGCAAACATAATATCGGGTCGGCTGGCTGTCAAGTATAGTAAAGATCCGATCATGCCTCGATACATTGTGACTTCGACTGGTATTCCTGAATTATCCAAGTCGAGTTTGGCGGATGAGCTCATTGGTGTAGCAGCAGCTGAGCTGGTACTCATTCCATATTTCTTCAGTAGCTCTTTAGTGTACTTGGACTGATTTATCAGAATTCCTTCACTAGATTGCTTGACTTGCAATCCTAAGAAAAATGATAACTCTCCCATCATGCTCATCTCGAATTGTTCCTGCATGATTTTAGAAAATCTTTCGCACAGTTTTGGGTTAGTACTCCCGAAGATAATATCATCAACATATATTTGAACTAGCAACGTATGATCTCCCTTTGTAAATTTAAAAAGGGTCTTGTCCACCGTGTCAATAACAAAGTTGTGCTCTGTCAAATATTTTGATAAAGTTTCATACCAGGCACGGGGAGCTTGCTTTAGACCATACAGAGCTTTATTCAGACGGAAAACATGAGATGGCTGCTGATGGTTTTCAAATCCAGGAGGTTGTTCAACATAAACTTCTTCCTGGAGTTTGCCGTTAAGAAATGCACTCTTAACATCCATCTGATAGACTTTAAAGTCTTTAAATGCAGCAAATGCAAGAAATATGCGAATTGCTTCTAGTCGTGCTACAGGGGCAAAGGTTTCATCGAAATCAATGCCTTCTTCCTGTCTGTAGCCCTGTGCAACTAATCTTGCTTTATTTCTAATTACTGTTCCGTTTTCGTCTAATTTATTTCTAAATACCCATTTGGTGCCAATTACAGTGTGATGCAGTGGTCGTGGTACTAGATACCATACTCTGTTTCGCTCAAACTGGTTTAGTTCTTCCTGCATTGCTTCTACCCAACTTGGGTCTAATATAGCTTCATCAATCTTCTTAGGTTCTATATGAGATATGAATGCAGCATGAAGAAATTCGTTAATCATTTGTCCTCTGGTGCGTAGAGGAGCAAGAGGGTTACCGATGACCTGCTCGGGTGGATGATCCTTCTTCCACCGGAGCGAAGGTCCTAGTGGGTTGAGTTCTTCAGTTGACTGGATGTGGGTAGGTAAATCAGAGATTCTGATAGACCCATCTTTCTCATTGGTTCCTTCAACTGCAGTAGAGGTGGATGCCACTGTTTCATTGATGGCTGGCTGCAGTGCTTGTTGGCCAGCAGACTCCTCTGCTTGAGCTTCAGGGATTTCTGGTTCTAAGGAGCAGTCAGCCCTGCTTCTGTAATCAATCTCATCATCAATATTTTCGTCAATATAAGTGCTTTCCAGTCGATTACTCAAGTTGTTGATTTGTATATCGGATAGTGTACAGTCAGTAGGTTCATCAAATTTTACATGCACTGATTCTTCTACATTAAGAGTTCTATTATTAAATACTCTGAATGCCTTACTAACTGTAGAATAGCCAAGAAATATTCCAGCATCAGATTTGGCATCAAAGGCGGTGAGATGAGTCTTTCCATTGTTGTGAATAAAACATTTGCAACCAAACACATGGAAATAAGAAATATTTGGCTTACTGCCATTCCAGATCTCATAAGGGGTTTTATTGGCTCGCTTATTAATCATCGATCTGTTCTGCGTATAACATGCTGTGTTGACAGCTTCTGCCCAAAATTTCTACGATATTTCTGATTCCGCGAGCATAGTTCGCGCAGCTTCTTTTAAAGTGCGGTTCCTACGCTCAGCAACTCCGTTTTGTTGAGGAGTTCTAGCTGCAGAGTATTCGTGTTTAATACCAAGGTCATCTAGATATGATTCGAGTGATTGATTGGTAAACTCAGTACCTTTATCACTGCGAATTCTATCTATCCCACACGATTTCTCATTTTGGAGTCTTTTCAGTAATTTGATCAGCTTTGGAGTAGCATGATCTTTACCACTTAGGAACAAGACCCACGTGAAACGAGTGTAATCGTCTATTAACACTAGGGTGTACTTCATTCCCCCTAGACTTGTTACTGGTATAGGACCAAACAGATCCATATGCAGCAACTCTAGGCACCGAGAAGAAGATTTACTCCCTTTGTTCTTAAAGGAGGATCTGATTTGCTTACCGAGTTGGCATGCTGCACAGATCTTGTCCTTTGAGAACTCAATTTGGGGCAGTCCAACAACTAGATCAAGTTTACGCAGACTAGCAATAGTTTTAAAATTTAAGTGACTCAACCGTTTGTGCCAAAGCCAATTTTTGGAAGTTCTGGGCAGCTAAGCAAGTAAAGGAAGTAGGCTGATTAAGATTCCAATCAATTTTATATGTGTTATCATGCCTTCTTCCTATAAGTAATACATTGCCATCAGTAGATTTAATTGTGCATGAATGCTGATTGAATTCTACGGAATGACCATTGTCACATAATTGACTTATGCTAATCAAATTATAGCATAGATTTTCAACTAAGAGAATATCTTTAATGATGAGGTTACCGTAGATAATCTTACCCTTACCTACGGTTCTACCTTTCGCGTTATCTCCAAACGTTATTCTGGGTCCAGTGGAGTCCACTAGTTCAGACAATAAGCTTGCATTCCCTGTCATATGTCTAGAGCATCCGCTGTCTAGGAACCATTCTGAGCTCCGAACTGGATGCATTCTAGTTTCCTGCAATTAAAGCGATAGACTGATTGGTACCCAATCCTACTTGGGTCCTGGTAGGATTAGTCCTTTCGGAACCCACACTTGTATGACCCTGAATGACTTAGGTCGGTGTGTGTTCTGAAATGTGTGTGCATTTATAAATGTAGGTGATGATTTTAGCTGTGGAGTGTGATAATATGTGTATGCATGTGCTTTTGGTTTGTAGTTCCTGTTATTCAGCATATACCTCTTCTGGACAGGTTTACAGTTGTAGTACCAGTTGGGTTTAACCTCTCTAGCTGCTCGACCAGTGGTTTTAAGTTCATTTCTGAACTTTTGCCTTGGTTTAGCCTCTTTGAGTGGTTCTACATAACCGATACCTCTGTGCTGTACCTGTTCCTTGATGAGTGTTGCTTTAACAGGTTCTTTAACCAGTTCATACGGGTCATATACTGTGCTAGATCTTACAAAGTTCATTGATTGAACCTTGCCTTTTGTTAGACACAGTTGAGGCTCATTACCAGATGATCTGCTGTCATTGCTATTAAAGCCTATGCCAGTTAAATCACCAGCAAGCCTTATAGACTCAAGCATTTCATCCTTTCTGGTAGTCGACGCATTCCAAGTGCTAACCAGTTTGCTGAGTTTCTGGTACGCACACTTGGCTTCATCTCTTTCTTTCACTAGGCGACTGGCTGCTTCCCTTAAGCAATTCAACTCCCTTGATTGTTCACAATCAAGTTTGTTTTCAAGCGTTTTAGTTGGAATTGAGTGCTCAGTCTTATAGCTTTCAAAAGATTCGTATAGCGTCTGATACTCATTTATCATGTCCTGCAATGCATTGGTGAGTTCATGATGTGTAAATTCAGATAGGTTGGTTTCATATACCTCATTTTCATCATTCGCCATTAAGCAGTGGACTTCTTCGTCTTCACTCTCGCTGGATGAGCTATTTGACTCCTCTGATTCTGATTCAGAATCAGCCCATTTGCTCTTACTATCTTCTGCCACTAAAACCTTTTGATCTCTGTCCCGTTTGGATGTTCTTCTGGTTTCCTTGGATTTTCTGTAATCCTTGGATCCTCTTTTGTGATCATCCTTTTTGGGTTTAGGACAGTCTGCGATGAAGTGCCCTGGTTTGAGACAGTTGAAGCATACTCGCTCTTCTTCTTCTGAATTTCCTTTGGAGCTTTGCCTTCGAGGATATGATTGATAAGGTCTCTGGTTCTTCTTCATGAATTTTCCAAATTTCTTTACGAACATTGCCATCGCATCGTTACACATCTTTTCTGGAGTCATTTCAGTAGGAGTAGGCAGAGACTCAGATGCAGTGAGAGCTTTTGTTGGTTGACTTGTACTTGGTTCATCTTCAACCCGAATGCCTAATTCGAATTCATAGGCTTTTAAATCAGCAAACAGATCATGTAGATCTATCTTGTTGATATCCTTCGATTCTCTCATAGCAATGGTCTTGACATCCCATTCTCTTGGTAGACCTCTCATCACTTTGAGAGTGACTTCTCTGTTGGGTAACTCCTTACCCAGACTGCTTAGTTCATTTATTATTCCAGTCACTCTTTCATCATACTCGTTGAGAGTTTCTCCATTTATCATTTTGATATGCTCAAACTTTTGTAAAGCCACAGTAAGCTTGTTCTCCTTGGTTTGATCATTTCCTTCACAGAGTTGAGCAATCTTTTCCCAGATCTCTTTGGCTGTTGGGCACATTTTGATTTTGTTGAACATATTTTTGTCCAAAGTTTTGAACAAAATGTCTTTAGCCACGTTGTCTAGGTTTGCCTTTTTTTTGTCTTCATTTGACCATTGAGATCTTTCCTTTTCTACCATTTGTGGATCACCACTTGTGATAGAGGCAGCTGTATTGATTTTCATGATCTTCAACGGTCCTTCGGTGATCACATACCACATATCATCATCTTGAGCACTTAGATGTGCTTGCATACGAATCCTCCAGTCATCATATTCGTCTTTCTTGAACATTGGAATCTTGCTGAATGAGGCCATCAGTTTTTGGTAAATAGTAATTTCTCAAGATTGAGAAGACCTAAGCTCTGATACCACTTGTTGGGATCGGGGTAGTGTTTAGAAGGGGGGGGGTTGAATAAACACTAGATATAATTTCGATTTCTTTTCTGGTTAACTGTAAACTGTTAAGTGTTACAGTTGCTTCTCAATAACAGGCAAGTCAGTAGACACTTATTATAGTGCGGAAGACGTCTACAAAACTTGTGAGGAATAAAACTGAAGTAATAAAGCAATAAACGAATAATACGAGAGTTGTTTCTGGAAGTTCGAAGCACAACGCTTCTACGTCTCCCCTTCTTCCTTTGCAGGAAGGATTCACTAGAAGACTTGGTTTACACTTTACAGTATACAACCTCCTTAGGCACTAACACACTTGGCCTAAACTCCTAGCAATCACACTCTTCTTATCTTTTGGATACAAGTGATTTTACAACACTCTCTACAGAATAAAACTTTCTAGCTTTGAGAGTTTCTAAGCAGCAGACTTCAATTGAAAATAATCTGTCACAGATTCAGTTTTGCGGTTTGTCTGCTCTTTGCTGAACGTTTGAAATATCAGTTGTATAGCTTTCTTGCTTTGAAGTATTTCTCTTAGTTTGAAAGTTGCTCAGCACTTCTTCATTCTCTGTTTGGACGTATTTATAGGTTTTGTTGTCCAACGGTAGCCTTTTTGTATATGGAATGGATTAGCTTTCCAAATACCTGTTGTCTTCTTTCCTATTTTGGAAAACAACGGCTCTTTTCACTCTGACGGTAATGGTGGCGGAGATATAGCAGGGTGCGCCGCTCTGTTGTACCTTTGTCAGAGAATGTTGTACTTACTTTGTCTTGTTGCTTAGACTTCTGCTGGTTTCTTTGTTCAACTAGTCGTTCATCCTCTTAAGACCAGTTGATGTCCTTGTTCAGTGAGAGACTTTGCAGTTGATAGATATCCAGTTTATGTCTTCATCCGGTTGATGTCTTCATCCGGTTGATGTCTTTATCAGTTGATAACTTTATCCAGTTGATGTCTTCATCCGGTTGATGTCTTTATCCGGTTGATGACTTCATCCGGTTGATGACTTCATACCAGTTGATGACTTCATCCGGTTGATGACTTCATACCAGTTGATGACTTCATCCGGTTAGTGTCTTTATCAGTTGATAGCTTGTCCGGTTGGTATCTATCCAGTTGATGTCTTCATCCGGTTGATGACTATCCAGTTGATGTCTTCATCCGGTTGATGACTAGTCCGGTTGGTGTCTATCCAGTTGATGTCTTGTCCGGTTGGTGTCTATCCAGTTGATGTCTTTACCCGGTGAGACTTTAATATCCGGTAGGTGTATTCACCCGGTAGGTCTTTAGCATCCGGTTGATCTTTAACATCCAGTAGGTGTTTGTAATCACCAAAACTTAGAAATCGTTTTCCCAACAAGCATCTATTGGATCGTCATCGTGGTGTCTACCGGAGACAGTCGGTCGTTCTGCAACTACAGGCAAACAATCTACATTTTCTGGAATATAATCATAGTTTCTTTGTTCCGTTTCTATGTAAAGTTCCAAGCAACTAAGACCTTGTTCTGAATCCAATAGCCATGCTAAATTATAATCATTATCGATTGGCAAAATTGTCTGTCGTACCCCGGCAAAATCTCTAAACATATGTCTTACATGTATTTTCAGAAGAAACTGGTTGCCATCGATGCCCGTGATATTATATATTTCGGTCAACAACTGCATAAAATTAATTGTGCGAGATATTGTGGTAACTCTTATTGGACCACGATCATATCTAATGGTATCCAAATCCTGTAATATATTACCTCCACAATATAATAATATTTGAATCGACATATCTGAAAAATTTATAAAATATTACAAATAATTAATAAATTTATAAAATCAATATGATAAAATCAATAATATAACAACATTTTTACCTTAAAATACTTCGAGAGTGGTTAATTGAGATTGGAGATTGAACAATTGTAACGATAAAAATAAGATAAGAAACTATGATGATATGTGATTTTCGCTTCGGTATGAAAATTGAAGGGCGCGGCCGGGGTATTTATACCCGAGAAGGCGCCATCGTAGATGGCGCCTTCATAAAAAAAATTAATTTTTTATATGAAGGCGCCATCCAAGATGGCGCCTTCAATTATTTTTTTATCATATACAGAAGCCGCCATCTCAGATGGCGCCTTTACATGAAGGCGCCATCTGAGATGGCGTTTTCAGTCATTTTAAAAACGATTTTCAAATTCGGATATTTTGTTAAATTATTTTTTTTTTCGATTATTTTAATAAAAAACCCTAAGATCACTTTCTCATTTTAAAAAAATTATATAAACAATATCGGCACAGTTCTCCACATGGACAAGACATAATTGTTCTATTTGTTTTTTTTATCGAAAAATTAGTCTTGGTCTTGAGATCATTTTTGTAAAGTATAATTTCATTAAACTATATTTATTTGGTCTTAAATGTTTGATACTATTATCGTAGAAGTGCACTATATATTGTAATTATACCCTCATTATCTAATATTATTGTGGTATCAGCATTGTTCTTGAAATGTAGTAATAAAATGGCAATATCATGGCACTTGAATAAATACAAAAACAATTATAATTACGAACCCCAAAATAGGGTCCACCCCTTTATCATTGATATCAATCCTATATGGAATGATTGAGATTACTCATTTAGCAAATTTCATAGAATTTATACCTTTTTTATTAACAAAATAATTTATTAAAAGTTCATACATTTCAATCACAACTAAGTTACCATGACAATTCTCAAACGTGTATGATAACAATTTCCTCAAAATATACATTTTCCACCACTGTAAAATTATTACATATCAATCAAGAAGCCGTTGGACATAAGAACAGTCGCTCATAAGCAGGGGCGAATGCATTAAGCGTGAGGGGCGGCAGTATACCCCTAAAAAAAATTATTTAAAAAAAATATATATATTATATTAAAATTTATATTAATATATTGCAAATTTGCCACTCATATTTAAAAAACCTATATTTTTTGGCCCCCTCAATTAAAAACCTATAGAATTTTGCCTCCCACAACAACAAAGTTTCGCCTCTGTTCACAGAGTAGCAAAATGTCCGGGAATATAATGATTTAAATCCATAGTTATGAATTGATTTTGATCCTTTCAAGCAAACTTGATTTCAGAATTCATATTTTTAAAATAAAAAACATGCTTATCCCAAATTTAAATAAATTTACATAATTTTAAGAACATAAAACATTTTGTAATATCCTCGAAATGCATGCATGAAAACGGGAAGCGGGCAAGCCTCAAACACTTGATTTTTCTATGTTGGAGTTGTCTTAGTCGGAAATTGTTTGTCTTTGTGAAAAATGTATTTGTGCTAATTTGCCTAGAGTATATTGAGAATTTTTGTAAGCTTTGAGTGAAGACGTCGAGAATGGAAAAACTATTTTTTTCGTCATGCTCTCTACGATTTTGATTCTCTATGTTGTTGAGTTTTTGATAATTTTGGGTCTTTTATTTTGCAATTTTAGTAATTTTTTCATGGGAACGAGCATTTACATGACACTGAACACATCATCGATGTCACATCAACGTCACGTGGAAAAAGGAGTAAAATTTCCCAAAAAAGAAGAAGCAAAAAGGACCAAATCACAGGAAAATATATTTGTTCAGGTAATGGGATATAATATTTCCTCAATTAAACCTCCCCCTTCAAGAAAAGTGGCTCAAACTCACGGGTTTGGGCCAGGGTACGTCAACTAGTATTGGGCTTCAGAATTATTCCATCTACCTTTCTTATTTCCCCTTTTAAATTTTATTAGCTAGGTTTAGGATCGAATAAGATTATGGATATTTTTTTCAGAGTTTATGAAAATTTTTATACATAAAAAAATGAAAAGACATTAGGAATATATATTTTTAAAAATGATAAAGCCCTTAAAAAAACCTGTTTAAAAAAATTTAGAAACACAAAAAACTAGAGTAACAAAAAATATTATTTAAATATATAGTTATCTATACTATATATAGTGGATGTTTGCAAATGCTTTTGCAAACTGCTTATCAGCTTTTCAGACAAAAAAAACACATTTTGAGTGTTTTATTTCATTGCTTCTGTTGTTGCTTTTCTAAAAAAATAAGCGGAGAAAAGAAGGTTTGGGACTCGTCTAGATTAAATACATTTATGCTCTATTTTATATTTTTATTACAATAATTTTTATGAGACTATATTTGATTAATCCTACAAGTTTAGGACTAGTATTACAAAGAGCCCTATTTTATGGGACTATTTTTTAAAATTTACCCAAAAAATGTAATTATCTAAACCGCTTAAGATTAAGAATGGTCTTAGAAAAATAATGGGAAAATTTCGGGTCGGTACTACTTAGTAAAAGATTTTTTGGCCCAGTCACCCCAAAAAAAATTCTTTCAACTAGGTCCAATCTTGGTCAAAATGACCAAAATAGTCTTCTGCCTTTCTTCGATCACCCCCTTCAATATCAAAACCCTAGTCTCCAACCCTCACATCAGCCACATGTCCCAACCATCAACACCGTCGTCGGAAGTTGTCGCTCCTCCCATGGCGTCGGAGCTGCGCGCATTGGTCAAACGAAAACAAAAAGGTTGTGCAAGAAGACAAAATCATCGCACTTCTATTTATCATCTATTTATCGATTTTGTTGATTTTATTTTATATTTCTTATGAATTTCAATTTTTTTGTAATGTCTGTACGTAGATTTTTAATGTAAAACGTAAAAGTATAATATATTTGAATTGTTCGATCAATTGTTTGATGAAAAATTTATATTTATTATGAATTTCAATTTTATTGTAATGATTGTTTGTAGATTTTTAATGTAAAACTCAAAATTATAATGTACTTGAGATGTTCGATCAATTGTTTGAATGAAAATTTTGAGAATGTAATGATATTGAAACCATTGGTGCATGTAATTTACATGCACCGGCAGTTCATGAGTCTATCGGTGCATGTAATTTACATGCACCGACAGTTCATGAGTCTATCGGTGCATGTAATTCACATTCACCGATAGACTCATTGGTGCATGTAACTTACATGCATCTTTAGACTTAGGTTTTGCTTTCTTATTCAGTTTGTTATTTCACATCTCAAGCCTTCTATTTCAGTTTGCTATTAAATTAAAAAAAATTAATGAGGAAAAATGTTACATATTCAAAATTATATATAAAAAAGGCTATGTTTAGTTAAATATAGTATAAGTCTATAGGTGCATGTAATTTACATGCACCAAAATAGACTTAGCGGTGCATGTAATTCACATGCACCGACTTGCTAAAATCTATCGATGCATGTAATTTACATGCACCGATAGGCGGATATGCACTAATATACGATTTTTTTTTATCTAATTACTAAATAACAATGATCAAATCAAAACAATGTGAATTAATTTTTCATTCTATAATTTTTACAATTGATCTTATAACAAATTAAAGATACAATATATTACTTTAGAAATTAAATTTTATTATGGATGAGTATATACTATATGATAAATTATTGCATAATCTCATAACAAAATTCTATTATTTTTCAAATGATAATATATTACACAAACATGTATTAATTTTAAGTGTTATTTGTGATCGTCTTTAACACTTACTATATGATACTTATTTATTATGTAATGTGAGAACCAATGCAAATGTTGAGTCTACCGATGCATGTAATTTACATGCACCAGTAGACTATCGGTGCATGTAAATTACATGCACCGATAAATTTTGAGTCTACCGATGCATGTAATTTACATGCACCGGTAGACTATTGGTGCATGTAAATTACATGCACCGATAGACTAGCGGTGCATGTAATTACATGCACCGGTAAACTATGGCGCATGTAATTTACATGCACCACATGAATACATTTTTACATGCATCGCATGATTAATTTTTCATACACAACATGATTAATTTTTATTCATACACCGAAGATGTACACAATCACACCAGCTACTCACGTGATTGTAATCGAACACCTCCAGAGCACAATGAACGAGTACAATTCAATTGCAAACGAACTATCGGAATTAATTCATGACGAAGAATTCAATTCCTCAACAGTCGTCCTTTGCCGTCGCCATATACCAGAAGAAAACGATATTTTTTTTGCAGATTTGATATTAGAATTCACGCAGCAAAAATATCACAAGATCGCAGAAAAATTTGGCACAATTGCAAGCGACGATGCGTCACGAAGCAAAAAAAAATTAACAATTGAAGGTGAATGCTATGGTGCGATCATACGTCAATTCAGAAACAGCTCGCAACGAAGAAGACGAAACCAATTCAAAGCAATAGATCGGAAAAAAACAGAGAAATTGATTGAAGACGAGGATGAGAACGACAACGAGATTCAATTTGTGAAGAATAAAATTCGATATTCGTTCTGAAATTTTAAAGCAATTCAACCAATCGAACAATCTGCCATTGAGAAAATGGATTAATTAGATTAGGGGTGTTTAAGTCATAAAAATGGATTAATTAGATTAGGGTTTCATAAAATAGACTTATGTGAAAAATATTTTTTAAAAGATGTATTTAGTTGAAAGAAGATTTTTTTGGGTGATTTAGTTGAAACATATTTTGATAAGTAGTACCTATGTGTAATTTTCTCAAAAATAATAAGGATGTTATAACATTGTTGTTCTGAGTTTGCTCTTAACAAATACAATTGAAATAATATAACATGTCCATTGTGACCGACATATAGTTTCAATTGTTATTATAGAACCAATCGTTTGATGTTTTACCAAAAATTATTGTTAGTGGTAACAGTACAACCACAATCTTTTAAACAGTACATCAGTCCAAGCGCTGAATTTCGATTGTTTTTCTGGTATCAACGATTAATATTTCTCAACAATTATTGAATTGATGTGTATAAATTTTCCAACTCGGATTTTTTAAATTGCCCAATTTTACTATATTTTTGTTTAACTTTGCTGTTTTCAACAAAAAAATTTCTTGATTAATGTTGCATGGGTAATTTTTAAGAGTTAGTTTAATATTACAATTTAGTCATGAATATATTTAAGAAACTAATATTGTATTAGCACAACTAAATACTTATTTGAATGAAATTAAATATTATATCGAATATTTTATATTCTTATAAATTTCTAAATTTCAAATTCTTAACTCGGATAAATAAATATTTAGAGGAATATTTTATGGATATAATGTGGTGTTATTTTTCAATGTATTTTAGTATGATAAACATCCCACTTCTATTGCACTAGTCGATTTTTTGGATTTGTTTTTAAACTTGGTTTTGATAGTGTCCTCATAATGGGTTAAGGTTTCGTGTGACAACAAACCTTCGAATATTTAATATGTAGAGTCTATAAAATAAATGAACCAACAAAGTGTGAAATAAAATAAGTTATTTCAAAGTTAAACTTTTGAACCTTGAAATGAATTCATAATGTCGGAGTGGCTAAATAAGGCTCCTAACAATTCTTCTACGCGCTCGTAGATGAGTAGCTTTGTACTCTATGTTATAACAAGCCAGACTCATCGGCACTCACATGGTGCATCCCACATGTCCAAATATCGCTTCGTACGAGGATTTGCTACCACTGTATAAAAAAATATAATTGTGACACTGCTATCAGATACTTATCATTTGACCTAGTGGTAAATGATTGATCATAACACTTGATATATCCTGAAGTTTGCCATCTAAACTAGTTCAATAAGTAAAACATATATAACTCTAGGTGAAAAATTTAATGATATGTAATTATCTGAACCATTACAACTCCGTAGTCTCCTCGACATTGATGAATATTAAAATTTAATGTATTTAGCATTAGGGCTTGTGTATTAAAGTCGTGTACTAAATAATATGTGGACATGATGAGCTATATATGTGGGTGTCAATAAGTCAAGATTGTTATGCCATAGATAGTGATGATCACTTTGTCTACGAGCGCACATATGATATGTCGTGTAATTCTCAACATTCCTCCTTCCAGAAAAATCCTCAATTGCTAGGATCAATCACTTACTACTATGCCAAAAGTTATAACTGTTAACAGATACGTAGTTTTATTTCCTTATACGGTGGCAGCGCAAAGCCTCATACTAAGCAAAATGTAGACATAAGTGACTGCACCACGTGTGTGTCAATATATCAAACTTGTTATGTAATTGAGGGTGAGAAGCATTTCTTCGATAAGCGTACATAGGATAAATTGTATAATTTCCAACATAAACCAAAGTCGAATCAAAGCAATATACAAAAGTATCCTTTCTTACAATGATTTTGGAAGAAAATACCAAATATGTATAAGTTACGTTAATATGCACAATAATTGGAACAAAAATAACTAAATTCACACATCAAGGTTTTTTAAAAGAACCCAACTTTTGTCATATACTGTATATATTTTCTTGAGAATTCTCCATGGGACACTATCACAAATGTTGGATCAATATCCACTCTTTTTTATATGGTACCTAATACATTGATAAATTTGGGTCACTGATCTACCCATGAGATAGTGCACGGCCAAGAAGTAACCTTTTCTTGACAGTATGTAAAGAATATCTAACTGGCATGTCATTTTCAGGATAAGGACGTGCGTCCATGTATGAGTTGAATCCAACAACAAATTATCATTTTCTAAAACACGTCGTAATTACATTGACACACAAATAATTAACAACAATATTTTACTAATGGTTCGCATCCCAAAATGAAGAATGTACAAGTATGGGAAAAAGATGCCTCTGTGCTTGTGGCATATTACAGAAATAATATTATAAAAGCATTTTTTTATTATAGTTATAAATATTTAGTATACAATTTTTGGTTTTAATCAGCAATTCCATATAATATAAAGTTTATGTTGGGTTCTTAGAACCTAGCTGCTCTGAATTTTGATATTAGCAAAAATCATTTATTGTTAGCACTAATGAATCTGTTAAGTGCCCAGATAAACTGATCATTGCTCAAAAGGATATCAACTGAGTTAATCTCTACAGAGAAAGTCGAACTAGCCAAATGATTAGCAGTACTAATCAAACACTTCAACCTAGCTAATCTGAATAGAGCTGAGAAATGGTAAAATCGATATCAATATCCAGCTGAGGATTGACAAAATCAATCTACACCAGAATAACAAAGTGGCTCGCTGAGCACAAACAAAGTAAGACTAGTTCGCTGACTAACGAAGTTGAACCAAGACAACCCGCAAGAACTTTCCCAAAGGAAATATTAACATATATATGACAAAGGCTATATATACACTTGAAAATCAAAGAAAATAATAGAGATGGTCACGTATTCATTCCAGAAAAAAGATCGATCATTGATAAGCTTACACAAAAGAGCAACTTAGTATAGATTACTCCTCACATACACGAACCTTCGTTGAATAGAATATATTATCATGTATAGGATCAGATGTGTATCACAAACACTCCATCACTTGTACACTACGAGATTCGTTGTAAATATGATTTGTGTAACTGTTAGACATGTTGTCTGAATAGTATGAGAGTTAGATGAGTTGGTTGATGTGAAACAGTAAGGTTGCTAGGAGTTTCAACTTGGCAGGAAAGCCAGCTGAAGTGAGTTTATACAAGGAGTATAATAAATCAAAGTATTCTAGTATATCTTTCCTTTCGATGGAAGAAGGTGGGACTTAGAAGGATTACAACACCTTCGAACTTCCAGAAACAAATATGTGTGCACTTTATTTTCTGTTTGTTTTATTATTTTTACTCTGATTTTATTTCTTGCTGATCAATTACAAAGCTTATTAGTTTGGGTATCTTCAGCTAAAGCAAACTCAATCTAATCTTTCGGTGCATCAATTTCAAGAACCAGAGCTATTATAGCTAATCTAGCTGGAGTCAGACAAATGAAGTGATCAATTACTTGAACGATTTCAGCGAGTTGGTTCAGATCAATAGACTCGGACCTCCTAATATTGATACTCAAAAGTTTAGATATAGTGAATATATGCTTATGAAAATAATGAATTTTATTAATTCTTTAAACTTTTACTGTGAAATTTTAACGTTTCGAGTGATAAATAATATAACTATAGTTATTTTAAAATTTATGATGAATATACTGAATCTGGACATATTGTTTATGTATGCAAGTAATTGTCCAAAATTTTTGGGTTAATTATTTTGTTGGAAAAACTATAATTTTGGTCATCTACATTTGTCTCCTTGCAATTTTAAATGTTTGTGTTCGGAAATTAGGTATTAGTGTATATTTCAATTTTTGGAAATTTTAGGATTGATTTGAAATTGTAGTTATTTTTCCAGAGAAGTTTTGACGCTGCACATAACACGTTGATGTCATATCAATGTCATGTCGTCCTCAGATGAAAAAATGACTAAGATCGCTAAAAAAGTAAAAATAACAGACTAAAACTGGATTTTGAGAACATTAATGACAAATATCGTAACGAGGCAAACATATAATACCAAAATTATAAAATCCCTAATTTTTCCATGCATTTTGTTTGGAGCTAAAATTGCTTTGGTCTTTCTTGTTGGCAATGTGTCAAAAAGATCCATAATAATTTTAGAAGGATTTTATCCCCATTCTTAATTAAGTAACAAAAAAAGGAACCAAAACGTGTTTACTCCCAAGGAATAAGAAGCATAATAGTATCGCTCACAAATAATAGAAACAAAAAATGTAATTATATTGTTTAAAAAACTACTAAATGTGATGAGAAAAAAAATTGAACAAGTGCACCTAATATATATATATATATATATGTTCAAATTTAAATAAAAGTCTTAAAATTGCAATAACTAATGGTTTTCATATAACTAATTTCTGTACTTAAAAAGATGAGATTCCCGATAAAACTTGGTTACTTAAAACAATTATAAAAGTTAAATAATTACTGTCGGCAGCTTACTTTATTTCATAGTCAGAAAATATAAAAATTACAGTCATCTTTTGGATGATGGATTCTGGAAAAAATAATATGAAATATAATAACTAAAAAAGATTGGCAAATTCATCAAATATCCCCCCACCTAAAATTAAAATTGGTTTCAGTACTCATATCAATACAAATAATGTGTCGATCCCTATTCCATCTTTGTTGTTGTTTCAACTCCCTAACTGTCCCTATTAACACAAATACCCTTGATTATTTCATCTTCTTCAATAAAATTTTTATATTTCCCTATTTATCTATTTATTCTCACAATTTTTTTCGTTTCTCAGTTTCATTCGACATCTCAAAAATTTTATGAATTGCAGAACCACAACTTTCATTGTAGGTGGGAGAAATTTGCTTTTTTTATAAATGAATTTGACCAATCTACAAGCCTTTGAGTGCTATAATTTTGGTACTAATTACACTTGAAATTTATATTAAACGTATGTAATATTGGGTTTTGGAACCTGAATAATCTTGGTTTTGATGTTAACAAAATTTATTATTGTGTTGCTAACATATTTCATCAAATGTGCAGTTCATAGATGATATCTTACAGCTTGATTATGTGCTAATAAATGACTTTGAGTTTTGTTGCTGAAATGAGAATCCAACATCCGCTGGACCTCGAGCGCTGTTGATTAAATCAGTTATATCTCATAGCTCGGACATCGAAACAGCGTGCTTCTAAATGGGTTGGATAGCCAACTCAATTATCTACAAGTTTTATTTCAGGCCAGCCGACTAGATTCGAAGGTTTACTTGATAAAAACATGTCTGCAAGTGTCTGCTGGTACAAAGCTGAAACAGCAGCGGACAGATTGTAGCAGCTGTGGTATATTGGTCATAACTCTCAGCCCGCTTATCGAAACGGGATGATTCAGTATGGGTGGAAAAGTTAAGACAAAGATCTACAAATCATATTTAGAAGTCGAAGACTTAATCGGACGATAAAATGGCCAAAATGCTTCTGCAAGTCACGTCATGTGCAGACAAATTCAGCAAGCGTAACAGCAGGTGCATTGCCTCGTATTTCAAGCATTACTCTCTCAGACAAACTTGAAATCGAGCGATTCTTGATTCCATGAAAACCTAAGAGAAAGGGATACAACTTTCATGTAGATCACTTTGCCCATAAATCAATGAATCAAGAGTTATAACCAAGAGAACATAATAGCAGACTTTGGGCAACAGGGTACCAGCAGACCTTAGGACAACGGACTTTGAACTAGTAGAGGCCAGTGGACTTTGAACCAGTTGAGACCAGTAGACTCGAGCAGCAGAATTCAGGCAGCAGACTCGACCAGCGAACTTCCAAAAATAGCCCAGAAAGCATAATATGACTGTTGCAATGTTTGAAAGCTTAACAAAATTGTCACAACGGCTATATTCTTGTATCTAACGTATATATTATTAATTGAGGCTACATATACATGATTTGGATCTCAATAACAGCTGATTGAAGATCAATTCAAGTCTTCCAAAGCAAAGCCACTTGAGATTCAATTCGGAAACTTCAGAGACAAAACCTGTTAAATGAAGAGTACTCTCCAAAGCTTTGGCACCTCATACCTTGATGTATTAAATTAATTATGAAATCATGTGTGCCTTTGTATTCACTCTTTTCATTGTATTTGAGAGCTAAAATAGAAGAGTGGATACTATTGTAACCGTTGGTAATTTATCACAACTGGGTGAGGTATTTCCATGTGAGACATTAAATAAAATGTTCTTTGTGATTCTGTGTGGGCTAGGAATTTAGGCTATATGTGTGGTATTAGCCTAAGTAGGTTGTATACTGAAAAGTGTAAACCAAATCTTCTAGTGTATCCTTCCATGAGATAGAAGAAGGGGAGACGTAAAAGCGTTTTTGTGTTTCAAACTTCCAGAAACAAATTCTTGTGTTATTTACTTTACTGCATTTATTTACCTAACTGTTTTTTACATATTTTCTTGCATATCTTTAAAATGCATTTCAAATGATTAATCGGTTATAGAACGGGTTATGTCGAGTGTCTTCCGCGTGATTTTGTAACCGAACTCGATATAATCTCTCGGTGCAATTATTTCAAGAACACGAGCTTTTGAAGCTCAAGTTGGTTGAACTCGGGTGTGGATTGACAACCCAACCTCGGAATCGATCCTAACATGTAAGTTTTGTACTAGTCACACATGATATACATTTGGTACTAGTTTAATATGAAATTAGTATTAGACATATACAATTTTGGTACTAGTTACAAATGAAATTGGTATTAAACATTTACAATTTTGATACAATTTACATATGAAATTAGTATTAAAACTTTACTATTTTGGTGCTAGTTACACATGAGATTAATATTAAACATATACAATTTAGGCACTAATTACACATGAAATTAAACTTTTACAATTTTAGTACTATTTACAAATGAAAAGTGTATTAAAGCTTTACAAATTTAGTACTAGTTACAAATGCAATTGGTATCACTCCTATACAATTTTGGTATTAGTTACAAAATGAATTGGTATTAAACATATACAATTTGGTACTAGTTACACATGAAATTGATATTAAACCTATATAATTTTTTACTAATTACATTTGAAATTGATATAAAACCTGTACACTTATAGTAAAAATTACTTGAAATTGGTATTAAACGTATATAATTTTCGTACTAATTACACATTAAATAAGTATTAAACATATATAATTTTGTTACTAGTTACACATTAAATTTGTATTAAACCTATACAATTTTGGTACAAATTACACATGTAATTAATATTAAACATATACAATTTTAGTACTAGTTATACATGAAATTGATATTAAACATTAAAATTTTTGTACTATTTACACATGAAATAGGTATTAAACATGTACAATTTTGTTATTAGTTACACATGAGATTAGTATTAAACATATACAATTTGATACTAGTTACACATGAAACTAAACATTTACAATTTCAGTACTATGTAAACATTAAATTTGTATTAAACATTTACAATTTTGGTAACTAGTTACAAATGCAATTGACATTAAGCATATGCAGTTTTTGTACATACACTGGAAATTGGTATTATATGCATAATTTTTTTGTTAGTCACACATGAAATGTGTATTAAACATATAATTTTGGTACTAATTACACATTAAATTGGTATTAAACATATACAACTTTGGTCCTAGTTACACATAAAATTAGTATTAAACGTATACAATTTTGGTACTAGTTACACATGAAATTGATATTAAACCTTTACAATTTTGGCACTATTTACACAAGAAATTGGTATTAAACCATTACAATTTTGGTACGAATTACACATGAAATTGGCATTAAACCTATATAATTTCGGTACAACTTACACTTGAAATTGGTGTGAAACATATAATACTTTCGGTAATTATTACACATGCAATTCGTATGAAACATAATCAATTTTGGTACTAGTTACACATTAAGTTGGTATGAGACCTATACAATTTTGGTACTAGTTACACATGATAATTAGTATGAAACATATACTATATTCGGTACTTATTATACGTGGAGTTGGTATGAAACCTATACAATTTCAGTACTAAGTATACATAAAATTGGTATGAAATCTATATTTTGGTACTAATTACGAATGAAATTGGTACAAAACATATACTATTTTCGATACTTATAACATATGAAATTGGTATGAAATCTTTACAATTCTGGTACTAGTTACACATGAAATTTGTATGAAACTACTATAATTTTGGTATAAATTACACATGAAATTGGTATGAAGCATACTATTTCGGTACTTATTACACGTGAATTTGGTATCAAACATAATCAATTTTGGTACTAGTTACACATGAAGTTGGTATGAAACCTATACAATTTGATACTAGTTACATATGAAATTGGAATGAAACTTATACTATATTCGGTACTTATTACACGTGAAACTGGTAAGAAACCTATACAATTTCGGTACTAAGTATACATAAATTGGTATGAAACCTATTTAATTTTTGTACTAATTTACTAATGAAATTGGTACGAAACCTACACTATTTTCGATACTTATTATTTATGAAATTAATATGAAATCTTTACAATTCTGGTACTAGTTGCACAAGAAATTGGTATGAACTATGAAACCTATGAAATTTCCGTACTATTAAACCTACACAATTTTGGTAGTGGTTACACTTGAAATTAATATTAATCCTATACAATTTTGGTACTAGTTACACATGAAATTAGTAACAAACCTATATAATTTAGGTATTAGTTATAATTGAAATCTGTACTAAACTTATATGATTTGGTCATAGTTACACATGATACGAATTAATACAAATTTTATGCTCGCCTGTGAGCATAGAGATATGTGAATATGAGTTGCATACATATCCTTGGCATTACTCTTTTTAATTGGGCATTGCATTCAATGGGTTTAAGAGTACGTGCATGATGAATCGATAATCTGATTAGTACATTATAAGGGATAATGTCGAATCGTGCATTATTTGTGATTCATGATTTGAATGCATTTCAATTAATTGATCACTAGTTGAATCGTCATATTTATTTAGAATCTATCACTTGGGATAGTGGGTTTGAATAGGACCATATGAATTTACCTCGTTGGAAATTTATATAGTCGACAGACGTATAACTCCAACGAAGCCATCGAACGAATCAGTGTGCTATTTAAATTGTTTAATAGTTTATCTTAGGTGGACACATCAAGATGCACTAATCGTATTCTCGATTCATCATGCATGTTTACTCTTAAACCTATTGCATACAATGTCCAATTGAAAAGAGTAATGCCAAGTACATTTATACAAATCATATACGCATACTCTATGATCACAAGCGAGCATACAATTTGTATTAATTAGTATTATGTGTAATTAGGACCAAGTTATATAAGTTTAGTACAAATTTTAATTGTAACTGGTACCTAAATAATATTGGTTGGATACAAATTTTATGTGCAACTAGTACATAAATTGTATGGTATTAATACTAATTTCAAGATCTACTAGTACCAAAATTGCATATGTTTAATACCAATTTTATATGTAATTAATACCCAAATTGTATAGGTTTGATACCAATATTGTGTAGCTAATACCTAAATATATATGTTTGATACTAAATTGATGTGTAACTATTATCAAAATTGTATAGGATTAATACTAATTTCAAGTGTAACTAGTACCAAAATTGTATATGTTTATAGTACGGAAATTTCATAGGTTTCATAGTTCATACCAATTGTATGTATACTTAGGACCGAAATTGTACATGTTTCATACCAACTTCACGTGTAATAAGTATCGAATATAGTATAACTTTCATATCAATTTCGTGTGTAATTAGTATCAAAATTATATATGTTTCATACAAACTTAATGTATAGCTAGTACCAAAATTGTATATATTTCATATCAACTGCACGTGTAGTAAGTATCAAAAAAAGTATAGGTTTCATACAATTTCATGTATAACTTGTACCAAAATTGAATAGGTTTCATACCAATTTCATGTGTAACTAGTACTACAATTGTAAAGATCTCATACCAATTTCATATGTAATAAGTACTGAAAATAGTATATGTTTTGTACCAATTTCATTCGTAATTAGTACCATAATTATATAGGTTTCGTACCAATTTTATGTATACTTAGTACCAAAATTGTATAGGTTTCATACAAACTTCACGTATAATAAGTACCGAATATAGTATAGGTTTCATACCAATTCAATGTGTAACTAGTACCAAAATAATATAGGATTCATATCAATTTCATGTGTAACTAGTACCAAAAATTGTATATATTACACGCTAACTTCACGTGTAATAAGTACCAAATTTCTATAGTTTTCATACAAATTTCATGTGTAATAAGTACTAAAATTGTATATGATTCATATCTATTTTATGTATACTTAGTACAAAAATTGCATAGGTTTCATACCAATTTCATGTGTAACTAGTACCAAAATTGTATAGATTTCATACAAATATCACGTGTAAGTAGTAGCTAAATTGTAAAGATTTCCTACCTATTTCATGGGTAATTAGTAACAAAATTGTATATGTTTCATAAAAATTTCATGTGTAATAAGTAACAAATTTTTATAGGTTTCATACAAATTTTATGTTTACTTAGTAACGAAATTATATAGGTTTCTTACCAATTTTATATATGCTTAGTACCAAAATTATTTTGCAGTATCTTTTGTGGGGAAACTCAAAAAATGTCTCTACATTAGAAGTAGAAGATAAATGTGAAATCAGTCACCATGTCAGACAAAAATAATTCAAACTCCATACTGCAACTCAAATTTTGTTTCTAGCTCTATATCTTAATAAAATGAATATGATACCCCTCTATTAAAATTTAAACTTTTAATTTTGAGAAATCATTACAATATGTATGAAACCTATACAATTTTGATATACAAGTTATATGTTTCATACCAATTTTATGTATACTTAGTACAGAAATTGTATAGGTTTCATACTAACTTCACGTGTAATTAGTACCAAAATTGTATATGTTTATACCAACTTCATGTGTAAGTAGTACCAAAATTGTATATGTTTAGTACCAATTTTACGTGTAATAAGTACCGAAAATAATATAGGTTTCATACCAATTTCGTGAGTAACATGTACCAAAATTGTATAGATTTTATATCAAATTCATGTGTAATTTGTACCAAAATTATATAGATTTCATACATACTGTAATGATTTCTCAAAATTAAAAGTTTAAATTTTAATAGAGGGGTATCATATTCATTTTATTAAGATATAGAGCTAGAAACAAAATTTGAGTTGCAGTATGGAGTTTGAATTATTTTTGTCTAATGTAGGGACTTTTTTTGAGTTTCCCCAAAAAAGATACTGCAAAATAAAGCTACATAGCCTACAGAGACAGCTTTGAATTGTGTACATATACAATCTATTATTTTTATAGAATATATTTTTTAATCATAATAAATATTTATAAAATAATTTTTTTTATTTATTTGAATTATAAATATAAGTTTTTTGTTTTTTATTTATTTAAATTATTTATATTTTTAAATTATCAAGAAAACTCGTGTTTTTATTATGTTTTGTTATTGTATTATGAATGTATTTTTAGAATATAAAAAATTGACATGACATAAAACGAGAATCAGTATTGAAATTATGAAGAAAAGGATTTTGCATTATATATATATATATATGTGTGAACAAGTTAATTAAAACATTATATAAAATAGGTAGAAACTCCTTATTTTGTTAAGAGTCGATGACTCTTGAAAGTTCGAAGCGTTCAAAAGTAACATAAACCCCACCATTTTCCCTTTCACTTATTTTTTTTTCTTGCTCACGGCTTGGAAACAGAATTGGCGTCTTTGAGGGAGGTTTCTCCGGCGCAGTTACCAGCAATCGTGGCGGATTGTACGGTCAAAGCCGACATACTAGGGGAAGTGGGGCCAGCAGCATCGCCGTTAAGTAGTGGGTTGTTGGAGGTGGAGGCTAAGGGGTGGCTCCTGGTGTGACACGTGGTGGTGGAGATGGCGGTGGCGAGTGAAATGGGCATGAGACAAAGACCTTTTCCTTGAAGATACTGCATGGCGGAACCCATGTCTTCCTCCATCAGCTTCGCCACCTGATGCTCCGTCACCGTCATCCCGTCGTTGTTCGATGATGACGCCGTTTGTGTTCCGTTACCCTTCCTTCCTCGCTATACAAATTTCAACAACATATACAACTATATCAGTCTTACATTAATTTTATATATAAAATGGATAAATCGGAACTGAACCCAAATTAGATGAGCGCAAATATAACTTTGTTAATAATATAATAAATGAAGTTATCCATCTATCTTATTCTCAATATGCTCAAACGCGTGGATTAATAATATGGGTGAAGATGAGCATGTGGACAGAAAAATCATCATATGAAAAACCTGCTTTCATATCATGTTAAAAATATATGGGGTTCCAAGCAATTGATGATAAGTTGAGTAATTCATATATCTTTATAAGAGCTAACATAGCTTATAAATCGTCCGATAATCAACAAACTTTAATTCTTAAATTTTCAGCAAACAAACAACTCGAAATTATTATTATTTTTTTTAAATCTCATGCATATAAAGGAGTGCATGTAGGCCAAAAAATAGAAACGATTACTAATAGCTGCATAAAATAAAATAAAAATATAAAGTGGAGTTTTGAAGTGGTGAGATGTTAGTTAGATCAGGAAAAGGTGCACGCGTGATACTTGATGGTTTTGTTGTATCATGGTTTCGATAGGGATAACCCAAGATTGTGGGGTACCTCATGTCTCATATGCATTTAATGCGTATTTTAAATTATCATACTTGAATTTTTATTTTTTTATTTTCACCTTTCCTAAGATAAATCCCAACTAATATTTATGGACCAACTCAATATGATTGATATATTAATCTATGTATTTTTTATTTAAAATATTTTATCTTTTAATATTGCGTTGGTGTATAAATAAGGTCCAAATCTAATGCATATAAGTATTTATTGAAAGAAAAATATTTATATGGACCCTATGTGAGCTTACTTATGACAAATTAAATATGATTGTGGTCTAAAATAATTTATATGTTAGTTTATGTATTTTTTTTATTTAAAATGTGTTGTCTTTTAATATTGAATTGGTATAAGTAGGATCCAAATATTGTGCAAATAAGTATTTCCTGAACGAACATGTTTATCTGAACCCGGTGTAGGCTCCACTTATGACCAATTAAAATGAATGGTCCAAAATGATTGATATGTTAGTTTATGTATTTTTTTATTTAAACGTTCTATATTTTATTATGTAGTTGGTGTATAAATAGACCGTAAGAACCATCCTCTTTTCCCCACCTTCTAAATGGTAATGATTAGCAACTCTCAAAACCAAAACATGAAAACACTAACAAAACATGACAAGAAAGTTTTCCCAGGATGAAAATTTAATTCACCTCGGAGGACAGATCGGCAACCAGGGGGTTAGCAGATGCAGCACCACCCAATCTGCTCATGCTGAGAACCTAGCCACCAATATTCAAATTTAACCTTACGAAGATGTTATAATTAACGCAGAATATATAAAATTATAATAGTAATAACCCCCCATATTCAATAAGTAATTAAATATTTTATTGCCCATTACATTTTGTCAACTAGATAATCAATGCATGTATTTTCAATCTAATAAACAAATTAAAAGCCCATTATTTTTTTTTTTTTGTTGAGAAAGAGAGAGCAAGAGAAGTACTTTGACTTGGAGCTGTAGGAATTTGACATAGTCGATGATCTCATCCAGCATTGAGGCCTTGTCTGTCTGTCATTTAATACCCAAAACTATTGTTAATCTCATCTTATATATTATGATATACTATAATAATCCCTCTCTTTCTATCCCAATAACTTTTCTATTAATAAAAGATTAACATAGTTAAACTCCTCCAATCATAAGTCATTAGATCAAATTTATGATATACCCAAAAAGATACACCTACTTAATATAAATATATCGTATCTATCCCACATGAATTATATTCGAGACCCACGATTTATCGTGTATTAAATATTTCTCATCCAATTTATCATAGCTTGACCTTAGAGCGTTTTGTATTACTTTTGAAAATTGGTTATCTCCTCTTAAAAAGAAAACAATAAGATTTGAATGTTTGATTTCATTGTTTCTGTTATTACTTCTCTAAAAAAACAGGTAAAATCAAAAGTAGAAGCAAGTAATGAGATGATTCTGACTGCTCACGAGCTACACATGAGAGGCTTTGTTTTTCAATTCTAGTACAAGGTAAAACCAAAGAGCATGTGAGTAGATTTGATTAGCAAATAATGAGATTCTACCAACACCATTATTAATTTTAAAAAAAATGAGGTATTAAAGAAGACTTTTACCAAACTAGACATAGCTTTATCAGATAAACTTATTTAAAAAACACTCAATCAACCAAGATAATCAAAGATTCGATGATTTTGCTGCATACAAAATCAGAGAATAAGCAGTTGCTATAAAAATCACTTCAAACCAAAACTCTTGGTAAAGACCACCACCAACTTTGATACCAAATTCATATTTAGAATACAATTTTTTTCAATACTAGTCACAAACTTTTAAGACTAATCAAATATTATCCAATATAAATGTTTTTAAACAAATTTAGTATTACATAAATTATTTTTTTTAATAAAAGTCGTTTCACAATTGAATAAGGGGGTTTTGTGACTATTTTTGATTAAAAATAATTTCTATGATAGTATATTTGATTAGTCATAAAATTTTCGGATTCGTAATGCAAAAATCCCTAATTATAGTATCATTTTTTTGAAAATTTACAATATAATTTATTAACTGAAAGCAATAACAAATTAACAACTATTATTAATTATATAAAATTTAAATGAATCTGATAAAGTGATTTACCTTGTTAGCATTAGGTACGAGCTCCTGCAAGGACTTCATCCTCTCCGCGATTCTCTCTCTCCGTAACTGCCCACATTCTCAAATTCAACTTCCCCACCCAAAATTCGCAACAAATTTGTACTGTATACTACTTACTCTTTCAGCAATGCTGTGAGGGTCGGTAGCCTGTCCTCGCCTAGCCCTCACCCTTTGCTTCGGCTGTCCTCCAGTCCCGCCACCACTCGTTCCACTCGCCGCCGGTTGATTCATCTCCGGAGCCGCAGTTGCCGCCGCCGTCCCACCAAATATCTGGGATTGCAATGCTCCTCCCTTTAAATTATATTCGGTTTTATGTATATTTGGTTCAATGCTTAAATGCGAAATGTGAATAAAAGGTATACGAAGAAATGAACGGATGTTATCTTATTATTTTTTAGGAAAAAAAAACCTGGGAGTGGAGGAGGATTTGTGGGTGATTTGAAGATTGCCCGATTGATCCGTTGAAGCTATTGAATAGAGCTTTGATTGAGGCATCATGATCCTGTATTTATTTCGCAACAGTTAGCATTACAATAATAGCAATGAATTCCAATCAAGTACTCAATTTATAGCAATCTTTTTCTCGACTGAACCATCAGTTTTAATAATAATTTAAAAAGAGTTAATTAACACAAAAATGGCTGACAGGGTTAGCAGAATTGTAGCAGGAACCGTCAACGACGTCGTCTTGATCGCCGTGAGGCATATTCAGAAACCCCATATCGGCACCGGACGGAGAACGGAGGTCATTCACCGCGAGGCCTCGGGAGAGCATCAACTGATGCTGAAGCATCAAAGCCTTGGCGGCGCCGTTGCTTATCTGCTGCTGCCTCAGCTTGGAAGCCAACAGCGCCGCCGACTGGTCGTCCAAATGGCATGGAGGAAAAGCGTGGTCGTCGGCCCAGGGGAAGGAAGAGGCGGAAGATGGAACGGAAGAGAGCATTTGGTCTAGGAAATCGCCGTTTGAAGACGTCGGATCGAAGTGGGAAGAGGCTGACATCTGGGAATTGTGGATTTCTTGGAGAGATGCTGAAATCTGGGGTTGGTTTAGAAGTGGGTTTAGATTGTTCATGGCCTGTAATTCTCTGCTACTGGGTTGCATTGAGAAATCGCAGAATTGATGAAACGGGGATTGAGGTGGCTGTTTGTTTGGAGCTAGAAAGTGAGGAGAATAATGTTAGGGGTTTGGAAAATTTTGGAATGTTTATGGAGAATGAGGTGTCGCCATCTACCCCACGATGCGATAAATAGCAAAACACACACGCCTTTTTCGACTGTTCCCAATAAATAATTAGGATGTTCTTATCTGGATCGGATCCTATCATACACCAACATATATTAATATATATTATATATTTGTGTATGATAGAACCCGATTCTTATAAGAATTATCATATATAGTGTAGCGGCTCACCTTGCGGATTAGTAATATTTTAATTAACTACAATTAACAGGTACTCATTCTCTAAAAAAACTCTTAAAATAGCGATAACATTGAACAATTTGTTATTGAGTTATGAGAAAATCATACCAGGAGTTCTTACTATTTAAATTAAGTTAGAGATGAGTTTCAAGGTGATATCATTTCAACAAAAACTAAATGAATGGTTATTTTTATGAAATATTCATATATCAATTATAAATATGCTATGTATTAAGGATTTGTATATTTGCATATTATGTGGGGTCTATATGAATTCTTGTATGTGTATTATTTCATAAATTTAACGAAATATTAATTTAGCACATTATTCTCAAGTCGGGATCGAACAAAAATATTACTTAAACGATATTATTAATTAAGTAATATTTATTACTTAAACGATATTATTAATTAATCAAAAAAAATTTAGGGGTCAAAAGATATTTTTATTTACCTAAATTTTTTAAAAAAAATTTACAATTGACCCTCTAAAAATCGCATACTCCTCAAAAACTAATTTTGTCCCACCCTCTTAAATTTATTTTGACCCCAAAATAATTTTTTGGCCTCCATTTTTATGTTTATACTTTTTTGCCTCCTCCCCTGAAACCCTACGTCTGTCCTTGAATGCGTGCAAAAAATAAATGACAAAAATATATATGAAAATCTAAGGTTTAATTATTTTACTATCGTTTTCCACTAAAACAAAATTTCAGTAGAAGATTACATTTCTAATAAACTACATAATCTATCCTTTGCACTAACTTCTGATAGTATTTACTAATTAGCACGATCTAATGCTCGTGCTGATGCTGTTATTGCCGGAGTAGATGAGCAAAATTATGATAATATAGTACTCCGAGGTCAGCTTGATTCTTCGAAGG
Organism: Haberlea rhodopensis; assembly: GCA_907163345.1. Lineage (NCBI taxonomy): Eukaryota > Viridiplantae > Streptophyta > Magnoliopsida > Lamiales > Gesneriaceae > Haberlea > Haberlea rhodopensis. Next base: position 444,265 of record CAJQUN010000292.1, read on the forward strand.
AGCAGGTCAGATATTTGATGGCCAATGCACTAGTCTAGTATGGAAAATACTGTATGGATCAAGTTTGAGTCTTATATATGGGTCAACTCGATATGATTGGTCGAAAATGTTTGGTATGTTAGTTTATGTATTGTTTATTTAAAATGCGTATTTTAATATTAAATTTGTATATAAGGGTCCAAATTGGATGTATACAAGTGTTTCTCGTCTAGTATTCTTCAAATTCCTTTGAGACATCAGAGTACGTTACTGTTTGTTTTTTTATCGAAATCATATATGTTATTGTTTTTGGCCATCACGTCTCGAACAATGACGTGTATACATATTTTGGAGGGTGTTTCTACTGTACACAAGGTGTTTCAAACACCAACTCACATACCAATATATACATACATATTAGCGTAGTTGTTTCTTGGATGATGTTGTGTGATGGTTGATGTTGGCTTTAGTTTATTGTGCAATGGATGACTGATAATTTGCCCTGGTTTAGTTTACGAATAGCATTTTATCGATCTATGACTTGATTGATATCATTAAAACAAAACTATGGAATTGGTTGAATGTGTTAATTTTCAGACTTAACATCGTATTGACTATTTTCTGTAGTAGATTTTTCAAAGAAAAATCGGCACTATCGTAATAGCGTTTAGTTGTACCCGTGATTTATATTTGTAACAAAATAATAATAAAATTTAATTACATGAATTTGCTAGATATTTTTAAATTAAGATAGCATAGTCTATCCCTTTGATTTGTCCATTTAGCAACTCTTGTGTTTAAGAAACTAATGCCACCTGCTCTCAAAAGCTGAGCTAGTCAAAGCTTCTGAGATTGGCAATTGCATCATCTTTCTATATACATGTGTGTAATCACAATGAATCTTTTAAGAAGATCGTCTAAATTGGACTCACAATACGATATATGTTCAATGGAGATATTTTGTGGGATGGAATTTTGCATTTATTTGTATCATGAATTTCCATGATTAAAACCTAGCGACAAACTCTTAAGTTCTTATATTTCTTTCATTACGGTATTTTTGAACAAGGTTCTGGATAACAAGTCTAAATGTCTTCTTATTGATGGTAGTGATAATATTGATGCTAGTGATGATATCGATCGTGATCTTGATACGGAGCTGGAAGTGCTAAGTTTAATGAATGCACAAACTATGGATATGATGCTGAAAATAGACCGATTTTATATCACCCTTCAACTCCATATGGCCAGAAATTGCTATCGATAAAGACCAATTTGTTACTCTTAAAAATGTGAGGGATGGTTATGGAATTTGTGCAAACCCCAGGGGCCAAGTGTGATGCCCGGGGATTTATGGTGTTAATCCCGGTGTGGTAATAATCCTTAATGGATTTTAATTGTGGCAATGTTGAATTAATTGCGGTTTCGGGGCTCGCGGGGATTTTAAATCCTGTTTTTGGAGTCGTTGGATCCAAGGGATGAGATTGTATTCTCATCGTAGTGATAACCTTGGAATTTGGTCTTTGGTGGGATTTGGGGTCCGGAGTACTTTGTACTGGGGCTGGTAATGGGAATTGAGGTTAGAGAGATGATTTTTGGAAACAGATGATATTTAATGAATCATGATGTATTTGTGAAGAGATTGGTATTTTTGAGTTTTGGTACTATATATACCAAGTGGACTCGGTATTCCGTCATTTGGCACGGAACCCTTCCCTCTCTCCTCTCTCTCTCTACGCCTAACCCTTCTTCCCCCCCCCCCCCCATTTCCCCTCTTCTCCCATGATGGGAAAATCGATGGTAGCTTGGCTCGGAGGCCGGTTTTCTCGAAGATAATCAGGTATTGGTCTTCCCCTCGTCATTGTCTTCGATTTGGTAGTAGTATTGTAGATTTTGATTGAGGTTTTGGTGGGTTTTGAATTTAGGGATTTTTGGTTGAAAAATCCAGAGTTGTTTTTGTAGAGTTTTATTGGTTTTAAATGGTGTATTTGATGTGTTGAAGGTGTATGGGGTGTTGGTTCTGAGTTTGGGTATGAAAGGTGGAGGTTTTTAAGCTTTTAAAAATGGTGATTTTCGGGTTCGCACAGCGACCGATCGATCGGTAGCTTGGACCGATCGGTCGGTGCAAGTGCGTAGCGTTGGGTGACTATTTCTGTCTTTACCGATCGATCGGTGTGAACGACCGATCGATCGGTGGGTGGCTAGCAATCGATCGGTAGCTTGGACCGATCGATCGGTGCAAAGCCGTAGCTTAAGTCGATTTTGTTAACAGTTACCGATCGATCGGTAATGGTGACTGATCGATCGGTAGGACGATTGTGTAAAATTGTATTTTGGGTCCTCCCTCGGGTTTTAGGGAGCGATTATCGACCATTTACTATTTAATCATCGTGTTGGGATGATTGGGGTCGGATTTCATGCTTATACATTGAATTTGGGATTACTCATTGATTATGAGTTATTGAATTGTGTTTAGCACATTTCTTCATCGGACCTCGGGACTGAGGCAGTGTTTGGTCTTGAACTACGGGAATATAAGGTACGTATAACGTACGAGCATAGCCTGTTACAATGTTGCAACTGTGAAATGCATGGTTTGTTGTATTTACAATAAATGAGTATTGAAATGCATGGTATATGGTAATTGCAATAAATGAGTATTGAAATACATGGTTTGTGACAATTACAATAAACGGGTATTGAAATGCATGGTATATGGTATGGGCAATAGATGGGTATTGAAGTGCATGTTATAGGGTACTTGCAATAATTGGAAAGTGAAATGCATGGTATATGGTAACTATGATAAATGGACGTACATTAGAAATCATATGGTGCCGCTTTTGAGCGAGCAATGATCGTCGTCGAGCGACCATCGGTTGAACGCCGCTAATGTTGAGCGTGTGTGGGGTTAAAATGCCGCTATTGTGGAGCGAGCTATGAGATGGAAATATGGAATCATTGGCTATATACATGTGATATCTGTGGTGCTATATTTGATGATTTAATCGTATTTGATCTTGGAACTGATATAGTAGGAATGGTTTTAGTTGATCAATGAGATGATCAACTGGCTTTTGAGAATTTAATGGTTTGGTTATTTTTTAGAACAGTGACAATACAGGGGATCCCGGATGATGATGATACCATCCAGGGAGTATCATTTAAATTCATGGCATTTACATTCTGTAAATTATGAACTGTAATATTATGATCATCGGATGGTGGTATTGGTATGCTCACCCCGTGTGGGGGCTGTCTCTGTTGGGGCAGGTGATACGGTGTAGCAGCAACTTTGGAGTTGAGCTCGGACTGTTGATTGTAGGTACTTCTAGGATCGAGGTACCAGAGCTGGTTGAATAAGTACACAGATCCAGAGTCGAGATCGAGTTGTGCTTGGGAGGTGCTTCTAGGATTGAAGTACCAGTAACGGTATCTGGTAGAGTATTTTATGCATTAGATACACGCTTATTCATTGGGTGCTCTCATGTGAGTACGTGTTACGTGTATATGGAATGTATAAATGGCCATGGTCTTCTCTCTTCATTATGGCTTGCATGCAACTAAATACGGAATTGCTAAATGAACTGAGAGTATGTTAGTGTATTATTAAGGTGCATACTATGAAAGTGGCTATTAGTTGGGGAAGTTGAATATTATGATGTTCTAATACAAGAAATTTTATAGATGGTAAATGATGTTATTCTTGTATATGGTTTCCTTCCCATGATGATATGATTGTATGCACTTAATGACATGGATTAATACATTAATAACGGGTTAAGGGCACGGAGGTCCTTACACCAAGAGACTACAATATTCTAATATTATGTGTATATATATATGGCATAATAAAGACTGCATTAATTTTCCAATGTGGGTTGGCTGGACAGACAATAGAAAATAGTTATATGATTTAGCTACTTTAGATTATACAATCAGCACAAAATATGGATCTTTCATATCCTTCATTGATATAGTGGTCCAGTGTGAATCTCCTTCGTATTATATATTGTGCTTTGTTTAGTTCTAACAAAGTCACTGTGGATTTAATTAAAATTTTAATGTTCTACGTTGCTAGTAAAATCTATACTTTTTTAAAGAATTATATGTAAAAAAAAACAATTTTTATTGTTCAAATAGAACAAACCATCTCTATCTCTTTGCATTGAGTCCATCATGCTCAATTGGTACTTGTAAATTACTAAATTGGGGAAAAAAGATTACGCAGAAATTGCTTCTCTTCGGCGAAAATAGCGGATATACTATTTACTTGGAGCATTTGTTGTTGAATTGCAATAATTGTTTGTGCTTAAAGAGCGATCAGCGCGTTTGGGCTGCTCTACGGTTTAAAGATATAGTTGCACCGAGATTTTGGTAAAACGACAAGCTCTTGAACTACAATTGGTATCAGAGCTAAGGCCATGTGTTTCATTCCTATGAGTTGCAAGGTAGTGCAAGTATTGGGATGTAGATTGTTGGAGTACAATATTCGTCCCAGTTTGGAGAGCGATCTAATCGTGACGATTGAGCTGCTCTATTGTTTAAAGATTATACTTGCAACTTAGCACCAACTATAGGTTTTTTTTTTGGTAAAGTGGCAGTCATTTGATCCTGAAATGAGGCTGATTTAACAAGCATGGTGAGGAACACATTGCATTTAAGAGGATCTGAATAGCAATGCAACACAGAGGTGTTCTCAAAATGTCCCAGATGTTCTTCGGAATCTGAGCTACTATCATATTCCCTCACATTAGCGAATCATGAGTTGTTAGGAAGGATTTCTTCTACAATCTCAAGAGAAATGGTATATTTCTCTTGTTTTGTGAAGGTTTGGTCATGTCTTCCTTCATTGGGCGTATTTGCTCAGTTAATTCTTCAATTTGGTCACCCAAGGTTGGATCAGCTGACACTCTGCGGTGCCAGACAGTATCATAGTCGATGGTTGGTCCCTTGGAGGATTCAACATGACCTGGATCTACTTGGGGATTGATTCGTTGAACCCCCTACTCCATAGTGATGGTAAGCAAATGGTTTAACTGTTCCCAAGTCAATGTTACCGGCGGAGGATGTTCAAGATGAATACTTGAGGACACATCAAGTTCATGACTATCATTTTGTCTTGTTTTTCCCGTGTTTACCATATCTATGTATTAGATCAAATTTCCCACAGACGGCGTCAATATTATCTAAAATTTGTGACAAGGGCAATGCCACCACTTCATGAGACAATTGTTTCACTTTACATTATTTTGACTGTACTCCTGCGCTCACGAAAATAAAATCAGATCGGGATGATTAAGCCGACAAGATTCAAATGATATATTTTGTAAGAATAATAAATCGCTCAATATATAATTTTTGTGTAGTAAAACATTACCTGTAAAAGATGATCATCATAAGATATATATACTAGCTTATGGTATTTTGGGCACTCTGGAGATTAAGTCGTTCAAGAATATTTAAACGTCATACTATTCATACCGTCAAATATTTCATTTTGTGAGAATGTAATTATTACTTTTTTAGTAATCACTAATATCTTACGTCATTTCACTGAAGTTACTTTACTTTAATTGATCGTAATATCGACTGAGCAGGTCATGCTTAGAGTACTTGAAGTTCTTATACTAAATTAAGATTAAAAAATTGATGAGGATGTCAAGTTAGGAGGATTGATATTTTGTACAACTAAAAAATATATCATATGAGTACAATTGATACTACTTATAAACAACATATGTGCCCAATCATTACTATTTTATTACATGTCCAACCCTCCCATAGGCCATAGTTGAGTCGACAAAAAAATACAATAATGGTAGTGAAATCTCGAAGTGAAAAACATATCTGAATATATAAATATTGGACAATAACATATTATATACTAATTAATTTACGAATATCAACTCCTTGGGATGGACATATTCTACTATAAAATTCGACCAAGGAATTAAGAAATTAATATAATATTTGTACCTCCTAATAAATAGTTTTTGGCAATATATTCTCAATTTTTTTTTATACTAAACGAATATAGTCCTACAAAAATTATATTATGAATGAAACTTGCACATGTCCTATGAGAACATGAAGCAAATGTGTTGGCCATGTGTATATAGGCCCAAAAAAGCCGTTCGTTTTTTTAACGAAAAAGTGGTCTTGGAACCACTTTTGTTCAAAAATAATTTTTGTGTGACTATATTTGTAAAGACTCGAGAATTTGATGTCATCCAACAACTTAAGGTACCTTGTTCAAGTCAAACATCTATTAGATAATCAAATATTCTAGTAGAATTAAAACTCTAAATAATATATAGATAATTAAGCATTCTACTAGAATTAAAACTCTAAATAATAGATAGATAAATAAGTATTCTAGTAGGATCAAAACTCTAAAGATGATTAAGAATTCTAGTAGAGATAGAAGTGAATCATATCATCCTTATCTTGACCAACCAAAGCTTAATAAATAAGACTCAAATCACTTCTTCCTCATTCAACATCCAGCCGAAAACTTCAGCTCCAAATCATACCATATTTCGAAAGTTTTGATCATTATAAATCCAAGAGATTAGCCATTAAATTCCCTTCCATCCAGCAACTTAGTTTTCGAAGAAAATACACACAACACACACAGTAAGATTTCAGCAATCTGTTTTCGAAATTCTTCAACACTATATTTGCAAAACTTTCACACATTGCACATACAGTGAAGGTGTCAAACAATATGCAAGCCGAGGATAGAAAGAATTCATCATTTTTGCACCCTAAATCGTTCAAACACATCTATAATCGCTGTAAGTTGGCTTTTGTTAAATATTCCTTTTGTTTTTAAAAAAACTATAGTATGTTTTGAAACTTCGGTCGATATGTTAATTATGATTTTCAGATGAAAAATATATTTTTTAAGCACTTTAAGTTTGGTTATTTGATTGGGGTGAATTCTTTTATGGCCCTGATGCAGTGAGATTATAACCGTTTACATGACCTGATATGATGGTTAATCGTTGTTCTGGGAAGTCCAGACCCTTTATTCGTGGGTGATCCGATGTCATGACCTCATCTCTAGCATGGTTAAGTCTAGAGACTGATATCAGTACCAAGAGAAAATTAGAGTATTTATTGTGCTTAACGTATATAAAATATATTGATGATATGATATGTTATGTTATGGCTCGATGGGAGCAATTATGTTAATATGCATTCATATCAGTTTATGATTCGATTATGATATATGTTTGAAACAATTATGAATATGTATTATATTATCACATCGATTGGCCCCCGCTTGCTGAGTGTTTTCCAAAACACTCACACCTTACTCTACCTTTTACTCTACCTCTCAGATAAAGACGAGGAAGAACACCAATTTTGGGGTTGGTGATTCGCTGCGTTTCTATGAATTAAAGACATTAAACTTGGTTTATTTAGGATTTCATTATTTTATTTTGTTTTAAGACTTTTAGGAATTGGTTATGCAATTTAATTTCGATTGTAAAGACCATTATTTATTTTTATGGAATATAGACTGGTTTTTCGTTGAATACGGTATTACGAGGCTTATTGATTTCAAGTTATTATTGAGAACCAATGCCGGTGTTATTGACCCTGGTCACGGGGCGTGACAATATTGGTTTAGTCCCAAAACTTTGGTACTACTGTAGGATCAAACATTTGCATTTTTTACCAAAAATTATGTCTGATGATAACGATGCAACTCTAATATTTAAACCGTAGAGCAGCACAAATGTCACGCTTCGATCGTTCTCCTATCATGAACAATTATTGCACTCCAACAATATTCCTCTGAGTAATTGCGCTAACTTACAACTCATGTGAATCAAACACGTGACATTGGCTGTGATATCAATTGTAGGATCACACAACTGCAGATTTACCAAAGCTATAATTGGTAGTAATAGTACAACTTTAGTCTTTAAACCGTAGAGCAGCCCAAACGTCACGATTCGATCGCTCTTTTAGCATGTATAATTATTACACCCAAACAATTACCATTATAAATAATACTATTTAGTGAAGACAATTTTTGTAAGTGTGTTGAAACTTCATGTCACGGCTATGTTCTTTGTATCAAATAGATTTTATATATAAATGATAAACTGGAATCTCGTCAATGAAAGTAATGAAATTCTACTAGTAGTTGATAAAACGAGGCGAAAATAATATTCCCATTGTCCATTTATTGTGTTGAAAATGAATGTGCCTGTTTAGGCGTGACTTCAAATTTAGTATTATTTTTTAATTAAGTTGTCTCTCATGTTCAAAATTCTTGGGACTCGTAGCTTATCTTCCTTACTATTATTATTTTTTACAATGAGGGAATCTGCTAACCGCTATTTTTAGGGTATGTACTGGGTAAATCTTAGGCTGCATAGTAGCTTGCAAACCATATCAACCAGATAAACAGCACTAGGCAAGCATGGTGCGACAGACTCATACCGAGAAAATGTTGGCAGGAGGAATTGAACTCACAACCTTACGTTCCCGAGCTCACCATACTCCACTAACTCGGACACCCCATTGGAGCACTCGAAGCTTATCTTCGTTTTTGATTATATATATACACAAAATGTGTTCGAATAATGACCATACAAATTTTATTTGATAATGTTGTATTAAAATTTAACCTCAAGAGTTCCTATAGCGACGTGGGTTGTTTGTGTATAAAATTAAACTTATTGACACAACTAGTTTGTATTTGAATTTGATATGAAAATGTATAAAAACTTGACCAAGTAATGTCGGCATAATTCAATAAAAGGAAACAAATCAATTTAGGTTCCTTATATAATTGAAGCTAACTAAATCGGAATAATACAGGGTTTTTCGTGTGTTTGGATTGAGTTATTTGAAATTTATGAATTTTTAAATCTTTGATTTCATATATTTTTTAGTTTGGATAAATTTAAATTCTAAATTCATTAGACAAAACAATCTAATACTTATTTTATTGGATCTTAAAGAAATCTAATATTGGTGCCATTTAAAATTTTATTCTTCAAATCACTTCCCAAATCAAAAATCAAATCTTTTCGTCCAAATAGTTCTCTCGATATTCTCTAACTATCTCTACTGAAATATTTCTTTGCAAATTTTAAACAAGGGTAGATTATAAAAAATACTCTAATAAAATAGAGGTATTTGCAATAGTAGTTAGAATTAATCAAATACAGTTTCAAATAAATTATTTTTTAATAAAAATAGTCTCAGATAAATATTTTTTATCAAACATAGACCCACATACAGTAATTATTTTTGACAAAAATGCTCTCAAGTTTTGTTAAAGGTTTAGGGACCACTTTTGTTAAAGATAATTTCTGTGGACAATATTTAATAAAAATATTTATGTGATGCTACTATATTAGAACGTAACTTTTTCGGAACTATATTTGACTTGTCCTAAAATTTTGGGAATACTATTACAACTGTACATATTCTGTCATATCATTTTTTTGTTTCTCTTAAACAACCAATAAACAAAAAAGATACAAATCTTTAATCATCAATTATAGAATGACTGAAGTCTGCACAATCCAAACAATCCCCTTTGCAAGTATTTTTGTTAATTTGTTCTATCGGGCTGAGAATAGCCCGGGATTCGAGACTGCTCCTCAACTAGAGGATCAGTCCCATCTTCATGGGGCCTCAACGATTCCGGTGGCGATGTCCAAAGCGTGACCAAAAAAGGCCGAGTAGAAGAATAATAAAATCAAATTTTCTAAATAGTATAAAAAATTATAAGCTTTTCAGTGATGCTAAAATATAGGTGTAAAGTGTTTCTTGAGGCTGAATAGGGCTGTGAAATTCATTGAACTCTAATGTTAGCCCAAAACTAGAACGGATAGTTGTGAGGCCCAATTATGAAGCCCAGAACCTCCTTTCCTACTGTGGCTAAAAATAAAAATCGCCAAAGCCCAAATGACTTAAATTATGGAAGAACTATTCCATGTGTAGCACAGACACACCCCTTAAACTCGGGTTGGTTGATATTGTCTTTAAGAGCTCAGTGCCATTAAAAATAGATCAACTATCAGATGTGAATATTTTCATCAAGGGTAGCTAGTAGCTACCTGTCGCAGGATATTGTCCGTGGGCAGAGGCGTATCATAGTGTGGGCATTTGCTGGGCAGGAATCTATTCAAGTCCCTAATCTCCACTTTCTTCTCCAGGTATGAAGATTAGAGTTATCTTAATTGTCATTTGCTATGAATTTTTTATTCCATTATTATGTATATTTTTATTTTTATTGTGAAAAATTCCAAAAAAGTATTTAATATAAATATTAGGTGAAATTCCAAAAAAATGTATTTGTTGTAAATAAATTGGTTAGTTAAATTTTGGGTTTCTAAATAAATCGATCAAATTTTATTTTAAGAAAATATTGATTCTAAAATTTTTTCATATTTATTATTTATAAATTAAGTTATAAAACTATTAGAGTACATTTTATATGAGTTCAAAGTTATTTATGAAAAAAATATATATGAAATTCTCCTTAAAATTTCGTCATGAATTTAAAAATTATTTTGCTTACAGTAAATTACAACGAAAAATTGAAATATCTTATTTTTTTTCAATAAGAAAAATGGTATCTCGACAAGTAATGCAAATAATCAACAAAAATCATATTTTTCAATATTAATATATTTTTATTGTAAAATTTCAGTACTTTTGATTTTTGTTTATCAAGTTAATATTGTATATTGCATATTGTTTTTCTGCATTTATACATGTACTTCAAAACCAATGTTAGTCCACCAGATTAAAAAATTTTGATTATGCCCCTGTCCATGAGGGTAACAACCACTCGACCTTAAACTCGAAGGAGACACAAATGTAAGGGAAAAAAAGGTCTTTTTACTCGCTAAATGTGTCTTAAGCCCAGCACATGATTATAAATAAAACAAAGCTAAAAAGAAAGACGAGGACATAAATAACACTTCTCTTATCCAAAAGCTAGTAAAAAAAAAAAACAGATACGTATTTAATTAAATATTAGTGAATAGCTATCTTAAAAGTGGGAACCAATTAAGTGATCTAGCTAAGTTATATATTTATAGGGTTTGAAGCATTAACTTTAAATATGGATTTTATTTTGTATAGAGACTTATTTTCTTATTTACTAATTTATGATATGCTAAATTAGAAATAAGTAAGGTTTATAATTCTTCAGTTATAAATAGAGTTTCAGGTCTGTACTTGATATATAACCCCGAATTCTATTGTTATAAGGTTTATAATTCTTCAGTTATAAATAGAGTTTGAGGTCTGTACTTGATATATAACCCCGAATTCTATTGTATGGTTTGAATCTAAACTTATTTGAGCTCATGGACCTAGCCCAGTTGGTAAGAGTTCACTCCCACTTTAAAAAGACTCGAGTTCAAGTACGACAGTGTACGAAAAAATATTTAGCTCGTTTCCCTCTAAAAACAAAGAATCTAAACTTAATTTCTAGCACCTAACTCCTTAACACTTGAAAACTTCATGATATTATATTTAACGACCGTTGGTTTAATCTACTGCCATCACTTAGAATTTTTCTGGCATTACATGGTAGAATGTCTTCAGAAGTCAGAACCTCTATAATGCCGTGAAATTTGCAGAGCACAATGTCATATTTGTAGATGATAAAAATGGTGTTACGCAATCAAATAAAGAATCGTTTGGTACAATGAATGTGATTAGATAATTGAGTGACGAGTAGTTAAAAAATGGTGGCTTATCTCACCTTTATCATTGTACCAAACGGTTAATATGACTATGATCAGTTACATACTGGATTTTTAAGTGGGATTGAAAAATTGGTATCGAAATTGGAAAAAAATGAAATCAAATTATAAAGTCATGACTGGTAATTAGTTAATGGATAATTAGGCTCTTCGTCCAAATAGAAAGAGATCCGTTGCACATGGTAACTAACTGATATATCTTGATAGGTACATAAAATTTTAGAGGTGCATCAAGTAGGAGGGGAACCCGTATTTTAATTTAGGGGAACAATTTTTTTTTTTTTAAAAAAAACCAAGGATAAAACATAAATTTTCAAAAGAACTCTATAAAAACATTAAAAAAACACGTCCTCCAAACTCCACCATATTATTGAAGAATGAAATCTAAAGAGCCGGAAAATGGGGAAATTCTTGTATATATCGGGTCTTATTATACACCAACACACGTAACATGTATCTATACGTGTATATGTCTGTATGTGTGTAGGTGTATGGCAGGACCCGATCCATACAAGAATTTCCTCAGAAGGTCTAGACATGGTGCCACGCACATCCCGTGCACATCTTTGTGTGCCACCATAAAACATATTTCACTATACACGACCCCGAGAAATTAAGTTGGGGAATGTTGGAGAACAACAATTCCCTGTGATTTTTGGCACAACTGACATATAGTTCCAATACCAATCTAAATACATCATGGCATAGTGTGTTAAGTGAGCTAAGCTAACGGTATAATCTTGAATCAAGAATGATGCCAATTAGAGATACACTTAGATACCGTTTGGTTTGATGGATGAGATAAGTGAATGACAAAAATTAAGTGATAATTTATATTGTATCAAAGTATAAAAAGTGAAGTGGATAAATAATGTTATGTGCTTCTTCTACTTCCAACACTTGTGGGTGTTTCGGAACGCAAAGCTCGTAAGGCCATATCCCTCACCAAATGTACTGATATTGTTAAGGGAAATAAACGCAAGAAGCGACCAGTTAGCATTTCCAACAGTGCCACCAAAAAACGTACCGATCGAAGACCTGTGAAGCTCAAGTTAGGCGCAAACTAAGTTTTTCTGGACCTGGCTCGGACTACTAAAGCATTGTGTATGGTTATATGTCTTTATGCTTTTCATGTTATGTGAAAGTGTAGTTCTAATGCACCCCGTCATGTCTGTGTCTTTCGTGCCTTTAGTACATCCTGGGTTGCCATTTTGTTGAATCAATACAGTTTTTACTAGCAACATAGAACATTAAAATTTTAATTAAATCCACAGTGACTTTGTTAGAACTAAACAAAGCACAATATATAATACGAAGGAGATTCACACTTGACCACTACATCAATGGAGGTTCGAGTTTGTTTGCGGAAGGTGGTGGAGGTGGGGGTGGGTTCGGTTGCGGCGCTGGTGCTGAGCTTTGCAACGGTGGCCGGGTGGAGGGTGATTACTGGTGTGTTGGGGGTTTTTGGGGACAAACTGGTTGCGGCTCGATTGTTGATGGTAGTGTCGGGTCGAAGATTACTGGCGGTTGGGGGGTTTGGGTAAGGGTTGGTGGGTTGGTTCTCGGTGGGGTTTGGGGCATTTCCTCTTTGGCGGTGGCTGCACAACTGCCCCGTTGTGCGGTCTGAGGTTTCTGTGTGAGTATGTGCGGGATTGGAGGGAGTTCCGTTCATTATTTTAGGTCCGACTGGATAGTTGGGCGGTGCCTCGTTTTTTTTGTGTTTTTTCTTATATATTTTGTACTTTGTGGCAGTGATATGTTGTATTTATGGTATGTATGTCGTTATCTGGAGGTGTGTGTTTTTTATTATTTTTTGGTTATTTTCTGGGGTTAGCGCCACTGCTGCGAAACCTATTGGCATTGGCAACTGGGTTTATCAGTTTCGTGCGCCTTGCATGCTTACCGGGTTGCTGAGTATAAGTGAGGCCTTGCGAAATAGGAGCTTGTGCTTATGGAGTCCACTTTCAGTTTATGCTCCTAATATTCCCTTCTCAGTTCCTTCAGTTATGCAAGACAAGATTCCCTTACTTGTTCTTAATCTGGATTGCTCGGTTTGAGGGGACTTTGACGGATTCAGACTGTCTTGACAGCGTTTCAGCTTCTGCTATGCAGTTTTCGGCGTTTGGCGTTGCTCGCAAGCCTTTTCATCTCATTAGTATTAGGTGTCTTCTAGTTGGTGTCTTCTGTTGGCTATTGTTTCTCTTGCTATCTTTTGTTTGTCCTGTCGGTTCTTGGCTTTGGTTTGTTTGTAACGGGTCTGCTCTTTTAATAATCTAATATAAGTTTTATGTTCAAAATAATAATAATAATAATATGTTAGGTTAATTAAGAATGTAGTGCTCGAGTGTACGTTACGTGGCCACAGAAAAAAAATTGTAAGAACAATCAGAACAAAGTTGGGGATTGGCACAGCAGCATTGATATTACGTTGGAGAAAAAACTGAATCTTCAAACTGCTAAATCACAGATAGAACACAAACATCTCCAACATGAGGTATGTAAGTGCAGCAGCTATATTACATTTCTTGGAAGAAAGAGAGAAAGTAAAAAATGTAAATATAATTTATTGGATTATGTAATAATTAAGTCATATTGTTTATTATATTTTTTAAATAACAAATTTAAAGAACTGAAAGCAAATTAAAAGCTTTGATTTTTTTATTATTGACATCACCAAAACAGTGCGATCTTCAATAAATATCGAGTGATGATACAATAATAGGTTTATCTTTCATTAAATCAAATTGAACCGCTCCAAAATATATCTGTATATCAAAGAAAAATGGTGAGATGACTGCGGCGGTAGGCGAAGCCACTCCGACGACCAAGTCAGTATAGGTTTCAATGAAAAAGTATTGAAATTGTAGACTTTTGCATAAGTAATTGCATACCTGAATGAGGTTTAGGAGCCCTCTATTTATAGATGTAGAGTCACAATCAATATAGAAGAAGAGTTCTAGTCAATATGAAATTGTATTGTATATGGCAAATAGATCCATGTTTATCCCGAGAATATTAAGAGATATCTTCCAAAACCCTAAAATAGGGGTGTAAACGAATCGAACATGTTCACGAACTTTTCGAGTCGGCTCGATAAATATTTGATTCGAATTCGAAATTCTCGAACTCGAGACGAACTCGAACATGTACGAACTTTTTTCGAGCCGAACTCGAGCCCAAATTACTTTGTTCGATAGTTCGCGAGCCGCTCGCGAACCTTAATATTTAATAATATAATATAATTATATATTAAATAAATATATTTCGAACCTTTCGGGTATTTATTTTCGAGCAATAATTCGAATAGCTCGGGAACATGTTCGAACATTTTTGAGCCGAACTCGAGCTTGAACTTTGATTCGAGCCGAACTCGAGCCAAATTTTTGAAATTATTCAAACTTCGGATCGAACTCGAACTCGAACATAACTATTTCGAGCCGAATTCGAACCTTAAAATGTTCTGCATATTCGGCTCGATTCGGTTCGTTTACACCCCTACCCTACAACTCCTCTTTGTTTAAGAAATGGGCCTTTTGCAAATGGGTCTCAGTCAATGGTGTGATATCCGGAAATTATCTTGATAATCTCGGAGTGATTATGATCCTTAATGAATTTTAATGGTGGTAATTATGAGATAATTATGGTGATGAGACTCCCGATGATTGTAATTCGGTATTTGGGGTTATTGGATCCAATGGTTGAGATTGTATTCTCATCTTGGTGATAAACCTTGGAATTGTATTTTTGTGGGATCTGGAGTCTGGGGTGCTTTATGTTGGGTCTAGTAATGGAAATTAAGATTGAGAAGTAATTATTGAACACAGATGATTTTTAATGAGTCATGATGTATTTGTGGAGGACTTGAGATTTTGGAGCCTTTGTACTATATATACCAAGTGGATTCGGTGTTCACTCATTGTACTCACCTTTCTCTCTCTCCCTCTCTCGCTTCCCTCCTCTTCCCCCACCATCTCCCCTTTTCAATTTCTTGAACAAAATTGGATGGAGCTCGATGATGAGCAAGATTCTTGAGCAACTAACTAGGTAATCATCTTCACTTCTTGATTGTGAATGTTTTGATAGTATTTGTAGAATTTGGTGAAGATATGAGTTTGGTTGGAGTTTTGGTTTTTAGAGATTTTGGTGTTGTGTTATGTTCAGTATTTATGGTGTTTTGTTTAGGATTTATGTAGTAATGGGTATTGTGTTTGTTGATTTGGAAGTTTTTGCATGAAAAACGTCATTTTTGGCTGAAACAGGACGGAGCGATCGATCGCCGCGTCGTTGGAAGAATTTTGAGGGTGATGAACAGTGAAGCGATCGATCGCTTCAAATGTAGCGATCGATCGCCAAGGGGCAGTGGCAAAATGATAAGTGCGAGCGACCGATCGATCGGCGAGCTAGCGATCGATCGCTTGAAACTTAGCGATCGATCGCTCAAGGGCAGTAGCCAATTACGTTGAGAGGCGATTGATCGTCGATGCTGATTTTTGAAAATTTATTTTTGTGTTGTGATTTCAACGTATGTGTTGCCCGGGTCTTTTAAATGGTTAATCATCATGACTTGATGATGTATTTGGATGTTGAATACGTGCTTGGGTATGTGTTTGTGGGCACAAAATTAATTGTGAGTTATTAACTGTGTTTAGCAAATAATTCACGGGATCTTGGAGCAAATGCAATGATTGACTCTTGCAATTGGACTATAAGGTACGTATAACGTACAAGCATAGTTAGACATACTATTGTCATGATTGATAAATTGTATATTATTGTTGTGCTAAAGAATATGGGTTATGAATTGCAGAAATATCGTTGTTGAGCGAGTAACGAGTAATATGCTGTCGCTGTTGAGCGAGCATTGTTTATAATGCCACCGCTATTGAGCGTGCGAGAGGTTAGAGTACTGCCGATGTTGAGCCAGCGATGTGATACGATAGAATGAGATTGCGATATACTTGATTTCTGTAAGCATGATTGTAACGATTGGGCTATAACTGATTATGAAATGTTGGGTTTGAGCATGAATGTAGTTAATCAATGTAATGATTAACTGATTTTGGATTTGATGATTTTGGTTATTGTGAGAACATGAACAGCATGTGAAATTCCATATGGTAACGGTATATACAGGAAGTATTTTCTGAATTCAACTTTACATTCTGTAAATTATGAATTGTGTAATTTATGATATTGAGATTGTGCTATGGGTATGCTCACCCTGTGTGGTGTCTGTTTCTGTTGAAACATGTACATCATTAGCATGGAGGATGAGTTCGAGCTACTGGATGTGGATACTGGTATGAACAATACTTCTTAATACAGTTGATACACATTATGGGTTCAAAGCTCGTCTGTGAGCATTTAGATATGTGTATATGATTTGTATAAGAGTTATGAGATATCTCTTTTCATTTATGATTTGCATGCAATTTAATTAAGAGAATTGCATAATGAATTGAGAACATGTTAGTGTATTATGAGATGTATGCTTATACTAGTTGAGCTATATAGGGAATCGAACATTACGTGGATTAATGTCGAAAATTTTATAGATGGCATGTTAAGTTACTGAAGCATGTACGAGAATTCCCTAATCTGTAAAAAGTATGCACCATTATTTCTAATAATGCACTAATAGCTGGTTAAGGGCGGAGAGTCCTTACAAATAGGCCAGACTAGATGCGTTTTATTTGAATGAGCAGGGTAAATAGACTATAGCTTGCTTAATCAGATTGGGTCGATTAAAACCATTTAGGTAGATCGATCCCCATCGAGGGTATCAATTATTAAATACCGATTTGTATATTGTGATAAAGAAGAAGAAATCATTAGTATACATGTTATTTGTATATAATTATTATGTTTTTATTATAAAATCTAAAAAATTAAACAATGAATAATCCCTGCAAAATCTATCAGATAAATAAATTTATTAATGTATTTATCATCATAACTTTTTTGTAATATGTATTTACTTAGACGGGATTAATGGATGATCAAGAAGGCTCTTTGTCTAGGTTGACAACTTTTATTGAACTTTGAAGGGCGCCAGCCTAAGTTCGGCCCAACTGGTTGAGCCGGGCTTGCATTTATGCGGGCCAAAATATATATATATATATATATATATATATATATATATATATATATATATATATATATATAAATATATATGACAAATTTCGGGCCGGTACCAGAAGGAGAAAGTTTTTTCGTTTCAGTCTAGCAAAAAACATCTATTTCAACTAGGTCCATTTCGCAACAAAAAGACAAAATTACCCCACTACTATATGATGTCTCCTTCTTCCTCAAACATGCGGCGACGACATTCCATAAGCCATCGTTGGCAAGAATAAGGAGATCAGTTTGAGCATTATATCCGTTTAAGTCTCTAGATTTCGCTACAGCGAACATATCGCTTCTTTAGAACGATCCATTATTTGTACGAAGCATAAAGAGAAAAAGAACACAAAAAAAAAAAAACAAATCTGTAGATTCTGAGGAGAAGGAGATTGTACTGAAATGGAACTATGTATTTTCTTTACAAAGAAATTCAAAGTTCATGGAAACTAGAGCATAGTTCTACATGTATTCAAGTTCTGTACGCGTATGACTGGAAAATATTTTTTTCAAAAAAGTGGGGTATTCCTAACTTTGAAGAATCTATGGCCACATTGTTTCATATCCATGGATTCGACAATAACTTCTGGGATAAATTTGAGGGGAGCAAATGCTTATGTTCGATGCAACGAAATTCGTATCAGTAAATGCATCTAAAATCCTTAGGCACCACATCTACATGCACATATATCCTTCCAATTTGTATCAGTATATAGTTGCTCATTCCGAAAGCAGCCGAAAGAAGATTTTATATTGCAATTTGAGTTTTGGAGTTAAATTCGGAATGAGCAACTATATACTGATACAAATTGGAAGGATATATGTGCATGTAGATGTGGTGCCTAAGGATTTTAGATGCATATGAATCACAAACATGTTCTAATACACGATATGAGTTCATCGGTGCATGTGATTTAGATGCACCGATAGACTCTACCGGTGTTATATCTACCGGTGCATGTAAATCACATGCACCGATAGATATGCATATTAAACTATCTCATATGTTTCTAACGGTGCATGTAAATCACATGCACCGATAGACACAGATGATACAAGTCCACGGCATGAAAAAAATCTACATCAACGCATGCATTTGAGTCTATCGGTGCATGTGATTTAGATGCATCGATAGACTCTACCGGTGCATGTAAATCACATGCACCGATAGATTATGCATATTAAACTATCTCATATGTTTCTATCGGTGCATGTAAATCACATGCACCGATAGACAGATGTTACAAGTCCACCGTAGGAAAAAAAACTACCTCTATGCATGCATATGAGTCTATCGGTGCATGTAATTTACATGCACCGATAGACTCGGTCGGTGCATGAAATTACATGCACCAACAGATTCAGTCGGTGCATGTAAAAATTAAATAATCAAAATCAAATAAATAGATTGTAGGTATGGTAAATCAGTTGCCGGATCCATCTTCATCTAATCGACCCTACCTATACATATTAGTCGCGATCAAGTGGATATTATCATCCACAAATATTGGGTTTTTTGAATCTGTATTAAGAATTTGACAAAAGAGCAAATATCTGGACCAACAAGCAAAAACCAATTGCCATTTAAATTTGTTTTTGATTTAGATTATATTTGCAGCATTTTGAGATTTTCCATTTGATTGTGAAATTTAAAAATTTCTTGTGAAATTTAAATAGTTCTTCATGCGAGCGATGACTACGGGCCTAAACCAAATTGGATTTGAGATTCAAATGAATTGAGTTTGATTTAGTTTCTTGATCATGTAGGCAACAGATGTTTCTGTTAATGGATATTTACTTATCGATACCTATTTTGTCGGAACTTGATTCTCGAAACGAAGCTATTCTGTGGCATCTTCGAGGATGACTTGTTCTGTAAAACTGATTTATATCCCGTGCTTCTCTAAATGAGTAACTGGAGGAACAAGTATAAATTACGAAAGATTTTTAAAAGTACCGTGAATCTTCAAACTGCTAAATCACAGATAGAACACAAACATCTCCAACATGAGGTAGGTAAGTGCAGCAGCTATATTACAATTCTTGGAAGAAAGAGAGAAAGTAAAAAATGTAAATATAATTTATTGGATTACGTAATAATTAAGTCATATTGTTTATTATATTTTTAAATAACAAATTTAAAGAACTGAAAGTAAATTAAAAGCTTTGATTTTTTTATTATTGACATCACCAAAAAAGTACGATCTTCAATAAATATCGAGTGATGATACAATAATAGGTGTATCTTTCATTAAATCAAATTGAACCGCTCCAAAATATATCTGTATATCAAAGAAAAATGGTGAGATGACTGCGGCGGTAGGCGAAGCCACTCCGACGACCAAGTCAGTATAGGTTTCAATGAAACAGTATTGAAATTGTAGACTTTTGCATAAGTAATTGCATACCTGAATGAGGTTTAGGAGCCCTCTATTTATAGATGTAGAGTCACAATCAATATAGGAGAAGAGTTCTAGTCAATATGAAATTGTATTGTATATGGCAAATAGATCCATGTTTATCCCGAGAATATTAAGAGATATCTTCCAAAACCCTAAAATATGGGTGTAAACGAATCGAACATGTTCACGAACTTTTCGAGTCGGCTCGATAAATATTTGATTCGAATTCGAAATTCTCGAACTCGAGACGAACTCGATCATGTACGAACTTTTTTCGAGCCGAACTCGAGCCCAAATTACTTTGTTCGATAGTTCGCGAGCCGCTAGCGAACCTTAATATTTAATAATATAATATAATTATATATTAAATAAATATATTTCGAACCTTTCGGGTATTTATTTTCGAGCAATAATAGCTCGGGAACATGTTCGAACATTTTCGAGCTGAACTCGAACTTGAACTTTGATTCGAGCAGAACTCGAGCCAAATTTTTGAAATTATTCGAACTTCGGATCGAACTCGAACTCGAACATAACTATTTCGAGCCGAATTCGAACCTTAAAATTTTCTACATATTCGACTCGATTCGGTTCGTTTACACCCTTACCCTACAACTCCTCTTTGTTTAAGAAATGGGCCTTTTGCAAATGGGTCTCAGTCAATGGTGTGCTATCCGGAAATTATCGTGATAATCTCGGAGTGATTATGATCCTTAATGAATTTTAATGGTGGTAATTATGAGATAATTATGGTGATGAGACTCCCGATGATTGTAATTCGGTATTTGGGGTTATTGGATCCAATGGTTGAGATTGTATTCTCATCGTGGTGATAAACCTTGGAATTGTATTTTTGTGGGATCTGGAGTCTGGGGTGCTTTATGTTGGGTCTAGTAATGGCAATTAAGATTGAGAAGTAATTATTGAACACAGATGATTTTTAATGAGTCATGATGTATTTGTGGAGGATTTGAGATTTTGGAGCCTTTGTACTATATATACCAAGTGGATTCGGTGTTCACTCATTGTACTCACCTTTCTCTCTCTCCCTCTCTCGCTTCCCTCCTCTTCCCCCACCATCTCCCCTTTTTCAATTTCTTGAACAAAATTGGATGGAGCTCGATGATGAGCAAGATTCTTGAGCAACTAACTAGTTAATCATCTT
Organism: Haberlea rhodopensis; assembly: GCA_907163345.1. Lineage (NCBI taxonomy): Eukaryota > Viridiplantae > Streptophyta > Magnoliopsida > Lamiales > Gesneriaceae > Haberlea > Haberlea rhodopensis. The sequence continues at coordinate 465,687 of CAJQUN010000292.1, forward strand.
CACTTCTTGATTGTGAATGTTTGATAGTAGTTTTGTAGAATTTGGTGAAGATATAAGTTTGGTTGAAGTTTTGGTTTGTAGAGATTTTGGTTGTTGTGTTATGTTCAGTATTTATGGTGTTTTGTTTAGGATTTATGTAGTAATGGGTATTGTGTTTGTTGATTTGGAAGTTTTTGCATGAAAAACGTCATTTTTGGCTGAAACAGGACGGAGCGATCGATCGCCGCGTCGTTGGAAGAATTTTGAGGGTGATGAACAGTGAAGCGATCGATCGCTTCAAATGTAGCGATCGATCGCCAAGGGGCAGTGGCAAAATGATAAGTGCGAGCGACCGATCGATCGGCGAGCTAGCGATCGATCGCTTGAAACTTAGCGATCGATCGCTCAAGGGCAGTAGCCAATTACGTTGAGAGGCGATTGATCGTCGATGCTGATTTTTGAAAATTTATTTTTGTGTTGTGATTTCAACGTATGTGTTGCCCGGGTCTTTTAAATGGTTAATCATCATGACTTGATGATGTATTTGGATGTTGAATACGTGCTTGGGTATGTGTTTGTGGGCACAAAATTAATTGTGAGTTATTAACTGTGTTTAGCAAATAATTCACTGGGATCTTGGAGCAAATGCAATGATTGACTCTTGCAATTGGACTATAAGGTACGTATAACGTACAAGCATAGTTAGACATACTATTGTCATGATTGATAAATTGTATATTATTGTTGTGCTAAAGAATATGGGTTATGAATTGCAGAAATATCGTTGTTGAGCGAGTAACGAGTAATATGCTGTCGCTGTTGAGCGAGCATTGTTTATAATGCCACCGCTATTGAGCGTGCGAGAGGTTAGAGTACTGCCGATGTTGAGCCAGCGATGTGATACGATAGAATGAGATTGCGATATACTTGATTTCTGTAAGCATGATTGTAACGATTGGGCTATAACTGATTATGAAATGTTGGGTTTGAGCATGAATGTAGTTAATCAATGTAATGATTAACTGATTTTGGATTTGATGATTTTGGTTATTGTGAGAACATGAACAGCATGTGAAATTCCATATGGTAACGGTATATACAGGAAGTATTTTCTGAATTCAACTTTACATTCTGTAAATTATGAATTGTGTAATTTATGATATTGAGATTGTGCTATGGGTATGCTCACCCTGTGTGGTGTCTGTTTCTGTTGAAACATGTACATCATTAGCATGGAGGATGAGTTCGAGCTACTGGATGTGGATACTGGTATGAACAATACTTCTTAATACAGTTGATACACATTATGGGTTCAAAGCTCGTCTGTGAGCATTTAGATATGTGTATATGATTTGTATAAGAGTTATGAGATATCTCTTTTCATTTATGATTTGCATGCAATTTAATTAAGAGAATTGCATAATGAATTGAGAACATGTTAGTGTATTATGAGATGTATGCTTATACTAGTTGAGCTATATAGGGAATCGAACATTACGTGGATTAATGTCAAAAATTTTATAGATGGCATGTTAAGTTACTGAAGCATGTACGAGAATTCCCTAATCTGTAAAAAGTATGCACCATTATTTCTAATAATGCACTAATAGCTGGTTAAGGGCGGAGAGTCCTTACAAATAGGCCAGACTAGATGCGTTTTATTTGAATGAGCAGGGTAAATAGACTATAGCTTGCTTAATCAGATTGGGTCGATTAAAACCATTTAGGTAGATCGATCCCCATCGAGGGTATCAATTATTAAATACCGATTTGTATATTGTGATAAAGAAGAAGAAATCATTAGTATACATGTTATTTGTATATAATTATTATGTTTTTATTATAAAATCTAAAAAATTAAACAATGAATAATCCCTGCAAAATCTATCAGATAAATAAATTTATTAATGTATTTATCATCATAACTTTTTTGTAATATGTATTTACTTAGACGGGATTAATGGATGATCAAGAAGGCTCTTGTCTAGGTTGACAACTTTTATTGAACTTTGAAGGGCGCCAGCCTAAGTTCGGCCCAACTGGTTGAGCCGGGCTTGCATTTATGAGGGCCAAATATATATATATATATATATATATATATATATATATATATATATATATATATATATATATATATATATATATATATATATATATATATATATATATATGACAAATTTCGGGCCGGTACCAGAAGGAGAAAGTTTTTTCGTTCAGTCTAGCAAAAAACATCTATTTCAACTAGGTCCATTTCGCAACAAAAAGACAAAATTACCCCACTACTATATGATGTCTCCTTCTTCCTCAAACATGCGGCGACGACATTCCATAAGCCATCGTTGGCAAGAATAAGGAGATCAGTTTGAGCATTATATCCGTTTAAGTCTCTAGATTTCGCTACAGCGAACATATCGCTTCTTTAGAACGATCCATTATTTGTACGAAGCATAAAGAGAAAAAGAACACAAAAAAAAAAACAAATCTGTAGATTCTGAGGAGAAGGAGATTGTACTGAAATGGAACTATGTATTTTCTTTACAAAGAAATTCAAAGTTCATGGAAACTAGAGCATAGTTCTACATGTATTCAAGTTCTGTACGCGTATGACTGGAAAATATTTTTTTCAAAAAAGTGGGGTATTCCTAACTTTGAAGAATCTATGGCCACATTGTTTCATATCCATGGATTCGACAATAACTTCTGGGATAAATTTGAGGGGAGCAAATGCTTATGTTCGATGCAACGAAATTCGTATCAGTAAATGCATCTAAAATCCTTAGGCACCACATCTACATGCACATATATCCTTCCAATTTGTATCAGTATATAGTTGCTCATTCCGAAAGCAGCCGAAAGAAGATTTTATATTGCAATTTGAGTTTTGGAGTTAAATTCGGAATGAGCAACTATATACTGATACAAATTGGAAGGATATATGTGCATGTAGATGTGGTGCCTAAGGATTTTAGATGCATATGAATCACAAACATGTTCTAATACACGATATGAGTTCATCGGTGCATGTGATTTAGATGCACCGATAGACTCTACCGGTGTTATATCTACCGGTGCATGTAAATCACATGCACCGATAGATATGCATATTAAACTATCTCATATGTTTCTAACGGTGCATGTAAATCACATGCACCGATAGACACAGATGATACAAGTCCACGGCATGAAAAAAATCTACATCAACGCATGCATTTGAGTCTATCGGTGCATGTGATTTAGATGCATCGATAGACTCTACCGGTGCATGTAAATCACATGCACCGATAGATTATGCATATTAAACTATCTCATATGTTTCTATCGGTGCATGTAAATCACATGCACCGATAGACAGATGTTACAAGTCCACCGTAGGAAAAAAAACTACCTCTATGCATGCATATGAGTCTATCGGTGCATGTAATTTACATGCACCGATAGACTCGGTCGGTGCATGAAATTACATGCACCAACAGATTCAGTCGGTGCATGTAAAAATTAAATAATCAAAATCAAATAAATAGATTGTAGTTATGGTAAATCAGTTGCCGGATCCATCTTCATCTAATCGACCCTACCTATACATATTAGTCGCGATCAAGTGGATATTATCATCCACAAATATTGGGTTTTTTGAATCTGTATTAAGAATTTGACAAAAGAGCGAATATCTGGACCAACAAGCAAAAACCAATTGCCATTTAAATTTGTTTTTGATTTAGATTATATTTGCAGCATTTTGAGATTTTCCATTTGATTGTGAAATTTAAAAATTTCTTGTGAAATTTAAATAGTTCTTCATGCGAGCGATGACTACGGGCCTAAACCAAATTGGATTTGAGATTCAAATGAATTGAGTTTGATTTAGTTTCTTGATCATGTAGGCAACAGATGTTTCTGTTAATGGATATTTACTTATCGATACCTATTTTGTCGGAACTTGATTCTCGAAACGAAGCTATTCTGTGGCATCTTCGAGGATGACTTGTTCTGTAAAACTGATTTATATCCCGTGCTTCTCTAAATGAGTAACTGGAGGAACAAGTATAAATTACGAAAGATTTTTAAAAGTACCGTGAATCTTCAAACTGCTAAATCACAGATAGAACACAAACATCTCCAACATGAGGTAGGTAAGTGCAGCAGCTATATTACAATTCTTGGAAGAAAGAGAGAAAGTAAAAAATGTAAATATAATTTATTGGATTACGTAATAATTAAGTCATATTGTTTATTATATTTTTAAATAACAAATTTAAAGAACTGAAAGTAAATTAAAAGCTTTGATTTTTTATTATTGACATCACCAAAAAAGTACGATCTTCAATAAATATCGAGTGATGATACAATAATAGGTGTATCTTTCATTAAATCAAATTGAACCGCTCCAAAATATATCTGTATATCAAAGAAAAATGGTGAGATGACTGCGGCGGTAGGCGAAGCCACTCCGACGACCAAGTCAGTATAGGTTTCAATGAAAAAGTATTGAAATTGTAGACTTTTGCATAAGTAATTGCATACCTGAATGAGGTTTAGGAGCCCTCTATTTATAGATGTAGAGTCACAATCAATATAGGAGAAGAGTTCTAGTCAATATGAAATTGTATTGTATATGGCAAATAGATCCATGTTTATCCCGAGAATATTAAGAGATATCTTCCAAAACCCTAAAATATGGGTGTAAACGAATCGAACATGTTCACGAACTTTTCGAGTCGGCTCGATAAATATTTGATTCGAATTCGAAATTCTCGAACTCGAGACGAACTCGATCATGTACGAACTTTTTTCGAGCCGAACTCGAGCCCAAATTACTTTGTTCGATAGTTCGCGAGCCGCTAGCGAACCTTAATATTTAATAATATAATATAATTATATATTAAATAAATATATTTCGAACCTTTCGGGTATTTATTTTCGAGCAATAATAGCTCGGGAACATGTTCGAACATTTTCGAGCTGAACTCGAACTTGAACTTTGATTCGAGCAGAACTCGAGCCAAATTTTTGAAATTATTCGAACTTCGGATCGAACTCGAACTCGAACATAACTATTTCGAGCCGAATTCGAACCTTAAAATTTTCTACATATTCGACTCGATTCGGTTCGTTTACACCCTTACCCTACAACTCCTCTTTGTTTAAGAAATGGGCCTTTTGCAAATTGGTCTCAGTCAATGGTGTGCTATCCGGAAATTATCGTGATAATCTCGGAGTGAGTATGATCCTTAATGAATTTTAATGGTGGTAATTATGAGATAATTATGGTGATGAGACTCCCGATGATTGTAATTCGGTATTTGGGGTTATTGGATCCAATGGTTGAGATTGTATTCTCATCGTGGTGATAAACCTTGGAATTGTATTTTTGTGGGATCTGGAGTCTGGGGTGCTTTATGTTGGGTCTAGTAATGGCAATTAAGATTGAGAAGTAATTATTGAACACAGATGATTTTTAATGAGTCATGATGTATTTGTGGAGGATTTGAGATTTTGGAGCCTTTGTACTATATATACCAAGTGGATTCGGTGTTCACTCATTGTACTCACCTTTCTCTCTCTCCCTCTCTCGCTTCCCTCCTCTTCCCCCACCATCTCCCCTTTTTCAATTTCTTGAACAAAATTGGATGGAGCTCGATGATGAGCAAGATTCTTGAGCAACTAACTAGTTAATCATCTTCACTTCTTGATTGTGAATGTTTTGATAGTAGTTTTGTAGAATTTGGTGAAGATATAAGTTTGGTTGAAGTTTTGGTTTTTAGAGATTTTGGTTGTTGTGTTATGTTCAGTATTTATGGTGTTTTGTTTAGGATTTATGTAGTAATGGGTATTGTGTTTGTTGATTTGGAAGTTTTTGCATGAAAAACGTCATTTTTGGCTGAAACAGGACGGAGCGATCGATCGCCGCGTCGTTGGAAGAATTTTGAGGGTGATGAACAGTGAAGCGATCGATCGCTTCAAATGTAGCGATCGATCGCCAAGGGGCAGTGGCAAAATGATAAGTGCGAGCGACCGATCGATCGGCGAGCTAGCGATCGATCGCTTGAAACTTAGCGATCGATCGCTCAAGGGCAGTAGCCAATTACGTTGAGAGGCGATTGATCGTCGATGCTGATTTTTGAAAATTTATTTTTGTGTTGTGATTTCAACGTATGTGTTGCCCGGGTCTTTTAAATGGTTAATCATCATGACTTGATGATGTATTTGGATGTTGAATACGTGCTTGGGTATGTGTTTGTGGGCACAAAATTAATTGTGAGTTATTAACTGTGTTTAGCAAATAATTCACGGGATCTTGGAGCAAATGCAATGATTGACTCTTGCAATTGGACTATAAGGTACGTATAACGTACAAGCATAGTTAGACATACTATTGTCATGATTGATAAATTGTATATTATTGTTGTGCTAAAGAATATGGGTTATGAATTGCAGAAATATCGTTGTTGAGCGAGTAACGAGTAATATGCTGTCGCTGTTGAGCGAGCATTGTTTATAATGCCACCGCTATTGAGCGTGCGAGAGGTTAGAGTACTGCCGATGTTGAGCCAGCGATGTGATACGATAGAATGAGATTGCGATATACTTGATTTCTGTAAGCATGATTGTAACGATTGGGCTATAACTGATTATGAAATGTTGGGTTTGAGCATGAATGTAGTTAATCAATGTAATGATTAACTGATTTTGGATTTGATGATTTTGGTTATTGTGAGAACATGAACAGCATGTGAAATTCCATATGGTAACGGTATATACAGGAAGTATTTTCTGAATTCAACTTTACATTCTGTAAATTATGAATTGTGTAATTTATGATATTGAGATTGTGCTATGAGTATGCTCACCCTGTGTGGTGGCTGTTTCTGTTGAAACATGTAAACATGTACATCATTAGCATGGAGGATGAGTTCGAGCTACTGGATGGGGATATTGGTATGAACAATACTTCTTAATACAGTTGATACACATTTATGGGTTCAAAGCTCGTCTGTGAGGATTTAGATATGTGTATATGATTTGTATAAGAGTTATGAGATATCTCTTTTCATTTATGATTTGCATGCAATTTAATTAAGAGAATTGCATAATGAATTGAGAACATGTTAGTGTATTATAAGGTGTATGCTTATGCTAGTTGAGCTATATAGGGAATCGAACATCACGTGGATTAATGTCGAAAATTTTATAGATGACATGTTTAGTTACTGAAGTATGTACGTGAATTCCCTAATCTGTAAAAAGTATGCACCATTATTTGTAATAATGCACTAATAGCTGGTTAAGGGCGGAGAGTCCTTACAAATAGGCCAGACTAGATGCGTTTTATTTGAATGAGCAGGGTAAATAGATTATAGCTTGCTTAATCAGATTGGGTCGATTTAAACCATTTAGATAGATCGATCTCCATCAAAGGTATCAATTATTAAATACCGATTTGTATATTGTGATAAAGAAGAAGAAATCGTTATTATACACGTTATTTGTATATAATTATTATATTTTTATTATAAAATCTTAAAAATTAAACAATGAATAATCCCTGCAAAATCTATCAGATAAATAAATTTATTCATGTATTTATCATCATAACTTTTTTGTACTATGTGTTTACTTGGACGGGATTATGGATGATAAAGAAGGCTCATTGTCTAGGTTGGCGACTTTTATTGAACTTTGAAAGGGCGCCAGCCTAAGTTCGGCCCAACTGGTCGAGCCAGGCTTGCGTTTGTAAGGCCCCCGAATATATATATATTTTGTAATATGCACTTATATTAAAAATGGATGAGATATTTTTATTTACGTATTTACTCACTTACTGTGATGTTTTTTTATTTGTTTTCTTAATTGAAGCGCAGCCTCCTGAGACTTGCCGTGTAAAATATAGTATTACCTAGACATGGCCACGGTTATTAAAATATAGTATTACCTAGACATGGCCACGGTTATAAAATAACCGTGGCCCGGCCCGGACCGTAACCGGGTCAACGGGCCGGTTACCCGTTGACCCGGTTCAACGGTTCAGAACCGTAACCGGCCCGTCACTGTACGGGCCGGTTACGGTTCACGTGTGTGAGGAACCGTGTACCGGCGGTTCAAACCGCCGGTTGTAACCGGCGGTTCCAACCGCCAGGAACCGCCGGTTACCTTCTTTTTTAAAAAAAATTATTTATTATTTAAAATAAATTGTGTTGCTAAGGATTCGAACCCTTGACCTCTATCATGTATATACAGCTCTTTACCACTAAGCTATTGTCTTGATTGCTTTATTTTAGACAATATAATCATATATACTAAAAGACAATATATATTATATGTCTAATATAATAATAACTATTTTATATTGACAAATAAAAATTATCTAAAAAAATATGTTATGCTCTTAAATAAATATTTTATAATAAAAACATATCTATAACAAAGTAAATATAACAAAAAATATTGGATAAATTAATAAGAATTATAAATAGTGGTTGCAAAATAAAATATTTGAAGCAAATTATTACAAAACAAATATATTATATACCTTTTATAATTATTCTACAAGTATTTTATACTCATTATTGGATTTACATTATATATAATAATTAAATAAGTATATCTTAGTTTATCACAATATAACTTACAATAGAAACTCAATAATGTAATATTTGATTAATTAATAAAATATTTTAATAATTATACTGATTTGGGAACAACGTATTGAATTGATAATTCACTAACTTTATATTATATAAATTAATAACCCCTAACTTAATATATTTATGATTAATCAATGAAATCATCATAAAAATAACTTTACTAACATTTGTTTGTAAATTGATAGTGACAAATCTTATTATTGACTTTTTTTAACATAACAAGAACTTTTGTGTTGTTTTTTTTATAGATAAATAACAAATAATTCAATGTTATACTCGTCAATTTTATATATAATTAATATCATAATTGTAAATGTTTCATGCCAATATCATTTGCAATTAGTACCAAAGTTGTATCAGTTTCATACCAATTTCATAAGTAATTAGTACCAAAATTGTAAATATTTCATACCAATCTCTTTTGCAATTAGTACCAAAATTGTATAGGTTTCATATCAATTTCATATGTAATTAGTATCATAAATGTAAATGCTTCATACTAATATCATTTGTAATTAGTACCAAAGTTGTATATTTTTCATACCAATTTCATATGTAATTAGTATCATAATTGTAAATGTTTCATACCAAATTCTTTTGTAATTAGTACCAAAGTTGTATATGTTTCATACGGATTTCATATGTAATAAGTATCATAATTGTAAATGTTTCATACCAATATCGTTTGTAATTAGTATCAAAAATTATATATGTTTCATACCAATTTCATATATAATTAGTATCGTTAGATAATCAGATTCAATCAATTAAAATGACATTATCTTATTGTGGTCCCATCGAGTTTGATAAAACAATGGGGTAAGTTTTGTAAGATTAATGGCATGCGAGCTAGAAAATTTCCACTAGATATACCCACACGTTGAACTAGAAATTGCTAAATGATTCATATGAATATAGAGAGTTAATGACAACTTAAAAAGTTCAAACTCTCCCCCCGTTACATTTCCTTTGTTCTTTTTTATGATTCTTTTATAGTTAGTTTTAAATTGTTTAAATAAAAATTTTAATTTTAATTTTTTTAATTTAAAAAATATAAGGGTCGAACTGTAACCGTAACCGTAACCGGCGGTTCATGAACCGTAACCGGAACCGTCTACGAAGGTTAAGGTTAAGGGTCGAGCTCTTTTGAACCGTCGAACCGGCGGTTCTGAACCGTCAACCGGCGGTTCACGAACCGTTGTCATGTCTAGTATTACCTCTCCATTTTCCATTTCCCATTTCCCTTCACCCTTGCTCAAAACCCTCGATTCTCTCCAAAACTACGCGCCCGCACTCATGGAAGACGACGATGAGTTTGGAGATCTTTACACCGACGTGCTCCGGCCGCTTGCAGCGTCCTTTCAGTGTCAGCAACCAGTGACCGATTCATCCGCAGCCGGAAGCAATTCGGCTCCGCCTCAGAGCCGCGGGATTGATCTGAATACCAACAGAGATGATGATGATATTGTCTACGGGCCTCCTGAGTCAAAGAATATGAAATCGAACGTCAATTCCACTATCAATTTGAAATTGAATGCTACAATTCAGGATAACACCGCAGCGGAGCTCGGGCCCCGGCCTGAAATTAGAGAGTTTGATTTGAATTTGGATTCAAATAAGGAAGTCGCTCAAACTGGAAACCGAGGCAGTGATGGCTTAGAGTTTAAAGCTAGGGTTTTGGCGAAGGGCGAGGGTGTGATTTTACCGGAAAAGTCTCCTGGGGGATTTAATTTCATGGAGGAGGATAATGATATTGATATCGTCGTGGAAGAGACTGACAATAAAGATGATGACTTGGTTGAAAAAGACAATAGGCTTATTGACATAAAGAAAAGTTTGTATAATTCTGCCGACGGAGAGGAAAATACAGTCAATTATGGAGGCGAAAACATGGTTACGGAAATTGGTCTGGGGCAAATGATTCCAGGACACTCTGATAGATTGGAGAATCAAGGGACTTCAAATATCGAGGATGACTGGGAAAGTGAGGAGAGTGAAGATGATTTGCAAATAGTGTTGAATGATAATCCTCATGGACCCATTGGGATGGAGAGGATGCCTGGAGTACATGATGAAGATGATGAGGATAGGGATCCACTGTTGACAGTTGCAGATAATGGTGATACTGGTCTCCATCATCACCACCAGCAGATGATGATGGAGGAACAAGAGTGGGCTGGTGAAGAAGGGGTACCTGGAGCAGATGGGGAGAAGAAGGAGTTGGGTGATGCCTCCAGAACAAGTGGGGCGGTAGGCACTGCTACGCCGGCAGCATTGCACCCGAGGATTGGATACAGCAATCACATGTACCATCATCCGTTCCATTCGCAGTTTAAGGTCAGCATCTTGTTCGATGAAACTTTAAATGAAAAATGGATTCAGCTGCAAGTCTGCCAGTAGTATTGTTATATTGTAAATTAGTACCATTGACGCTAAAGTTGATCGGTATGGACGCAGATGAGTTTCTGTGTCTAGGTTATGGAGTAATAGATTGTACCATAGTTATTAAAAGCTCACATAGCACGCGCTAAAGCTCAAGGCGATGCGAGGCCCGGGTCTTGCGCCTCGCAGCGCCATGCCCCTCGTGTTTTGGCAAAGCGCGTGCTATGTGCGCTATCTTCTCTTTTTCAATTAGTCAAGGAAGTGCGTTATAGCGTGCCTTTGCTAAGGTTGGGCTTTAATTTTAAATTTGGGCTTATTAAAAATAAGCCTAAGTTAAAGAATATTAGGGTTAAGTTAGAGAGTTTTAGGATTACTGTTACATAAAGTCTTGTTTAAGTAAACACTCCAGCCTCTTGTCGCCTCCAAAGGATAAGCAGGTTGATGTGTTCAAGTGCTCTATTTTTCTTTTCTTCAAAATTACATTGCATTATTTCATTTCCTTTTTTCGTCTCAAATTATTATTTATTTTTGGATTGATTCTCCTTTCTTGTTTTATATTTTCTTTCCTTATTGTGACAAAGTTCATCAGTCATCACAATCGACAATGAGTCCATTCAATCAAAGTTTGACAAACACTTGAGAATATAACAAAATATAAATTGCTAAGATATTAACATTGCTAAACCATACTGCTAAGTGTTGCTAATGAGTTTGATTAAATTTTATGCATACTTCTGATGTATTAAAAATATATAAGCTATTGCGCTTTACTTCAATAAAGCGCGCGCTTCGCGTCGCGCTATGCGCTATAGCCCCAGGACCCCTTTGTGCTTTAGTGCGCTATGCGCCTTTAATAACTATGGATTGTACTGTTTTTTAATTTTCGACTTGTTAATAAAGTTATTTTGTTCATGGACTTTATTACTTTTTTGAGGTGGCTAATGTTTGTTTCAAATGATGTTGAACTCCTTAAAGCTAATGTATCGTAAAAATTTACAAAATTTAACAATACTTTGTGGTTCTAAAAGTTGTGCAACTTTGACAATGGAATTTGTGGGCAGTTTCCCCTCTACATCCTTATGATTAATATCAATCAAGGTTTTGAATGGGTATAAACGCACAAATCTTTTGCAAGCTCCTCTATCTGCTGCAATTTTCTCTAATTGTTTTTATTTGAATAGAATGGAAACATTAATTCAAGAAATAAACATGGTAAAACGAGGAATGCGTGATTGTGGCCATCTGACTCATTACTGTGTGTCATTCTATGATCGCGCTGTATCATGTTGATGCAAAAAGGTTCTTTCAAATATGATACAGTAGTTTGGCATGCTATACTGTTTTAGTAACTTTGGCATTTTGCCACCATGGAAACTCTGGTCTATAATTTCTTTAGTACCTGGCCGTAGGAGTCCATCTAGAACAAGTCCTTCCTCCCCGCTCCCCAACCACCAAGAAAAAAAGCTTTACTTTTTTTAATAAGACAAGAAATCGGACCATTTACCAGTTTGACTTATGACACTTACTTCAAAATTCACAGCAATGTCTGCATTTTTATTGATAGGTAGCTACCCCAATCCATTGGGATTAAAGGCTTATTTTTTGTTGTTGTTTTTGTTTTTATTTATTTATTGGTAGGTGAGGATGAAGGGCATCAATGTATTCCTGTGACCATTTATAAACCCATCAAATTTTACAACTAAGTGACTAACCATGAGCTCCTTTCTTGTGTTCTAAAATATTATTCTCAAGCCATTATTGTGTGTTGTTTCAAGCATTTGTTGAACAAGAGAAGTTTGCTCCTTCATTTCTATTCAATCCATTACCTTTTTCAATTGGCTGTCTTTTAACTAACTTCAATGTCTGCTTCCATACTGAAATGCCAATGATTTGGAAGTATATTTTTGCATGTATCAGTGTCTGATGCCAGGCTTATTTTAATGGAAGGCTTTTCATCATAAATCCTTTTGCTACCTTGTTTATTGTTAACTAGAACTTTGTACCTTCTTGTTTTTCCTTTTTCTGTCACTGGGAACTGCTAGTATGTGAGACCTGGTGCAGCACCATTGTCTGGAGCTTCTTCTATAACTCCTGGTGGAATTCCAAGTCAAGTTCGTTCACCAGTAACCATGGGCCCTGTAGCTGGACGTGGAAGAGGTGATTGGCGACCAACAGGAACAAAAGGTGCTGTTCCCATGCAAAAAGGGTTTCATAGTTATGGAACACCTGTTTGGAACACTACCGTATCAGGGCGTGGTTATGGAAGTGGACTGGATTTCACTCTTCCATCACACAAGTAAGTTTGGAGTTATTTCGAACATCTTTTGCCAATATTTTGTGTTGATTTACTAATTGAGTGCCTGAAGATACCGATTGTCGTGATCAACACCATTTTTAACCTACTTCATGTAAAGCTTGTAATAAAAGTATTAACATGTTTCTCTTCATTTTGAAGCTTTTTTGTGAACTTTCTTTTATTTATTAGTAGGTAGTTTCATCAGTCAGCTTTTGGATTTTCACAATCGAATCTTGCGAATTTTTTATCGTCAGCGTTGTAACCATCATGCAAATCTTTGTTAGATAGTTCATTCCTCTCCCTTTTTCTGGGACCTTGTCATGAATTGTTGCATGGATATTGTGGCAATAAACAAGTGAATGTATCATGTAATCAAACTATATGAAAAAGATAAATAGTTTCAGCTTATTGTTAGAGCTGCAGGTTAAATGATGCATAAGAAATTATCCTTCGATGCAAAAATTTGAACTTAGACAAACACCAATCCCCCAACATTAGGTTGTTCTAGTGTGGTTGTTCTGGACACGATTATTTGAAGGAACTGGTATGGGTCGAGGTAGTACCAAAAGTTGTATATTTGCTCTTTAATGTAATGGTGTACGCCATTTTGGTTTAGGCGATTTTAAATTTGTAGGCTTCGATGTAACTTAAGGAAATGCTATTGTTTAATTTTGGTATAACCTACAGTTTAGACAACAGAGTTATCTTATCTTTGGACTCGTTTTTTTTTACATTTTTTTCATTTAAAGTTAAAGTTTCAACTTAACTAGAGAATTCAACTCATTTTGTTTAATAAAATGAGATAAAAATCAATATATCATAGTATTTTTTCCTTTAATAATGTAAAAAAGTACAACTACATTACGTAAAAAAAAATTACAACTACATCTGAAATATCCATATAAAGTTCATGTATATGCATAAAGGGGACAATGCCATAGTTTAGTGAGAAGCTTGTGTGGTTCAGTCTGCAGTTTTGGTTTTACCTGGTTCCATTTTAATTCGTGTATCATGAAACAGTAAACCTAACAGAATATTGTGGTTCCAGTTTCGACGTGAATTGAACTTTTCAGATTTTTTGCAGTTTCAATAATCTTGGTTTCATGTTGGTTTTCATATTCTGTTTATTTCTGTAAAAAAAACATTACAATTTAAGGGGAAACTGATTTTTTGTTTGAGAGCATTTAATTAATTAATTTATATAAGCGTGTATGGTGGGTTTGGTGATAGCTATGGCCATAGTTATTAAAGGCGCATAGCGCACTAAAGCGCAAAGAGGTAATGGGGCTATAGCGCATAGCGCCACGCGAAGCGCACGCTTTACTAAAGTAAAGCGCAATAACTTATATATTTTTAATACATCATAAATATCCATAAAATTTAATCAAACTCATCAGCAACAATTAACAGTATGCTTTAGCAATATTAATAGCTTAGCAATTTATATTTTGTTATATTCTCAAGTATTTGTCAAACTTTGATTGGATGAAATCATTGACGATTGTGATAACTGATGAACTTTGTCACGTAAAAATTGAAGGAAAAGAAAATATAAAACAAGAAAGGAGAATCAATCCAAAAATAAATAATAATTTGAGATGAAAAAAGGAAAGGAAATAATGCAATGTAATTTTGAAGAAAAAAAATAAAGCACTTGAACACATCAACCTGCTTATCGGTCGGCATCGACTGGAGGCTGGAAAATTTATGCAACAAGACTTTATGTAACAGTAACCCTAAAACTCTCTAACTTAACTCTAATATTCTCTAGCATGGGCTTATTTTTAATAAACCCAAATTTAAATTTAAAGCCCAACCTTAGCAATGTATTTTGATAACCCGTCAGCCCAATTTTCAAGCCTTAGCAAAGGCGCGCTATAGCGCGCGCATTGGCTAATTGAAAAGCGCAGATAGCCCACATAGCGCGCGCTTTGTCAAAACACGAGGCGCAAGACCCGCGCCTCGCTTCGCCTTGAGCTTTAGCGCTCGCTATGTGAGCTTTTAATAACTATGGCTATGGCTTTGATCAAGTGTAAATAGGGGCGAAACCAGGATTTTGTATTTTGTATTTGGGTGGGCTAAATCCTAAATTTTACATAATATTTAATTTCCAAGATGGTCTTCCTTGCATTTTTTTTTATCTGGAGTTTTATAAGCCCATCTTTGTCCGGCTAGGAGATAACTCCATTGCTCTATATTTATAAACTTTGTTGTCGATTATATGTTATGGTAGTATGGTTTTTTTAATCAAATGTCAGGGTTATGGATGATTTTTGGCTCTTATGGTTCCAGGACCATATTTGAAGTTGATATTGATAGCTTTGAAGAAAAACATTGGAAATTATCAGGCATTGATGCATCTGACTTTTTCAACTTTGGTTTGAACGAGGAAAGTTGGAAAGATTATTGCAAACAACTGGTAGGTCAGAGTCTCTAATATGTAAATCTCTTATTTGTATAAAAACGTCAACAGTCACTTTGAATGTTTGTCAATTTAAGGAAGCAAGTTTAATTGGGTTGTTTGAAATCTCTAGGAGCAACTCCGCCTGGAGACAACTATGCAAAGTAAAATTCGTGTGTATGAAAGTGGGAGGTCGGAACAGGTACTATTGTGGTTTAGGCAGTTTAATGAACATGCTGTGTCATTTTCTAATGTTTTGTTGTTTTTCATCTGCTACACTTCAATAGTTAGTTTTTGGATGTACGGATGTTTTCTTGCCCCTTTTCTATGTGAAAATGTTGAAGAAAATATCAATTAAGCTATCTGTTCCTTTTGGTGTCAAATTTTTTAGGATTATGATCCTGATCTTCCCCCAGAGCTTGTAGCAGCTGTTGGTGTTCAAGATATTCCATCTGAAAATGCAAACCCTGGAAATGCAGATGCTGGTCCAACTGACATAGCAAGAGAATCTGCCCGAGAACGGCCTCCTCTGGTACGTGTAATAATGTTTTCTGCATGATATGAGTCCTGAGTCTTATGATTTAAAGCATTTAGGTTGTCATGTTATCATTTGTTTGATTCTGAAGTTCTGTAAGGCATTCTATACACTGTCTTGTTCTCTTAATCTTCTCTTTGAAGTTAAACTCTACCCAGCAAAAAGGTAATTAATGTTCTTTGATGGCTCGAATGAACTATTGTTATTCCAGATTTCATTGCCACGCATTCCCCGATGTTGGTCAAGAAACAAGTTTCCTCTTTGTTTAGTCAATTGAGTCACTTAACCGCGCAATCCACATGTTTATTAAGATTAAGAAACCTTAATGTTAGTAGTGTTGTTTTACTTTTAAAGATAGGAAACTGTTTTTAAAAAAGGCGGAACCAAATATAGCCAAAATTTATAGGGGACATTATTAAATTGGTTACAGTTGAATGAGATTTAGTGTGCATGAACCTTCTGTTCGGAGGATTTTTTTTAGATGATTTGCAACTCACCAGCCTTTTTTGTTTGGATACCAGCCTATTGGCAGACCAATACCCGTAGAAACTGGTTCTAGTGACCGTCTCCCGTCCGTTGATACTAGGCGCCCACGACTGCATGATTCAGATGCCATTATCGAGGTGACAGCTGTGATTCATTACTTGAACATCCATTAGTTTGTTTTTACTCAGTATGTGCATCATATACATGTTATGTTCTCTGGAAAACAGATAGTCTGCCACACTTCCACGGATGATGATGACATGGCAGAGCAGCAGGACAATGATCAGGCTGCTGAGGATCTAAGAGAGGGTGGTGAAGTTGATGATCCTCCACGGGAAGAGAGAGGGCATATCAATGGCTCTTTGCAAGCACATAATGTTCCGAAGAGTGAACTTGTGGCGAAAAGAGCACAGTTTAAGAATAGTGACAGTAGTGATGTGATTGTAAGAGAGGATGTTTTGCAATTTCCTTCAGAAGTACCTGCACATGACCATTCTGATAGGGATATTAATGGCCCTCATGAGGGCAGGTATAGGAATATTTCTAATTTAGTTCCATGTCGAGTAGTTCCATTTTATTATCTCTTTAAATCTGATTTTGACGTGTATGCTTCTCACATATGACATAACTGCTCACCATTGGGTTTGTCTTTATATTAGAAATAGGTAATGTTGCACACAATGTTGCAATTATATAATCTAATGCGGGACAGTTGAATCTGTATTACCCAGCGAAATGACAGCAGCAAGGAGATGTGGACTGAACTTTGACTCGGTGTAAAGTAGGGTTGAGAAAGGTTTAATGAGACAAGATAGCAATGCCAGATTCTAAAAATCCTGATTTTGATTATTTAAATAGATTTTCCATAACCTTCAGTTACTTCAATAATTGTCAACTAGTATCTTGAAGCTTTTGATTTCATTTCAGGAGATAGACTTATTTGTTCAGACTAATTCTTGATCACTGTGACCTACACATTTAATATTATAATTTTAATTTTCAGAGATTACAAGGATGGCTTTATTCTTCAGTTATTTATCTTTATATAACATCAATTAGGCTTTCCTGGAATTTGTTTTTCTTTTTTGCCAATTTTCTATTATTGCGAGCGCTGTGAAACAAGAATGCTAGAAGTTCTCTATGTCTGATGGTCTAGTATATAATCTAATAGACATTTTTAAGTTCATCCAATGACCATAGGTCTGCAGAAGAAAGAGAGAATGCCGGATCCCCTAAGATGACTGCTAGTGATTATAATGAAAGGGAAAAGGAGGTTTCTGACGATCATGCTGAAGAATCATTTGATAGTGGGGATGGTAAGCGAAGTCCATTCTTTTATTCCCGGGCTGTTGGATCTGATACTGAGCAGGGTGTGGAAGTAAGGGAAGACATGAACGATGAATCTGTAATTGATGATAAAAGCTTTGATGAGGAAGCGGATGCAATGGCTGTGGATGCAACAGTCAGGGATATGCCTGAAGATGGGAATTCTATGCACTCAATAAAGAAAAAGAAACAAATCACAGTCGAGGGACAACTGTCCCAAGAAAATAATGATAGGAAAGACGTGAAGTCTATGAGGAGTAGTGGTGAAAGCAGCAAAGCAAGGTCAGGAAATAGTAAAGACCGGAGATTCCATGACAGTGTTGAAGATGAAATTATTCAGGAAAAGCGCCTTCTTGGCAATGAAAATATCAAGAGGCCAGTAGGTGATTATAACAATCCTCGTCGAAAAGTTCCCCATGAGAAAGATGATCCTGGAAGACACCATGCAGTAGTGAGAGGGAAAGAAGATTTTTATTCACGTAGATCTGCGGATTCTGATTCACTTTGGCATGTGAAAAGTGAGAGTTCAAACTGGAGAAAGGGGAGAGAAATATCTGAAGTAAGCTGGAACCGGAGAGACGAGGATCTTCCTGGGAAAAGAATTAGAATGGAAGAGGCATCAAAGAGGGAGCACGGTGGAGAAACTGGCTCCAGAAATCGGGGTAAGCCTAGAGAGAGCGAGAGGAGTGAAAAAGATGAGCATCGGCATTCAAGAAATCATCCTGATAATGGTAGTTGGAGGGGAGTATATCACGATCAGGACATAGGATCTAGACCGAGAGATAGGGATGATAATCTAAGAAGTCGGATTGATAAAGTGGATGATTCCCACAGCAAAAGGAGGAAGGAAGAAACTTATACAAGTCGGGGTCAGGAAGATATATCCTATAATCATAGAGAAAGTAGCAACAGAAGGAAGAGAGAAAGAGAAGATAGCTCTGATCAGCGGAAAAGAGATGACCGAGCCAGATTGAAGGATGTTGATCTGCATTATATGAGGCAAAAAGAGGAGGAATCACTTCAAAGGGAGAGGAGTGAGAGGCAGAGAGAGCGTGATGAATGGCATAGGCTAAAACAATCACATGAAGAAATTTTATCGAAGATGGAAAGAGAAGAAGCAAGACCCATAATGAGGAGTGGGCACGGTGCCGAAGATAAAACATGGATCAGTCATTCAAGAGGAAAAGATGATTACAAGAGTTCCAGTAGGGATTACCAGCTAAAGGATGTGGGCAGACACGGTGATCAACTTAAGAGAAGGGATCGAGCTGAAAATGAAAGTTTTTCACAGCATAGGGACCAGGACAATGCTTATGCACGTGGAAATCATTTCAACAATGATGAAAAGAGAGCAAGATCTGAAAGACCAAGCCCTCGTGATGAAAGAGCTGCCTTTGCATCTGATACGTCTACTGTACATGAACATAAACAGAAAGAGAGTAGTAGAAAGAATAAAGAATCTGAGAGTGGAGATCAAAGGTCCTTGTTACCTTCTAAGAGGACTCAGGGTGAGCACAGTGGACAGATAAGTAAAACGGTATGTATTTATTCTTTGGAACCAATGCCATAAACTTATGGAGTACTACTTCTTTAGAGGCTAAATGCTTATGATATAAGTGAGCTCAGATGTTACATAAATTTTATGAGTAATGTTGATCAAAGAAATGGCTGGAAAGTGTGAACCAAATTTATTTGAGATTCCTGAGTTTTCAATATAACTTCATCTACCGGTGCTCGATAAATCCTGTTTTCTTTTTGTTTTGTCTTTTCCTTGTAATTGGTTGTCGCCAGTTTGGGAGCCGTGATGGATAAAGTGGGAAACCATGTATGTTAGGTTTCTATGAACAAACACATCACTTCTTTTAGAAACTCTTTTGAGATGTTTAATGTTTTCTATGAAATCCATCACCAGCATAGGAAAACATTTGATTCGGTAACAGTGTGGAGCTTGTTGATTATGAGTGTGTTGAAAGTTTCTTCTTTCACTCTGATGAGTTGTAGTTCTGTTTTTCTGCTTCTGCAAGATTTACAACGGGCAAGATGCTGAACTCTCCAAATTTCTCTTTTGCATCTGCATTCACTTTCTCACTGGCGCCAAAAGATATTTTCATAGGCTATAAAGATTATTTTAACGTTTGATTTTTTTTCTAATTTATTGTCTACTTAGTAATGTATTTAATGATAATGCAATCAATTCCATAGCATGCTTCTCACTGTGCCAAAATGTATCTAGTACTGGTGCTGATATGGCATGCCAAAAATTAAATTCTATATCTCTAGGTATGATAAATTATTAAATAGAGGCATGCTTTGATGTTGTGTTGCGATACTTGAGTGGGGTAATGAATCATCTTCAAGTACTTCTCTCTGTTGTATTTGTCTAATATAGCATCTCGACCCTCAAAATGCAACAATGTGTTTAAATGCTCATGCTTTGATGACCCTCTTCCCTGTTTTAATGCATAAGATATATTTCTCGAGATTATCTGGGTCGTTTCAAAAGACTTCTGTGGTGTGGTTCTCCTTTTTAATGATCCTTGTCTAGAGATAGTATTGTTGACATATAGATTAAAAATTAAAGTATTTTCTCCAGATACTGAACTCCGGAGTGATCATTAGCAGTCAATTCTATGCGCTAGTCATTGTACTTTGTTCAAATGAAATATTCTTTAGCACCTGCTAAATGTTGTCTGAGATTGGACTATAATATTTGACATTTAGTATCAGTACACTTTTCAATTGAATATTTATTACAAAGCATAAATGCTATTCAAACTTCGAAAGATAAGAGTTCGAGATTTAGTATCAGTAAACTTTTCAATTGAGTATTTATTACAAAGCTTAAATGCTATTCAAACTTCGTACGATAAGAGTTCACATGTTTGAATGCAAAAGCATTTGGAAATAAGTCAAGTTGGCTGGGTAATGGCATTGAAGCTTCAGTGAACATGTGATCAGAGAAAGTAATTAGTAGGAAACTCAAAATCCAGGTTGGTGATTTATGGATTGCCCTCGCTTTTACTTTGGTCATTTCTTGGTTAAGATATTGAGTGGATAATTTTTAATTTGTTAAGGTTAAGAAGGACAATTTTCAATAGCACTAACTTGGTTGCAATCATGAGATTCGTCTAATGACTGACTATTCACTTGGGAGGCCCAACCTATGGGAACTGAATTTATTCAATCTGTGATTGTGTCTATTTCGTGATGCTTATATGCTAATGACTTGTTCTGGTGCTCTACTTAGGTTTCCATGCAGAGCTTGATTAATCTTGGGCCCTCTAAATCATTTGTATTTTGTCCTATGAGTTGATAGACTATATTCAGCCTATTCAAATTGTTTCAATGTGTAAATAAGACACATTTTGGCTAGAACAACACTGTATAGCTCAAATTTGTGCTTACATTTTACTATATTAGATTCACTTATTTTTGTTGGCAGTACTCGATACAGATGGAAGTTAACATAGTTTTCTTGCCTTCTCCAAATTATGTAAATAACCTGTCATATATTTCATGATTAAGGGATCTCAAAAGCATTGCGACAATATTCCACAGAATTTCAAATGCATATGCTTTCTGCTATTCTACTTTTTATCCATTTCTGCATGTTCATGTTCCTTGCTACTTAAAACTGTGGCTCAAGTAAATTTATACTTAATTTGCCCTTGCTTCATTCTGCCTTTCCACTTACTTTTTCCAGTTTGTTTGAAGTTCAATTTTTTCTTGCTGCAACTGTAACCAAAAAGAATTCATGGATCTGGGGCTGAGGCAGTGGAACTAGTATCATTGCATATTAGCTGTCAGTAGTTTCGTGCCACCAGTCGCATGCCTTTGTCCACTTTTGATTGTTTTTATTTCTTTGTTTCACCTATTCTTTCTATCTTTTTGTGGGGAGTGGCTGTGGCGTCTTGAGGATGGTTCACGGGGCAGGGAAGTGGAAAGTTTTTTGACCCGTTGGATATACTCGGCAGATTTTAACTTCGAAAACTCATATATTGTTTTCTCCTCCGGTCCCTGCTATCAGGTTAACTTGAGAGCCAGAGAGGAGCAAGAAAGTGGTAAGAATGAGATTCATCTAAATCGTCAGCCTTCCAGAAAGCATGGGGAAGAGGCTTTGTCAGATGATGAGCAGCCTGACTCCAGGCAGGGGCGATCTAAATTTGAACGTTGGACAAGTCACAAAGAGCGAGACTTCAATGTTTCCTCCATGTCATCTTCTTTGAATAGTAAAGATCTAGATACATATGACAGCAGCAAGGCTTCCTTGGGTGGAAAACTTCCTGAAGAACCTTCCAAAAAAATGGACGATAAGCTATACCCTTTGGTCGATGATAAAGGGACCGAAGCAGAAACGAATGACTCCCAAAAAGCAAATGTAATGGAGGACAAACACTTGGACACCGTTGAAAAGTTGAAGAAGCGAAGCGAGCGTTTTAAGCTTCCTATGCCAAGTGAAAAGGATGCAATGACAATAAAAAAACTTGAGAACGAGCCTTTACTACATTCATCCCACACTGAAATCGCACAAGATTTGGAGATCAAATCAGAGCGTCCAGCACGAAAAAGGAGGTGGACTGGTAATTAAATGCGAAGAGGATGAAGTCTCTCTCCTCCGGTGCTTCAAATTTGTTTCTTGAAGCGCCGCATCTGCTCAGCTGCTTTTTATTTTGCGAAATCATACAAATATTACTACTGAATTAAATTGTACTTATTTTTAATTTGTCGTCTGCTACGGCGATAAAAACCATTTTTTTTTTGTGTTCGATGAGTACATGGATGTATATACTTTGAAAAAGGCAGCATTACACACGCTACTGTACGAGGCTCGGTTTCAGTTCTTAGGTTTTCTGTCATATATGTAGCTTGTCACCATCATTTGATGCGGTATGAAAGATGCCATCTCATGTAACATCTCTGAAGCTTCAGAGCAGCACGCTGTTGATTTGTCATTCGATGCTTGAATTCCTGTGTTCAAAGTTCAGAGACGTCGGGAATCGTTTGATTAGAACCAATGATTTTCTGGAGCACTGTTATTGAAATATAAGGTATGTTACTGATTCACAAGTTTGATGTATCTGGATTAATTTTCTTCTTTTCCTGGTTCCTCTTTTCTTTCTTTCTAACAAGTAGTAGTGAAAACAGATACCTAGTGTTGCTCAGATCCATGTTAAAAAGCATGCCATTCCCCTCTCTTTAGGAGGGGGTAAGCATCCTATCATTTTATAGGGTGAGCTCAGGCATTTTGACTTGTCTTAGTCTTGTATTTCAGAATTTAGCATGATTTTATACTATTTATGTGAAGATTTATATCTGATAAAGGGAGATTGGTTAGCCCGCTAATGGTGTGATAATACATTTTTTCTAGTTTATCGTAAATAATTTACTTTTGTTTAGGTTCAAGTTTGCTAAAAAGAGTCAAAAATTTATTTTTTTAGACTGCCAGAGTTTGTGGGGTTTTGGTGACCCTAAGCTTGCTATTCCATTTCAAAAAACAATACAGGAGATGGGTTCTAGATCTTGATATCTCCAAGAAAATAGTTAAATAAGCATTATTAAAAGTATATGCACCATATGCTACTGGATTTAGTAGAAAAATGAAGAAACAACATTCCTAAGCTAGGAGCTGGCATCAGCGGCATGCATCGGAAGGTGGTCTTTAATCCTTCACAACCCACAAAGATCCATTTCAAGTTTCCAATTATCGGGTTTAAACATCTGGCTGAGGCTGAGTGGGAATTCGACCCTGTTTACCCTAAAGGACAGATTAATGGCTCATATTCCACACCCCAAAATGAATCTGGGTTATTGACCCCATGTAGCGTCAAAATTCCCGAGGTGAGTGATCATTTATTAATTTTTTTGAAAACAAATTGAAATTGTGTTAATTTTCAGTTAAAAAAATGTAAGTTTAGCATTTAAATAAAGTAAGATATTTGAAATGTGTTTTAGTAAGTCATTAGAATATTAATTATCTTGTTTTAGCTACAATTTTAATATATTATCAATAATATTGGATTAGTTAAGTTAATCTTGGAAAATTCATTGAAGAAATAACATATTTTAACAGAAAAATATCGCATAATCATAATTAAACGAGGGTAATGAGGGTAATGATTGTGATGCATGCATTCGATAATATAAGTACATTTTTTACATGTTTTAAATAAAGGAAATTGTTAATATAATTATTTAGTACTGTTTATTTAGATTATAAATTATGGAAAAAAACTAAATCATACTAAAACTAAAAACACTATAATTTAATATTTATTTTATTGATAAATTTTACATTTCAAATCGCTTATTTATTTCAGTTTATTTTCAATTGAGTTTCATATTACTTTTGAAAGTTTTCTTTGTGGAGTGAGTTCTGATTTTTATGAGAAGAGAGAGACTCGGTTAACAACTTATATATATAAAAAAAAAAAAATCCCTAATTTTTTCACTTATTTTCTCTAATTTTATTTATAAGCCCAAACCTATTTGTGTCCGAGCTGGAAAATCCCAAAATATTTGAGTGATTTTTTCAAGATGAACTAAAACTTAGGCTTGAAGCCCAATCAGCCTGAATTGTACTCAACGTTATCCCGAAATAGATGAAGATGATTTACCCATTGTGACCATTATTGATCGCCCAAGTTTTTAACCCATGAAGTACTATTTTACAAGCAGCATACAATAACAATAATTTAACATTTAATCTCAACTGATTGATGTAGGCTATATGAACTATAAAAAAAAAAATTTCAATTCGAGTCGTGCATATGAATCAGTCTACTCAAAAAACTTTATTATTAACCCCTTTGGACTCCATATATTTATGTATAACTTCGAATCATGTATTATTATGTCATTATCTTGCTCTCTTGAAAGGACATAAATCCATGAACTCAACTTAAAATGTATCGTCGGCCCTGTCGTATGTGGTCAAACTAACATAAGTGACTTTCTTGTATATTCTCTTCCATATAAGTTACACATACTTTAGTTCAAATGTCTTTGTTCCTTATTTTACAAGCGGAAACAATACTTGAAATTAGTTTCACATTTCTATTTAACAATAAATCATCTTAAATTTTGCTTAAGTTGAGCTAAATTGACAGTACAATTTGAGCCAACAAATTGATATATTAAGTATAAACTGAGCTGAACAAGGTGAAATACAATCCCAACCCCAAAATAATATAAATTTGCTCCAAACACTAGATCTGCATATTTTGCTAGGATATGGTCTTTATCGGGGCTTTCTATGCTACCCTATGTGGTGTTTGATTGGCTCAAATTAAATTTGGGATAATCATTCCTTATATAGGTAATACCCCATGGGGTATGGTAGAAAAATCCGTCTATATGCATCAAGCTAGATACCATAAATGATTAACCAAACGAAAAAAAATGCAGATTAATTGAATTAATGATTTTATATACGAGATCCCTTGTGTGGTGAAATTAATTTCCTTAATTAATTTTTGTTGATTTTAATTATTAAATTTAAGTCTTGCATACTATTTAATAAAACAATTTCATGGTGATTAAATTTTTGAAAATTGTAGTGTAAAATGCTTTAAAAATCGCTTTAATTTATTTTGTTAATTTTAATTAATTAATTTAACTCTTGCATGCTATTTAATAAAATAATCTCATGGTGATTAAATTTTTGAAAATTTGTGTAAATGCTTTAAAAATCGTTATTTTTGTTAATTTTAATTATTTAATTTAAGTCTTGCGTACTACTAAATAAAATAATTTTTTGGTGATTTAATTTTTGAAAATTTTATTTAATCAGTTTTATTTTTAATTTGGTTGGCATATCTGGCTGAGTGTCGGTGAGAGTCTAGGTACTTGATTCATGGACAAAAACTTTTAGTTTCATTTATAAAAATTAAAATGTCATAATACAATTGAAAATTATTTTTCAAAAATCAACAAGGTATGGTATATACTAAGAAATTAATAGCAGAAGCAATGAGATCAAATATCCAAATAAGATTTATTTTATCTAAAAAGAAGATAAACATTTTTCAAAAGCAATCCAAACATCATTTGGTGCAAAGGAGACTCTACTTCCTTGTTTCATCCGGCGTTTAGCTTAAGTTCTATAATAACTTGAGTTAAAAATAATTACATTATCCTTATTCTCCAATTTATTATAGTTGAGAATTGTCACACATTGGGAGTTTAGAAGCTATGCTAGCTCTTTATAAGATACACGAGTTACTCCATTAATTGCCAATTGGTTTTGAGTTGGAACCTCATGTATTCTTAACATGGTATCAGAACCACGTTTCTCATGGCTACTCCGTCCATGCGATTGGCTACTCCGCTCGCATGCTCACTGTCACCCGCGTTATCAATCCATGTGTTTAACTTATATAATGTCACACGTGAGAGAGTGTGTTGAGAATTGTCCCACATTAGAAATTTAGAAGTTACGCTAACTCTTTATAAAATACGTGTGTTGCTTCATTCATTGTCAATTGATCGTTGAAACCATATGTAATTTTTAACATAAATTATGTATTACCGCTCTCAGCACCGAAACGATGGGTAACAGTAATATAAGCGTACAAAAAAATCGTCATCGTCCGCTTTAATTCTATACCCCATTCGGTTGAGTTGTCAACAGTTGCAGCCTTGCATGTTATACATCAAATTCAACCACAATGATCATCACATCTCAACAATATCTTTCAGAGAACTCCAAAACTAAAATTGTCGTCCTAAATGCCTCGTAGCCCAGCTGACACTAACTCTATTAAGGGAGCTCGAGGTCTCGAATTCGAGCCTCACAACTTTTCCTTTTCCATGTGGTTGTAATAGTTGCTGGAAAAAAAAAAGCTTTTTTATTTTTCATTAATTTTACTTCAAGTTTTTTATGAAGAGGATTGACTATATTTTCAAGTTTAAACCTCATATTTTTAAATTATTTCTGCATAAAGTATATGCTGTTTCAAGAATTTTTCCAAATGAGGGAGTGTATCTTAATGACTAAAACTCAACTATTGTACAATACTATGCATAAATTTAAAATTTTTATAGTCTCTTATCAAAATTTGTTAGGGACAAAGCTAAGATTTTTGTATATGGTGAAATGTATAATAAGATATTGTCATAGAATAAATAATAAATTATCTAATTTATTTACAAGTTTGAACTTTTATATGATACGATAATTTAACATTATATCAGAGTCAATGTCTAGATTTTGGGTTCGAAACTCATAAACAACAAATTCACCAATATTAAATATCAACTTGATAAGTTAGTGAAGTTTAAAGCTCGGACTTTTAGATGATACAATAATTCGACGTATATGAATCTACTGAAAATTAAAAATAGAGGAGGACGAGTGTCCCTGCCGAATAACAAAAATTAAATTTTTTTGTATGATTATATAAAGACAAAATCTGAATTTGACATAAGTTCACTGTAAAGAACAAATTAAACTCTCATGGCTTCATTTTCATCGGCTCTATTTCTGCTAACAATTCTCTATGTTACTGTAATTCTGTCAGCAGCATCAGTTCCAGTTTATTTTCCTGGGATTTTCCAGTCTTCACTGAAGAAGAGTGGAAAGATATTGAAGCCAAAAACACCATACGAAACCCATTATTTTCCTCAAATCTTAGATCACTTCACATTTAATCCAAAGAGTTACAAGATTTTCTATCAGAAGTACCTAATCAACAGCGAGTTCTGGCGAAAGGGAGACCCCATCTTTGTTTACACTGGGAATGAAGGAGATATTGATTGGTTTGCTGCAAATACTGGCTTCCTACTTGACATTGCTCCAAAATTTCATGCCCTCTTAGTTTTCATCGAGGTATCATAAAAGAATTTCACATTAAGTATTATATTTTGTATATTAAGGTAGATTTCATTCATATCGCAGCCAATATAAATAGCCGCATGTGACATGTCGCCTAGCTAATGCCATTTAAGTACATGCATGTGGTACTTGGATGAAAATGGTCTCCGTTTAAGACCAGAAATGGTGATTTTCCCTTTTTCCCTTGTCCTTTTGGCCTGGAATGAAGGTTTTGGGAAAAGGGTTTTAATTAAACTTGATATTGGAGGCTGATTTTTTTTTTTTTTTGGGTTAAAATTTGCCTTATAGCATAGGTTCTATGGAAATCACTACCTTTTGGGAAGAACTCATACAAGTCCGCAAAGACATTGGGCTACTTGAATTCACAGCAAGCATTGGCTGATTTTGCAGTTCTGATAAGAAGTTTGAAGAAAAACTTATCTTCTGAGGCATCCCCTGTTGTTGTTTTTGGAGGATCCTATGGAGGAAGTAAGTCCAAACAGTACTGTCCCTTTCATAAATAATATTTACAAATATATATATATATATATATATATATATATAAAATTTTAAAATTTTAATATAAATATTATTTGTAAAGTTTCCACTTTCCAGATCATAATTTATCTAGTGATATGATGATTCGAACTTGATCAAACATGTTGCTGCCCTCAAGGGTGTCACGTCCCGCCCCTAGCCCGCGCAAGCGTAACTGCACAAAGGGCTCATATAGCAATTATTTCATATCCGTCATCGCTATAAGAAAATGGTTAAGTCAAGTTGCTATAATAGTCTATTGTAAGCCTTTAAACTTTCATCCAGAACCAAGTGAGACAAGGATATTAGAAACGACATTGACTTTGAGTAGATGTCCTCAAGGGCGTCGAAGTCATGCTCAATTCAGGAGGTCGATGAACTCCGTAATTTCGAAAATACGTCGTAACTTTTTTTTAAAAAAAATTAATTTTTGCTTATTTATTATAACGGTCCCTAAAATATTATCGAAATAGGTAATCAAAAATTATGCCAGCCCTGAATTCTAAACTTTTGTCACTCACTCCACCTATCACTACAGGTTAAGTTTTATGGTGGGACTTCTGCTGTTCTTTCATGTGAATTTTGTTTTCATATGCATTGCAGTCCTTGCCAGCTAATTGGGTTTTTGGAATTTTTCTCACAAGGAACTTGTAGAGAAGGTTTTTGGCCTTAATTTGTTCTATTTCCTGATATGATATCAATGTATGGTTGACTAGTACCAGGAGCGGAGCCACAATTATAATTTGAGGGTCGAATTTTTTTTTTAAAAAAAAATCTGTAAAAAACACAAAAGATAAAATTGGTGGGTGTGGTTGCCGCCCCCTACACCCCCTCCATCCACTCCTGATTAGTATCATATGTTTTCCCTAATGCAACTTTTATTTTTAGATTAAAATAAATTATTTATTGTTTGCAGTGCTTGGTGCTTGGTTTAGGCTAAAATATCCACATATAGCCATTGGAGCATTGGCTTCTTCTGCCCCAATCTTGCAATTTGATAGCATTACCCCATGGTCTAGCTTCTATGATGCTGTTTCTCAAGATTTCAAGGTATTTTGTAGTTGGATTAAGGAACATATACTAAACTCTCCCTATATAAAAAATAATATGCTGGAATAAACTCATTTGGACAGGATGTAAGCTTAAATTGCTATGAAGTGATAAAGGGGAGTTGGCCAGAATTGGATGCTTTTTCCACTTACAGAGAAGGTTTAGTTGAAATTAGCCGGCATTTTAGAGCTTGCAAGTAAGATTCCACGAACAAAAGACAATATTCTTGTTGGATAGCAGTAATTGTCCGTATTGTCTCATGTCTATATGATAAAATTTTAAATATGATGTATAGTTTAAATATTTCAATTGCGATGTTAGCACTGCATATATCTCTGCTACAATTGCATGATATCAATCTTCGGTTTTAGAGCCGATGTCATGTGTTGGATCTTCGTTAGTGTGAATCAGTGCAAGGATTTGTTTGGCTTCCCATGTAACAAGACAATTGAAACATGACTTTTTGTTGCAGTATGGTTCATCATATATTTTTTTTGAAAGTCAATGGTTTATAATATTTGAGTTGCACTCTACACGTGCTATAATTTTTGCCATAATAATAAACGCTTGGAACTAAACTTTTAATTGTGGTTTTCCAAATAGACAAATTACCTTATGTGGATTGAAAATAGACAGTGTACTCGCATGTGGTTTGAAATAGACAATTTACCCTTGTGCGTAGTGAAAATAGACAGTTTCTGTAGTGCAGTTTGTGAATAATTGCAAAACACGTCGTTTGTGAATGCTATCTTTGCATATATTGAGGTAAAATGTCTATTTACAAACCAAATGGGGGTAAAGTGTCTATTATCGACACCATAACGGGTAAATTGTTGTCATTTACTCTCAAAGTAAGTCGTATGTAAAACTTGTGTGCCTCGTGTGTTCCAGAGAAGTTACCTCAATTGAATCGGCCCGAGATTGGCTGTGGGAAGCCTTCATTTACACAGCAATGGTGAATTATCCAACACAAGCTAATTTTATGAAGCCATTACCTGCCTACCCTGTCAAAGAGGTTTGATGTGCATCGCCTTATTATTCATTACCATACACAACTGTTTTTGGTAGATTTTCGGATTCCTCGAGTTGATCAACTTTTTTTATTTTCCTTTTCTTGAATAGATGTGTAAAATTATTGATGGATCTAAGCCGGGAGAAACAAAGCTTAGCAGAGTTTTCGCCGCTGCTAGCCTATATTATAACTACTCAAAGACCGAAAAATGCTTCAAGTTAGAAGATGAAACCAATGAACATGGCCTTCATGGTTGGGACTGGCAGGTCGAAGAATTTCATTAACAATAAACTACCCAAATTCTAAATAAAATCATATCTTTTTTTAAAAAAAAAAAAGAAATTTGTTTTCTTGGTGAACAAACGATCTTTAGGCATGCACAGAGATGGTTATGCCGATGATAGTTTCAAATGAGAGCATGTTTCCTCCATCTTCATTCAGTTACAAAGATTACGCGACGGATTGCTCGAAAAAATATGGAGTGAAGCCCCGACGTCACTGGATCACGACTGAATTTGGTGGCACTGTGAGTATCCAATTCAGATTCAGTAAATTAATCTCCTCATTGGGTATTTCTTGATTTTTAGTGATAAATTTCATAGTTTTCTTGTTTACTTCTAGATTTTAATTATAAGAAGCTTGTTTCTATCCATATATATGTTTCTCTATACAGAACATTGAACATGTTCTGAAGAGATTTGGCAGCAACATTATTTTTTCCAATGGATTGCAAGACCCATGGAGTAGAGGCAGGTCAGTAGGAAACAATCTATGTATTTACCAGAGACATTTTATTACATTCCATGTTCTTTTTATTGAACAAAGTTGCAAAACTATGAATCTTCGATTCATTCGAAATTATTCTTGAAATGGATACACAAATACATCTATCTTCTCTTCTCCAAATGAGGGTTAAGCAACAAAATCTACAGGCTTAGAAAACGCGAAAAAGGGCTTCAGAAACATTTTTCAGGAAAAAACCCCTCCGGCGATCAAGTTAGAGCGAAAGAATAAGTCTATAATGGCTGACACTCCTGAACATCATGCTCATACTCTCTATAGAATTTGTCAGGTGCCATCTGGTTTGGTTCATGCTGCCCATAAGGGCACTAGATCAACCATTGGAGCAGAATATTCAATTCCAATGGTATTTAATGTAGGGCAATGCCCGTGGGGGATAGCAACTATTCAACCGTCGAGTGTATGTGAAGCGAAACACTTTAAACACCATGCTCTTCTACCCAGCTCTCTTCATACTTTTGGCCTCCTCAGGTTTTACAAGGTTTAATTACTTGTCTGATAATATTATTTTGGTTCTATTTAGTGTGTTGAAGAACGTATCTGCTAGCATCGTGGCGCTTGTGACAGAGCAAGGTAGTTTGTCATGACCAACTCTGTCTTCTTACCTAATAGTCGAGTAGTATCATTGTCTCTTATAATGCACTTGTTGGAAACAGGAGCGCACCACACAGATTTACGTGCTGCGACAAGCAGCGATCCCGAATGGCTAATTCACCAGAGAAATCAAGAAGTTGAGATCATCAAGAAATGGATATCAGATTACCATCTTGATATGAATCAGGAATAAATGTGTAGTTGTGATGACTGATGTAATATCTACATAAAGTTAGAATGCAGAAAAAACATGGTGCTGAGTGATGGAAAGTTCTGATGTACAAACACTAATGTTGAATCTCTTGAAAAGTTGTTATTTCTGACTTAATGGCAATAAACCCCGGTAGTTTTCCAAATAGACAGATTACACTTGTTTGAAAATAGACAGTTTACAATCGGAGTTGAAAGTCTTTGCTATAGCATCCATCTGGTTTGAAAAAAATAGGCAGTTTATCCCCAATATTTTGTGAATATGTGCAAAACAATTATTGATATGATGTGGATAAATTTTATGTCTAGTTTTATACTTCGAACAACTTTAGCTTGCGACTAAAGCGAGAACAATATTTTATTTGGTGAGCTTTTAAGTTATTTTAAATAATTTTAAAGATACATGATACTTTACAAAATATTAATCATTTGTTAAAATCTTTTAATAAAGTAATCAATACCAATTTATTTATTTTATTGTGATCTTTGGCATGATGATAAACTTGTCGTGTGGCATGAAAGATATGAGTTCGAGTCGTGAAAACAACTTCTTTTTATTGCAAGAAAATTTTTGTGTATATTAGCCCAAAGTGGCCCGACGTCTTCTCGAACCCCGCGCAAAGCAGAAGCTTAACATACTGGGTTTTTAATTTTTAATGTAAGCTTTATTCAGAATATCTTCAATTTTTTTTTATCAGACACATAATATATAATATAAAAGGTGGAGCCAAAGGCCCAGAAAAGTTACTACAAGATGTAGCGATACTAAAATAGCTAGAACCTAGCGGTATTCTAGAAAACTAAAAAGCTAACAAACATAATAACGGTTCCCGTCTCCAATCAACAAATGAGTGCATAAATTTATGATTTCAGAATATCTTCAATAATTATTATTACATCACAAAATTTTCTCAAAGTCATTTTGTATCTGCCACTCCTTTGATTTATTTCTTTATTTTGTTTTCAATTTTTATCGCAATCTATTTTATCTAGACTTTGACAGCTCTCTTTAAAATGAGATAAAAACAATATAAATTATTAAAATATCTTATAAATTCTAAAATATTGGAAATATTTTTTTTTGAGACGGAGGGATTGAATATTTTTTCGTATATTATGATATTCGAACTCGAGTATCTAGAAAGTGGATGTAAGTATTGGAAAAACCTAATATTCACATAATATTTTTTTTAATTTTAACACAAAAATACTTTAATTTTACATCATCGCGTTAACTATCAAATTTAATGAGACACTGTTAGATCTCATATCGTTTCCACACGAAGAAAGATGAACAGGAGATCTGGGGCTTGCCTGCGTTGCTGCTTGGTGATTTTTGCAGTAGTTTCTGCACTCTGTGTATCTGGCCCGGCTCTGTATTTCAAATTCAACAAGCGTTTGAAATTCAAAGCTTCTTCAGCTTGTCCTCCATGCATCTGCAATTGTGCCCCACCTCAATCCCTTTTCCAGATTGCACCTGGTATGAGTGGTTTTTCTTGGACCGATTGTCAGTCCTTTGTGCTTATTTTTGGTTTCAGCTTTTGGGTTCTTTGGACATGGTGTAATTTCTTGATTATTTGGTGTTTCTGATTTAAGTTTGAGGTCATATTTGTTCAATCGGCTTTTTGCTATTCTATGATGTTTTTCTCTATACTTAAAATGGAAATCTGATCAGGGTATAGCTGGATGTGTTATGTTCCACCACCTTTTCTGTCCTTTTTTAATCTTGTGGTATCTGTGACTTCTAAAGTCGCACTCCGGTAAGTATAGGTTCTTGTTTTCTTGTCGCACAAAGAGCAGAATTTTACATTTGTTCAATTTAATGCTACAATCTTGTTTTGTGTTGCGTACAAGTTTAGTGAGTGTCTGCAAAAACAAGAATTGTGTTGATAAGTGTAGTGCTAGTGACATCATGTGAATTCAGTAATTTATGCTGATAGGTTTATGTTCTCTCTTAGTAAAGAGCATTTTTGTTAAAATTTAGCTTTGGATGTTTCAATGCCGTTCTGTCCTAAGATTACTCCAACCAGCGATTATATTGGTCAGTTTGCGGGGAGAAAGGGAAGCAAGTTTACATTTGTTTATTCCATACTATACTCTTGTTTTGCTTACCGGTTTAATGAGTTGTTGGATATTCATATCTAATCATGATGCATATATTGTATTTATATGTGTAATGTGAGTATCATAATTTGGAAATCCGATAATTTACACTGTACTTGTGCATTGTACAAGTCCGCAGCTTAGAATCAATCTTTTATATTTCATATTGTGGTCCTTTTGTGGAAACAATAAATGCATTCCTCGAATAGAAGCGGCAACTTACTTGTTGGATATCAGGTGACTACTACATCAAATTTGTTTTGGCATGCAATTCAGCTAATTGTTGTATGGCATTGCATTGAACACCAAGATATATCTTGTGAGGTCAACAATGTTAAGCAGTGCACAGTAGTTATGCGAATTGCGTACCTCTTGATTGCACTGTCACATCTAAAAAATTGAAATAATAATCTCCAATGAGTAACCGTCTCCACGAGCTACCCAGGTTACTCAAAGTTAATTGTTCGTGGTTTTTACTATTTAGTATCTTTCTGAACTTCCTTTTATTAAAAAAAGTATTAGTACTGGTAAAACAAGTCTCCCCAAAAACCGAATATTTTTGTTTGTAATTATTATATATTTGATTGCATAAACTCTAATTCTGCCCTACTTGGTATGAATGCTGGTTCTTTTCATTCACTTGTATTGTCATATGAATACCTCACAACAATTCGCTATTGTATGGATGACGAGATTCCATTGATGAGAGCTAATTCCAGTAGTCTTCACTGATATTTTACTAAGTTTCTTTGATTTGTTCTTTGAAGGAGCTGCATATAAGAACATCAGTAGCTATTTTTGGCTCATAGAGACATAAATAAAAAAGTCAGATTAATAAATATTCTATGAACTCGTGCAATTCTAGAAGAGTTGTTAGACCATGTATCTCCTTTCACACAGTGCGTATTTTGTATTGTAGCTTTAACAACCTTTTGAATGGCGTTTATGGGAGATTAAGAAGAGATTCTGTTATGCAATGTACTTGTAAAAGATGTGGTTACTTATGATAAATGGAGAACAGCCTCAATCTTAACTGTAGAAAATAAATAATCTGAGAGTTGAAAATACTCTTTATTAATTAAATTATAAAAGAGTTACAATGACTATCTATTTATAGGTGAATATAAAGATTAATAGAAGTAAACTACCTGATTTATCTCTATCTAAATCAAATCAAATCAAATCTCTAGATAATATTATCCTACCAAACTTATAATATTATCCTACCAAGTTTAAACACAAAGATTTAAATACTAAATCTTTATCTAATTATTCAACACTCCCCCTCAAGCTGAGTCATATATATTTATTATGCTCAGCTTGGAACTCAGGTCTTCAAATTTAGGATGGTGAAGTGCCTCTGTCAAGATTATATCAAATTTTGTTTGAGACCTCCTCCTCTTTCTCAGAGTCATGCTCCTTTTCTTGGAGTCTGCGTCTGCTCCTAGTTTGTGAGTCTGCGTCTGCTCCTTTTCTTGGAGTCTGCGTCTGCTCCTCTTTTGTGAGTCTGCGTCTGCTAGTCTACGTCTCCTCTTCTTTTGGGAGTTTGCGTTTGCTAGTCTACGTCTCCTCCTTTATTTTGAGAGTCTGCGTCTGTTCCTCTTTTGAGAGACTGAGTCTTCAACAATAGATTTGATATTATCTACTCCCCCTCAAGCTTGGCTAGAGTTGTTTATGATACCAAGCTTGTTGATGAGATGTAGGCACATACAGATGATGAAAAAACAGCCTTTTTATCCCCATCCGTTGCACTTATAAATTCCTTCACTAAGCTATCGAGGGCCTCAATAACACCGGCCTTAGAAGTCAATTGCCCTTTTCCATCTCTGTTAGTTCCGCACTTCTCATTAATGAAAACAACAAAGTCATCTAAATCTCTGTCACCATCATAATCTTCACCAGCCTTATTGTTTTTTGGGAAGAACTTCAGTGTGGGAAACCCACTCACACCATACTTCTCTGCAAGGTCCTTGTAGTTATCAGCATCAACATTGGCAATTACAACATCTTCTTCCAAGTTGAAAGCTTTTGCAACCTTTTCGTAAATAAGAGCAAGGTTCTTGCAATGACCACACCAGGGTGCATAAAACTCCACAAGGACATCTTTTTTCTCATCAAGCACGATTTCATCAAAGTTGTCTGGAGTTAGAACCACTACACTCGAAGGGATTTTAGCAATCTTAACATTTGTACCTCCTTCACTGTTTACAAATTCGGCAAGGGCTTCTGCACTACGTTCACCTTCATACTTTTTTTGCTCCAAAGAGCCCTTAGGAAAATATTGAATGGTGGGATAGCCAGAAACCCCATATTTACTGCAGAGACTTTTGTGCTCATCACAATCAACCTTGGCAATCAAAACGGATTTGGCCTTCTTGAAACTCGCGCCAAGGTTCTCATACTCAGGAGCAAGCTTTTTACAGTGTCCGCACCATGGGGCGTAGAATTCAACGAGAGCTCCTCGATCTTGACCAACCTCTTTCTCGAAGTTGTCCTCGGTCAACACTACGACATCGTCGGCAAACGCAGAAGCAAACAGGCACAACATCAAAGCGAATGCAGAGCAGATCCAGAGCCTCGCCATTTTTATGCTCTGAATGAACACAGACACTCTTCTCTCTGAATGTATGTTTTGATAAAGAAGCTGAAGATTTGAAAATGAATTTATAGACGCGAAGTCACTGTAGCGAATTACTGTAGCAAAGAATTACTGTAGCGAAGTCACTGTAGCGAAGTTACTGTAGCAAAGAATTACCGTAGCGAAGTTAATGTAGCAAGACGAAGTTACTGTAGCAGAAGTCGCGTGCTATTGACTGCTGCTAGGATTTTCTTTACGGCTACTATTTGAAGGCCTAGCCGCCAGCGGTTGAGTTGAGATAGCAACAACTCGCCGGCGGCTAGGGTTGATAAACTTTTAACCTTAGTTTTTTTCAAACCTAAAGCTCTGATACCATGTAGAAAATAAATAATCTGAGAGTTGAAAATACTCTTTATTAATTAAATTATAAAAGAGTTACAATGACTATCTATTTATAGGTGAATATAAAGATTAATAGAAGTAAACTACCTGATTTATCTCTATCTAAATCAAATCAAATCAAATCTCTAGATAATATTATCCTACCAAACTTATAATATTATCCTACCAAGTTTAAACACAAAGATTTAAATACTAAATCTTTATCTAATTATTCAACATTAACGTTGACAGGTTGCAGTGGGAGGGTCCAGGGGTGATTGAACTAATATGTTTTTATCCTTCCATATTTAGGCAAAGTAAATTTATTAAAAGAATACAAGAAGTACTCCAAAAGTTAAAAAATAAAACAGAAATATAACAATCTCCAATACGGTTAAGATAAAATACAAGTAGTCGGTTCCCTAATCCAGTCCGAAAAAGTGTAGTTAAAATTCCTTAAGTTCTTTTTTTTTAATCTAAAACCAGCTCCTGAATTTGATTCCAGACAGCCTCTTTCTTAATCGACTTCCTATATCATTTTCTTATCTATAATATGTTGGATAGTTAGAGAACATTTTACCATCTCTTTAGCACACTTCTTATGTTTTTACGTTCATTTTCTCATTCGTTTACATTCAAACTTAATTCATTTTGTTCTGAATTAGAAAACCTGATTTCATTGACGCAATCAACTTTGTTTTTTGTTTTCTGCAGGCTTGGCAAATCTTTCTGTCACAGGTAAGGATTGTGCTCGTGTATTTCTCGCAATGTGCTCGTGTATTTCATTACTGATGATCTGCTAAATGATACCAAAGATT
The DNA here is from genome assembly GCA_907163345.1 of Haberlea rhodopensis. NCBI lineage: Eukaryota > Viridiplantae > Streptophyta > Magnoliopsida > Lamiales > Gesneriaceae > Haberlea > Haberlea rhodopensis. The sequence continues at coordinate 503,629 of CAJQUN010000292.1, forward strand.
TGAAACCATGGCACCAACTGCTTCAATTTCTTTTATTTCTTCTACTTTTTTTATTAATATGATTGTTTTTTTCCTTTTTCTAGGAAATAAATGTTTTTTGGAAAATTTATTGGAGAATGTGACATGCTTGTTTGATTTTATTTTTTTAAGTAAATATTTATCGTAGAATCATACCATGTTAAGTTTCTGATGTCTCATGATCTCATCATAGATGAAATTTTTCTTAACAGTATATAGAGTATGTTAGAATTTTAAAATATAGTAAATAATATAGTACTGTTGGGGAGTGGTGAAAATTTAAATTAAAAGGTTGGGAGAAATTTGAAAAGTGGTGGAAAGGAGTTGTGAGTAGAGATTGAAAATAAGAGTGTAATGTTTGGTTTCAATTTTTGGGATCAGTGAAGGGGCATAATGGATGAAACCAAGCATTCTCAATGTTATGACATTAGAATTTCATTTGGCTAAAGGGCGTGGCGTAGCTTCCCTTCTGAATCATGAATAATGTGGTCAACATATTTTCATTAACGTAGATTGTGGGAAAGATGACCCTGATCTCAAGGAGGAGATGGAGAAGCAATTTGTGGACTTATTATCGGAAGAACTGAAATTGCAAGAAACAGTTGATGAAGAGAATTCCCGGCACATGAACATCACCTTTGGTGAGGCCAGAAGATTGGCTTCTCAATATCAAAGGGAAGCCGAAAAAATGCAATATTGCCACCGAAACTTGTGAGGGAGCCCGTGAACGAGCTGTGGTCCTTCTCACCAAAGAACAGAAGATAACATTGCTTTGGGAACGAAGAGCTCGTCAACTTGGTTGGGAAGGCGAGTAATATAACCATAACCCATGTTTCTAGTGGTGCATAATGAGAATGAAGTGCTGAAAGGAAGATTATTCATCGGCAAATCATTTTTTTTTGCTGCCTTCTGCTACTTGTATTCTTATATTTTGGATAGAATATTGGAATGTACCTAAATCGGTGCAATATCATTACACAATCTCTGAAAGATATGGAACTTGCGTGGCAATTTAAATCTGAGGAATTCTCTATGGGTTATTGGCATCGAACCCACATGTGGTTTGAATAGGCAGATTACACCCATATGGTTAGAAACTAGACAATTTACCCTCTGTGGTTTTCAAAATAGGTAGTACTCACTGTTGCTTGAAAACATGCCGTTTACACCCTGTGTTTGTGAAAATACACATGTAGTTTGTGATGTATGCTATGTTTTGCAAACCACAGAGGGGTAAAGTGTCTATTTTGAAAATCACATGGGGTAAACTGTCAATTTATAAACCCCAGTGATACAATGCATATTTATAAACCCCAGTGATACAATGCATATTTATAAACCAGACGGGGTAAAATTCATATTATCGATACCACATAGGGTAAATTATCACTAGCTCGTTTCTTTATATTATTGATATACGATAAATTAACCAATTACCCTACTTTTTCTATGGCTCCTTTTCTCGGAGCCCCTTTCATTTCATATTATGTCGTACACAAGCTTCTTCTCAGGTATAAAAATCTCTAGAAATCCAGGTTTTATTAAGGCTTTAAAGAAAAAGTTTCATTTGTAAAGTGATTTTTATTTTCAATAGGTAGGGCCAAAAGAAATAATCAGAACAATTTAAAAAATGAATTTTGTTGAAGTTTGTGTTGGATATGGCTTTTCATGGGCCGGATTGAACCGGATTTAGGTCAGATCCAACCGATCCCGGTTCGAATGGGGTGAAACCGGACCATATTTGGTCCGGTTCCTGTTCCGGTTCCGGTTCCATGGCCCAAGCCATAGAACCAGTCCGATTCGGAACCCCTGATCCAATAGTCTGGATTGTGTCTGGATTAAACCGGTTCCAACTGGAACCGGTTAGGCGATCGATCGGAAATGCACACTTTTTTTTAAAGTTACGGCCTTTGGTGATCGATTGTCGGGCCTTTTTTATTTTCTTCAGATTTTGCGTTCAACCCAAATCGTAAAGGAAAAATATATAGTTTATTGAATATAGAAAGCAACGTAAAAGCTATAGCATTTGAAATTTATAAAAAAAAAATACATTATTCATCATATTTATTAGTATTGTCTTGGCCAATTCTTCTTCTTCTTCGGAACTTTCGTTGTCGAACTCGTTAACTCCTCATTATCTCTTTTTTTTTCCTCAGCTTCGAACCAATCTTTTAGCAGTGTAATCATGCACAATGATTATGGTTTTAGAGAAACTCTAAAGTCTTCAATGAGTCGATCACAAGTTGAGAATACCGACTTCGATGTGACACTTGATGTTTGGACTGCAAATACATCTCTAGCCATTTTGGCTAAGACTGAATATTGTCTTGCGTTTACTTTCAACCACTCTAGTACGTCAAAATTTTCATCTATAATGAACATTTGGCTCATGAAGAACTGCAACTCATTTGAAGAGGTAGATACCACTCCACTTCCTCTCTGCTTCTTTCTTCCAAGGCTCCTCAATAGATTAATACATCCGCTTCGTGACTGAGTGCGTCTTCTTCTTCTCCTCCTCCTCCTACACGTGACGATGACCTCTGTCCCTGTTCACTATGGTACAATCTAAACACATTTTGAAGAGAATGCATGATTGACGTCTTTTAATCCTCAACATCCTTATCCAAAATGTAGTGTAGTATTCAAAGAAAGTATCGAAAGATCCTACACGACTTGGGTCTAACAGTGTAAATATACAGTGCACGTGTAGACTTTGTTCTCAATATTTTTTAAACTTCTCCTCCATATGATAAACGAACGACGACAATTCAACATCATCTCTAAATTCAATAAATTTACAAAACATGTTAAATACAAGTGGAAGATATAATGAAAAGTAGGATAATAAACACCAGAGAACAGATCTGTTGCTTCTTTAAAAATAGATAACAAAGCAGTTAAATAATTAACAAAATACCAATCCTTATCAGATAATAAATAACTTTCATCACATCCAGGCATTTGATAAGAGTTATAAAAAGAAGTTAAAGCATCTTAATAAGGTAACATCGATTCTAACTGATACCTCCTAAAAGATACCACCTGACGAGACGACCTGGCTCCATGGTATATTTCTCGCCTTTCTTCGACGAGAGCTCTCCTACCATTCCGAACTCTTTGTTGCGTCCGACCTGTTTGACCGACCTGTTTCGCCTTACCTGTTGCCCCCGGTCTCTCGGTAAGCGACCTCTTTTGGGAGCCCGAGCTGATATGCCGAGCTCTTCTCATTTTCCTTGTTGCTGCCGTCTCTTAGCGAGGAAACTAGCCCCCCAGGATACCTAGTCCTAGATCTGCGGAGCAATATCAGGGATTTGATTGTATCCACAGGATCTTGACATATCTGAGTAAGATTTGGATAAACATTGAAAGAGTCCTTGCTGCAATACAACTCTTAGGTCTCCGCCTATAAATACCAGGTTTGGGGTATCAATTAATCTCTCTTGAATTTAATAATTGTCTTTACCTACCGCATATATCTCCTTATATTCAATGGCCTGACTTGAGCGTTGGAGGAGATCCGACGGAAAACTTCCGGCACCCTTCTCACTGTTATTTCGTATTTTCAGGTAATTGCAGAAGATCTTTACTGACATCTCTGCTATTATATTGAGCGTTGGAGAAGAAAGAGAGGTGAACCCCCTCTCTATTGATATCAGCAAGTCACCGCAAAATTAGGTGATATCAATTGGCGCCGTCTGTGGGAATATATTTACTGAATTGAAGACGTTGATATGGCTGGACGACGTGGACGTGGGCGTGGAGTCAGGAGGAATCAGGAAGAAAGATTAAATCCCAGTATGGAAAATCAAGACGTCCCTCCACAGCAGGAAGATCAAGCACCTCCATCTGTTATGAATGTGGGAGATCTGACTATGGAGCAATTGGCACAATTCATCAGTCAGACCATGCGAAATACTTTTTTTCCAGCACCGGGTTCCACCACCAGCGGAGTCTAACCAACTTCCACCCCCTTCGCAAACAAATCAGGCGCATTCGCCTGTTCAACCAGAGCAGGTCCCTGAAAACAATAGGGTAGCCAGTGCTGTGGTAGATACACAAGTAGAGCCTCCGCTAATAGATCCAATTGAAGCTGTATGGGGAGAGATAAGGCGATTGGGTCAGCATCTTGGTGGCCGAACTCCAGTGGCTAGGAGAGAAAGTCCATTCTCCCTAATTATTCTAGGAGAGGAACTCCCGCCAAATTTCAGACAACCTGCAGTGGGAGAATATGATGGAAGCACAGACCCTGAAGAGCATCTTGGAAGATTTGAGAATGCTGCTCTGTTGCATAGGTATTCTGATGGGATCAAATGCCGTGTTTTCCTTACCACACTGGTTAGATCGGCACAACAGTGGTTTAATCTACTTAAACCAAACAATGTAAGCTGCTTTGAGGAGTTCAGTTCGGCTTTTCTAAACCAGTTTGCCAGCAGTAAGAGGTATCAAAAAACTTCTTTGAGTCTGTTCACTACCAAGCAGAATGAACAGGAGTTCTTGAGGGAGTTCGTACAACGCTTTAATGGAGCAGCCTTAGAGGTCCCCACTGCAACGGTGGATGCCCTTATTAACGCCTTTACACAGGGGCTTAAGGCAGGAGAGTTCTTTAAATCCTTGGTAAAGAAACCTCCTCAAAGTTATGACGAACTTCTAGGAAGAGCTGAAAAGTATATCAATCTAGAAGATGCTCAGAGACAGAGAAGGATTGATCTGCGGCCATCAGAAAAGAAGGATAAGTTAGAGTTAAGCAAGAAAAGAGGGCCGACGAAAGTGGTCGAACTAGAAGTCAATTTGCATCACGCATACCTCTATCCATGAGCTTGGAAAGAGCTATGGAAATATGTGATGATAGAAAGAAACTGGAAAGACCAAGGAAGACGGATAACGGGCCCCGTACGCCTATTTCTGATAAGTATTGTGAATTCCATAGAGAGTACGGTCATATAACGAATGAATGCCAGAAGCTTGAAGATGAGGTAGAAAGAATCATCAGAAGAGACTCTGAAATAAAAACTCTGCTAACAAGGAAGCAGGAACCTTCTCAGAAAGGACAGGGTAGAAGCCGGTACCGAGGTAAAAGAAGAGAAAAGACACCATATAGTGGCCGAACCAGGTCCCGTAAAAGGGGTATTGCTCCTAAAGAAACAGATAATCAAAGGAGAAGGGTCGAACAGGTGGATAATAATCCCACCCGAGGAACTATTAATATGATCTCAGGGGGACCCACTGATGGAGACTCGGGCAGAGCTCGGAAAAGTCATGGTAGAAGAATGAAAAATTTCGAAGTATCGGAAGAGTTAATTACAAGGGATGAGCCTGTCATAAGCTTCGGGCCAGATGATCTGAAAGGAGTTGCAACACCACACAATGATGCCCTAGTGGTCACTGTAACCATAGATAACTATGATGTAGCAAGGATCTTCATCGATACTGGGAGTTCAGTCAAGTCTTGTTCAAAGATACCTTAGAAAAGATGCAGATAGAGTGGTCAAAATATGAACATATTGCAACTCCTCTGTATGGGTTCACCGGGCACGCAATTCAACCACTTGGACAGATCAGCCTGCCCTTATCTCTGGGTCATGGGATGTCTCGCATTACAAAGATGGTTAATTTCACTGTGGTAGAGGCACCTTCATCATATAATGCAATCTTAGGCCGACCTGCAATGAAGGACTTCAAGGCGGTAGCTTCTACCTATCATCAGAAATTAAAATTCCCAGTGGGTAGAGAAGTTGGGGTTCTTTGTGGTGACCAGAAGACAGCCCGCAGATGTTATGTGGACGAAGTAAAAGAAGACGTTAAGAGAGCTCGTCGGGAGGTTGGTTGTATTGAAAGAGCTGGGTATAGTGTTCCGAATGACAAAGGCATTCCCAACAGCTTGGATGAAGAACCTGAAATAATTGAGCTCGTCTCTACTGATCAAAAAGTAAAAATAGCCAAGGACTTGGAAATAAATATTAAAGCCGATCTCATCTCATGTTTAATTAAAAATGAGGATATCTTTGCCTGGAGTGCTCGGGATCTAAGAGGAATTAGACCAGACGTGCTAGAACATCATTTGAATGTGCTCTCGGAGTCCAACCTGTAAAACAGAAGAAAAGACATTTTTGACCTGAAAAGGATAAGGTCATAAGAGAGCAGGTGAAGGAGCTCCTTCGGGCAGGTCAAATTCGAGAAATACAATTTCCAACATGGCTCTCAAATGTGGTCTTAGTACCAAAGAGCTCTGGAAAGTGGAGGATGTGTATAGACTTCAGAGATCTTAATAAGGCATGTCCGAAGGATTGTTACCCATTACCAAGGATTGATCAGATGGTTGATTCAACAGCAGGACATCAGTACTTGTGCTTAATGGATGCCTACCAGGGATATCATCAGATCCCTTTGGCTAAAGAAGATCAAGATAAAGTTAGTTTTGTCACATCAGATGGGACTTTTTGCTATGTTGTTATGCCCTTCGGGCTCAAGAATGCAGGAGCTACTTACCAGCGTTTGATGGACAAGGTGTTTTCAAAACAGCTAGGCCGAAATGTGGAAGTATATGTAGACGACATTCTGGTAAAATCAAAAAGTGGCACCGATCTAATTGCCGATCTGACTGAGACTTTCTCCACCCTTAGGTCTTACGGTAAGTTAAACCCCCAGAAAAGTGTGTTTGGGGTAAAAATCGGGAAATTTCTAGGCTATATAGTGACAGAAAGGGGGATTGAAGCTAATCCAGAAAAGGTGAGAGCTATTTGTGAGATGTCTCCTCCAAAGAACCTTCAAGAGGTGCAACGCCTGGCAGGAAAAATCGTTGCTTTATCACGATTTATTTCTAGATCAGCTCATAGAAGTCTCCCCTTTTTTAAGATACTCCGGAAGGCTGACAAATTTGAATGGAACGAGAAATGTGGGGAAGCATTTGAAGAATTGAAAAAATACTTAGCTGAACTTCCCATTTTAGCCAAGCCTCTGCAGGCAGATAGGTTATACGTTTACCTATCAGCAACTGAGGAAGCAATTAGCTCGGTTCTTGTCAAAGAGAGGGAACCAGAACAGCAGCCGATATATTACTTGTCTCATGCCTTGAAAGATGCTGAGCTGAGGTATTCGGAGATCGAGAAGTTGGCTCTAATGTTGATCATCACAGCTAGGAGACTCAGGCCTTATTTCCTATCCCATTCTATAACGGTGCTAACAAACAGCTCCCTGGGAAGAATACTCAGCCGCACAGATGTCTCTGGACGACTGGTTAAATGGACAACTGAACTAGGAGGGTATGATATACAGTATGAGCCACGCACAGCTATCAAAGCTCAGGCCTTAGCAGATTTTATTGCGGAAACTGTGCATCCCGAGAAAGAAGAATTATGGAAAGCATTTGTAGATGGTTCTTCTTGTAATGAGGGAAGCGGGATTGGGGTTGTGCTGATCTCTCCAACCGGAGAAGAGGTGTGTTTGGCTGTTCGACTGGATTTTCGAGCTTCCAATAATGAAGCAGAGTATGAGGCAGTATTGACTGGATTAAGGGCTGCTCAAAATGTTGGAGCTAAGCGTATACATGTCTTCTCTGACTCGCAGCTTGTAGCCCAACAAATGAATGGCGCCTATGAGGTTAGAAACGAGAAGCTAATCCATTACGCAAGTTCCATAGAAAAAATCAAGGAGGGATTTCTAGAGGTAACATTCAAACAGATCCCATGAGAAGAGAAGAGAAATGCCGACAGTTTGGCAAGAATGGCTAGTGCTCTCCGCGCTTGGCAAAATAGAGATGTGGTGTTTCAAATTGAGTTAACCCCTAGTCAGGATGTTCTGTCTGAATCTGTGGAAGAAAATGATTGGAGACAAGAGCTCTTAGACTATCTTATCAATGTTAAGCTCCCTTCTGATACCAAAAAAGCTTATAGACTCAAAAAGAGGAGTCAAAGATTCATACTCATTGAAGGAGTCTTGTACAAGAGGTCTTTCGCCCAACCACTTCTGCGTTGTTTAGGTCCGAAAGAGTCAGACTACGTATTAAGGGAAATTCATGAGGGGTGCTGCGGAAATCACATAGGATCATATTTCTTGGCAAAGAAGGTGCTCATTGCCGGATTGTGTCTGGATTAAACCGGTTCCAACTGGAACCGGTTAGGCGATCGATCGCCATTTTCGGTGATCGGCAATGCACACTTTTTTTTAAAGTTACGGCCTTTGGTGATCGATTGTCGGGCCTTTTTTTATTTTCTTCAGATTTTGCGTTCAACCCAAATCGTAAAGGAAAAATATATAGTTTATTGAATATAGAAAACAACGTAAAAGCTATAGCATTTGAAATTTATAAAAAAAAATACATTATTCATCATATTTATTAGTATTGTCTTGGCCAATTCTTCTTCTTCTTCGGAACTTTCGTTGTCGAACTCGTTAACTCCTCATTGTCTCTTTTTTTTTCCTCAGCTTCGAACCAATCTTTTAGCAGTGTAATCATGCACAATGATTATGGTTTTAGAGAAACTCTGAAGTCTTCAATGAGTCGATCAAAAGTTGAGAATACCGACTTCGATGTGACACTTGATGTTTGGACTGCAAATACATCTCTAGCCATTTTGGCTAAGACTGAATATTGTCTTGCGTTTGCTTTCAACCACTCTAGTACGTCAAAAATTTCATCTATAATGAACATTTGGCTCATGAAGAACTGCAACTCATTTGAAGAGGTAGATGCCACTCCACTTCCTCTCTGCTTCTTTCTTCCAAGGCTCCTCAATAGATTAATACATCCGCTTCGTGACTGAGTGCGTCTTCTTCTTCTCCTCCTCCTCCTACACGTGACGATGACCTCTGTCCCTGTTCACTATGGTACAATCTAAACACATTTTGAAGAGAATGCATGATTGACGTCTTTTAATCCTCAACATCCTTATCCAAAATGTAGTGTAGTATTCAAAGAAAGTATCGAAAGATCCTACACGACTTGGGTCTAACAGTGTAGATATACAGTGCACGTGTAGACTTTGTTCTCAATATTTTTTAAACTTCTCCTCCATACGATAAACGAACGACGACAATTCAACATCATCTCTAAATTCAATAAATTTACAAAACATGTTAAATACAAGTGGAAGATATAATGAAAAGTAGGATAATAAACACCAGAGAACAGATCTGTTGCTTCTTTAAAAATAGATAACAAAGCAGTTAAATAATTAACAAAATACCAATCCTTATCAGATAATAAATAACTTTCATCACATCCAGGCATTTGATAAGAGTTATAAAAATAAGTTAAAGCATCTTAATAAGGTAACATCGATTCTAACTGATACCTCCTAAAAGATACCACCTGACGAGACGACCTGGCTCCATGGTATATTTCTCGCCTTTCTTCGACGAGAGCTCTCATACCATTCCGAACTCTTTGTTGCGTCCGACCTGTTTGGCCGACCTGTTTCGCCTTACCTGTTGCCCCCGGTCTCTCGGTAAGCGACCTCTTTTGGGAGCCCGAGCTGATATGCCGAGCTCTTCTCATTTTCCTTGTTGCTGCCGTCTCTTAGCGAGGAAACTAGCCCCCCAGGATACCTAGTCCTAGATCTGCGGAGCAATATCAGGGATTTGATTGTATCCACAGGATCTTGACATATCTGGGTAAGATTTGGATAAACATTGAAAGAGTCCTTGCTGCAATACAACTCTTAGGTCTTCGCCTATAAATACCAGGTTTGGGGTATCAATTAATCTCTCTTGAATTTAATAATTGTCTTTACCTACCGCATATATATCCTTATATTCAATGGCCTGACTTGAGCGTCGGAGGGGATCCGCCGGAAAACTTCCGGCACCATTCTCACTGTTATATCGTATTTTCAGGTCATTGCAGAAGATCTTTACTGACATCTCTGCTATTATATTGAGCGTTGGAGAAGAAAGAGATGTGAACCCCCTCTCTATTGATATCAGCAAGTCACCGCAAAATTAGGTGATATCACTAACATTTTATGAAAAGAATTCCATCGAGTTGCAATGGGTGGTGAAAAAAGAGTAAACCGAATATTCTGACTTGCACACTATGTTTCCAATCAAGCTTAATGCGTGATTGTCGTATCCATTGACAACAGTTTTTAAGTTTCTCTATGCTACTATATTAAGCATCTTCATAACCAACTTTTACAGCTAAATTAATTATATGACACGCACATCTAACATGGAAAAAAACATCATTAAGTATTGGTCGTAAATGTATTTTAAGTTCATGCATTGCCGCCGTATTATTTGATGCATTGTCAAGTGTAATCGAACAAATTTTATCTGCAATTCCATAAAATCTACAAACATTAACGATAAATCTAGCAATTTGGGAACCAGTATGTGCATATTTTAATTCATCAAGTGACAAAAAAATTTTTTTGCAAACACCAATTATCATCAATCCGATGACAAGTAATAACAAGAAAAGAAAGTAGTGCGGTATTCGTCCAAATATCAGTAGTTAAACTTAATCTGCAGTTTATAGAAGAAAGATGATCAACTAAAGTTTTACGGTAATCAAGAAACACATCCACACTATTTCTTTTCAAAGTGTGCCTAGAAATATGTCTAAAACATGGTTGGATACCATAAGAAATTCAATAAAGCCATCTTTTTCAGAAAATAAAAAGTTAAGTTCAAATCTGTAGGATCGAGCGCTTACCGCTTTACCAATAACTATAGTTAAGAGTAATGACGCAACATCAATCTTTTCAACCATACATTGGCACAAGCGCCACGTGTTCGACCGATCACAAAGCAGAGGCAATTGTTGAACCCCAACAATCCCTCCCCCAATAATTGCACTCTCTGCAACTCATGGGAATCGAACACGCGACCTTGGCTCTGATACCAATTGTAGGATCGAGCGCTTACCGCTTTACCAATAACTATAGTTAAGAGTAATGACGCAACATCAATCTTTCAACCATACACTGGCACAAGCGCCACGTGTTCGACCGATCACAAAGCAGAGGCAATTGTTGAACCCCAACAAAATCTAACAACAAAACGAACGAATAATCTTTTGTTTTTCCGGTGTAAAGATAAAATTAGTGCCAGATTGATGATTACTTTGAAGTTGGTTTGCTTCTCTACCTAATGGTTGCAAAGTAACATCATCAAATTATGTTTCTTAACTAGATGTTTCTTAACTAGATGTTTCTTAAAAGTTCCGATACCGCCTGCGGAATAAGGGATGGCAACGAGGCGGGTTTGAGACGAGTTTGGCCAATCCCAGGACCCGCCCCGCTACACATAAAACCCAGACCCGTCCCGCCCGCCTAGACCCGCGAACCCGGCGGGTTTACCCGCCCCACCCCGGTTCTAGTTTTATTTTTATTTTTTATTTTTTTTTAAAAAAAAGAAATTAGCTGGAAATCAATTTGAAACACAAAAGTTAAGTTTCGTGATTAAATTTCATGTTTTCTCTAGTATTCTTTATAATAAACATTGTAAAACTATCTTTAAGCTACCAAATATTTATTAATTTGCTCTCGTTCCCTTCAAAATGTCCAACTTTTTTAACATGAACACATGACTTTTGATGTAAAATTAAATAATGACACTTTATTGCTCAATCAAAAAAGTAAAATGTACATTCATATTAATTTTTTTTTAAAAAAATAAAAAAATGTATAGAGGGGCGGGTCTGAGGCGGGCTCGGACACTCCCAGGACCCGGCCCGCCCCGCTTCCAAACCCGATTGAAGCGGGTCTAGACCCGCCCTGACGGGGTGGGTTCAATGTGGGTCCGGGTATGGACCCATCCCATTGACATCCCTATGCGGAACCACATGTTGTAGAATTATACGTGGTTTTACATATTTTACAATTAACAGATTCGTTTGTACCCTGTTTTGTCTCGACATCAAAATGATCACAAACATTGCTTTGTTTGGGACGGTTACTCAGGCGACTCGAAGCGGCAGTAGTTGTGGATGATCCGCCGCCGAATTTTTGGTGCGGCAGGTTCTACAACGTGTTCCGCTTCTTCATCATCGTAAGGATTGTCGAACTCGGCAAAAATATCATAATTTTCTTGGAATATAGGTGGGATTTGAGGGACCAATAGAAGATGATGCTATCGTATTATTGGAAATATAATGGTATGAAATAAAATTGTATGGGATATTGAAATTATATGGGAAAATGAGATAATTGAATGAAATAGTCTGAGTGTAAGATTAAGAGAGTTGGAATTAAATTAAAATTAGAGATGAAAAATGAGGTATTTATAGAAAAAATATAAGTTTAAATTTTTTTATTAAATTTTTTTTTAAATCAGCCGTTGGGCAGGCTGTGGGTGACCACGACTCTATAGCCGTTGGCCCCTTTTTTTATTTTTACGGTTCCGGTTCCGGGGTTCCGGTTCCAACCAGAACCGGATCCGTTGGAACCAGAACCGCCGGATTGGCGGTTCCAATCCAACAGAACCGCTCTGATCTGGGTAAAACCTGGAATCGGGTTCCAGTTTATAATCGGACTAACCGATTCCAGTTCTGAATTGGAACCGATCGATTTGGTTCCGGTTAATTAGACCCAATAAGCAGCTTGAGTGTTGGATAAGAACCTTTCAACAAAAGTAATTGCATTAAGACATTGTATGCACGTAAACATATTTAAAAGAGGAAGCTACTATTTATTAAATCTGCACATGATTCAGAGAAAACAATACAAAGTTGTTATCTGGCAGGAAAAATTGGAGAATGTTGTATTGGCGTAAGGGTGTATTTTTTTATTGCTTATTCAGAATATTTTTATGTTTTTGCTTAAAGTTGAAAAAAGTTATTTTTAACTACAATAATTGAGTATTTGTCATTAAATAAAAAAAAACAGTTTAATGAGATTCAATTTATTATAAAATTACCACTGTATAAGTTAATAATACAGCCAAAAACATCTCATTACTTATTTATCTGTTTCTATGTTTACCTACTTATTTTTAGAAAATCAATAACAGAAGTAAATAAATAAAACCACAAAATCTATTTTTTTATCAGGAAACAGATAAACACTTTTAAGAAATAATCTAAAACACTCCCCAAGTATCTTTATGGAAAAAAAAGAAAAAAAAACTTGGATTTTTTTTTTTAAAATTCCCTTGGAGCGACTGCCACACTAGCCTTCATCACTAAAATGTATTATTCATAACTTCGGTCACCAAGAAAGAGTCTACACTACGTTCTCAACAGCAACTAGATAAGGGGGAAAATAAATAAAGATAATTCAAGCATACTACGATGATTCAGAATGAAAATGCAGATCACATATACACAGACTCCATACGACGAATTCCGTTGTTTTTGCACTCCACAAGAAATATGTCCCCGAAGAGCCTCATATACCTTGTCCAAAAGAGTAATCATCGAATCCGAAATCATAATTTGATGTGGTTTCATCCTGTTCCTACGCATCAAAAAAACACAAGATATTGATACAGCTTAAGAACTAGGTATATATATTGATATGATTGGTATGAATGAAATAATAAAGGTTGTGTTCTAAGGCTACAGTACCCGTTTGATCATAGCATTCATTAAATCATCCAATGAATCATAACTTTGATGAACGAAGCCATCTAGAAGTTTTGGTTGCTCCAAAAGGAAGTTCTCATTGGACCTTGCTCTAGATTCCATTACTGATTTGTCACTCTTATTTTGCTGCACAAGACTTGCAACACCTCCACTTGATCTACCATTTGCATACCCGTCCATCTTCTGTTCAAATATTCCACTATTACGGTCAAGACTCGGGTTCAAGGGAGAGATGATACCGCTTTCGAGATTTTGAGAATTTAAGGAACCAAAAGCATTATCTGGAATGTGCCCGTAATTCTGCTTATGTTCTAACCATCTCTGGTTCGTGGTTTGATTCGTTTTTTGAGGATCACCAACCAAATCTTGGCAAGACCTCTCCCTCGAATCTTGAAGAGGCACTGAAGAAGCGACAATGGGGTTGTTCTGAGAATAAGAACCATTTGAAGAGTCATTGTCTCTCATACTATTGAGAGGCAACTGAGGATGAAAAGGATTGGTAGAAAGCAAAGAATTTGGCTGCATTTTGGTTGATTCAATGGTGTTCTGCCAGGTCTTGTTACATTTACTAGGATCCACGAGATTGGAGGAACAATTGATACCAATATTGAAAGATTCCGAATTGAAAGAATTCATGTTATTGGAAGACGGATTTCCAAATCCCCCAACAAGCATCATGGGATTATTTCCAGGACTGTTGAACAAGTTGTCAGAGCCACCGAGCACTGCTCCCGAATCGGTAAATGTACTGGAAGCGGCAAAGATTCTTGAATCATCCATACCATTGAAATTTAGAGCGCCTTTATGTTGTATTTGATCTAGATTCAATGATGATGGTATCCCTTGGAATAAATTTGGATTTTGACTCGAGGATGAGAGGACCGGGTGCGTTTTTCCAATCAAGTTACTCAAGTTAGGAGAATGAGACGGTTGGACTAGAGAAGATTGAGTGAGATTACGAAGGTTCATATTAGCAGGACTATTTAGTCTCCCAAGTATGCCACTGGTAGCATAAGGTGATAATGCAACATTTCCAAGTCTTCCTGGTCCAGATAAAGTACGAAAATCTCCGAGGCCATCCAATGAACCCATTCGCATGAAAGGGGAATCTTTGATCCCAAAAGCAGCTGCCATATTTGCTTGCTGGGTTGTGACCTGGCTGATTCTTTTCAGGTAAAGTCTATACTTCTGCAAGAAGCTAAAGACATTAAGAGCGAATTCTCTTCTATTGTTTTGCTTATATTATTTGTAGCTCTAGGTGTAAAATCTAATGGATCACAGGACATTAAAGTATAAAAAATTAGTACCTGGAGATGGCTTGCCACATTTTCCCGAGTAAGACCTTCAACATTCATCATGTCGAGAATCCTTTTAGGAACGGCTTCTGCATTGAGAACGGGTATAAAATAAGGAATGGGGACATCAATATGCAAAAGTATTAGGGAAAATCTGCACACAAAAAAAAAGTTAACAAGGTGGATGAATTTACTCTCGATTCCTAAGTGATTCACGGCAGCAACAAATTTGCGATGAAGCTCGATAGACCAGACCACGCGAGGCTTCTTTTGTGATGCGGGATCATCACTTTCATTTCCAATATCTTCGCCATCATCTTCCTCGTCCTTTCTTTTTCGATTAAATCTCCCATGTGGATCTGCATTATCTGTCGTTGGAGATACACGACCTTCTCCATTGCCTGGAGTATCAACTTGATCCGTAGATGCATTCTGGTTCTGTGAATCGAACTTCTTTCTCCTAAGTACGTGTTGCCATATATTCCTCAACTCCTCAATACGAACGGGTTTCACCAAATAATCACAAGCACCGTGAGTAATCCCTTTCATCACAAGTTTGGGATCGCTATTTACTGACAACACTGCCACAGCAGGTAAAAAAACTCCAAGATCAGATTAGCTATTACATTGGTAATTCTACATTCTATCCTAATCACATTTTGTCGTCTTTCAGAGAGTATCAAAACCCAAAAGAAAGATGTGTAACTTGGTCTCATGTATCCTGTATATCAGAAGAAACAAGGTAAAACACGAAAAGTGAACCTACTGATGACAGGTAAGTCCATTTCAAGACCAACAAGTTCGAGAAGCTTAAAGCCATCCATGTCAGGCATGTGCACATCACTGATAACCAGGTCGAATGTTTCTTTGTTTTCCCTCAACATCTTCAACGCCATACGAGCCTGACTCGTAGTAGTAACTGCGAGAACCACAAATCAAGTCATGAAAGTAGAATTCAACCATTAAACAAGACAAAATAAAATGTAGCATTCAAGATGAGCTTAGACACGATTTTGAGTAAAACTGGTAATGGATGTATAATATGTATAATGAAGCACCAGAAATTGACAACAAATGAATCGAAATCTGTTAGAACAAGATTCCCAATGGATGGTCTGGACTATATTTATTAGAAGCACAATGCACCCTAAGGCGCATGGATATTGTAAAGTCTAGGAACGAGGTATGAGGTTAGGCACACGCCTCAAAGAGGCGTCCTAAGGGATAAAATGGTAGAATCTAAATGATTGGACAAAATTACATCACATATAACCAAATATGCACCTTATAAACTATATAACAAAAATAAGACAAATAATCATTACTCTATTTGCACAATGAATAATATTGCCTTGAATTTTATCTTGTATTTGCAATCGCTATATTTAAGATGTGCTTAAAAGATGCCTTGAGCATCTAAAGCGCAAAAAGTTAGGGTTTTAGCATTAAGACGCGCTAGAGGCGCCCAGGCTGAGCTCTGAGCCTAAGTCCGTGTCTTGTGAGCTTTTAAAACACTACGGACGAATATAACTGTTCATCCAAGATGCAAGTTTCATGATTCAAATCATAGTGCAATTCCCAGAAAGATCCAAAGTTTAAACTGCAGCACATTTCATTTATATGAAAATGATAAAGAGGCAGGCTGCTTTGGCCAAGTACAATCTCGTTATAGATTCCTAAAGTGTTATTGTTAATTAGTCC
The DNA here is from genome assembly GCA_907163345.1 of Haberlea rhodopensis. Lineage (NCBI taxonomy): Eukaryota > Viridiplantae > Streptophyta > Magnoliopsida > Lamiales > Gesneriaceae > Haberlea > Haberlea rhodopensis. The sequence goes on from CAJQUN010000292.1 coordinate 520,165, forward strand.
TCTATGCATCAAATAGACTTTGGCAAACAGCTTAAACAAGACAGGAATCAAAACATCAGATTTTAAACCTATTTTAAAGCTTCCCCAAGTTCATAATATATGGTAATCTACAAAATATCATATTAGTCACGAAAAACATGATTTTAGACTGGGATAGAAAGCACATGGACTAAAATTTGGAAACCAGAATTTTCAGATATCAAATAGAAAGGACGACAAATTGGAAGTTGAACAGGCAGATCATATAAACTTTAAAATACTGAAATGTTCATAACTACCACCAAGTCAACCCAAATTTTATGAATTAAAGGAAAAAGGGCAAGAATCGATCAACAGGATTTCAACCAAAATTCCAAAGAATAATAAGAATTACAAAGCAATAAATTTCAAAAAACAAATCTAGGATGACACCAGACAAATCCACTACACAAGAGCCATTAGCACAAAACAGATGAATGGCATACCTTGATACTGGCACTTCCTAAGTAAAGTTTCCAATAACTTCAAGCAAATCGGGTCATCATCAACAGCAAGAACACGCAGGCCCGCTGGAAACTTATCAGGTTTTTCATTGTCAAGAATTATTTTCTCCACAATCATCTTGTACACCCCCAAATTTCCAACTCCCAAGATGAGAAAAACACAGATCAAACCCTAAAGATGGGATCTTTGACACCAAATGTCACTTTCTTGAACACCCAACTCAAAACCCAGATGCAAAAAGCCTCTTTTAAGATAAAAACTCAACAATCGGGAAAAATCAAAACAGAAACACAAAGTACACCGTGAGTGTGTGTAAAGAGAGAGACAGGGGAAAGACTTGGTTCAAAGAAGTAAAAGCCGTACGTGTTGACAACGATGGTGATGGCCAGAACATAGTCAAATGTTCCTACACAACAAAGAACCAAATCGTGTTAACAATTTTCATCACTTTCTTCCTCCCTTCCTATGGTACCACCATTTGTGTGGGCGATTTGTTCTTTCTTTTTTAACTTCCCCCCCTTTTTAGTGATTATTAATAATGACAAAAAGTTGATGTATTATATTATACAAACATGGATATAGATACACATAGAAGTGCGTATATGTGCGTGTCTAAGTGGGCGAGAATAATGGAGCTTTATGGCGTCAAATAATGGAACTTTCTTTATACTGCTTCCAGTAATTCTCTCTTTCAACACAGAAGGAGCCAGAAGCATGCAATTTTGGAAAGGGAAGACTTTTTGTTAAATTTTGTCAATCATGATTTGATAAACTATAGTTAAATATTTTGTATATATTGGTTTATATTCACACTCGATTTATACATGAATTTCTCAATGGTAGACACCACAATCTGTTAAAGAAACCCTGACCCCTTGATCATATTATCTTAAATCCTATTAATTCTATTATAAATCGGAAGAAACACTCATAGTTCAATCTCATATAGTATAATTACCAAATTTATTGGATTGTTTCCATATATATAATGTGGGGCCAAATGTATTCATATATTTCATATACATCTCACCATGAAAATGGAAAATTTTATATTTGTATATGTATTGGTCTTTGGTTATTGGGTGCACCAAAAAATTTCCCTAAAAACAGTGTAAGAAAATATTTGTCCTATATAAATAAATCTCATATCTATCGTAAATGTGGTGTTAAAATACAGTTATATCATTTTATAATTAAAAAAAAACAAATTTAATGTGTTAATCGACGAGACAATGTCAATGCAAAATGCCAAATTGGAGTTATGGAGAGACATTGGAATCAAAGGATTTTAGATTAAGTATGTCTAAAATAGAATATATGGAGTGTAGATTTAGTGGTCGTTCCTTAAAGGGTTCCGGTGTTGTAGCACTCGGTGGGCAAGAGGTATCGATAAGCAACAAGTTTCGATACATGTGTTCAGTTATCCAAAAGGACGGAGAGATTGACAGTGACGTTAATCACAGGATTCAGGATTGCTGGTTGAAATGGAAAAAAGCCATCGGAGTTCTATGCAATCGTAATATCCCGCTGAATTGAATGGAAAGTTTTATAGAACCACTGTTAGACCCGCAATGGTGTATGAGACGGAATGCTTGGCACCCAAGAGGAATCACATCCAAAAGATGAGTGTGGCAGAGATGTGTATGCTTCGTTCGATATGCGGTAAGACCCGAAGAGATAAAATAAGGAACGAAGATGTTCGAGTTGAAGTAAGTGTAGCTTGTATAGGAGAGAAGATGCAAGAAAGCCGCTTACATTAGTTTGGTCATGTTCGACGTAGGCCCGGCTGTGCACCTGTGCGTCGAGTGAAGTCCATGGATTTCGGCCAGTTCACGAGAGTGAGAGGACGATCGAAGAAGACATGGCTCAAAGTTATACGCAAAGACTTGGGTGCAAGGGCATTACAGAAGATATGTTGACCGATAGAAGCGTTTGGAAAAAACTGTCGCATGTGTCCGACCCGACTTAATTCTCTCCATTGTTCAGGTAGTCTATCCCAATTTATTAGAATTAAAGACTTAGTTATTGTTGTTATATATTTTGATTGACATCAACTAAATTATTTTTTTATTAGTCATGCAAGTGCCAATCTTGTGCTAAATTGCTGTGATTTTATACTTATACATGATGAATATTAAATTAATTAATTTGATAAGTATGGAAATAAATAATATTGAACAGGGGCAAGTTGTCTAGATCTCCCAAAAAATACTTATATGAATCTGGTTTGATGTCCACTTATAGATAACTTAATATGAATGATAATGATTGATATATTAATTTATGTATTTTTTATTTTATAGACTTATGTATTTTTTATTTAAAAAATATGTTTTAAAATTGAATTGGTATATAAGTAGAATTCAAACCGGATATATTAAAGTATTTCCCAGATGACCATTTCATCACTCGGGTAAAACCATTTAGTTTTGGAAAGGTTAAGATATTCTCTACAAAAGGTATCCATCTGAATTCCTTTAATGACCCTAAGTGCTATGAGATTTACCAAATTGAGTAATTTCATATGAGGTGATTTTGGTATTTAAGAAGATTTGGGAGACATTTACGTTGTTAGAGAACAATCAATCATAATCTTGGTAATAATTTGGGGATTTAATGCTAATGATGATCCCATTTACCTTTTAATGGAAATCAGCAATATAAACATACCCAATTTGAAATTAGAATGGTGCTCAATTTGTTTTATTTTTTTTCAGTAAAAAATACTTTGACTCGCATTTATGCATTTAAAGCCAACATATATTGAGAATCTCTTAATTTTGGATCTAAGAAAGGATAATTTTTAAGAAAAATGTGTGAGTATCTTGAACTAACCTTAAAATTCAATAAAATTAGATAATTAATAATATTTTTTGAACAGGTGAAGCAACTTTTACTTGTGCAAGTGCCTATCAGAATTGGAAAGATATATATGAATGGTTTGGAATTAGGGGTGTTTATTGGCTCAACCCGGTCCGGATCGATCCGGAATCGGCCGGTTCCGGATCCAATAATCCCGGAACCAGTCCGATCCGTTAAGGAGTCGGATCGGATCCGGTTTCGGGTTGTACCGTTCCAACCCGGAACCGATTTTGTTGAATTTTATTTTTCTTTTTTCAAAAAATCGAATACATACAAGAGTAAATATATAAAAAAAAAATTTAAAAATTATGGATCCGGTTTCGGTTCAGCCCGGAACCTGATCCGTTTGATCCGGAACCGGTAAGATACCCGATCCGGATCGATAGAACCGATCCGGACCGGTTCGAAACCGGTTAACCCAATTTCGGTTCCGAATTGGGATTACCGGTCTGATTTTGGACCGGGTCAACTCGTTAAGCAGCCCTATTTGGAATTATCACACTAAGTCAAGCATAACCGATCTTGCATCTTGAACCACACATTTGATTATTACCTACAAAGTGTTACAAATTGTTAGCTAACTATATAGCAATATTGTGTTTGGGGTATTTTTGTTTAGGCGTGAAGCTGTCTAAATTGACCAAGTTGTTGAGTTTATCAAAGTTAGATCATGGAATTGACTCAAAGCAAAAGAAACAGGTATCTGTAATTACACTATGACATATTGGTTTATGTGTGCTGCAATATGATTACAATTTATTTAATTATCTTTGTCACGCCCCGAGACCGGGGTCAATAACACCAGCATTGATTTTCCAATACAACTAGAAAGTCAATAAGCCTCGTAATATCGTAACAAACGAAAACCAGTCTATTTTCCATAAATAAATAACCATTGTCTTTACAATGAATTAAAAACGCGAAATAAACTTAAACAACTTAAATAGTAAAATCGTACTTAAATAAAGTCTTGGAATCTTAATTCTTAGAAATACGCAGCGGATATATCACCAACCCCAAAATTGGTGATCTTCTTCGGCTTCAACTTCTTCCTCAGCTTTATCTGGGGATGTAGAGTAAGGGGTGAGTGTAAATAGACATTTTACCCTCACGTGTTATCACTAATATAAAATTTACCCCCACGTGGTTTGTAAATAAACATCTTACCCTCACGTGGTATCACTAATAGACAATTTACCCCCTTGTTATTTGTAAATAGACATTTTACCCCCACGTGGTATCACTAATATACAATTTACCTCCTTGTGGTTTGTAAATAGACATTTTACCCCCACGTGGTATCATTAATATACATTTACCACCTGTGGTTTGTAAATAGACAGTTTACCCCCACGTGATATCACTAATAGACAATTTACCCTTTTGTGGTTTGTAAATAGACATTTTACCCCCTGTGATTTACAAACATTGCACAATGTCCACCTCAGATGTCATACACTAAGATGATGTTTTGCATTTATTCTCAAACCACAATGGTAAACTGCCTATTTGCAAACCACATGGGTTAACCGCCTATTTTGAAAACTACGGAGGATAAATTACCTATTTTCAAACTACAGCGGTATAACTCACATATTTGTAAAATCACAGTGGGTCATCGTCAAAAACTTATTGATTTTGTTTTTATGTATGTGGTGCAAAAGGAATACTGTCAAAATATGGTATACCCTACAAGTTCTGGGATTACTCATTTGAATCCTTTTTTTTTATATTTTAATGTAATAATTAACTGTGAACAGGAGGCAATGAAGGTTTCACTAAGAGTTTGGTGAAGAAGACATTGACACTCAAGGGTGGTTACAATGATTTTGTTGAGGGAACTTTGAGCTTTGGGGACTTTGACTTCACCCTTTCACCATCTCTTTCTGTTTGAACTTTAAAATATTGGCAAATTACGAAAGTAATCAAATGTAATTGATGTATTTGTCATAATAGCTCCAAAAGTTTTACGATTAATCGAATATAGTCCTAAAAAAAATTATTTTTTAACAGCAGTAGTCTCATATAAATATTTTTATCAAATATAGTCATGCATAAATTATATTTTAACAAAAATATTCCCAATTTTTGTTAATAAATAATTTATTTAGAACTATATTTGATAAATAAACATTTATGTTAGACTACATTTTTTTAAAAAATAATTTAGTTTTGAACTATTATTGCAAATGCTCATATTCTATGGATCCATTTTGGTAAATTTCTCAATAAATAATATCTTATTTAAATCTTTTTGTTCGAATAATACATGTATTTTTGAATCCTAAATTGAAGAATATTCAAATACTTCTTTTAAGTAAGTGTCTAATTCTACCATTTTACAATATAATGCTAAAACCATACACAATAGAGGCTTGAAACGAAGATTACATAATGTCAACAATCGAAGTTAATTAAAAAACTATTGGCCAAGACCGAAAAAAGTTGACAGAATTCAGACATACTGTCAAAATATCAGGAGAGCTCAGAGGACGGATGATGAGGTTCAGAGATGGTCATCATTGGCACTTCAGGGTCAGCCATCAAAGTTCAGAGTGGCTGAGGATGGTTCTTTGAGACTTGGTAACCGATGGGTAGTTCCATGTACGCCAGAGTTGCGTAGAGGGATCTTGGAACGGGCTCATAGTAGCCGATTCAGTATCCACCCAGGAGGGAGGAAAATGTACAAGGACTTATGTGATCAGTTCTGGTGGAAGCGGATGAAGCGTGATGTGATCGCTTTTGTCAAGAGGTGTTTGATTTGTCAGCAAGTTAAAGCAGAGAGGCAGAGACCCGGTGGCGAACTAAGGAGCTTAGAGATACCGGAGTGAAAGTGGGAACACATATCTATGGACTTTGTGACCCACTTGCCGAGGACTACTTCGGGTTGTGATGCCATTTGGGTGATCATTGACAGGCTGACGAAGGTAGCTCACTTCATTCCCTACAGTATGACGTACACATACCTGAGGATGTCTCAACTGTATGTCCGGGATATAGTGAGACTACATGGGATCCCAGTGTCCATTATATCTGACAGAGATCCGCGGTTCACATCTCATTTCTGGGGAGGTCTTCAGTCAGCATTGGGTACTGAGGTGAGATTGAGTACGGCATATCATCCCCAGACAGACGGTCAGACTGGGCGTACTATACAGACGCTCGAGGACATGCTACGGGCTTGCGTATTAGAGTTTGATGCCTCATGGCAAGATTCTTTGGCCTTGGTAGAGTTCTCATACAACAACAGCTATCAGGTGAGTATTCAGATGGCACCGTTTGAGGCTTTGTATGGTAGGCGTTGTAGGTCGCCATTATACTGGGATGACTTGACCAGTAAAGCAGTGGGAGGACCCAAACTGATTGGGGAGATGAAGGATAAGGTAAAGGTTATCCGTCAGAAGATAAAGGCATCCCAGGACAGGCAGGCAGCCTATGCGAATAAACGGCGGAGACCATTGGAGTTTCAGTTGGGAGACAGAGTCTTTTTGAAGATCTCGCCTTTCAGGGGTGTGGTTCGGTTTGGTATGCGTGGTAAATTGTCTCCGAGGTATGTGGGATCGTATGCGATTTTACAGCGCATCGGTACCTTGGCTTACCGTTTGGCACTGCCACCGTCGTTATCTGGTATTCACGACGTGTTTCATGTATCTATGCTGCGGAAGTATGAGCCGGATCCGTCGCATGTATTGCAGCCTTCTGAGGTTCAGTTGGAACCTGATGTATCCTATGAGGAACGGCAAGTCAGAATTTTGGATAGGGCTGATCGCAGACTTCGGAACAAAGTGATACCGATGGTCAAGGTTCAGTGGGATCGCAGGGGTGTCGAGGAGGCCACGTGGGAGACGGAGCGGCATATGATGCAGCACTATCCAGATCTATTTTCTGGTATGTGATTTATGTTTGGTTTCGTTTTGGTAAGTGCATGCGATTTCGAGGGCGAAATCTTATAAGTAGGGGAGTATTGTGATATCCCCGAAATAATTAATTGCAATTTGGGCATTAATTATATTTATGTGATTATTTATGGTGATAATTAAGTTATGTGCTGAAATTAATTATCTGGGTGAAATGCTTAGTCACAGGGTAGGCGTGACCCGGTAGAGCATTTCAGGGTACATGTTATGCATGTTGGGGAATTGGGTGTTATAATGGTTTAAATGTGATGGTTCATAATTATTTGGTGAAACATGTATTTAATTGTGGTTTTGGTGCATTTTGGTAAAATGCTTTTAAAATATCATGTTGGGATGTTTTATACATCGAGTTAATTGTAGGGGTACAATTTTAATTAAACCCTTTTTAATCCCATTACCCCCCAATCTTCCCTCACTTTACCAAAATCCCCAACTTATCTCCCAACCCTAACCATTCCACCATTTTCGATTTTTGGCTTAAAGTGGAGGGGAAATCTTGGCAAAAGTCTCATTTGTGGGATTTAGTGTGAGATTTGGAGTCCCCAAGAGGTATGGATACCTCCTTAATGTTTTTATTGTGTTTGGATTGGGTTTGTGATGGTTTTGAATGGTTTTGAAATGGGTTGTTTTGGGTTGGTAATATTTTGGTTGGATGTTGGATTTTTGGGATGTTTAAGGTGTATTTTGAAGGTTATTATGTGTTTGATGTTGTTGGTTTGAAGGTAGGAGAGTTGGTATTGTTTGGGAATAAATTTTGGAGCAAAAATGGTGAATTTTCGGGGTACAGACATTGGCGATCGATCGCCCGTTTCAGGCGATCGATCGCGCGCGGGCAGTGCGCGTTTGGGATGTCTGGCGATCGATCGCCACTCTTGGGCGATCGATCGGCGAGGCTGGCGATCGATCGCGTCAAATGTGGCGATCGATCGCCAAAGCCAGAAAAATTGTGTAGCGGGCAGAGAGGTCTCGCGATCGATCGGCCACTCGCGGCAATCGATCGCGAGACACAAAATGTGGTGTTTTGAATATTTTTGTGGAATTTTTGATATTGGACTATTTTTGGCTCCTAATATCGATTTGTGTGAATGTGTAGATCCATCCCAGGTGGCCACACAGCTTAGGAGATAAAGTCCACGACACATCACATTTTGGGACTAAGGTACGTAGTGAGACATACGGGTATCGGACGGTAAAACGTATTTATTACGCTTTGAATTGGTTATGAGTTATGGTTGCATACATGGTCTTGTTTATGCATTATGGATTGCATACATGGTTGGTCATGCATTTTGGGTTGCATGTGTATATGGAATGCATTTGTGCATGTGATTGTGAGTCGGGATTATATTCCAGTGATGGAGAATACTTGCCGCCAGTGGCGTAGCGATGTGAATACGTGCCGCTGTCATACCGTAGCGATGAGAGAATATTTGCCGCTAATATGAAGCAAAGAACACGTCCGCTGTCATATTTATAGCGAGGGATATTAGTGCCGCTGGTATTGTCTAAGCGAGGGGTATTTCCGCTGTCATGTTAACGCGAGGGTTATTATGCCACTGATATAATGAGACTCGGGAATTGAACACGGTATACATGGAAATCGGTACATGTCATGACATACATTATTGGTAATATAATCTACTGAGTGTGATTGTGATACAGGGACAACCAACGGAGCTTTTAAATGTATTAAATACAGGAAGTGAATCGCATTTACGATTTATGCATTTGAATTGCTATCATATTATTGTGAATACGATTTATATACATGCTCATGGTCTTGGGGTTGTTCCTGTAGGTACTTTTGGGCGGACGGGCTAAGGCGGGTTGATGCGGTGAGCTAGTGAGAAATGCTTTTGGTAGCAGACACATTCTTTTGCATTGTATCTACTCTAGGAGTAGTGTAAAGCTATATGATTAACATTTATTAGTTGAGAATGAAATTAATTCCTTTTGGAACCTTATTTTTGGCACTGTAACCTAATAGCTCAAGGCATCAACACGATTTTTATACTCCAATTATGCATGATGATTCTAATTACGCCTTTAACATTATTGCTCCCTCGAGCCATAACTTAACATAATTGTTCTCATTAAGCCATAACTTATCATAATTGCTCCCATCGAGCCATAACATAACATATCATATCAGAAACATTGTTCATATACGTTAAACACAATAAATCATCTAACTTCCTCTTGGTACTGATATCAGTCTCTAGACTGAACCCTCCTAGAGATGAGGTCATAACATCGGATTACCACGAGAAAAGGGTCTGAACTTCCCAGAACAACGGCTAACCACCGTATCAGGTCAGAAAAGGTTATAATCCCACCGCATCAGGGCCATAAGGAATTCTTCCAATCAGATTTTGAAATTTAGAGTGCTTAAAAAAATAATAATTTTCATCAGAATATCATAGTTTCAACATAATTCATATAATCGAATGAAGTTTGAAAACATATATATGATTTTTCAAAAATGAAACGAATATGTAACAAAAGCCCACTTACAGAGATCAGAAAACGATTCTTGAGTGTTTCAACGAATTTGGATGGCAAAAACGCGATGAATTTCATATCCTTTCCTTGCTGAAAATTTCACACCTTTTAGTGTGTGCTAGTGTATGTTTCGAAAGTTGTGTGAATCGTGTGAGAGATTTTCAAGTCGTTTTGGCATAGAAGGCTTCTCTGATATTTATAAAGTGTAAATCTCAAGAGTCCTAGAATATTACTACCTCTGCGATTCAATCATATCTTTCAGAATCCGTCATACAGTAGAAACTCTATAAATTAATACTCATGGGACCACCAAAATTTATTAATTAAAAGAGTTATTAATTAATCGATAAATTAATAATTAATATTTTATATATTAGTTAATATTTTATTAATTTATAATTAATACTCAATTTACAAACACCTTTCAAACTTCCACTTAATTATTGTACAATGCAAGTACGTATATCAAATGAAGAGCCCGGTTTGAAAGAACTCTTCAATCTCCCAAGTATCACTTTATGGATATTAAAAAATATTTTCTATACAAATAAATACAAGATCAAAATATGCTAACACAAACAAATCATACACACAATATGACGTCCCATCTTAAAGGTGTGAATAAAAACAACAATGACCGACGAGATTCGAAGAGCATTATGCAAGCACAACAAGGATAATCCAAGTCTCACTCAAAAGCAATTGCAAAAATGGGTTCTTAGTAACTATGGTTTGCAGGTGAGTCAAGGGACAGTATCGAATACAGTTAAGCGGTCTTCAGAGTATCTCTCACTTGCTCCCGAAAGAGTTGATGTTAAGCGAGGCAAACCGGTAAAATTTCCTGATATAGAAAAATCTCTCTATGAATGGATTCTTCAATATCAAGAACATGTGAATATGACAGGTGAACTAATCATCGAGAAGGCGAAAAAGTTCATGAAGGATATGTATCCTGTGGATACTCCAGACTTTACTTTTTCTATTGGTTGGCTTGGAAAGTTCAAAGCAAGATATGGAATTAAAAATTTCCGGCGTTTTGGAGAGAGTGGACCAGTTGAAATGGAGGGCATGGAAGACAAATTAAAAACCATAAGAGACAAAGTGGATCAGTTTGAAATTAAAGACATCTTTAATATGGATGAAACAGATTTGTTTTTTTATTATTTTAATATTTTTTATTTTGTACTTTAGTGATGTAATTATTTATATGTTTTGATCTTAAACAGGTTTGTTTTTTTGACTTCAACCGGATCATTCCCTTGCAACAATGCAACTTGAAGGGAAAAAACAAGACAAGGAATGACTAACTGTTGTTATTTGCTGTAATGAGGACGGTTCAGATAAAATTCCTTTATGGATTATTGGGAAATATGCTAAACCAAGGTACTTCAAGAATGTAAACTTGAACAGTTTGAACTGTGAGTATCGTGCTAACAAACGAGCTTGGATGACTGGGGTGTTATTTGAAGAATATGTTCGCCAACTTGATAAAAAAATGGTTGGAAGAAAAATTCTCTTGATTGTGGATAATTGCCCTGCTCATCCAAAACTTATTGAAGGATTGCAAAATGTTGAATTATTTTTTTGCCACCAAATACAACTTCAAAAATTCAACCTTGTGACGCGGGGATTATACGAGCTTTTAAGATGCATTATCTTGTCGATTTTATAGAAGTCTTTTGGAGGGTTATGAATTAGGGGTTCCAAATCCAGCAAAAATAATTGTGTTAGATGCAATGAATCTTGCAATTCCAGCATGGACTATGGATGTTCTTGCAAATAAAATTGCGAACTGCTTTCGTCATTGTAAACTTCGATCAACAGATAACATGGCTTTTGAGAACTCCGATGAACAGGTAGGTGGTGAAAGCACTCAAGAACTCCGAAATTTGATCGAAGAGTTGGGTTATCGCAATGCAATGGATGTCGAAGATGTCCTGAACCATCTAGAAGAAAATGTAGTTGCACAGTTGTTGACTGATGAATAAATTATTGAGAGCGTTATTGGAACTGATAAAGATGATGAAGATGATGGAGCCCCCTTCTCGAAACGAGGCTATTAAAGCGGCAATCACATTGAATAATTTCTTGTTGAGCTATGAGAAAACAACACCAGAAGTTCTTACAATGATAAGGAAAATTAGAGACGAGATTCAAGGTGAAATTGATTTCAACAAAAAACAAAAGACAATTGAGTCATTTTTAAAGAAACTTTCATAAATCATTCATGTAATATGTAGTATAAAGGAATTATTAATTTATATTTTATATGGGGTCTATAGAAATTATCAAAAATGTATTATCTTATAATTTTAGCTAATTATTAATTTAGCACCCTACCCCCGAGTCGGACCGACCAAAAATATTATCTTAAAGAGTTTATTAAATAATCGAGTATTAATTTATAGAATTTCTACTGTATCTTTTAAATTAATATTTCTCAATATTATCTCTTATCTTTTAATATTATCTTCCCACAATATTTGACTTGATTAAACAACTTAAGTAGTTGGCTTGGTTTAAATAACTCTAATTATAATTTGACCAAAACTCTAGTTGTTGACTTGGTTGAAAAAATCGGGTTCTCACAAATACAACATCACGACTTAATTAATTAAAGAAACCCAACAATAATAAAATGACAGAACACAGAAAAGGAGCTGGAAATATACCACTAAGATCAGTGAGAAATCGCGTGGGTTCTCCAAAACTCCTGATCCGTGTTCTTATACTTGTTAAGCAGAAAAATGGGTTGGCTGTGTGTGTTTAGTCCGGGAATTCTTGTATGCGGTTTGTCATACACCAACATAAATACAAATAAATAAATATATATATATATATATATATATATATATATGTGTGTGTGTGTGTGTGTGTGTGTGAGATAGGACTCAATCAAATTTTCTTGTTTAGTCTCTAAATGTGATTTTTCGTGAAAAAGATTGAGAGACAGAGCTCAGAAAGCTAGAGGAAAACGAAGAGGTGGAGGATACAGTGAGGGTTTGATGGTAGGGTTCGGGTGATTGGTTTGCCTTTTTTCTTATCACATATCGAAATGGGAGGAGAAATCAACCAACCATTTTACTACAAAAGAAGGTTTGAAGCTTTTGGTTTAAGTACACCTGTTAATAGTTTGTCTGGCAACTTTTGGTTTTAGATTAGATATTTCACTCCTGTGTTAGAATCTAGTAAAATTCTTAATATGCTCTGTAGTTTGGTTGTAGCTGTGACTGAGCTTCCACATCATAAAAGATTTTATCAGGTGCCTTTCTTGTAAGGGGATGGGTGTGAGTTATAAAATTTGGCCAATGGTAAAGCTTTGTGGGTGTGTTTGGGGTGAGAAAAAAAAATGTGTGGTTATAATAATGTTTCATATACTATATTTTCTTCTCTGGTCCTGATGGTTTTTCTCATGATTTAAGAGTTTTTCATGTTAAATCCTTGTGTCGTTATTCTTTCTCATTTTGCTTTCTTTTTTCATAAATAAGCAGACTATGAGGGTGAATTTGAAGTGTCAAATTTGGGTCAAATTTACAACATAGGATAGGGGAGGAAAGCAAGGAGAAGGTAAAAGATACCGTGTAGTCGAATAACAAGACATTTGTGATTTTTTTTAAGGAAGCATTTATGTTTTTGCTCCGTGCTACCCACGGGTTTATTTTAAATGAATTAATATTATTTTCAATACAAAAATTTAATTTTGAAATGAAAGATATTTTAATGTTATAAAAAATAAAGAATATAAGAATTAATATAATATAAATGTAATACTTGTATGGTTTTTCGATGGGATAACATTTTAGATGTAAAATAGTATGTTTTTATCATTAGCTTATTTAATCACGTATTATAAATCAACGATATCGACATTTTTTAGTTGGGGAAAATTACAATTTTAGTCATATAATTTACCCATTTTTATTTTTAGTCATGTAAATTTTAAATTTGCGTCTAGTAAAATCGGACACGTCGGTTAATATTGACATAATGTTATCAATTTCTGGTCTCATATAATTAGTTCTGGCCCACATCATCATTTTATTCATAATGTCAGCAATTCGATGAAAAATGACTAAAAATTAAAACAATGACCCAAGTATTTGATTAAAATGCAACTTGAAAACTCATATGATTCAAAATAAAAAATGGTTGCCTCTGGCGGCTCCTGCACCTTTATGGTCAAAGTCTTGTGCTTCTATAGTGTTCAACTTCTCCAGTACACCTTTTTGTACGCTTTTTCATAGGTGCGTCTTTGTCTTTACCCAATATTGGAGTCGGAGATTGGCTTCAGTTGGAGTCGGAGATTGGCTTATTCATTAGGGTAGTGTTGACTTTATGATTGTTATTTTAGAACTTTACTGTACTTGTCGATTTGGCTGATCTTTGTAATAAAAAAATTTGAAATATCTACCAATTGGACTTAACGGACTAGGCAAACTCAAACAATGAAGTCATTATTGTCTTCTTGATAAGAAATTTGTGTATGGAACATCGAAAAACCCTGCCTATATTTTCTTTTGGCTTTGGCCAACTGTATTCTTGAAACTTACATCATTTTTTTTGGTGATTTTTTAATTTGAAGATTCGATTTGGATATTGCTAAACATTAAGGATAGGCTTTAAATATTGTTATCAATCTCTGTTTAAACAATGTCCAGTTCTTTAATTTAATCTCTGTTTAAACAATGTCCAGTTCTTTAATTTAGAGGATGACTACTTTTTAAACACATTTCTTTAAAGAATACAATTATATAAAATAATACTCCCATTCTGAATGAATTTGTCGTTTTTGTATTGAAGATTTGAAAAACTAACATAGAAAGATTTAGAATAATTTACAGTTTTTTTTCAAAATAATAATTATGCGGTTTATGGTTGAGAGTACTAATATAAGATCGAAATTATGCAACAAATATAGAAAACTCAAGACTGATAAAAACCATGAGCAAAAAGAGGGAATTTCATTACATAAAAATAATACAAATAAGGATTACAATTATTACTTTTGTAATAAATCCTAGGGGTAAATTTTAAAAATGGTATCATAGAATAGGGGTATTTACAATACTAATCTCAAACTTTTAGGATTAATCAAATATAGTTTCATGAAAAAAAATTTAATTAAAAATAGTCCCAAACTTTGTAGTTATCACCGCTCCAACTACTAACTACCTGCAACAAGTAGTTTTCGTTATCATATAGGCAACATGAAGGCGACTCTTGTTCTATATTATATTTGGAGACAAGATATTGTGCCTCTTGGACAGCTACGAGCTACGGGCTCGGGCTCGGGCTCGGATAGGTAGAGTCTGACTTAATCAATACTACTATCAAACTTTTGTTTTTAGTCAAAATTGGTCTCAAAGTCCCTATCAATTATGAGATCAGTTTTGCTAAAATTAATTTCGAGTGTGACTAAATTTGTTAAAAACATTTATATGCGATTATTATTGATTAAAAAAAATTTCTGTGGAATTATATTTGATTAATCCTAGAAATTTGGGATTAGTATCGGAAAAGTTAATATTGTATAAAACTATATTTAAAAATTTACCATGCATCCTAGCATTTAGACTTTTGACACATTCCACCTATAAATTATCATATTGTTCGCATTATGCCCTCTTCATTAGATTTGTAAGCAATGCGTCCCAAATGCCAAGAACCTGTGAAATATGCCATAATGATAATTTTATGGTTCAATATATATATATATATATATATATATAACACTCTTAACTCAAGTGTGTGAATTCCAATATTCTAAAATACACAAAATTAAATTAAAATGTAATTTACCTTCTTCAAAAATTCTCTTAGCTTTTTTTTTTAAATTTCTATGTTTAATTAACATAATTACTTTTCGAGTTATATTAAAAAAATTCTATTTTTTATTCTCTCATTATTTTAATTTTATATATTTAAATTTAAAAAAATTGATTTTAAAAACCCGAGTAATTTTTTGTTGATTCAATGATCCAAATAAAAAAAAAATATGTTTCGAATCAAATTTATCCAACTTTTAAATTCAATAGTTTTTGCTCGTGTCGGCTAATTTCCACCGGTTCTTCACTTCTTTGTACGCAAATTTTGCTAACAAAAGAAAAAATTGGGAAATAACTCTGTACACTTATTTGAGTTATCTTATAGTGAAAATATAAACATACGAATTGTTAAATAAAGAATGCAAATTAAGGTTACTTTATTTTATTAGAATGTATGGTTGTAGTAATAACATATCATGCATTGGTAAAATAATTAAGCGTAAAAGAAAAAAAAAAGGTTCATCCATAGACAAACTTGATGGTACTGAAATTAGGCATTGCAAGTGTTAGTTAAATACAACATACAAGCATGCATCAGGAAATTGATGCTCGGACAGTGAAACTCTTTCAATGGGCGATCATATGGCTTGTAATAAACATCACATTGCACCATACAAGAAATTATGAAAGAAAATACTGCACCATTACCATGATAATCATCAAGCTTTACGAATAATCACTCGGCGTTCTCGCTTGTATTCTACTTCCTCTCTTTGATGCATGATTACCAGAGCTCTTCTCACCTGACATAAACACCGATCATGCAAACCATCGTCAATAATGCGCCTTCTGGTTCGTCATTATCATTTTATACACTCAGAGCATGTAAATTGTTTCGACTAGTATAAAAATATATAATATTCTTACAATGGATTCATTCATGCCCATCCTGGTAAGGTCGTCAATCAGTCGTCTCTCTGATATATGACTTCCGATTCCCATTCTTCTCTTTATCTGAGTTTCAGCTTGCTGTTCATTACAAAAGAGTTAACATGAAAAAGTCTACTTCGGGATTGTAGACAAGAGACAGAATGATCTCACCCTTATCTCATTTGCAAGCTCGGGAGTTAAATTAATATGTTGATTAACACCAGAACGTGCTGCATCCATCGTAGAGTTGTTGAAGAGTCTGATAGCTTCAACAACGTGGTCATTATTTGCAACATGTGACCTAATTATCAGGGGAAAATGATGTAAACATCAGCTTAGAATTAAATGAACGCAGCAAAAGGAAACTAATTAATCAAATCAAAACTAAATAATAAACTATCCTAAATGAAAATATTACACCAATAAATGAAGTTAATACACAACAAATAAAGAGATTTGGGTGAAAAATCATACTAGCATAAAATTACAAATACAGCTCATAAAGCAGAAAAAAAAAAACAAAACAAAGACTTCAACGACACATGCCTGGGATTTATTTAAACAAATGACCTTACGGTAAGATACCCCACAATTTGAAATTATGGTTACGTTGGAGAATAACAGATTTTTACTTAAATGACTGAACAACATAACTGTCTGCATATATCATAAAAGAACCCTGATTAACCCTACCCTTCAGCTCTAACTATTCTGTTCAATAGAATAGTTGAGCAAAACGACTTTCAAAAGCAAAGGGAATCATTACAATCTTATACTGTGGATATACTACTGATTACTACAGGCAGTAACTTACAGTGTCATTTTGGCACGTGCTTCACTCAACCTCACAATAGCTTCCAACTGTCTGACTGTAATTGGTATTACAGCTGTTTCCCCAGTTTCATTTGCTTGACGTCTCATGTCCTAGAAGAATCAAAGTATCAAGGTGACATGCACAGATACTTCACAAGATAATATATTTTTTAACCTTTCATCAGAGATTGTGATAACTGGCTCAATCTACTGCGGACATAATCATACGCACATACTTTTGCAGTAGCAAACAAGGGGATGAAGCCAACTCAATATGAGTGACGCTACCGTTAAAGCATAAAATAATACTCAACTCATTTGAGAGTTTCAAGTGGTACGAACTCAAAAGATTCTGGAATAATACTTCGCCATTTCAAGTGGTACGAACTCAAAAAATTCTGGAATAATACTTCGCCATTTTATGCATCAAGTTAACCTAATTCGTACTCATTTTTTGGGCAAGTACCTGTCTAATTTTTACATAATTTTCTTGCAACATAGAGGCAGCAGATTCTGAGAGACGGGGATGGCACTCAGTTCGACAATAGTTTATATACCTACACCAAACAACCAAATACTTCAGCAAGGGAACCAAAACAAGTTAAGCAACTATTATCACCATTGAAATATAAGCAGAGTTAAATTAGAGACCTCTTCAGCCAGTTATCCTCCTTCGAAATCCTTGAGTCAGCTGTGGCTGCATCAGCAGATGCATGGACTTTTATGATGTGGCTGGCAATATTCTGCAAATGCATCAAATTAGATTCTGCTTGGTTACATTGTACATCGGCCATTTCAGAGTTCTCTTAGAGCAGAAACTGACAATAAATATCGAATAATGTTCATAGAGAATTTTAGAAACACTTCAATCAATTTGGAGTATGCCTTAATGTTACTCCAGCAAATAAGGCTCGACTCATTAATAAAAGAAAACAAATGCATGCATGCCTGTAACAAGACACCAAACACTGAAGTTGTCTTACATAGAGTCGAAGGGGGTATTCAGTTCAAAAGATAATACCCCCATAGAGTCGAAGGGGGTATTCAGTTCAAAAGATAATACCCCCATTCGCCAATTGTACTTCAAACGTCTTTGGTAATCTAGTTTTCCTACATTGATTAATACTTTTGTACCTTGTCTTGAGAGTACATTCTGATATCTTTCACAATGAAAATCAAATCAAATCTTGACAGAATTGTGGTCTGCAAATCAATGTTGTCTTGTGCAGTCTGAAAAGAAAAGGTTGCTAGTTAATTTCTTTAGCAATCGAATAAATTTAGAAACTGATTAAAGTAAGCACTTAGAGAAGAGAAGTAATGTGCCTTGAGATCATCATATCTCCCAGATGGAGGATTAGCCGCAGCAAGTACAGAGGTTCTAGAATTGAGAACAGTCGTTATTCCTGCTTTAGCAATGGAAATAGTCTGCTGCTCCATTGCTTCATGAATGGCAACCCTGCATAACAGATGCAAGTTTTGTCTAACTCTGGTTGTAAGCAGTAAAACGGTATTTCAGATGTCAATAAAATTACTGTCATCACCTGTCTTCAGGCCTCATTTTGTCAAATTCATCGATGCATACAACACCTCCATCAGCCAAGACCATGGCACCTCCTTCCAGATAAAATTCCCTCTACATTAGTTTAGTAAAAATCATCACAAACATTATATAAAGTACAAAGGAAATGCATGTAAATCAAAATTATTCATTTACATCAAGACAATAGTACCTCGTAAACAATAAACAAGTGCAAAAACTTACAGAGCTATTGTCGCGAATAACAGAAGCAGTAAGACCTGCAGCAGATGACCCTTTTCCAGAAGTATATACCGCCACCGGAGCTGTCTTCTCAACAAACTTGAGAAACTACACGGTAAAAATGTGTATCTTCAGAAATTTAATGTAGATAAAGAAAAATCCCATAATTTACATGTCCTATGCTAATTTAAGGTGAACCATCTACAATGGGAAAGCTTTTCACATAAGCGTAAAATGGTGAGCAATAATTAAAATACTAAGTACATAATAAATTATGCTAACCTGTGATTTGGCTGTGGAAGGATCCCCCAAAAGCAACACATTGATGTCACCTCTCAGTTTTACACCATCAGGCAAAATCTGCATCAGCAAAGGAGTTATTTTCAAGATACAGAACAAACAAAATGATAGTAATACTATAGTTTTTAAAGTCACGAGGCACTTTGAGGTGCTTGGCTTGTGTGAAAACAGTTATTTTGCACGGTATCCTATCTATACTATACAAAATATTAAAAAAAAGGATATTTAACATAGAAATAAATATAGAATTACATTCATTAACCTTAATATATAATCCCTGCATTAAAGGTATATACAAAATACACCTCATACATTAAGCTTGCCAAGGTGTGTACTTACATTAAAAAGTCACACCTACACGTAAGGGGAAAACTTTTAATAACTATAATTAACACAAGGACGAGTTTATAACACACCTTCCTTGAACCTCCAAACATAAGGCAGGCAACAGCCTTCTTAAGATCACTATGACCAAATATGGATGGGGCAATCTTAGAGCATATCTGCTCATATGCATTGCTATCTGAAGCAAATTTTCTGAATTCTTCAATCTGAATAAGTAAAATGTGAAAACATGACTATTAACCTATCAGAGGTTAAAACATTATTCGGAATTATGTAACTCTACCCACTAAGAATCTGTGTATCTTCAGTAACTTAAAACAAAGAAACAACGAAAGCATTTGATTACCTCGTCTCTTGTAAAGTTGGTTGGACCCCGAGAATTAGCCTCACTTGTTTCCTCTAGGCCAACCACCCGAATATAGGGCTGCCTAATTGCAACTGCTCCTTTGTGTCTGATCAAAAAATTCTGAACACATCTCAAAATGAGGACACAAATTTTGGATGGTTATTCATTCAAGTACAGATTTCTTACGAAGCGGATGAGTTCGCAGCTTGAAAGATACTGTAAATTCCCATTATGGTCAACCTCGTTCCAGGAACAATTGTTTGCACAAGATGACGATCAACAGATAAAAGCACATTCCTAGGCAACTCTCCGGTAGGCACATCCTTGGATGTTTAAGAAGCCAATTTAACCATTAAAGGTTATAACTTGTAAACCAACTTTAAAGAACACCAAGAACAGAGGCAATAGCAGTTTATCTCTAACAGAATAAGCCACATACCTCAGGATTTTCCTGCAATTTTAATGTCTGTTGATCGACGTATTTGCTTTTATCTGGAAGCACAATCCAGGGATCAATTGGGCATGGTTCTTCCCCAGCCTGCAAAACGAGAACAGTGGCATGTCATTCCGATTAAATTACGCTGAAAGGGTTCAAATATGTATTTGTTAAGAACCTGAGGAATGTGATCACAAGATCTAGGCACAATAGCTCCACCAAGACCGGGACGGCATGGAACAAGCTTCACATTCTTACAATTCTTGCACAACAATGTCACATATGTAGCTTTTGCCTTGGTCCTTGACGCTGCAATAACAATCCCGGATACCTTAACCAGTTTTGAAATATATTGTGCCTGCATGTCATCATACCAGGAGAGTTAACTAATTTAATCAAAATACACACTCTAGGTAAACTAAAGGCACCAAAAATTGGTAAATCAACTAACCCCCATCGATCTCATTGATAGAGGATCCTGATCTGATCTCAACAATACTTGCACTTCACCAGGCATCGGCTCTTCCATTTCACCAGTTTCTCCAGCCACCCTTGATTTAAGACCTGTCAGCACTTCTGCTGCAGCACTTTCGAACTGTTTCATATTCAGAAACAAACAAGTAGGCGTAGGTTGATGAAGTCAGTTTTAACAAAATACGTTTTAGGCATCATCAATGCTTTGAGAATTGTAGTAGGATATCTGCATACGGTGACAAAGCTAGAAAAGTTGCCAGTGGAATATAAAGATACACGTAGATTAAAAAATAAAATATTAAATTATATATTATTGTAATAGAAACAAGAAACAATATTTTCAATGTATTTCAAAATAAAAGTGTACTGAAATATATATGTCAACTTTCATTCACATTGTGGTTTCATGTTCTAGAACGATCACGTGAACTTTTTAATGTTAAATTGCTTCAGTTCATCTATTTCAAAAAAAAATATAGTCTCATATGAGTGTTGCTTTGAATCATACTGGCATTGACTTCACTGTTGTAATTTGTGGAGCCAAATGACGATATTTCAACATTTAAGATATAGCTTAGTCATGAAGCATACCATAAATATATAATGTTGAAAACCTATCGTCGTGTGAGAACAAATCTTAATACTCAGGACACAACAAAAATTCAGAATCTCAATGGGGCACCCTAAGGTCGGTGGCTACAATGTAGCTTTTCCTCTGCATACGTACATTCTCAGAAATTATACATACATATCCCCCAAGATAGAAACACCCTTCTGTTCAACAATTGGACAAGATTTGATGATTTCTTTGACAAAATATATCTATTCGAATCCAGTGATCTATACAAGTCTTGCGACCATTTTTGTTACATAACTGGTAGCAAGGCTTTCTCTTAATTCTAAGAGAAAGCCTGGGATGAAGGATAAAAAAAATTTGAAAGCGGGTTACACTTAATTTGCACTAATTCTTTAACTAGGAAAGGTTAAATTCGATTCAATTTCCAGCTATTACTACAATACACCACACCCAAGCTCGCCAGAAAAAAAATGAATGCGGGTAACACTTACTAGGGGAAGGTACTCCGCTGGGTTTTGACGAAGGAATTGGGGAAGGGTTTGATCGCGATCGTAAGTGATGAGATCGGCGAGATTGACGAGCAGATATTTAGGGTTGGACAACAGGGCTTCTCTGTATGGGAAAACATTAGGCTGGCTCTTGTGCTGGAAATTCCTAATGAATTCCTTGAATCGCTGAAGCACCGCGTGCCGATTCACCGTCTCCGACGGATCACCTCCGCCACCGCGCGGAAACTGGGGCTGGTCGCCGTAGTATATCCCTCCCTCGTCCCAGCCTGACATTTTTTTCTCTGTATGAAAATGAAAATTGAGATGGGATGTATAAGGTGGGCAGGGGCAAGTAACTGAGGAGTTTCGGCGGGAGTGCTTTGGCGGGAAAATGAAACACGTGACGAGCACGTGTGCTATGGATTGAGAATACTTATATGCTGCGTTTGGTTGCTATGATAGAATATGTGATGGATAGATAAAAAATGGATAATGAGGTGACAAATAAAGTAATGGATAAAATATATTGTTTTTGGTTCAATAGATTGGTCAGATGTAAAAATATAATAATGTGTTTGGTCCACTTGACGTGGAACACATTTAAAGTTGTTAAATAAGTGTCCAAAATGCACTTTAATTCTTGACCATCCGCCGAAATTATATATATATATATATATATATATATATATATATATATATATTGATTAATTTCTTTTTCTTCCCCTTTCTTTCCTTGAAATTTTAAAACCAAAAATAAAATTCCAAATTACAATATTTTCCTCATGGACTCCATAAATGTGAATTGAAAATACCCATAACATCCGCCAACACCTTCCTAGCCAAACCCTTGTGACTGTGCATGGCCCCGTCACTCTCCGCCGCCACTTCTGCCCCTCCTCCCAAATAATCATTCTCATACGAAAAGAGAGAGGTTGAAATCCCGGCTAACTAAAAGATAGAGAGAGAGTCGTCATTTATTTTTCTGACCCACAAACTCTCTCTTTTTTATCCTTTTCGTTATTTTCACCTCATTTTTAACAAGAGGCAAACCAAACCAAAATGCACAAGAATGGTAATGGGAACAATCCATTTACCTAGATTCACGATCTGAGGCAAAAATGGGCACCAAGTATCGCGAAACTGTGTAGCGGAGAGCGAGACTTTTCCTCAGAAGGAGATTCGAGAACAGGGTGGATACAATAATGGCAAATCAAAGAAACGCACGATGTTGTGAAGGAATGGAGAGAAGAGTTCGGGTGGTGGGTCTGGTGGTGGCGGCGGCGGCGACGATGGGCAAACTCAATCATCGCCAACCAATGGAGGAAAACTTCAAGAGAATATGAAATTTAAACATGTAACCAAACAATTGATTAGGGCCTAATCAAGTCTTAATCACTCCAACCAAAAATAGCCATGTGCTAGGTTTACTTCGACATATACGATAATATTTGCTAAGTTATATATTATGATTATTAACGTGATTAGTATGATATTGAATAATGTTAAATAAATAATAATAAGTTTACTCCTAAAATACTACCCGTGAGGGTAGTATAAAAAAATTCACTCTCCCATCTTTTATCAAAGAATTTTAGAGGCCCACAGCTTTTTTTCTTTCTTGTTTAAATACTTTTTGGAACTTAATGTGCCTTATCACATTATTTCTATTACAAAGCGAATGGTAGCAACTACAAAAAACAGAAACAATGATTTAAAAATTAGACAAATCCTCTATTATACAGCAAGTTGATTTCACACCGGCATCAACTACCCAAAACTCAAACATCAAAATCAACAGACATTTGTTTACAATGCTAGATGGGCTTCTCTTCCAAAAGACCTGCCATTTGTTTGCAGATTCGACACAGACAACATCTTCACAACTTCTTGCATTGATGGTCTACTTCTTGTGCATAGTAAAGCAACTTCAAGAACCGACACCATCTCTTCCTGGGACGAGCTGGAAGGTGCAATTCCATTCTCTTCAGTCATTTCTCTTATCAGAACCTCTCTTGGAATGTTCAGCATACTCACGCTGGCAGCATTCGCCAATCGGCCATCGGTTAGCACATGAATAACGAGCTGCCCGAAGTTTTTTATGTCTTTGTATAGCTCCTCCGTCGTGGATGTGTCGAATTCACCGGCACCTGCAGAATAATGTTTTGGATATAATCGATATAAGATAGTTTCCAAGTATCCTTACTATGTCATAACATTTCAACTTGTGCTAAATATACATATAGATTGCAGAAATCTTTAGCAAAAGAGAGGCAGATGCAACATTTGTTTGCCATCTGGTTATGAATATTGAAAATGGAAGCATGAGCATGCACGTACCTGTCCCTTTTCTAGTCTTTTCTGGCAGTAGATTGCTACTTGATTGAATGATTGAAGCGAGCCCATATTCAGCCAAATGGGGTTCCATGTTTTCATCAAAAAGCACGTTATTCGCCTTCAAATTTCCGTGCGGAATTGCTGGATAACACTCATGATGGAGGAAATATAGTGCCTTCGCAACTCCAACTACTATTTTACACTTGGTCTCCCAGTCTCTCCTCACCCGAATCTTTTCTGCTAAATCGTTATTAGGCAGGTATTCATACAAAAGATATGCAAAGTTGTTATTGAAACAAATTCCAAGCAATCTTGTCAAGTTCTTATGCCTTGAATTACCAATCCTAATCAAGTGTTCTGAAGCATTTTTCTTTTCTTTTGGCTCCCATGCAATCTTCTTTACTGAAACCGTGATTCCAGTGGGTAAAACGACTTTTCTGATTGAATCGGACAATGTGTGCTCTGCCTCCCCAGCTTCATTACCACTAAAGCTTTTCAAAACATCTTTTGCTGTAAACTGAGAAAGCCCACTAAAAGAAACCATTTTCCATGGACCTTTACTTCTTTTCTTGAAGTATAGTATCCCGAACACTGCAGCCATGATAAACAGAACCACTACTGCGCAAATGATGAGAATCCAGGCTACCTTTTGTGCTCTTCTGCTTCCTACTTGCAGTTCATTTGAAATCCCATTTTCACGATTACAACGTCTCAAAGGTTCTCCACAGAGCTTCGGATTACCAAGAAATGCACTAATATCCATGGACTTGGAATTCAATTGTGTAGGGATCGAGCCTGAGATATCATTATATGATACATTCAGCAGTTCCAAGCTTGAAGAGGTTCCAAACTCGACTGGGATTGGACCAATGAAGCTATTGTGTGACAGGTCTAATACACTGATAACAGGAAGGCTAGCTAACTCCACAGGAATTGAACCGATCAAGTTATTATCAGCCAAGTCTATCCTCAAAAGCTCCTTACAATTGGATATACTTTCTGGGATTTTTCCCGATAAACTGTTCATTCTCAATTCAAGAACAGATAACGATTTGCAATCCTCAAGCGAAGGAAGATTGCCTGATATCCCGCAAGAACTCGCAGAAAAGTTCTGAAGAGGTGGCAAAGACAATGCTTTAACCGGTATAATGCCTCCAAGAAATGGATTATCAGACAAATTGAGATACTGTAAATTTAACGCTTGACCAATATCAGATGGAATCCCTCCCGTAAACCTGTTCTTAGACAAATCCACATATGACATATTTTGAAATTTGCCAAATTGCAGAGATATCTCACCTGAGAATAAATTATCTTCCAGCCTAAGGCGAACCAGAGACGAACAATTGGAGAGCGATGGAGATAGCCCACCAGTAAAAGTGTTTGAAAACAGGATTAATTTGAGTAACTCTCCTCCAAAACATATATCAGGTGGTATGCTACCAACAAAATAATTTGTTGAAACGTCCACATGTTTAAGCTTTGAGTATCTTCCCAAGCCAACTGGGAGTGACCCTGTAAAGTGATTGTTCCATATAAGCAAAGTATCCAAATTTGGAAGCTGAGCAATACCTTCAGGGACACTGCCACTCAAGTCATTGTACATCAAACTCAACAACCTAAGATTCTTCAGCACTGAAAAACCGTCTGGAATTGGACCAGAGAGCAAGTTGTCAGATAAATCCAAGCTTTTGAGTGCAAAGATTTTGCTGAATTCTGATGGGATTTTCCCAGTAAGCTGATTTTTGAACAGAAAGAGTGATTCAAGATTGGTGAGATTGTTGAGTTGGTTTGATATTATGCCTGAAAGATTGGCATCTGCGATGTCAAGATACTGAAGTTCGCTCATATTACCAAATTGCCATGGAATCCCACCCTCATATGAGTTGTACCCAATCTCCATATGTGACAATTTTTGTAGTTTCCCCAACTCAGGTGGCAGCACACCACTTAGAAAATTCCCTGCTAAATGAATGAATTCAAGACTCTTGAATGAGCCATATTCAGATGGGATATTTCCACTGAAATAACTCCCTGCAAAGTTCACCACTTTGAGAAACTCCAGCTGCGAAACATCGGTGGGCAACGGCCCTGAGAAGCTGTTACTGAAGGCATCAAGAACAACAAGATTTTGCATATTCGAAATCCCATTTGGAAATCGACCAGAAAAATTGTTCCTGCTGATGTCTAATAACCTCAGGCTGGTGAGGTTGAAAATCCTAGTTGGAAGTTGATTCGAGAAGGAATTATCGCTGATGTTGAGTTCAACAAGATCAGGAAAAAGAGTGAACTGTTTCCCTGATAATGAGCCGACAAGATTCTTCATTGACAGGTCTAAGCCAATGATAGTGGAAGAATTTTCACTACATCTCACTCCAGTCCAAGAACATGCATAAATTTGACTTGAGGGTTGAATCCCATCAGGCAAAAACCAATCCTTTAAACTGTTGGAGCCATCCACAAGTTCGGATTTTAAGCTCAAGAGAGCTTCCGTGAGAGGATCAGAAGCCAGTATTGGCACCATGAACAGCAAAGTTACTATTACAAGAGTGAAATGTAAGGGATGAAGAATCTCCATTGGAATATGGTGGCTCACTCGTAGAGACCCAAGAGAAATCAAGAAAGTTAAATTATATAACGTTTATATATATATATATAATCTTTTGAATTATTTGTCATATTAATCTGTTAATTATTTGTATGTTCATGGGAAGGGAATTGATGCATAGGGACTAGAGAAAGACTTGAAGAAAAAGAAGGAGTGATATTTAGTGATTTGGTTGAAAAGAGAATATGATTGGATTTGCTTTAGGGAGAAAGATGGGCCATGGCATTTTTAAAAATTTACTAAAGTTGCATTTTATCAAAATATTTTATTTCAACAATATATTCAAAAAATTAAATTTATAATAACTTCAATAATTAAAAATTTAAAATAACATGTTATTGTTAAAATATATTTTAAAATAAAGATGATAGATTTGAAATCCATGGATTTCAAAATTAATCAAATAATTTGAATAGATTTGTTTCAAGGATTTAAAATCCAAATACATCAAATCATTTTATCTGGTTAGAGCCTAATATTATTACCATTATAGAATATAAGGGCCCTTATTATCTTAGGAGCATCTCTTTTTCTTGCTTTTAAACAGGGGAGAATTCAATAACAAGCAAGTTAATTCTCAAGCAATCTTTTATCATTTTCTCATCTTCCCATTTATACAAATTGGCATTTGGGTAACTATTACTTTAACTTAAATTTTCCAAATCGTTTAATTTAATTTATTATTCATGTGGAAACTTTATACATGAGTAGAAACCGGATTCGACAACCAGAGCGATGCCCCGATGGTATGGCCATCTCCCTTCCCCGGAGTTGGTTTAGGGTTCTAGTTCAACCCCTCCCCTCCCCTAAAAAAAAATTAAAAAAATAATAATAAAAAATGATATCATACATTTTATATTCTTTTAAATAATATATAAAACTTATATATTTATACCAAGACAACATGCGGGACGAATGAACGTGATAAGTAGGGGGACAACTATCCCCTCAAAAAAATTAATTACCCTAAAAAGTTTAAACAAAAAATACATTTTGCCACTCCGAAATTATAGTTTACACCACAAAAATTATATTTTAACCCTTAAAATTTTTTATGTTATTATTTTTTATAACCCAAACAAAATTATAAATTTGCATATGAGAGCATAGTCCAATAGCTACACAATAAACCTCTCTGCCCCCCACGCCTTTATCCATACATGATAATTTTAAAAGACAATGGCAAGCAGTCACGTTGGTGAAACTTGAAAGGGTGAAAATACAGAAGGGGGAGGACTGAGGAGGTTAGTGAACTAGTTGCTATGTAAAAGTGGGCTTTTTTTATTGTATCTTCGTGGCGGTGCTTTTGGGACAGTATCTTACGATATTATCTATCTTTTTATGAAAGAAAATGAAAAAAAAAATTATAAGGACAAGTACCATAAAATGTCGTCCTCAAGAGCATCGTCATAAAAGCGACATCAAATAAACCTATAAAAGGAGTCATCTTTTGACTTATTTTATCTAGTTATATATTTAGTTGTTTTCAGAGAAATATTTAATAGGGAAATTGCAAGGAAGTGCTCTTTTGAAAAACTTTAATCACTTAAGTCTTGGGAAAAAAACTTTAGTGCAAGAAAATCCAAGTTGGAGAAACTTCTATTCAAATAGGTCCAATTTTCAAATTTTCAAATCAATTGGGTGTTTTATTTGACTCTTTTACCCCTCAATGGTTAGGTGAGATTGCATTCTATTCCCTAGGCTTTTGTTTAGCTTACAAAATGGTCTTTATATCATATTTAATTATCTTTTATATCCTTATATTTATAAAAAAATGGCATTTAATGTCTTCTTTTTACAAGTCCCCGTTTTTGCGATCCTTGGCACAAAATGGTATCAGAGCCTAGGTTTATTCTGGAAATACTATAATAATATCTTGAATATTAATTTTAACCTATACGGAGGAGACGATTCAAGAAAAATATGGACCCCAACGTTTGTTCGAAATGTCATTCTTACAGGTGGTATTTCCAGAAATTGGAAAAACTAAATCAAAAGCATATGGCAGAAGCTCAACGCTTTAACCATAAGTGAAAACAATTACGAGGAACATGTTTATGCACACCATGCATAAATCATTACAAGAAATTGGAAAGGATGGCTAAGAGGCTTCATCGAGTAAACCTCAAACTTCAGTTCCAGTTAGCCGAACTTCAGGAAGACGATCATCCTGAACACGAGGACGTTGTACCAGACCCCAATGATCCAACAGGGTCCAGACCGGATGATTAAGATGGGTGATCCTACCTTTCGAGAAATCGAGCCAGACTCTTCTAAGACATCCCAAGATCTTAGAGAAATCCAGAAGACAGTGCAGCGCTATGGTTATCTTCAATACCATGTCCCTACCCAGATCCATCAGATTCAGAGTCAGATGGAGATTATGATTAAACATCAGAAGGAGATTCTTGAAAACCTTCAAGATGTTCAATCCCGAGTAAAGGAATTGGAGTCAAGGCCAAGTCCGACAGGAAGAAGGAACGGAGGATGGTTGCCACCATCTTACGGCACAGAACCCCTTTTACACCAAAAAGGGAAAGCAGAGGAGGTCCGGAGGCCTTTGACGGAGACTGAAAAAATGATTGTAGTCCTACGAAGAGAAGCAGGAGCCTCATGATCGAGCCAAGAAGGATGTCTTTCCAACAGGATAGGTTAATCGGCAACTATCCAGGGGAAAACAGAAGGCAGCCTCAAGCAGAATTCAGAAAGTTCCTGATGTATTCCAAACAATAGGAAAACTGAAATGCCCAGAAGGCTGGAGAGAAGTGCAGATAGTATTTGACATCACTGAGAAGAACAATATCTTCCCCTGCGATTTTCTATATTATTTGCAACAACCTACAGTTGGCAAGTTTCACGGAAACCTTCAAATTGGTGAAATTGATCTCACTATTGAAGGAATTGCTGGACGAATCCCAGAACAGCTTATTCTAGGGATTGAATTTCTCGATGAACATAAACCTTGGGAAAGATTGCAAGATGGAATGGAGTTCACGGTGGAAGGAAAAAGATATCGAATCAGATGACCACCAGCCCATTCTCCATATACATCTCCATTGGGATGTTATACGAGCAGTACGGGGCAGAATATTTTGCAGCATACATTGACTCAGGAGCTAGAATATGCACTGCCAGGCGAGAAATCTTCCCCAAAGACGTTGGTGAGAAATTACCAGCCATTGCCGGAAGAGACTTTTCCAAACGGATCCTTATTCTCAATGAAGGAGTCCGGGGAGCGGAAATAATTATCGGAGGAGCAGGCGGTACCCCGTGGTACAAAGTCAAAACTCCACCTATATATTTTCATGATACATGCGCCGATATGCTGCTAGGAAACAATTTCCTACAGACATTCAAGCGGTTCACGCAGGAGAATGAGACCAGTAGACTTATTTTCACAACCCTTTGTGATCATAAAATTATGGTGCAAAGACTACGGGAGGCGTTCCACAGAAAATTCCCAATTAGTTTTCGCAACAAGCGTGGTGATGAAGGAAAACTTCGACACCCAAAGATGAAAGATCAGCGAAAATTTGGAGAAGCCATTCTTCAGTACCGACAACATGGTCCTAGTGAAAAGGATTCTCAAACTTTTGACTGGGTTAATAACATGTCTTTCAGAGAGAAGGATGAGGAAAGAGTAACTCCAGAAACCCTGTTGCTACTGAAAAATGCGTTACGAGAAAATGTTCCACAACCTGAATCTACCCTCGAAGAGCGAATTACGCTAGATGATATAAAAAGGAAGATTTGTAGGAACTACAACGAGGATCCACTGGCATGGTGGAACAAAAATGAGCTCATAGCCACTTTGAAGGTGAAAACTGGAAAAGGAAATTAGTTTGTTAGGTACAGGCCGATCCCCATGAACCAGGAAGATCGAAAGGATATGCAGATCATACTTAAGGAGCATCTTGACCTTAAGTTAATCTCAGCAGGTATTTCTCCATACAGCAGCCCATGATTTCTTGTACGAAATCATGGAGAAATTAAACGAGGAAAGCCGAGATTGGTGATCAATTATAAAGGGATCAACGAAATCTTGGAGTTCGATGGATATTTTATCCCGAGCAGAGAAAATTTGGATATAACATCAAGAATGCCAAAGTGTTTTCTAAATTCGATTGTAAGTCTGGATTCTACCAGATCAAAATGGAGGAAGCAAGCAGAAAGTTTACAGCATTCTCCACACCACAAGGACATTATATCTGGAATGTCATGCCAATGGGATTAGCGAATGCTCCCCAGATATATCAGAGAAAGATGGATAATCTTTTCAAGGATTACTTCAGCTTTATGTTCGTGTATATTGATGACATTCTTATAGCAACAAAAAACATGAAAGAACATCTTAAACATTTGGAAATCTTTTCAGATGTTTGTTACAAGGAAGGATTAGTGCTTTCCGAGAAGAAAGCAGTGATCGCTACAAGACAAATCGAGTTCCTTGGAGTTGAGATCAACGAATCTGGAATCATCCTGCAGAATCATGTTGTTGAAAAAGTACAAGGATATCCGGATGACCTCAAGGATTTAAAACAACTTCAGAGTTTTTTAGGAGTTGTTAATTTCGCTGGGATGTTTATCAACAATCTAGCAAACCACAGGAAGGTGTTCAGTCCACTACTCAAAAAGGATGTTAAGTTTGAGTGGAATGACGATCACAGACAAGCTGTCAAACAGCTGAAGGAGGTTTGCAGGCAACTACCAAAACTTGCAATACCAAACGACGAGGATGAACTTGTATTATACACAGATGCCAGTGATCATTGGTGGGCGGCAGTTCTCATCAAAATTACAACAGAAGGAGAAGTGCCATGCAGATATTGCAATGGGCTATTTGATAACAACGAAGTTATCAGATGACACATCAACGAGAAGGAGTTCTTTGCTGTTCGAAAGGCTTTTAAGAAATGGCCACTTTTCCTACTTGTAAAGAAATTTATCTTGAAAATAGATAATACGAGTGTCAAAGATTTTTAAAAAAATAAAATTGAATCAAAACCAGAAAAGGCTAGACTTTTAAGATGGCAAGCTGAATTCCAATATTATGATTATGATATTGTCATTATAAAATCTGATAAAAATGTTCTTGCAGATTTTTTGACGAGAGATGGAAGCGAGTAAAGCTAACTCCATCATCACGAGATCAAAGCACCTCCGTGAAAATCTGGAGGAGCTAGACAAGAAGATCAACGGCCTGGTGATTAATTCTCAGGTTGCGGGTCAAGTACATGAACTGGATCTCATGAAGGTCCAACATGCTATGAAGGCTACCATGCAGGCTCACACCTGTTTATGCGACCATCTTTATATTCCCCTCCGACGGGATGCTTCAGCAGTGAAGCTAAAGTCGTGTTTCAGAGAGCCGGGCTCATCAACCAGTGTGGAGGATTCAAGTACCACCACTACAGATCCTAGTATTGATCCTTTCAGGGAAGATACAGAAGGAAAAATTGATTCCAAGGTATCTGGGATATCTGAAGAATCAAGCCAACCCAGCACCTCAGGGGTTAAAGAGGGAGAGATTAATCTTAGGCCATCGGCGGGCAAATCTAAGGTTAATACTAACGAGAATACAGTTTCCCCAACTTCCCCATTGCAGGAATATCAAAGATCATGGGAGAAACTTTGTAATAGTGGGTATAATTCCGGGAAAAATTATTGCAGACTGGTCAGGAAAATACCCAAGAATGTGGATGCATCCTAGTGTCAAACCAGAAAGTGTTCGCGAATGGTTTGATTTTGGTTGCCTAGCCTCAGTCTTTACCACCGCACCAAGTTTTCCGGAAATCGTAAAATTACCGGATTGGATCTATGAAGGAGTGTATGAATCATGGCAAAATAATCATACACTTGGACGAGGAGATGTTCTGGAGCTAAAATTCATTACTGCGGCCCCAGAAATAACAGGAAAAGGTCTTCACCCTAGCTTTCATTTTGTAAAGTTACAGAGACCTAACTGGAAGGCGATGGATCAAATAAAACCACCGCCTGAAGGAACAACACTAGTTTCCCCGCTCACTGAATATGACATTACTACCAGAAGAGCATGGGGATTATGGGTCTGTCTTACTGAGATGGACAAAGTCAAGTATCCGTTGAAAATCTTCCAGAAAACAGCGAACGGATCATTCATGGTTAACTCCATGACAAGCCATACTACAAAATTTGCCGATGACATCTTTGAAAAGAAGAGGCAAATATTATGGGAAAACAAGATTCCGGCCACCAAAGAAAACTAGTCGGAAGTTCTGCAACATGGCTCATGTGGGAAGATGGCAGGACTACATCTGCCCAAGCTGCCCAGAGCAAAAAGATCCATTGTTCGGGAAAGGGTTCCCTGTCAAACAGGACAAAAAGAAAGAGGACAAAGCAGGACCCGGCAAACGTGGAAGATTCCCAAGCGGACTGCAAAGGCCAAATTTTTAGGGACCACAGGGAGACAAGAGCCATGTGACTCTGACGAGGACCACTACCATTTGCAAAAGAAAACAAAATGGTAGGACCACTCTTCGGCCGAA
This sequence comes from Haberlea rhodopensis, assembly GCA_907163345.1. Taxonomy (NCBI): domain Eukaryota; kingdom Viridiplantae; phylum Streptophyta; class Magnoliopsida; order Lamiales; family Gesneriaceae; genus Haberlea; species Haberlea rhodopensis. The sequence continues at coordinate 553,628 of CAJQUN010000292.1, forward strand.
AGTCGAAGGGACCACAAGATATCAAACAAGAGAGAAGACGCATGTAATGACGTCTGATTATAAACAAGAATTGAAGTCCGGATTTCAAATCCACCTCCAGACTTCTATAAATACCAAGGCATTCAGGAAGCTAAGGACATAAAAAATTCTCCATAGTTTTCTGAGAAATAAATTTAGAGTCTCCAAGCTTTGTAATATTTCAACTTTCGTAGCTTGGTAATCTTTCTTTCTTTCTTTTGTAATCGTTTGTAATATTGTTCAGATTGTTTTAAGTTTATGTGTTCTTGAGTCAAGCCTCATCTATATGAGAGGCTAAACAAGTCCGTCTCCTCCCAAAAGGAGACATTTTAATGTAATAGATATTATAAGTATTCCAGAATAAAAATAAGGCTGTTGCCCAGCTATCTCCCAGATTTCTTTAAATATTTTTTATATCTTGATTATACCTTACGCCCTAAGGTAGGAAACGAATTAGGGTTGCGCTGTGCAGTTTCTGAAGGAGTCTGATAACTGGCAGACTAGCCTCGCCCATGAGCTGAGGTTGAATGGTGATGAGCCATTCGTAAAACAGTCTGGAGGCAGTAAGTTTTCGAATGGCGGCGTTGCGACCCACCTCACCCGGTGCCGTTATGGTCAAAATGGTATATTTCAGTTTGATAAAATTTTATTGTAATACGGAAGCATGTTGGGCCTTTTATTGTTTTTTAACATGATCTTCAAATCGGGTTGTGAATTATAATTAGAAGATTGATGCATGAACTGTGAGTCCTTTGCAAAAGTATGCTCTTGGGTCCGCCCGAGATGACAGAAACTGAAGGATCTCATGTTCATAAATGCTACTGTTTCATGAATAATAGGATAAAGAAGATGATAAATAGTATATAGATGATTATTTGTTCTTTAAACTTTTTCTTAGGGTTAAGAATGCAATTTTATTAAGAGTTGGTTGGACCATGTAGACCACTTGGACCACATGAGGGTTTTATAGTCATTTCAACCAAGAATGGACATAAGTGAACTAAGGTTTTTTAACTAGACTAAGATGAATTAAGTTTCAGGAAAGGGTATCGGCCCACAATTTTCCCATATTTAATTTAGGATGAACAGTTATTATCTTGACATAAAAATCTTCTAAATTTTTTTGAAAATATATTTCGAATGTTAACTCTCCTAGTATATTTATATTTTTAATAATACTAATGAATTAATTAATTAAAAATTAAAAATATTACACCCCGGGCCCTAACGTGAGAATTCAGGCTCTACCCCAACCTTTTTTTTGTGTCTTTCACGCCTTGCAGTTCACATTTATGCTGGCCAATCTTCAATTTTTTTTTTCTTGTTATTAATTATTTTTTATGTGTATGCATGTATATATTTGATAGAGGTGTTTAAAATGGGTCAGGTGCGTCGAATTGGTTTAACCCAACTCGCCAAAAAGGCGGGTTGGGCCATGATTTTTTTAGTCCGTCGGAAGGCGGGCCTATAAGGTCCAACCAGTTTGAGCCGCGGATTTTAACGGATTGACCCGCGAATTGTTTTTTTAATGGTTATTCATATTTTTTTTTAGTCTCAATCCATAAATAGGAACTCAAAATCACATTGAAGAATCCGCGACCCATAATATATTTTTCACTTAATCGTGCTTGAAATTTGCAATATGTATTTCAAAATTGAGTAAAATATCTATTATTCGGTCAAGTATTTTAGTAGCAGGGTTAATGTCTAGACAAACCCTGAAGCAATTACAATATTCTCCTAGCATCAGTCCCAGACTCGGCAAGTCCTGTTGGAATTCTATTTTAAATTTGTTTAAAAAAAATTTATGCGAGTTGGCCCACCTCAACCCGCAAAACACCTCGGATTAGGTTGGATTGGGGTTTTCTTAACCCTCCTGGAGGCGGGCCCAACGGGCTGGGCCGCTTGGGCAATAAGTTAGGCTGACCAGTTTGTTGGATTGGGTTGACCCGTTTGACAGCTCTAATATTTGACCAATATGAACTCCGATATTAAAGGTCTACCTTAATTCGAGTCACTGGGGCTGATTGATGATTATCTGAGTCGATGACCATCGTGGATAATAACTGATAGCTACATAATTTGTAAGTTTTTATCATTAATAAATTGTGTTTCGGATCATTCTATCTAATATAATTTTGATGTTGCAATATTCGACATTCAATCATATAAATGATCCAAGAATTATGGTCATCTCATGTTCATTAAATGTATAAAACCCTAATACTAATGTTGTTAGTTTTGTAAGAATAAATCTAAGGTTTGAGACTTTTTTAGGGGTAGAGAATATTTATGAACAAATATTGGGCATTTTGCTCGACTCGAAATCGTGTTTGGACAAGAGACGCTAACAAAGCCGGCAAATGTTGCATTGAGACTTTGAGTCATGAAAAAAGCATATAATATCATTATGTCATCTATAAGCACTAATTTCCTTTTCTTATCAATCTTGAATATGTTGGAAAAATGTGTTTAATAAATTAAAATTAAGCATGAAAAAAATCAAAATATACGAATAGAGGAAAAAAGACGAAACCGGATGAGAATAAACTCAAAACCCGGGCAGTAGGACAGGCGCTGGGGCTCTTACTTATTGGAGACCCAGCGCCTGCTGACTGTTGCCCCAGTGCATATGCTGGCGTCCTGGGAGGCATCCCAATGCCATTCTTTCTGTTCAGGTCGTGAAATACTATTTTTTTTCTGAAGGGTTGTGCACACTTTCATGTATAAATGCGCTTTTTCATGGAAAAACACTTCCAAAAGGCGACTTTTAATGGTTGTTTTCTGATTTAGTATAAAATGAACAACACATTATTGAATTAAAAACACTTTGCAAGATCAAAATCAAGTTTTTGAGAGCAAAATTCATGCATATTCACCTTGTTCATCTCCCTTTCTTTTGAAGTGTCTTTAAACCTTTGTGGTTGGTTTGAGGATTTGTGATATAGTGTGCTCCTATCACGAATCATAGTCGTTATATCTTGGGAAACAAATTGTCATTGCAACTATAAGCACCATAGCGGGGCAATATCGTTTCAAGGACAAATAGTTGAACTCTGTTGGGAATAATAATTCAAAATTTGGTTTAATTGATAAAAGCCCAATAATTTTTATTAATTTGTTAATGAGAACAAAATTATGGTAAGTTAATTATGAATAGTCAATTAGGCTAAAGAAAATCCCACATTGAGAAACTGAGACACTTATGGTTTGTTTATAATGAGATACAAATCAATAGAGTGTAGTTAAGTAGAAAAGATGGGTGCCCCTCGCGCGCCGTCCGCTCATCTCACAGCGCTGCGCCGCGCGTGTCGCTGCCGCGAAGGCAGCCATATTACTTTTCATATTCTGCTGAGTATTAAGTTTAAGACTTTTCACCTACATGCAGAATTGATGTCAGATTTAAGTGTGAGACTTAAATCCATATTAATCTGATGTTAAGTGTTGAGACTTTTCATCTACCCCATTAAATATTTCATTTAATTATATGTGACCTTTGGAGAGGCCTGCTGCTCAGCTATATAAGCTGCACTAGCTCTATGATTTCTTCATTCCGAAAACCTGCATACATACATATAACATTCTGCTTTGAGAGTATTGCACACTGTTAGTGTTCGATGGAGTTTGCTCGGAGTTTTGCTTCAATCCGAACAGAGGTGATTGGACGTTGTACCTTGGAACTCACTTGTCCAGGAGGGCAGAAGCTAAGGTGGGCAAATTTGAGTTTACGGACACACGGCTTGCTGTGGGCTCGTCCAGAATTGTTTCCAAATTCTTGTTGATTAAGTCTTCAGTTTATAACTACTACTATAAGTCTAATATTTTGTAGGTTGATTGTTTGATGTTATAAGTATACTGTTTATGTTTACATTATAGTTTCTCTTTTTATTACAATTATTTAAACTGATTCAATCTTTCGAGTTAAATTAAACATAACCAACAAACTCTTACATCGACATCCTATAAAACCATTATTATATTGTTTGTTATGATTCTTAAGATATACATCCCTACATGTACAAGGTATATTTTCCCCGATGGTTTTTTTTGGCATAAAACTTTAATGGATGGAGATTTTTTATGAAAATTTTATTTCGTAAGCTTTTAAAATAATAAATTTTATAAGTACGTTCTTTTCTTAAAACTTTCCCAAATGCTATCATGTCCTATACATGTGCTTCCAGAAAGATGTGGATGACCGGGACTCGCAGTAACCCATCCCATTTGGGATGGTCCTTGTTCGAGATTTGTAAAAAACATTTAGCCCTGATATAGAGTAAATTAGAGCTGACTCGAGATATAATTACATAAAGTTTTCTCAATTTCTATCTCTTTCGTTAATAAAACTCGAATCAGAATCTTGTCTACACAAAAATCGGATATTTCACCATTTATACCTGATGTGATCCGTTATTTATCAATTTATGGTAGAATTTAATGTTTATGAAAGTAAAGGAAAGACACCAAAATTTTTAGGTGGAAAGCTCTCGAATTGAGAGAAAAACCACGGGAACTAGTCCAGTATAATTTTCACTACCACACTCTTGATTTATTACAGGACCTTTAGACACAATTTACAATCGCAGAACGACTATATGAAATATTTTAGAAAATGACGAAACCGACCAAGCAGAAGTAAATATGCTCTCATCGGAGTCTTTTTTGCCTAAAAAATCCAACCCCCTCAATGAGACTACCGGTGGGTATTTATAGGGCTGATCCCGGTGGTTAGCTCGTAGGAAATCCGGAACACGATATCCTTTGATCGTGACTTTATTGGGGCAAAACGTGTCCGGGAAATCCACGTCCCATTACTGCACGTTAATTACCGCGGGTGACTGTTAGTTATCTCCGGGTCTTCCGCTAATCATTGACCAGGAAATCGATGAGGGTTTAACAGCTGTTCGGTACAACATTGCTCGGTGTTACCTGTTCGATGCTGCTTCCGTTCGGTATTTCTTTGTTCAGCTCTTGATAGGATTTTACTCGAGAAATCAAATATGTCATATGATATCAATATCAGTTCTCATCTAAACATGAGTGAAAATATTCTCGCCGAATAATAGTTACATAAATGTGCTCATGGTGTAGCAATGCTCAACCATTCGTACCAATGGGTATTGAATGTGAGTGACAGATAGAGTGTGTAGTATTAAAAATTTCCACGCCACTTGCGAATAAAATGACACAGAAGTCTGTGTTAATATGGATTGGGAATCTGCTGAATTTCTATACAAATGAGTCCTTTCTGCAAAACATTTAATTTTGGCCATAAATTGTAGTCAGAGAGGCTCACAGGTTTTTCTTCTCTTTGTACATATACGCACTTAATGCACCAACACCAAACTATACTCTTCATTATTATCCTCCCATCCTTTCAATTTCACTCTTTTATCGGGTTATTTTATATAAATCGGGTCCTGCAATCATCATGACAAATACAGACATATACATATATAACTACATATTTATATGCGTTAGTGCATGAAAGAATCGGGTGAATATAAGAATTTCCCCTATTTTATCTGGTGGGAATGATTTACATCCTATTTGTTTATAATCTCAAATCTAATTAAATAACTTGAGATTCGAGTGTGGCTGAAGCCAAACAATTTGAAATGGCCCTCCCGCCATTAAAACAAATCAAATTAAATATCTTATAGTAAAAAAATTAACCGTAAATTTCAAGTGTAGCTTTATTTAAAATAATTTATTATACCTCATTTCAAATTATTAATTAAGACCCGATTTTGGTGGAACAAAAAATGAAGTTAATATTGTTGAGTGCTTGTTTTCATGGTAAATTTGGGCATTTGTCTAATGTCGTAGCTTACATCTGGCAGGTAAGAGAGGAATGTGCAGAGGATTGGCCTAGATCACATAAGTTTGGTGCGCGAGCGAATGCGGATGCGGATACGGATACGCGAGTGCGTCAATTTTCAAAAAAATTGAGTGCGGGTGCGACTTAATGCGCCTATTAAAAATTAATAAATAAATAAAGATATATGCATACCCACTGATGAAATGAAGTTAAATACATAATATACACATATTTAACAAACTCACATCATTATTGTATTATTTACAAATTTACAATATGAAGTTCTCAACTTTGGTGTTTGCAGCTTTACCATTCTTTAAAAACATTAAACTTAGATTTTATTGAAGGATATAAGATTTGCAGCTTTGCAAAATGTTATAGTCCGTGATACAACGTAATTTGAATCTTGTATTTGATCGTTCGTCTAGTAAGGATTCTCAGAAAAAATATATGTTAAAAAAAGAAATGAACTATTAAAGCTTTGTTTTATTTTAAGATAGAAATTAACGAATTTGAAAAATGAAACCAAATTGTTCATATTTATTTCAACATGTTTGGTAATAGTGTGAATTTATTAAAAATCTCATATTATTTTCGGAGACTTATATTATTACCTTATGAAATGATTAATAAAAACATTTAAATTAACTCAATAAAATAAAAGTTTTATTTATAAAGTTCATTTTATTAATTTTCATGCAAAAAACTAAGATATTAAAATTTTTATTATTTTCTCCGCAAAAATGTTACAAAATCACAGATTTATCAGACTTTCTTTTATCACATATTTTAATCTTTCATATGTTATTATGCATTTTCATGATTCATTATCTATCTATTTACCATATGATATAATTTTCTTACCAACCCGAAATACCTAGAACTCATAAAAATTCATCTAAACCCAAAATCGGAGAATTTTTTTTTATAATTACAAAAAAAAAAATAGGAGAATTAACAAGACTTAGTAACTTAGTGCGCGACTTAGTAAATCTTAGTGCACGAATTATGAATTCTTAGTGGGCGAATTATAAAATCTTAGTGCGCGAATTATAAAATCTTAGTGCGCGAACTAGAAATTCTTAAAGCGCGAACTAGAAATTCTTAAGTTGTCTTAATGCGGCGCACGCGCACCCAGTTCGCCAGTTCGCGACCGGAGCGCTAGTGCGTGGAGGAGGATAGAAGGATTATGTGACTTAGAGATTGGCTATGACATACCCATGAACTAGTAGATAGGAAAGAATGATGCTTTGTACTTATTTTAATATGGTACCTATGGTTCTACAGAAATTCATATGTTCATGGAGAATCTCTTAGTGATCCATGTGACATCATGCGATTGGCTCAAGGGTATCGATTACGAGTTAAGCAAGACTTCATGGTTTTCTCTTCAATTAACTCGCAAGTTGGATGCTGATTAAGGTAAATGTGGACGCTACAGTAAATGAGAGGAGCATAGTAATTGGTGTTGAAATGATTGCTAGGGACTGGACATATATAGTAGTGGGCTGGAGGTAAAATATGGTTAGTGGAGTGATGTAGCCAACGATTGTTGAAGCAGTCGCTTGCCGAGAAACAGTAGAATTTGTTGTTGGCACAAGATAGGGCAGGAATAAGTGAAAGTTATTGTTTAACTATGATGATTAGGTGGATATGAAAGATGATATCATATCTGTTCTTAGTACTATTATTTTTTATATTCACGAGTTTACATCGTTTAAGATCTCACATATTAGGGCGTTCCCCTCCTTCTCTAACGCAGCACAATTTTCTGCATGAAAATTGTGCTGCTCTACAGTGCCACGCCATATTTGGCGTGGCACTATAGCAATGCGAGAAAAGATGGCGCTTTTTCTTTTTCTTTTTAATTTTTTTTTTTTTTTTTTGTCAAATGTTTAATTATTTATTATATTATTATTTACTATTTATTTTAAAAAAACTATAACTAAATTTTGGTAATTTTGTAAATAATTATTATTAAATAGTATTGATTTTTATAATTAAATTCTTTATAATAAATATTTATAAAAGTTAAATTTAATAGTTGTTATTGATATAAACTTGTTTATGAAGTAATTAATGATTATGTTAAGTTAATTTATTATTAAATTAAACTGATTAATTTTAATATTTATATAAATTTATTTAATTTAAACAAATTAAAATTGATAATTTATTTAAATATAAATTTATAAATAAATATATAAAATAATAAAATAATAGTTATAAATAAAACTAAAAGGAATATTCTAGGGAATATTCTTTATAATGTAAAGTTTGAAGTAGATTGGTTGGAGATGAATTTTGTATTTGGTGTAAAAATTATACTATTTTAGTGTAAAAGTTACGCTAAAATGGAATTCATGATTGGAGATGGCCTTAGACACAATTACAATAAAGGTGCTTTTCCTCTTGTAAAAGCAGAAAAATAATAATAAAAATAATAAATAATGAACAGACAGATTTTGCAGTAAATACGTGGACTGCAACTTTTTGCACAGTTTTCTATGCAATACATGCAATATGGCGTAGCTTTGTAAATACCATAAATGATTATATTGACTAGTCCACAATTAGGTTTGCTAATCAACACTTTACACTCTCGATCAATAGACGAAGAAAGCACCGACCCACTATGTACGGTCACTCTTAACAATTATTTGGCATAATATTGTATATTTTTTGGATACTGATATTTTTGGACATGTGTCGAATATGTCATGTGGCATGTTCTTAATTTTATTAAAAAAATAAAATCGAACATTTATGTTGGATACTTACCTCAAAATCAGAAACCCATGTCGTACACGGCAGATATACATATCCAACACAGAAATGAAACTTTCGGGGGGGGGGGGGGGGTTGGGGCTAATTGTACAATTTAAATTTTTTTGACTAAAACTACACTTGGATAGGTAACATTTATGTTAATTGAAGTAATATACATTTAGTGTTAGTATGATAGTTACTATGATGAATCAGTGACATATTATATGCCTTTTGAATTTGTTAAAAATATTTTTGCTGTTATATTTGATTTGGACGTGTTTAAAATTTATGTTAATTGAACTAATATATATTTGGTGTTAGTATTGATGATACTATTATGATACAAGTTATATGTATTTATTTATATGCTTTTCGAATTTGATAAAAATATTTTTGTTGCTTTTACCTGGTTTTAGAATTTAAAAAAATATGAATTTTAATATTTTGTAATATAATACATGGATAATATATATATATATATATATATATATATATATATATATATAAGTATAAAAAATGTATAGACGTGTGTTACATTCATGTCGTTTCCTGAAAATTTTAAAAATTTGTATCGTCATATATATGCTATGTCATGTCAGTGTCGCCACGTCATTGTAGTGCATAGTAGGAACCCACTTTGTTCGAGGCTTAAATAAAGAACACGTCTTTTTAGTAAAAATTAAAGTTTCATTTATTGCCCAAAAGTGAGTTTTCCCCTTCTCGTACTGCATATAAATGTTAAATGGTAATGATGTTTTTGTCGGAATAATTACATTTTTTAATCTTAATGTTATTCTAAAAATAAATCTAATTCTTTTCATTTATGATTTATGATATTTAGATTATAGGTATAAACAATTCGAGCTAGCTCAAAAAATATTTGATTCATATTTTAAATTATTGAGTTCAAGTCGAACTCAAGCCTACATTATTTTTTCTTCGAGTCCTTAATAAACTTTAGTATTTTATTAATATAATATAATTATATATTGAATAAATATATTCTTAGCATTTATTTTCATCTTCTTTTCCTATCAAAAACCCTTACACATTATCAATAAGTCATATCAATCCTACCCATAAAATATTGTCATTAAGAGTAGATCCGACGACCCCAAACATTTGAGGCACAATTATCGCTACTAACTGGTTATAATCTTTGTCTATGCGTTGATAGTTCCCAATAAATCTAATCTTAAAATTGAACTTTATAAGTTGATTTCTAGTGGGCTTTAAGCTTTCTATATTGCACAATCGATTTCAATTGAAGTGTAAACTAAGTTTGGCCCAAAACGTGGTGCTATGAAGATAGGTCATTGATTCATGCTCTCGTCGAAAGAAATGGATCACATATATCCAAATTAAATTTGAACCATTGATACTATCCATTATCTTTATACCAGCAGGAATTCACTCGTTCAGGACGCAATCAAGAAATACAACTAGATGAGGTAAACACGTCGAAAAAATGATACTTGTTCTCATCCAAGGGTCGAATATCTCGAATGTTATGATCTAACCAAGTCAAGGCTCAAGACTTTAGCCATTTTGATGGCAACATGTACGGTTGGTTTCCATGCTTCGTTCTTGTTCGCGCATTACCTGTTTTGGTCCGTGAAGCTCTACTATATAGGTAGCTACCATATCTTTATTAATTTGATCTCATTCCCTTTAAATATCAAACTTCTTTAACATGAACACATGTGTTTGATATAAAATTAAATAAAATTGTGACTCAGCCGAAGGAGTGAAATTATTCGACACTAAAATTTTAAAAAAATAATAAAATATATACAGCGTAATGGGTCCGGGGAGGGTTTTGCCAAACTCGGGACCCGCCTCACCCCGCTTCGTGACCTGGTTAAACTAGTCCAGACCCGCTCTAGACGGGGCGGGTTTAGTACGGGTCCCGGTCTAACCCAGACTCATTGCCATATCTAGTGCTTAAAGGTGAGCAAAATTTGGTTAAAACCGAATTAAATCGGATATTCGGTTGGTTATTTCGGTTTATCGGTTAATCGAATTATTTTGATTTTTTCAATATATTTTTTAAAAAACTAATTTTAACTTTCTAAAAATTTGATTTATCTCATTATTTTTTTTATTTTAAAATTTTAAAATCAAATTATCTTATTTTATAATTTTTTTTTTAATAAAAATTATCAATGCATATTTTCTTTTTATAATCCACTTCTTTTGTTTATTGTTTTCTTTCCGAATTAATCTAGCTAGTTATTGAGATTGGTTAGCACAAATAAATAAGTTATGTTATACTGTTGAATAACAAACAAGTCTCTGATTTTCTATTTCAATTTTGACATCAATATATATAGAAAACTAAAAGTTGCTGACAATCGTGCAATACAAACATCAAAATCTGTCAAATGGGGAAATTTTCAATTGGTTTACATCTGATATTAAGAATTATATTTCATATCTTTTCCATGGTCCAAAGCCTGTATTAACTACATTCATGATATTGTGGATTAACAGCTGCTGACTTTGCCATCTCTGGCCCCATTCTATACTGGATGTGCTAGCTCTCAGTGGTGTTGTGGTGTGGGCATGTGGCTAAGATGTTACTGTATGTTTTTCCGTCACACGAACCGATCGTTGGTTGTTTTATCACCTGCACCACTATTTTAGCACGAAATCAAGTCGGGGTTTGAGCCGAAGTGAACAATGTCATAGGAATCGAGAGACAAACTTACCTCTTGCGTTTGCTTTTCTGGGAAGTTGATGACGAAGGATTGCTGTGCCAATTCCTTTTCCGTTGGTTGATGAACCAATTGTTTATCTGTTTCAGTTGCAAGCCGGTTTCTTGCACTAGTCTTTCCTTATCTTCCTCCTAACAAATGGACCATAATCAGAGAGCTAGTGGCAATTTAACCATTTTACCCCTGTCCCGTACGATATCCCTAATAGACACTTTGCACTTTAACATATATGGATGGAGTGTTTTGCACATATTTACAAACTACAGACGGTAAACTGCATATTTTCACAAACCACATTAGCTAAACTGTATATTTCAAACCACATGGTGAACGTAAACTAGCTATTTTTAAATCAATATGTGTAATCCGCCTATTTCGAAAACCATTGAGGGTTCGATGCCAATAACCCTATAAATCAAGACGTAGGATAATGTGAACGTTGGTTAAAAAAAGTAGCTGTCACAGCATCTTCTTACGGTTGGATAAGGCCACTTAGAATGTGTCTGCCACCAGTTTTTCAGGACAGAAGTGGTGTCGCCCGGAAGTTTTCCAGCACGTCTTTTGCGTAATATTTCTTCTCTGATATCCACAATCTTGTCCTTATAACCCTACGAAGAACAGAAAGGATTACGTTCACATGAATGTGTCGAGCTATAAAGCATTATCATTTGATCAAGTTCACATCTTTAATCTCTAACCTGTTTAAGCTCATGCTTGAGTTCTAATCGCACGCGTTCCATCAAGGATCTCTCACTCTCAGTGGGTACTAATGGACCAAATCCCAAGCTGTCTGGCCCGTCTAGGCTTTCGTCGAACAAATTAGTTTCGCTATCAGCTTGGTCTTCATCATCATCAGACATGGTCGCTCCTGTACCTTCACCTGGTGCTACCCCTGTCAACAAATGTTCAATTGAATCAGCCTAGGAAACAATATCGTGCAATTATCTTTGTATATGAATTATAATCAATCGAAGATGGTTGGTTTGATGTGACTCATTCAAATTCAATGATGAACTGGCCCATGGGCGGCTCAAGTTGTAAAACCACTAAACTATTTGCTTTAGACCATGATTTCAGTAAAGCCCCGATTTTTAGGGTTATTAGTGCATGCTAGATTTGAATTTTTTCAAAATATTATGATATATTTGGTTTTTGATGATTTAGATTTATTTTCGGAGTTGAGAGTTATAAGAAGTCGAAAATTTAGAAATTAAAGACTCTGTTGAAATACTGAATTTAATAAAAGAACTTGACTGTTTTCCCAATTAATTTATAACATATGGATTATTACTTACTATATCAGTTACAATTGAATCTGTATAAAGAAGTTTTTCAAAACTAAAAGTACAACAATTTATTTACAACTATGTATCAAGATAGATTAAATAAATTAGCACTTCTACAGTTCTAGCAACTGAAAATGACTTTTTTGCTAAACCTGAATACAAAAGTTTAATAAGTAATTTTGCATCAAAAAAGGCATGAAATACGATTTTAGTTTAATATTCCTTTATTTTTTTATTTTTTCAATAAATGCATCGTTTTTATAACTTGTCTAAGACCTCAAAAAAGTTCGAGTCATCCATGATGGGTAAACAAAGGAGTGGTTTGACTTCAAGGATAAATGTTATCTGTATACTGAAAACTGTTGATTCGAGTGATAAGAAGTTCGGTCCCTTCACAAAATTTCTCGGACCGAGCTCGATATATAGGTTTGCCACATCTAATTACCATGATTTATTGTTCATCGTTAGGAAGTAAATGATAGATAACCTGTCAAGCTTTGCAAAGATTGCTCTAGCTCCCAACAAGCCATCACTGCTTCCATTGCATGAACTCGAACATGCTGCTGCAGTTGTTCTTTAAAGGAAGAGAGTAATAGAACATAATGTGTCTACATGAGAATCAAAGAATAAACAAAATGTGGCATTAGAAATTATAATGTACAATAATTAAAAATATCATTCACATATCTATCCTTTGATGGAATACAGGATGTTTAGATTATGTCAATCAAGGTCCATAGTTTAAATTGAGATTGAACCAGTGGCGAATCTAGAACTTTTGTTTGATGGTTAAAAATATATTATGAAAAATTGAGGTCATTTGTTTTAAGGGAGTCAAAATATAATTTATGGGGGGTAAAATACATTTTTTATGAAAAAAGAATTTTTTTTTCAGGGGACAACTACGTATACATTCACCCCTAGATGGAAATATCAATCTGATATGGTAACAAGAGGTAGAAATATGAAAATAAGAACCACAATTTTACGTGAATTTTGTTTAAACAAATTAGAGTAAAAACCACAGACAAATATAAAATAACTCGATTAATCTCTTAATATTAGGAGAAAACTACAACATAATATATTAAACTCAAACTCTATTAATTTTTTGGGATGTATCAGATTTGCAGCCCCTCGTTTTGACCATAAAAGGAGACTGCTAAACATAAATGACGGATAGCTCTTTGATAGCTGTCCAATTATTCATATTTTGATCCGAATAAAAGAAAATATACTATTGGCTATATAAGAAAATATACTATTGGCTATGTTTTCACGACAAGTTGGATTTCAAAGTTGCAAAAAGTTTCAATTATTAGTGTACTCAAAACAATATGATTCCTCTTTGATACGACAACAAGATATTCCAAGAGAATACAAAAGGTGTTCCATTAGTAGTAGAGATAAACAAAAAAAAATGGGTAAATCCCGGTGCACGAAGCTTCCGTTATGTGTATGGTCCGGGAAGAGACCGGCTTACTTGGGACCTAATGTATGCAACCTTCCCTTGTAATGCAAGAGGCTGTTTCCGCGAATCACCTCCAAGATTTTAACCGTTGCATCAACGCTCACCGTTAAAAAAATATAAACACAAAAAAGAAAATTAAAGATAAAAAGAGGCGACAATCACTGTCAACCCATCCTGGCTCCAGAACTGTTTGGGATAGCAGCTCAAACCAATATCACCAAGGTGCCAAGAACATGGAGGTATATGTTCTTGGGCTTTTGTCCTCCTTGACACTAAATCCCACGAAATTCAAAATCAAACAGCTTAGTTACATTCGACTCTACGACAAAACCGTAAGTACAATAGGAGGACGGAGTCAGAATTAAAAATTATATAAGGTTGACCGAGTTAAATTGGGTAAAGAATTATCGATTTAGAGAGTTGGACAAAAAAACTAAATTTTCGAAAATTAATATTGATTTTTTTTATTTTTTAAAATTTGAAAGGACTGGAACCGACCCTAACGTATAGGATGTCTCCGCCTTGGACCCTAATTCAGCAGATTCTTGAAAGAAAATGAAATTTTCACAATCGGCCATATTAATGAAATTATAATATCATTCATAGAATTAGCGAAAAAACAACAAAAAACAATGAATATCGATCTTGTATATACTACCATTGAAAGTACGCATACAAAATTCTTCACACAGAGAACAAGACAAGGAGTACAGAAGAATCATCATGGGAGTTGTAAAACGGCCACCAATTTTTCAACCAAACACAAACTGATCAAAATTCAGATAAAGAAAAAGACAGGAATCAATCTATAAAACAATTCCAATTCATGAACCCGAAAACCCATGTCATAAATCACCAGACAACCGCAGAATAACACATTTAATTCATATCCACCAAGACATACATGTACACACAACGTTAATGGAAAAGAAAGTAGATATGTTTTGTACCATGAAGTGGTCGAGGTCTTTATCATCGAGGGGATGACCATGCCCGAGAACAGAATATTTAGCCACAACCTGCTGCGACTGAGCAAGCTGAGCATCTATCCTCGGCAGCTGGTCCACCGGCGTCGCTATACGAAGGCAGGCCACGTGCGCCGACAGCAGCTGTTCATACAACGGATGGCTGAGGATATCCGCCTTGCACTTCTCCCTCTCCCAGTTGGTATTATTCCCGTTGCTGTTGCTGTTGTCCCCGACGCCGATTTGATCGTTATTGTCCTGTGGGGTTGGAGGGCTGGGTTGACTTTGGGTTGTTAGCCAGTGGTGGGGGTGATGGAGCCAGTTATTGGTTGGCTGAGGCTGCGGCTTTTCGTCTGGGGAGTGGTGGTGATCGGGAAGGATGGAGCGGAAGACGGAGGAGGCGGCGGGGTGGTGGTGGTCGGGGTAGTGGAGGGGCATTCCTTGGGAAAGGTGGTGGTGATTGTCCTGGAATGCCATGTGCGAGGCTGATGCGAAGCTGCCTAGCTATACTATTACTATACACACTGTTATTTATAAATGTACAGCGGCTGCGGCTTGCTGCTGATGCTATTCAGATTTCAGAGAGATAATGTGTGTTTCTCAATAGAAGAAATGTATGGACGTTGAAAATGAAAGGCAATGTTTTCATATTTGGTGCATATAATAACAAGGGGTATGAGGAATATTATTTTCTGAAATAAATTATAAAAAAAATGTAAACACGTCAAGATAATGTAACAAAATTATAGGAGTAGAGGTTCCGGATTTAACCGGAGTGGTAAAATTCATGTCACCTTTTGGAACGACTCGAGTTCGAACCGTGCTATGCAAAAAATATTTCATCCCTCACCCATCAAAAAAAAGAAATATAGGAAAATATAAATCTTATTTGACTTAGTATTGCCTTCCTCCCCAGGTACTAATATGAAAAATACTAGCTAAGACTGTGAAATGCGATGATTTAAAGAATAACGTCTATCTATTGTGTTATATATTTTTATATCAAATCATAGCGGAGACAGTTGTAATTTTTCATATATCTATTACAAACTAGAGGGAGTGATATTATGATGTAGCTGTTCAACATGAGGTTCATCCTTATTGTTCAAACTAAATGTCAAAAGTTGTAATAAATCTTTCTACAAGAAAGACAACCGTAATTTTTTCTTATCTTGCTTTATTGTCGAGGTGGAGGATAATCTTGAAATTTTAGACTTAATATACCAAAGTAATTTCTACGACTCCTCAACATTTTAATAAATAAAAGAGCCATTAACTATCGACTCTGGTGGCACCAGCTCTCAATACGAGGGCGAAGGTCTCCCATCCTCTTCCTGAATTAAAAAAAAACATTTAAATAAATAATAGAGATGTAAAGTACCACCAAATACTAGGAGGAATGAATTATTGGCACTTGAAAAATAATTTTGTGACAAGTTTAACAAGATGCAAGTTGAGGGGGGGACCTTTTTATTTTGCATCAAGTTATTAAAATTGGTGTGATATGTGGTCCATTGTAATCACTTGCGTACACCATTTGATTTATCCTTTTATTATACCTACAATTTAGAAAGTTGATAATTAATATCGAAAATAAGTAAGCAGGAGACGACCAAATTTAGAGACTTCATGCAAGTCTTTGGCATGAAGCTCGGTAAAGTCCTATACAATCTCTATAATAATATTTTTCTCCGGTCCCAATTTAGTCTAAGCGTTACTAATTTAATACTTGATAAATTAATAACCTCTCTAAATTAATAGAATATGATGGTCCCAACATTATTAATTTATAGAGTTTTTACTGTATTTGAATTATTTTATTTTTACATAAAATTATATATATATTTATATGTGTGTGTGATTAATTATATATATATATATATATATCACCTAATTTTGCGGTGACTTGCTGATATCAATAGAGAGGGGGTTCACCTCTCTTTCTTCTCCAACGCTCAATATAATAGCAGAGAGTAAAGATCTTCTGCAATGACCTGAAAATACGAAATAACAGTGAGAAGGGTGCCAGAAGTTTTCCGGCGGATCCCCTCCGACGCTCAAGTCAGGCGATTGAATATAAGGAGATATATGCGGTAGGTAAAGACAATTATTAAATTCAAGAGAGATTAATTGATACCACAAACCTTGTATTTATAGGCGGAGACCTAAGAGTTGTATTGCAGCAAGGACTCTTTCAATGTTTATCCAAATCTTACTCAGATATGTCAAGATCCTGTGGATACAATCAAATCCTTGATATTGCTCCGCAGATCTAGGACTAGGTATCTTGGGGGACTAGTTTCCTTGCTAAGAGACGGCAGCAACAAGGAAAATGAGAAGAGCTCGGCATATCAGCTCGGGCTCCCAAAAGAGGTCGCTTACCGAGAGACCGGAGGGCAATAGGTAAGGCGAAACAGGTCGGCCAAACAGGTCGGACGCCACAAAGAGTTCGGAATGGTAGGAGAGCTCTCGTCGAAGAAAGGCGAGAAATATACCATGGAGCCAGGTCGTCTCGTCAGGTGGTATCTTTTAGGAGGTATCACAGTTCCCCCTCCCTGTCGAGCTGACGTTTTAGACCAGAAGCTCGTATTTGCTGAGTTATCCTGACGAGCCAATTCTTCAAAATAACAAAACTTGATTTAGGCGGGAAATAACGGCTACATAATTTGAATTTCGAACTACAATTACGACCGTTGGACTCCCCGCCCGATTCCCGAGGCTAATCTAGACCGTATAGCGTATCAGGGATCAACGGCCGGGATTCGTTGAGGTCTCCCTATATATATACCGTTCCGGGTCCCTCATTGTCCACTTTTGCAATTTTCGAAACAGATCGGATCCGACCTCTTTAGCATTCCATTTTTATTTCTGAAAACTCCTAGGTACGTGTTTTCTTAGCTGTTTTTTGTTAAAATGTCTTTACCTGATCAGTTGTTTCCTTCCGAATTTTGTGTAGTCTAGTAGTTATTTTCAAGGCGTTAGGCTTACCTTATGACCACCCCACTCTCTCTTATTTTTTTCATATCAAGAGATCGGATGAGGGCCCCTGGTATGTCACCAGCCGACCTGGCTGTGCATTTGTTGGGGGTTATCCTAGCAAAATCAAAGGCTGGAAAAATGAGTTCTTTTTTGTAAAGCCTTCTCAGCCCTGGGTCTGCTGCTCTGATTGGCTTGAACATCTCCCGGCTCTCCCCTCTCCTCCCAAAAATTTCAAAAAGAGCACCGCCTTCTTAGATGTAATGAAAGCCATAGGAGGTTACTGTTTTAATTCATCTAAGCTGTTGGTGGAGGATCTACTTTGTTTTGCTGGGCTGAGTCCGGCTGATCTGACCTTGAGGGGGAGAGCCGGTACTTGTTCTAGCATGTTTTAACAATTATTTTACTCACAAGTGTTTTTTGTTCGGTGTGACTGAACTATTTATCTGTTTATTCAGAAGACAGAGTTATGAGCTCCTTAGTTTTGAAAGCTATTCAGAAAAGGAAGCAAAAACAGGGCCAACCCCAAGCAGCCGAGAGAGTCACCATTGTGGATATAGGAGGTGAGAGCCCCCCCAAAGATGTAGCCCAACTCTCCCGGAAAAGACAGGCAGCTCTTGGGGGCTCGTCAGGGTCTACTGTTGTTGAAGCTCAGCCTCTGAGGCAAGTTCGGGCACGTGCCAATCAGTCCGACCTCCCTTCGACGGGTGAGAAAGGGGGTGAACCGGGTCGTGTGGAGAGGTGTCGTGAGCGGGTGATGGAGGCTTACCGAGATGGTTTCAGACTAGTTGGGGAAAGACCGAGCACAGTTGCCTTAGCTGTGGCTCGTGATCTGCCTAATATGGAAGATGCCCTTTATATGAGCCAACTGAGCTGGGGGGACCTGATGACCCGAACTGGGAGCCGTCTGACCGAGGCTACGCTCTTGATGGGGGAGTTTATGTCAAGGGCGTCTTTCATCCGAAGACAATCCTTGAAAGATGCCAAGGTCTTTGATCATATGCAAGACACCCTTGCTGATGCCAAATCTCTTCATGAGAAAGAAATCTCTGAGCTGAAAGCTCATATTGATAAGAAGACCGTCGCTGAGGCCGAGGCTCGCACTTTGATGGAGGCCCAGAAGCGTCAACATGAGGCTGAGCTCCGGGAGCTGCGTAATGAGTTAGCTTTAGCTAAAGGGCTAGCTAACTCTGCTGAGCAGGAACTTGCTAAATCTCTAAAGGAGGCGGCCGAGGAGAAGCAAAAGTCTGAGGAGTTGGTAGGGGAGAAACTCCTTACTTTTATTGAGGTTGGTTTCCAGGGATGTCTTAGCCAGATTAAAGAACATGGTTGTCTTGTGCCTGACGTTTCTTTGGATTTTCTAGATGTAGAAAAAGTAGCTGCCTCTCTCCCCCCTGATCTATAGATGAAATTTGTAATTCCTCAGAATTGTTCTTTTCTTTAATGCTATTCTGTTTTACCGTTCTTGTCATTTTTGTATGGCGGAGCTTATTTAGACCAGACTGAGAATGTCGTAGCTTGGCCTAGCTCAATAATTTACCCTGTAATGGCTAACAGTAAACAGGTAGGACCAAGCATGACGTAGCTCGGATTAGTTTAATAATTTACCTCGTAATGGCAAACATTAAACAGATATGACCAAGCAAGATGTAGCTCGGCCGAGGTTAATAATTCACCACGTAATGGCAATCATTAAACAGGTAGGACCAAGCAAGACGTAGCTCGGCCTAGGTTAATAATTTACCATGTAATGGCAAACATTAAACAGATAGGACCAAGCAAGACCTAGCTCGGCCTAGGTTAATAATTTACCATGTAATGGCAAACAGTAAACAGATAGGACCAAGCAGGACGTAGCTCGGCCTAGGTTAATAATCCACCACGTAATGGCAAACATTAAACAGGTAGGACCAAGCAAGACGTAGCTCGGCCTAGGTTAATAATTCACCACGTAATGGCAATCATTAAACAGATAGGACCAAGCAAGACGTAGCTCGGCCTAGGTTAATAATTTACCATGTAATGGCAAACATTAAACAGATAGGACCAAGCAAGACGTAGCTCGGCCTAGGTTAATAATTTACCATGTAATGACAAACAGTAAACAGATAGGACCAAGCAGGACGTAGCTCGGCCTAGGTTAATAATCCACCACGTAATGGCAAATATTAAACAGGTAGGACCAAGCAAGACGTAGCTCGGCCTAGGTTAATAATTTACCATGTAATGGCAAACATTAAACAGATAGGACCAAGCAAAACGTAGCTCGGCCTAGGTTAATAATCCACCACGTAATGGCAAACATTAAACAGGTAGGACCAAGCAAGACGTAGCTCGGCCTAGGTTAATAATTTACCATGTAATGGCAAACATTTACTCCTGGTGTAACCAGGACTGAGCTCGTCGTAAACGTGCTCCTGAGGTAGGTTGCACACCCATGCTCCTGGCGTAACCAGGGCTGAGCTCGTGCTCCTCAGGTAGGGTAAAAACCCTTGCTCCTGGCGTAACCAGGGCTCAGCTCGTCGTAAACGTGCTCCTGAGGCAGGTTGCACACCCATGCTCCTGGTGTAACCAGGGCTGAGCTCGTGCTGGTAGGTTGCACACCCATGCTCCTGGCGGAACCAGGGCTGAGCTCGTGCTCCTGAGGTAGGTTGCACACCCATGATCCTGGCGTAACCAGGGCTGAGCTCATGCTCCTGAGGTAGGTTGCACACCCATGCTGCTGTCGCAACCAGGGCTGAGCTCGTGCTCCTGAGGTAGGTTGCACACCCATGCTCCTGGCGTAACCAGGGTTGAGCTCGTGCTCCTGAGGTAGGTTGCACACCCATGCTCCTGGCGTAACCAGGGCTGAGCTCGTGCTCCTGAGTAGTAGGTTGCACACCCATGCTCCTGGCGTAACCAGGGCTGAGCTCGTGCTCCTGAGTAGGTTGCACACCCATGCTCCTGGCGTAACCAGGGCTGAGCTCGTGCTCCTCAGGTAGGGTGAAAACCCTTGCTCCTGCTTGTACAATATCTGGCAAAAATTATAAAACTTTGTATTGAAATAACGAAAGAGTATATCATCCAAAACAGAAACTAAGTCTTTTTTGCAAAAATTTAAAGAGCTGAACTAAGAGTAATATTTTCGGAGGTGATAAGCGTTCCAGGGTCTCTTCAACATCTTCCCATCAGGTCCTTCCAGGTAGTAAGCTCCTGAGCTTAGCTTTTCAACAATCTTGAAGGGACCTTTCCACTTGGGGTCTAGCTTGCCCACTTGAACCTCTTGCACTTTTCTTAGTACGAGATCGCCGACCTGGAAAGTTTTTTGAATAACTCGTCTGTTATACATCCGCGCAACCCGACTACGATAGGCTTCCATTCTGATCGCCGCAGCCTCCCTTATTTCTTCTATCAGATCAAGGTCAGCAGCTCTTCTATCACCGTTTTGCTCATCATAGAAATGTACCCTTGATGATTCTGCTCCTATTTCAGCTGGGAGTACTGCTTCATTTCCGTAGACCATACTGAATGGGGTTTCACCTGTTCCTGTTCTTGGTGTAGTTCGATAGGACCATAGAACATTAGGTAGTTCTTCCACCCAATTTCCTTTGGCTCTTCCCAGCCTAGCTTTATTGCCTTGTACCAGAGACCTGTTGGTAACTTCTACCTGACCATTGCTTTGAGTATGCAACAGAAGTGAAAGCCTGATGGATTTTTAACTCTTCACACCATGCCCTGAGCAGAGCTCCTTGGAATTGCCTTCCATTGTCCGAGATGATTTTCCTCAGTACACCAAATCGGCAAACAATGTTTTTCCAGATGAAGTTGAAGACTTCTTTTTCAGTGATTCTGGCTAATGGCTCTGCTTCTACCCATTTAGAGAAGTAATCAATAGCAACGATCAGAAATTTCTTCTGAGCTTTACCTGTTGGAAAATGTCCTAGTATATCAATGCCCCACTGATCAAATGGGCATGCCGCCACAATAGCTTTCATGATCATAGCTGGATGATGCTGGAGCCTGGAATGTCTTTGACAACTATCACATGATATAACCATAGCAGCAGAGTCCTTCTGAATAGTAGGCCAGAAATATCCAGCAAGGAGCACCTTCTTTGCCAAGAAATATGATCCTAGGTGATTTCCGCAGCACCCCTCATGAATTTCTCTTAATACGTAGCCTGACTCTTTCTGACCTAAACAACGCAGAAGTGGCTGGGCAAAAGACCTCTTGTACAAGACTCCTTCAATGAGTATGAATCTTTGACTCCTCTTTTTGAGTCTATAAGCTTTTTTGGTATCAGAAGGGAGCTTAGCATTGATAAGATAGTCTAAGAGCTCTTGTCTCCAATCATTTTCTTCCACAGATTCAGACAGAACATCCTGACTAGGAGTTAACTCAATTTAAAACACCACATCTCTATTTTGCCAAGCGCGGAGAGCACTAGCCATTCTTGCCAAACTGTCGGTCTTTCTATTCTCTTCTCTTGGGATCTGTTTGAATGTTACCTCTAGAAATCCCTCCTTGATTTTTTCTATGGAACTTGCGTAATGGATTAGCTTCTCGTTTCTAACCTCATAGGCGCCATTCATTTGTTGGGCTACAAGCTGCGAGTCAGAGAAGACATGTATACACTTAGCTCCAACATTTCGAGCAGCCCTTAATCCAGTCAATACTGCCTCATACTCTGCTTCATTATTGGAAGCTCGGAAATCCAGTTGAACAGCCAAACACACCTCTTCTCCGGTTGGAGAGATCAGCACAACCCCATTCCCGCTTCCCTCATTACAAGAAGAACTATCTACAAATGCTTTCCATAATTCTTCTTTCTCGGGATGCACAGTTTCCGCAATAAAGTCTGCTAAGGCCTGAGCTTTGATAGCTGTGCGTGGCTCATACTGTATATCATACTCTCCTAGTTCAGTTGTCCATTTAACCAGTCGTCCAGAGACATCTGTGCGGCTGAGTATTCTTCCCAAGGAGCTGTTTGTTAGCACCGTTATACGATGGGATAGGAAATAAGGCCTGAGTCTCCTAGCTGTGATGATCAACATTAGAGCCAACTTCTCGATCTCCGAATACCTCAGCTCAGCATCTTTCAAGGCATGAGACAAGTAATATATCGGCTGCTATTCTGATTCCCTCTCTTTGACAAGAACCGAGCTAATTGCTTCCTCAGTTGCTGATAGGTAAACGTATAACCTCTCTGCCTGCAGAGGCTTGGCTAAAATGGGAAGTTCAGCTAAGTATTTTTTCAATTCTTCAAATGCTTCCCCACATTTTTCGTTCCATTCAAATTTGTCAGCCTTCCGGAGTATCTTAAAAAAGGGGAGACTTCTATGAGCTGATCTAGAAATAAATCGTGATAAAGCAACGATTTTTCCTGCCAGGCGTTGCACCTCTTGAAGGTTCTTTGGAGGAGACATCTCACAGATAGCTCTCACCTTTTCTGGATTAGCTTCAATCCCCCTTTCTGTCACTATATAGCCTAGAAATTTCCCGCTTTTTACCCCAAACACACATCTCTGGGGGTTTAACTTTAACCCGTAAGACCTAAGGGTGGAGAAAGTCTCAGTCAGATCGTCAATTAGATCGGTGCCACTTTTTGATTTTACCAGAATGTCGTCTACATATACTTCCACATTTCGGCCTAGCTGTTTTGAAAACACCTTGTCCATCAAATGCTGGTAAGTAGCTCCTGCATTCTTGAGCTCGAAGGGCATAACAACATAGCAAAAAGTCCCATCTGATGTGACAAAACTAACTTTATCTTGATCTTCTTTAGCCAAAGGGATCTGATGATATCCCTGGTAGGCATCCATTAAGCACAAGTACTGATGTCCTGCTATTGAATCAACCATCTGATCAATCCTTGGTAATGGGTAACAATCCTTCGGACATGCCTTATTAAGATCTCTGAAGTCTATACACATCCTCCACTTTCCAGAGCTCTTTGGTACTAAGACCACATTTGAGAGCCATGTTGGAAATTGTATTTCTCGAATTTGACCTGCCCGAAGGAGCTCCTTCACCTGCTCTCTTATGACCTTATCATTTTCAGGTCCAAAATGTCTTTTCTTCTGTTTTACAGGTTGGACTCCCGAGAGCACATTCAAATGATGTTCTAGCACGTCTGGTCTAATTCCTCTTAGATCCCGAGCACTCCAGGAAAAGATATCCTCATTTTTAATTAAACATGAGATGAGATCGGCTTTAATATTTATTTCCAAGTCCTTGGCTATTTTTACTTTTTGATCAGTAGAGACGAGCTCAATTATTTCAGGTTCTTCATCCAAGCTCTTGGGAATGCCTTTGTCATTCGGAACACTATACCCAGCTCTTTCAATACAACCAACCTCCCGACGAGCTCTCTTAACGTCTTCTTTTACTTCGTCCACATAACATCTGCGGGCTGTCTTCTGGTCACCACAAAGAACCCCAACTTCTCTACCCACTGGGAATTTTAATTTCTGATGATAGGTAGAAGCTACCGCCTTGAAGTCCTTCATTGCAGGTCGGCCTAAGATTGCATTATATGATGAAGGTGCCTCTACCACAGTGAAATTAACCATCTTTGTAATGCGAGACATCCCATGACCCAGAGATAAGGGCAGGTTGATCTGTCCAAGTGGTTGAATTGCGTGCCCGGTGAACCCATACAGAGGAGTTGCAATATGTTCATATTTTGACCCCTCTATCTGCATCTTTTCTAAGGTATCTTTGAACAAGACATTGACTGAACTCCCAGTATCGATGAAGATCCTTGCTACATCATAGTTAGCTATGGTTACAGTGACCACTAGGGCATCATTGTGTGGTGTTGCAACTCCTTTCAGATCATCTGGCCCGAAGCTTATGACAGGCTCATCCCTTGTAATTAACTCTTCCGATACTTCGAAATTTTCCATTCTTCTACCATGACTTTTCCGAGCTCTGCCCGAGTCTCCATCAGTGGGTCCCCCTGAGATCATATTAATAGTTCCTCGGGTGGGATTATTATCCACCTGTTCGACCCTTCTCCTTTGATTATCTGTTTCTTTAGGAGCAATACCCCTTTCACGGGACCTGGTTCGGCCCCTATATGGTGTTTTTTCTCTTCTTTTACCTCGGTACCGGCTTCTACCCTGTCCTTCTGAGAAGGTTCATGCTTCCTTGTTAGCAGAGTTTTTATTTCAGAGTCTCTTCTGATGATTCTTTCTACCTCATCTTCAAGCTTCTGGCACTCATTCGTTATATGACCGTACTCTCTATGAAATTCACAATACTTATCAGAAATAGGCGTACGGGGCCCGTTATCCGACTTCCTTGGTCTTTCCAGTTTCTTTCTATTATCACATATTTCCATAGCTCTTTCCAAGCTCATGGATAGAGGTATGCGTGATGCAAATTGACTTCTAGTTCGACCACTTTCATCGGCCCTATCAGCAGTTCTTTTCTTGCTTAACTCTAACTTATCCTTCTTTTCTAATGGCCGCAGATCAATCCTTCTCTGTCTCTGAGCATCTTCTAGATTGATATACTTTTCAGCTCTTCCTAGAAGTTCGTCATAACTTCGAGGAGGTTTCTTTACCAAGGATTTAAAGAACTCTCATGCCTTAAGCCCCTGTGTAAAGGCGTTAATAAGGACATCCACCGTTGCAATGGAGACCTCTAAGGCTGCCCCATTAAAGCGTTGTACGAACTCCCTCAAGGACTCATGTTCATTCTGCTTGGTAGTGAACAGACTCAAAGAAGTTTTTTGATACCTCTTATTGCTGGCAAACTGGTTTAGAAAAGCCGAACTGAACTCCTCGAAGCAGCTTACAGTGTTTGGTTTAAGTAAATTAAACCACTGTTGTGCCGATCTAACCAGTGTGGTAAGGAAAACACGGCATTTGATCCCATCAGAATACCTATGCAACAGAGCAGCATTCTCAAATCTTCCAAGATGCTCTTCAGGGTCTGTGCTTCCATCATATTCTCCCACTGCAGGTTGTCTGAAATTTGGCGGGAGTTCATCTCCTAGAATAATTAGGGAGAATGGACTTTCTCCTAGCCACTGGAGTTCGGCCACCAAGATCCTGACCCAATCGCCTTATCTCTCCCCATACAGCTTCCATTGGATCTATTAGCGGAGGCTCTACTTGTGTATCTACCACAGCACTGGCTACCCTATTGTTTCAGGGACCTGCTCTGGTTGAACAGGCGAAGGCGCCTGATTTGTTTGCGAAGGGGGTGGAGGTTGGTTAGACTCCGTTGGTGGCGGAACCCGGTGCTGGAAAAAAAGTATTTCGCATGGTCTGACTGATGAATTGTGCCAATTGCTCCATAGTCAGATCTCCCACATTCATAACAGATGGAGGTGCTTGATCTTCCTGCTGTGGAGGGACGTCTTGATTTTCCATACTGGGATTTAATCTTTCTTCCTGATTCCTCCTGACTCCACGCCCACGTCCACGTCGTCCAGCCATATCAATGTCTTCAATTCAGTAAATATATTCCCAAAGACGGCCCCAATTGATATCACCTAATTTTGCGGTGACTTGCTGATATCAATAGAGAGGGGGTTCACCTCTCTTTCTTCTCCAACGCTCAATATAATAGCAGAGATGTCAGTAAAGATCTTCTGCAATGACCTGAAAATACGAAATAACAGTGAGAAGGGTGCCGGAAGTTTTCCGGCGGATCCCCTCCGACGCTCAAGTCAGGCGATTGAATAAAAGGAGATATATGCGGTAGGTAAAGACAATTATTAAATTCAAGAGAGATTAATTGATACCCCAAACCTGTTATTTATAGGCGGAGACCTAAGAGTTGTATTGCAGCAAGGACTCTTTCAATGTTTATCCAAATCTTACCCAGATATGTCAAGATCCTGTGGATACAATCAAATCTCTGATATTGCTCCGCAGATCTAGGACTAAGTATCTTGGGGGACTAGTTTCCTTGCTAAGAGACGGCAGCAACAAGGAAAATGAGAAGAGCTCGGTATATCAGCTCGGGCTCCCAAAAGAGGTCGCTTACCGAGAGACCGGAGGGCAACAGGTAAGCGAAACAGGTCTGCCAAACAGGTCGGACGCCACAAAGAGTTCGGAATGGTAGGAGAGCTCTCGTCGAAGAAAGGCGAAAAATATACCATGGAGCCAGGTCGTCTTGTCAGGTGGTATCTTTTAGGAGGTATCATATATATATATATATATATATATATATATATATATATATATATATATATTGTTCTATTTCAAAACTCAATTGATTTGTACATTTTCTAAGTTAAATTCAAAATTTAAACCCATTAGAGTCGAATACGATGTCTATATTTTTTTTTCCTAAAACCAAGTTTTGAATACTGGCATGTGGAATAATGAATAATTCGCTTTTTGATCAAATCATTTGCATCCAAATGTAAGTAGTTGTATTTGGCGGTGTATAAAAGTTCGATTTAATCAAATTAACCGACTTAATCGAATTATTTTAGAAATGTTTGGGCATTAGGTTTTAAATTCATGATGATGAATCGTTTTGATTTGCCTACTATTGGTTTTGGTTTGAAACACAATTCTAATAAATTTGATTTAATGAAAAAAATAGTCTTTCATATTTAGGTTAGCTTTTTTTTTTCTTCCTGTTTTTAAAATTCGATTTGATTATTTCGATACACTACCAAATCATTTCATTTAATTTTCATAAATATTACGGTTAATTTGATCAACTTAAAACTAAAAATTAATTAGAGTAAAACCTCTATAAACTAATAATATTGTGAACATTAAATTTTATTAATTTATAGATATTATAATTAATTGATAAATTTAATTTATCAACTTAAAGAAAGTTTTTTCGATTCAGTGAATATAAATTTAATTACATAAAAACTATTATATTTATATCACTAATATATGCATTATATTTCATGAATTAATTCAATTTTTTTTTTGATATGATCATCACTAATAAAGAAAACACGTATACATCTCTTCACAAATTTTAGTTACAGTTCGAGAACACAACTCAACTTTTCATTGCAATGAAAAAAGTTAGAGATGAAATCAATATAAATTTAATTTCAAATAAAAAACAAACAATATATTTATTTTGACTAAATTGTCCTAGTTATGTTTTGATTTTTTAATAATTACTAATTTTTAATATTGATGGAACTATATTTTAGATAAGGATTTTCCTAAAATTATCATCTTATTCATTTATTAAAATTATTACTTTTTTAAACTGACCCATGTTGGGATGAAAAATATATTATTTCAGAGAGCTTATTAGTTTATAGATTATTAATGTATGAAGGTTTACTATAATTCGATATATATATTTTTTAAAAGGGAAAATTGTAGGGAGGTACCATGTTGAGAAACATATTGCAAATAAATCTGGGGAAAAAAATGTTTGCATCAAAGTATAGGGAGGTGAAAACTTTATTCCATATGTATACTTTTTGAAATTTTATTTTATTTAAATCTTTTTTGCTTACTAAAATACATATGATTTAATCTTTAACCTAATTAGAGTTTCAAACCCATGAAATATCTCACCCCATTCTCTTTCATCTCCACCTCCACCACTTCTACCGTATTCACCAGCCTGACGCCGGCGTCTTCACAAGCCGTCGCCGGCGTCTTCACAAGCCGTTGCCACTGTCTTCACAAGCGTCGCCGGCGTCTTCATCAGCTGCCGCCACTGTCTTCACCAGCTGCACAACCTTTATGTGTGTGTGTATACACTCTGTGTATGTGTGTGTATTTATACACTATGTTTGTTGCTTTTTGAGGTTTTTTAGTTGTGATTCATTGGTGTCCCCGCTTGTTTGCTTATTTCCAAAATTTACAGCCTGACAGCAAGATATTGCAACGAAGAAGATGACCCAGAGAAAAAGTAACTGGTGCACGAAAATTATAAAAAGTAACTGGTGCATGAAAATATAAAAAGTAACTACTGCACGAAAATATAACAGTGATGCATGAAAATACAACACTGATGCACGAACTTTGTGTTAATTAATTGATGCACAAAATTTACAAAAAAGCAATAGGTGCACGAAATATAATAACTGGTGCACGAAATTAAATGGTTCATGCATCACTTACTTAATTGTATGGTTCGTGCATCACCCACTTGCGCTCATGGTTCTTGCATCACCCACTTGCGCATATGGTTTGTGCATCACCCATTTGCGATTATGGTTCGTGCATCACATACTTTTTCTATGTTTCGTGTATTAGAAACTGATTTTAATTTTCGTGCATGAGTTACTGATTTTAATTTTTCATATATCAATTACTGATTTTCAATTTTCGTGTATTACTTACTTATTTCAAATTTTCACAAAATCGTGAACGACCGCACAAGAAAATTGTTCCGTTCGTCGCCGTCCGACCTCCGTTCAACGAGCCCAATATACGAAAATGTTTACAATTCAATTGCCATCGTGACTTGCCGGAATTTGATCTATAAGGAGCGAAATCGCATGACCTAGGTTTTCAGCTCTTGGTTCGATTTCTTCAATCCATCCATGAATTGGTCCGAGCCCATACACTGGTTAGCTTCCCCTCACTATAGCTGAATGTTTGAGACCGGCCACCGCCCATCTCTTCGTCGTTAGTCTGAAACCCTAGGTCATGCGATTCGGTGGCTGTTGGGTTTTGAAACAAAAGTGAATGTTGAAAATGTGAGTGTGAGAGATTAATGGTACTATTGTCATTTTAACTTCAAATGAACTTAAGTGATTGAATAATTTTTTCTCTGACTAGGATGAATTAAGTTTTATAAAAGTATACCGACTTGATTTTTTCCCTTTTTTTAAAACACTAGTCCATTCGAACCAAATGCCAAGCCTACTTGTATCAGGTAAGTCCATTGAATGGACGGCAAACATAAAACAAATAATTAACACCCCTATTCCTAATTAGGGGTGGGCACGAGTCGGGTTGTATCGGGTTCAGGTAGTTGTAGTCGGATACCCGATGTGTCAGGTAGGAACAAAAAAATACTCGAACTTAACCCGATTTGGTCGGGTACATGATAGTCAGGTACCCGAGAAATATCGGGTAACCAATAAATCCTTTTTGGAAACAAATATTCATGGAACAATTCAAAAGAGCTCTTTATAAAATTAAGAATAACAAAAATTTACGAGCAAAGATAAATAATTAATTTAAAATCACAATCATAAATAAGTTTTAATATCAAATCTAATGTATCAACGTATAATCGACATTAAGAATGAAAAAATTAACGTCTAAAATCATAATCTCAAATAACAAGTCGAGTTTGTAGCACATCAAATTTCAATGATTGTCGAATCGACTCTCAACTTTGTAAACTCTACAAAATACAAGAAATAATGATAAGATATAAGTTGATTATATAAAAAAAAAAATTTAAGAAAAGAATAAAAGTAAAGATCGATACAATTTGATACATTGCTCAAGCATCCCAATCTCACACAAATATTCATTCACATGTTTTGATTTTGTGTCCATTCAAAGCTAATATTGAGTATAAACTAATGATTGAACTATTCTCGTACATAAAAAACTCCGAAATGTATTTAAATTAGGTTACTTAATAATAATAATAATAATAGGCGGGTATCCGATCGAGTCGGGGTCGAATATAGGATATCCATACTTGAATTTCCACCCCTATTCCTAATCACTCCTCTCATGTTATATTATACATATATAATTGTCGATGCTTTCGAAAAGATCGTGGAATAAGACAAAATTTGATGATTTATTGGATTTTGTTTTATTCATTGATGCTTGCTAAAAATGAGATGTCTTCTTTCCGACAGACGGAGGGTGCTGGTAGCAACTCCGATAATAGCTTCGAGTGCTGGTGAGGCCTGAAATCATGAACAAGTGTGAGAAGGGAGCCGGAAGGATGTCCCGGCGGGTCCCCTCCGACGCTCAAGTCAGAAATCGGAAAAGAAAGGCAGAGTAACGAGTGAACTTGAAGTTATGAGTATAGTGAATACCTTTTTCTCGTCAACAAACCTTGTATTTATAGGGAGATGGAAGGGAGACAACCTTTAACCGCATGTCAGGAGCCTAGGGGACATCTTCTGAAGCTAAGGGTGGGGACCAGGGTCTCAGAGCCAGGGACCAGTAGGTGTCACTCTCCCCGTACGATATGCTTGCAGCCTTTTGTGATCCGATGTACTTGGAGATATGGGTTATACGTCGAATCTACTTTGCGAGGCAGTGCTACACAGCTTAGCTCGCCCAACACGAGCGAGCTCCGATCCCATACTTCGCAAGCATGAGGCACCTGCGAGGGATGGCTCCGAACTCTTCCTCGCGTGGGAGAGCATCGCAGCTTGCGCCTCATGTGTGCGAGCTGCGAGGCTCACACGTCTCGCGGGGCGAGTACGCAGCTCGCCCATCGTGCGGGCGAGCTGCGGTGCTCGCCCCTATCTGGCGAGACGTGTGCGCAGCTCGGCCCTCGCGCGGGCGAGCTGCCGTGCTTGCCCTTGTATGGCGGGGCGAGCGCGCAGCTCGCCCCACGCCAGGGGCGAGCTGCCGTGCTCGCCCCTGTCTGGCGGGGCCAGCGCGCAGCTCGGCCCTCGCGCGGGCGAGCTACCGTGCCCGCCCCTATCTGGCGGGGCGAGCGCGCAGCTCGGCCCTCGCGCGGGCGAGCTGCCGTGCTTGCCCCTGTCTGGCGGGGCGAGCGCAGGCAGCTCGCCCCACGCGCGGGCGAGCTGCCGTGCCCGCACCTGTCTGGCGGGGCGAGCTACGAGGCTCGCCCTACGTAAGCCTAGCTTCGCACTCCCCGCACCTTGTCCTCCGCCGATTTTGATCAATGGATTGGGTTCGACCCATGAGCTTTTTAATGGCTTGACTCGTATGGGTATCAGTGGGGTTGCCTGGGAAGGCTAATATGGACCAGAAAGGCTGTCGGGTGAGCTCTGAGCCCGTCTGGTAGGTGGCACGGGCGAGCTCTAAGCTCGCTCACTAGTTTGCCTAAACCAAGTTGTTGGCTTGCTAGGAGCTAGGCATGCAGGCATGCTTGGAGCTTGGCTTCTCGGAGCTAGGTATGCTCGGAGCTACACATGTTGGGAGTTAGGCATGCTGGGAGCTACGCATGTTGGGAGCTACGCATGCTCAGAGCAAGACAATTTTGGTAGTTTGTCATGCTTGACTAGTGAGGTTACTTGGGAGTTTTGGTGACTTAGCTCGGAAGGACCAACAAAGCCGAACAATCAAGACGAGCTGGCGAGCTCGCGGCAAGACCGCAGCTCACCCTCCTTGGACGAGCTTGGAGCTCGCCCCAGGTGTGATGGGCGAGCTCCATGAGCTCGCCCTCCCGGCTTGGGCGAGCTTGGAGCTCGCCCCAGGTGTGATGGGCGAGCTCCATGAGCTCGCCCTCCCGGCTTGGGCGAGCTTGGAGCTCGCCCAAAGAGCCCCTGGGCGAGCTGGGAGCTCGCCCGAGGCCATGTTGGCGAGCTCATGAAACTTACCCAATGTGTTGATTTGGCCAATTTTCAGGTATGTCTGGATGAACTAGGGTCGATCTATAAGCTATTTTTACGGGTTTGACCCGTCCGGGTATCATTCATTTATTGTTTTTTTCTTTTTTGTTGGTAGAAGACTAGAAGCTTTATTTATTATATAATATATACATATAATTCATTTATTGTTTTTTTCTTTTTGTTGGTAGAAGACTAGAAGGTTTATTCGTTATATATATATATATATATATATATATATATAAGTGCATATTTAATAATTGTGGGGTTGGCACTAAAAATGTGAGAGAAAAGGTTAGACGTGTATGAGAGTGTCCTTGTCTTTGAATAATTACAAAAAAATTATTTATTTAAAAAAATTTAAATACATTTTACTATTTTTTCCACTATTTCAAAGCAATAATTATGGGCTATACGGTCTTTGTTTCTCTCAGAAATATTAGCTTTATTCACTAACATCACGAAAACTTTTGTAGGAAACTTGTATGAGAATGTGTATCAGTGAGCTATTGAGCAAAATAACAAAATGACACAAAGAATGAATGTCTAGATGGCACAAAGGTTGAATGTTGATGTGAGATTTCTAATTTTCGTCTTTAAAACAATATTGTCATATGGTGTCATATGGTGCTTACAGTTACAATATCAATTTGTTTCTGTTGGGGTAGAACAATTGCCCTTGTTGTGTGATCGATCGAAACGTGGTGTTTGTACTACTGTACGGTTTAAAAGATTTGAGTTGCATCGTTACCATAAGCTATATCTTCTGGTGAAGCAGCAAGTGCTTGATCCAACAATTGGTATCAGAGTCAATGTCACATGTTCGATTATCATGAGTTGCAAGTAGTGCAACTATTGAGAGGGGATTGTTGGGATACAAGAATTGCGCTTGCTGTGCGACAGATCGAAACGTAGTGCTTATGCTGTTGTACGGATTAAAGAATTTGAGTTGCACCGTTACCATCAGCTATAACTTTTGGTAAAGCGACAATCGCTTGATCCAACAGTTTCCTAAGATACAACGACTATGACTCGTGATAGAAGCACTTCAAATCACAAGTCCTTAAACCACAAATCCAACCATATACAATTGGTAGAATTTGAGTTGCACCGTTACCATCAGCTATAACTTAGGCTAATATGAAGTATGTAATACTGAGTGGAGATCAAACCCTACAAATCCAACCATATACAATTGGTAGAATTTGCAAAAATATTTGATTTTAAAACACCTTTTGGCTAAAAACATTGCCAACCAACATGACAAATATCTAAATAGTTAGACATGCCTGTCTAAATTTAGATAAACAAAAATTTGACATCTCTCATTTATAACTAATACTAGGGTAACTTTAAAAAATGATCCTATATAATATTGACTTTTCGAATATAAGTATCAAATTTTTAAGACTAATCAAATATAACCCCACATAAAGTGTTTTTTAATAAAAAATAATCACACATAAATCTTTTTAACAAATTTAGTCTCACGTGAATTAATTTTTAAGAAAAAATGTCTAATAATTGAATATGTGGTTTTGAGATTTTTGATTAAAAATAAAAATTTTTAGGCTATTTTGATTATAAACAATTTTATGATACTATATTTGATTAGCTAAACGTTTGAGACTAGTATTGCAAAGATCCTTATTTTTTAGGGAAAAGTTTAGGCTGGTACCTAATGGTAAAACTTTATTCATCCTAGTCCAGGAAAAAAACTTGCAATCATTTAAGTCAACTTTAGGTTAAAATGACAAAAGTGCCCTTAATAAGAAAATACGGCAATCTAAAAAATCTCAATCTCTTACTTTCAGCATTTCGTTCGATCTCTTTCACCACTGCGATTCAAATCTCCTCGTAAATCTCTCTCGTCAATTACGGTTTCTTACAGTTTTTTCTCTTCATCTCTTCGATTTTTCGTTTCATCATTATGTTCCAGATTTTTTTTTTCAATTCCAGTATGTGTGTGTATGTGTGTAAGAGTGTATATATAAATATATATATATATATATATATATATATATATATATATATTTATGGTTTTTTTAGTTATTATGCATTGATGTCTATGCTTCTTTGCTCATTTTCAGAATTTACAGTCTGAAACTTGCAATGAAGAAGATGACCCAGCGAAAAATTAATTGGTGCACGAAAATTATAAAAAATAACTGGTGCACGAAATTTTTTAAAGTAACTGGTGCACGAAAAGATTGAAAATCAGTAACTGCTGCACGAAAAATCAGTGACTGATGCACGAAAATTAAAATCAGTTACTGATGCAGGAAAATTTACACAAAGTTAGTGCACCAGTGTTGTATTTTCGTGCATCAGTGTATATTTTAGTGCACCAGTGTTATATTTTCGTGCATCAAGGTTATACTTTCGTGCACCAGTTACTTTTTATAATTTTCGTGTACCAGTTACTTTTTATCATTTTTGTGCACCAGTTATTTTTTTATAATTTTCGTGCACCAGTTACTTTTTTTATCATTTTCGTGCATCAGTTATTTTTTATGATTTTCGTGCACCAATGTTATATTTTCGTGCACCAGTTACATTTATGATTTTCGTGCACCAATTACTTTTTATGATTTTCGTGCACCAATGTTATATTTTCGTGCACCAGTTACTTTTTATAATTTTCGTGCACAAGTTATTTTTTCTCTGGGTCATCTTCTTCGTTGCAACATCTTGCTGTCAAACTGTAAATTTTGAAAATGAGCAAACAAGCATGGACACCAATGCATACATTACTTCTTCATCCATATGAACCAGTCAAAAAAAAAACATACCAACAGACTTTCGATATCTATAATTTAGCATCGGTATTCAAATTTATAATTCACATACACACACAATATACACACACATGATGAAATGCGCATAGCAGATCCGAAAATTATATTGCAGACTAGTTCGAGATCTTCTTCGATTCAAAAAGATTCCAAATGCTACGAAAATTTAGATTATTCGATTCAAACATATTTCATGTACATAACATTTTAGCAAATACTTTGTAGGGATGAAGCGACTAGATGATGAAGAAAATAATGACCTGAGAATCGCCGGAAAATTTCAGCAGAAAATTTAAAGTGTGGGGCGACGGGATGAGAAAGAAAATAAAGATCTGAAATTAAGTTTAGGATGTTTTCAACTGAAGAGTATTTTGGTAACTAAAAAATACATTTTCAAACCAATAGTTAAAAAATTGGACTTATGTGAATATAATTTTCTCATAAGTGTATTTTTTGGTAAGAAGCTTTTTTTTTGCAAATTTATTTGTAATAAGTTTCTGTAAACAGCACATATTTGCAATTTCCCCTATTTTTTACCTTTAAATACTTCAGAATCATTCCGTAACAATTACTAATGTTGTAATTATTGGACACAACGTCTGAAAAATGTATAAGTTGCACCAAGATTTAAATAATTTAATTTTGGTCAGCATATTTACGAATTATGATGCAAGCTTAAGAAATAATGATGCCCTCGAGTTGCTCCTTGTTAGGCCATAAGCTCAATAGTAAATCCCTAATTCAAAAGATTAGTCTTGTACGTGTGTCAGTCTCTTAAACTCATTAGTCCTTATAATTTTTTTCAAAATTTTTTGTTTTACAAAAAACGGACATACGTCGTAAGATATCGTCCAAGTGATATCATTCGTAAGAACGACATCAAAAAACATTTTTATTCCGAAGCTAGTATAGGACATCCTTGAGCTGACATTCATGGCAGCCAATTTTTGTATGACTTGTATTTATTTACTTATTCATGTTCAAAGGACCCCAACCTTAATCCAGGTTATAATATAAACATGAACTGTATTCTCATTGGCGGACATATGATTTTTAGGAAGAGGGCAAAAAAAATTTAAAATAAAAAATTTAAGGGTCAAAATATAATTTAAAGGGGGACAATATCTAATTTTCAAGGGGCAAGTATAATTTTTTTAGTGTAAAATTACAATATTTTATAAAAATAACCCTCCCGTGCCCTTTAATACCTCCCCCCCTATGTATTCTCGCTGTTGAACCTATTGCTGCCTTTTCTCAAATCACTTCTTTTGCCACATACGATAGCACCAATGATCGAAAATAGTTGGTTTGGGCCATATTTATGGATCAACTCAAAATGATTGGTCTAAAATGATTGATATGTTATTTTATGTATTTTTGTTATTTAAAATGTGTTTTTTTGATATTAAGTTGGTATATAAATGGACTCAAATCGGGTGCATACAAGCATTTCCATGTTAGACGACGAGTAAAACAAATCCCAAAGACTAGACTTTAGGTGTAAGTCATGTAAGGAGCTGAATCACCTATTTGATGTTGTTCTTGCATTCTTCTTAATGCAACTTTGAAAAGTTTTTGCAAAATTATGGGGATAACAAAAACATACATATATCAAGAAAATAATTGTGGCAATGATAATACAATGGATCAAGGAAATAGGGAGGGATATCATGTCGAGGAGTTGATCCAGGGGCGGAGCCACACCCATTGTGGGTGGGGCTCCAGCCCTACCTTATTTTTTTTTAAAAAAATATTAGCAGTGTAATTTTTTTTAAATTTGATGTTGTAGCCCAACCCTATATTACCTCTTCAAACCTATATTTTGATATATATCCTGACCAGCCTCAGGTAATTTCAAATGCTGGCTCCACCCCTGAGTTGATCGAATAATGAATGCACAGTGTTAATATAATTTGGTGGTCCAGACATGATGAGAGAGTTGTGCAAACAAACCTGTTTGGCAAATTTCAGTGAGGGACCATTTGCTGCCACTCAACTCATTCCAACCCCTTTATTATCACAAACAATTACTTGCCATTCTTTAATAAGTGGATGCCTTACCGGAACAACAAAAGGGAAGGATAAGGATCCTAATTTCTCTCAAATTTTGAATTTTTTTTTTTCCGTTTATATGTGGGTAAATTACAAAAATGGTTCCATAAATTGAAAGATTTGCTATGATAATCCCAAAACTTTAAGACCGATAAAATATAGTCTCAACTAAATTATTTTTTAACAATCTCACATAAACGCTTTTTACTCGGAGCAGGCTTTCCCAAAGCATTACAGTAAAGGAAGATAATCCTCTTCTTCTAATTACCCTCGAGGATAGATCAGTCGCCCCTTCCCATTCATCTTTCCTTTGAGATGGTTTTACTGGGGTAGCTTGATAGAGTCGGCTGCAAGGTTATATGACAACTTCTTGTCCCCTGTCGAAAAGGTTTTGAGAGAACTATAGTCCAACATAAATTATTATCTAACAATCTCCAATTTTGATAAGAGGTTTATACACAAACGTTTGTTAAAAAATAAATTGTGGGACTATATTTGATAAAATCATTTATGTGAGACTATTTTTGTTATAAAATAATTTTTTTTTGTAGTATATGTAATTAGTATATAAAATGATGACTATTATTACGATTGATCTTCATCAATTTTGTTAAGAATTTTATATTGTAAAAAATAGAAGAATAATGTAAGTTTGTAAAAATGATATATATAATTTTTTAATAGCGCATTATCGCACATGCACGCTTATCCACCTGTCCATCCGTTTTATGTGACTTATGTGAGGATGTCAAGTTCATTGTTTCGTTTGCATTTTCTCTCTTTTATTTCTTTTTTTTATTATTTATTTATCAGAATTTCATTGTGTAATATGAATCTTGCATGCAGTTAGAGATATTTGTTTTCCTTTATTTAAGTCTCTTACCTACTGATACTACGACAAACCGATTAATTATGTAGGAATTTAAGTTACTATCTCTTAAATTAAATACAGTACACCAACTATTCTCGGCCCACTTCAGAAGAAGTGTGAGGACTTAGGGCTATAGTAGTTCTGTTAGTTAACATAAAACTTGGTTGGTTTTTTTAGAAATTCAATACGATGATCATTTTATATATTAAAATATTCTACATTGTCCAACAATAAATAAAACAGGTAGCCTACAGTTGGTTGAATAGTTGCTACGCTAATAACAATATTTGAATGAGAATATTCTCATCTATATTTGATGTAGGAGCGAATTTAAAATTTTTGTTTAGAATGTGAAAATAATAATATATAAAGTTGGAGGGCTAAAAAAGTATATAGGTCAAAATATAATTTGGGGACAAATGTAATTTTTGGGTAGCAAACTGTAATTTTAGAGGATCAAACTGTAATTTTTCAAGGGTATTAGAAATCTTTTGGAGGGGGACAACAGCCCCATTCTTATAACTTATGTTCGCCTCTGGTTGAATGCGAATATTCCCATATTAAAGTTGATCTACCCCTAAGGGACATTATACATACTGTGAGGGTACATTCCTATTAATGTGATTAATAATAACAATTACTGTAAACCGGGGAAGATTTGTTTAAAATTTATTTAAGTATTTTGCACCGTATTCAAAGATTCTTATCGATTATATGGTTTATTCAACAATTTGGAATAAAATACAACACCTACAATCAAACATAGATTCAATACATCCTAGAGTGAAACTCATAATTCAAAATACGATATAGATCTTAATATCACCTCTTGTTTGATTGTCAATCACGAAGATCACAATCAACCAAACCACTTCAGTTAAACGTACATGCCCAATGCAAATTTTTTTAAAATACATTGAATATTTTTCTCGATATATTATATACGGAATTTCCCACCACATATATTGTAAAATTCCACCGATTGAAACCTTGAACGGATGATAATTTAATCGAACAAGAAGAAAACCAATAAAAATGTATCGAACAAGAAGACCTTTTCCAAATATAAACATAACATGCAAGATCTCTTTCACCATGAACATAAATTTCTCATGAAGTTGGGTCAAATATTACCTTTTCAAATAATAAATCTACATTACATTCTCTCTTAAAAGTACATCAAGAACTAGACCTTTGATTCCAAAACTCGTCACCAGAAAAAGCTTATCCAGATTATCATTGCATTGGGTCTCACATAAAAAAGTGGGACATCGATAAATCTGGGCCATTGATCCAACATTTGGCGTAGTGCCTCATGCGGTAGCCAAGAACAATTCTAAGCATTGGCCATTTAATACTACATTTCTTTTAAAAGCTTTATCACTAACACCACATAATCACCAATGAGAAATAACCTTATGTGCTATTGCAATTACAGCGTTTTACATTTTCTTTGGGTGGGGGGAAGGGCTTGAAGGGAGAAAATTCAATGACTTGATTATAAATATCTGATGTTACAGAGAGCCATGGGGACCAATAAAATATCAAAATTGTCGAGGTCATCGAGGAATTCCTTCAAGACCTCCTCACAGAAGCAACAGCAAAGTGGGGATGGTGTATAAACTCAAAGGAAATTCTAAGAGATGGGTCAAGAGTCCCTAACCGGTAAAGAAGGTTAAGGGCAACATCGTTATGTTCTGCCACCTGCTCTAACCGACGAAGCTCTGCCATTCTCTGCAGATCACCAGCAAAATTTACCCGTAATTCTTTTGCAATCTTCTGAGCATCCTTGAAGCAAGTATGCATCGCTAGAGTCTGCTGATCGTGATAAAAATATTATACGCAAAACTATGAAAGGATGTGGACCTATGATCCATCATAAATACTTACAGAGAAATTAGCATGATCTGTAGTTTCTCTGAATGAAAAGTAAGAGGCATGATCAGGAAGGGAAGCTTTCTGTAATAGCTCAAAGTGTTGGATAAATCTCTGCGAAGATTATGAATGTCATGCAAATGCCATCAGCTATTCTTTCGCTAGCCAAATTACACAAACAATTGACCAACATTGCATTAAACTACAGTTATTAAGAAAATATAAATCTTTCGTTTCATTTAAATTTTAAGCATGCAAGTTGTAGTGTTTATAAGATGAGGTTTTTATGTGTCAGAAAATGAGGTCTTTCCATAGTCAACCCTTCGATGAATAACGGTCCAACATAAAAGCTTAGCATTTCTTATATGTAAAGTAAGCTGCAAAATTTTAAAAGAAAAGTGACAAAATGATACCTCTTGCTCGCTGTTAAAAGGACCCACACAAGGAAAGACTTTGTGCTGGTTCCTTGAAGAAGCAAGCATCTGAAAATCATGAAAAAGAATAACACCAGTTGGAGATAGGCAGCAGATAAGCTTATGTTCTGTTCAGAATGCACAATGGACAAGTTGGCAAAGATACTAAAATTTAGGGTTTTTTTCAGTCTGTGCACATAGCAATTCCAATGGAATAAGTTAGAAGGAAAAATAGAAGAAACCGAACTAATAGAAGAAACCTAATTTAGAGCCCATTCAGTATTTGTTATTTAATCTCAAAATGCTTATGTCCACATAACAGTTACTTAATTTGGACTTGGCTGATCTTTGAGATGCAAATAAAATTCTAGCTACATTCAAATTGGCCTTATTAATAATTCAAACATTCCTACTCAATTCAGAATCTCTGCTGTTTTCATAAACTAATCCAATGCAGGCACCATCCCTCCCCATAACAAAATTGAAATTTAGCTTCAAGTACATAATAAAATATAAATGTTCACAGTTGCCATGTCAGTTGTAAAGCATCGCAACTGCTCTCCATCGCTAGGCATCAAAATGGCAGATGGCCACACCCTCGTGTTACAGGATGAGAACACAATCCAGAAATCAATTTTACAATAATTACCATCATAAGACCTTGGACAACATGGATGTAACACTGAAGTAACGAGACTGGAGGTGGAATCTGATATTCCTTTCCGGTGTCCTTTATGAAATCTTTCTTCTTCTTTGATTTCCGTCGAGCTGCATAAAAATCAGAAGGCTTCATCACAAGTCACATCAAGCGTGCAAAATGCTCACCCAAAGCAGCAAAGAAAATTATACAACATGAAACAATTTCTGTGCAAAATATAGAAGTGGAAAGGGGAGTTTAGTGCCACATCAAAGTCGTTATAGTAGATCTCCAGTTATGTGCGAACACATTCAAGGTTGAAACAGTCCAAGAGGAATTTATTCTAAGAGACAAAATAACAAACCCCTTGCAATCCCAGAAGTAGGTGAATTTAGTGAAAGATCGTCTTTGGAAATCAACTCAACCACGTAGGAATTTAAGCAAAGAATCACAATAAATAGATATCAGTGATACAGTGTGTGAGGTGAGAAATAAAACTTCTACGGACCAGCTTAAGGAGAAAACAAACAAAAGAGAATAATATAAACAAGAATGGATCTTGGACATTGATTTTTATAAAGTACTAGTTCACTCAAAGATTACAACAAATAGCTATGCTCATGGCCCTTTTGGCAGAGAGATTTAACCAGTTAGTTTTTGCAGCAATATATAGAAGATACACATGGAATTCCATAAGTTTGATGCATAATCACTGGTAAGGACAAGCGAATGCCTAACTGGTTAAGATGAATCGCATTGCATTTTGATTCTAAATTGCAATGTGATATGTGACTCCACTATCTAGGTAATACTACCTAGAACACAAAAGCTGTACTTCAACTCAATCATTTTTTTTCTATTACTAAAATTTTTAGTCAAAGTATTAATAAGAAAACACCATCTGAAAGTTTCATTAAGATTGTTTTCCAACACAATTGGAAAAAGAAAAAGAACAAGAATGGTGAAGACAACACCATTGAAGCATAACATAGATCACCTACAAATAGCACGTGCTCAAAATGCAAATGCTTTGCACCAAAAAAAGAACATATACTCACTGGAGTCATTTCCCAACATCATTTTGAGATGTGTTTTCTCAGCAAGTTTGATCAGGATAACATTAATGTACCAATATACCATGCAAT
The DNA here is from genome assembly GCA_907163345.1 of Haberlea rhodopensis. Classification (NCBI taxonomy): domain Eukaryota; kingdom Viridiplantae; phylum Streptophyta; class Magnoliopsida; order Lamiales; family Gesneriaceae; genus Haberlea; species Haberlea rhodopensis. The sequence goes on from CAJQUN010000292.1 coordinate 595,879, forward strand.
ATTCACTAGGAGAATATAGCTCCAACTCAAAGCCAAGTGTGAGGAAACGCAAAGCTATCCAATATGTTTGCTCCTCCACCCAAATGAGGATGTGTTTACATATCTTGAGACACATGTCCTGGAGGAAGAAAATAAAAGAGAATTAGTGATGACAGTGCACATGCATATCAAAATCTTTACTATTTAATAAAGCCTTCATCCCTTAGAATAACCTTTTTGGTTCTTTATGTCTCGAACTAAATTACCGCTGTATAAATATATCTATTAACCTAAACTCCACGTTTGTAGAGGCCAAAAAAGAGGAACAAACTGCTCCTTCTCCCAACCTACAGTAAGCGGAGTTGTGGCCAAAAAATTAGAAAAAACCTACTCCCTCCATCCCACAGTAGTTTACTCTAGCCAACCCAAAACTCCATTTCTACCTTCACTCCGTCCCTCAAGTTCCTAGGTTTGGTCACCTCCCATGTCCATTTGAAGGAACAGGCCCCTCGAGTTACATGTACAGTAAGTTTTTCTTTTTCTTCATTTTTTTTTAATTCGTGTTTTTGTTTAGGAATTTTTACAGAGGATAAAAAGATGAGCAGAAGGTATATGAAACATTAGGCGTTGCAACTAAATTGAGTAAGCACGTGGGGACCACATGCACAGTCGCCAGTGTAAATAATAAAAATGGTACACAAAACAATCACACACCGTGCAGATAACAACAATGTTCATACAACTTTAAGAGGCCCCACTCAACAATTTCAAAAAATAGGAGATTTCTTGCCTTAAGCCCAACCATATGCAGCATAATGGAAGAAGTAGCTGGCAAAAATTAACAATAATCATTCCAGGAACAACAAACATTATCAGAATGGAATAATTAGCTAACATTGATTAAAAAAGACCTGGACTTGAATGGTTACGCTTGCTAATATTTTAACCAAATCATAACTAGAAAATATCAAGAAAATAAGTTTAAACAGAAACTGCTAGCAAAAAGGAAAAATCCAACTAATTCATACAAACAAGAACATGGTTCAGAACTTGGCTATTGGACTGGCCTAGAAGTGCAGGAACCTAAAATCTAACTAATTCACAAACAAGAACATGGTTCAAAACTTGGCTATTGGACTGGGCCTAGAAGTGCAGGAACCGATTAACATGATTAGTTCTATATTAATTATAGAACTCCACATCACATAAACGCTAAGCCCTTAGGTCTTAATTTACACAAGAATATCAAGTCTTAGGAATTAGATACAACGAATGTGTGCAGGTCTACAAACAACGGGGTCTAGGGGTGCGGGATCTCAATCATTTTAATAAAGCATTATTGGGAAAATGTTGTTGGGGTTTAATAAATGGGGACGATAATTTGTGGTAAAGGTGCTTAAATCTAAGTATGGCTCGGTGAGTCGGAACTTGTGGGGGGGGAAGATGGGGCCGGGGAGAGGAAATTTCATTCGATATGGTGGAAAGATATCCGAAAAATTATATTCACAGATACGTCGGGGTGGTTTAGGGAAGGAGTCCGTAGGAGGGTTGGGAACGAAATTCTGGAGTGATATTTGGGTGGGAGAAGAAAGATTAGAAGATAGATTCCCTAGATTGGCGTCAATAACAAGGGATAGGGATATCTTAGTGGGGTGTATGCGGCAGAAAATAAGGGATTTGTGGCAGTGGGAATGGGACTGGAGACTTATTCTCGTGGGAGGAGGGTTTAGCTAACCAATTGTTTTCTCTTATTGGCATGTTTGCTTTAGTACTGGAGATGGATGATGTTTGGGAATGGTGTCATGATTCATCTAATGTCTATTCGGTTTTCTCAGCTTATCTCTTATTTCAAGATGAGAGACAATTGGACATGGACTTTACAGAGGCGACCGAATACAACTGGAGCACCCTAGCACCTAACAAAGCGGCTGCATTTGTGTGAAGAGTCTTCAGAGATACCAACTAAACAAAACCTGCGAAGAAGAAATATAAGAATTGGACTGATTTCTGATTTGTGTGATCTTTGCCAAAAGGCGGAGGAGTCTACTAATCATCTTTTGTTCGCATGCTTACTCACTTTGGATGGTTTACTCACTTTAGATGGAATGCTATAATTGGTTGGGTATGAAGCTAACCTTACATCATGAACCCGTTCAACACCTCCTTCAACATCGTGGACTTTGGCCTCAAAGGAAAACCAGGAAGGAGTCGCTAACTATTTGGGTTGCAGTGCTATGGACTATTTGGCTAGAGAGGAATAGGCGAATCCTCCGCTATCCGCAGACAAAGGGAGAGAATTTAATGGAAGTAGTAAAATTTAGGACTTGACTATGGTTGAAAAGAAACAGGAATAAGAACTTTGGTTATTCGTGTTTTGATATTTGCAAATCAAGTTCTTTGAACTTCTACACCTCAGATATCAAAGAGAAGGTCAATTACATAAAGGCACGCACAGTACTTACAAATTTACTGTTACAGCCCATGAAGCAAATGAAAAGACTACAGCCCATAACGAAAAGGTTACAGCCCATGAAGCAAATGAAGACAAGGATCCAAAGAATAATAAGCCCATGATCCATCAAGTCTACACAAGAGGCCACGTCAGAAGGGATCCACGCGCTGGAGGGAATATATGAGAGGAAGGAGAGAAAGAATTAGTTAGTTATGCTATTTGTTTAGTGGGACTAGCAGTAGCCAAGGGACAATTAGCCTCGCTGATTGTAACAGAGAATTATTCTCTGGGATTTACTCTTATTGTTTCTTTATTTCATTTTCCATTTCCGTTTCCATTCAATCAAAATTCAGTTTTATTTCTCAAATCATTTATGTACTTGTTTTGTGGTTGATAATTATACTGTTTCATTGTAAATCGGAAGTAGACATTACCAATAGCCTAACAAATTGGTCCGACCTGCCATGGCTACTCGATCCGATTCCCGACTGGAAGCCATTGAGAAATCGTACGAGCTCGTTGAAACTATGAACAAAAAATTTCAGGAGCAATCAGATACTCACAATCAAAGGTTCGATCAACTCTCTTCCATGATTGAACGTCTCGTTCAGTCCAAACTCAAAGATCCCACACAGTTTGATAATGAAACACACCATATTCCTGAACAAGACGCCTTTGCATCTCAATCGCAAGGAGTTCAGCACACCCAAAATGATTTTACTCTGATCAATCCCACAAATTCGATGAATTGAAACAAGCAGTCCAACGCATTGCTCTACCCACTTTCAATGGTTATGACCCATTTGCTTGGTTGGAGAAAATAGAACAATATGTCCACCTTCACGGCACTCCGACGCACCAACGCATGACTATTGCGCATATTTGCATGGACGGCCTTCCGTCCATTGGTTTCGTTGGATCACTATGAAGTTACCCCATCTCAGCTGGGACCGATTCACTGAAGAGCTCATTAAACGTTATAGCAGCCAACGGAACATGAACCCTTTCGAATTACTTGCTGCTCTTCATCAGGAACATCAACACATTGATGCCTACATTGAGCAATTCAAAATTATTTTTTCTCAGTTGGGTATCTCCCCGAGGAGCAATGTTTTGGGTTATTTTCTTAACGGGTTACGTGACGATGTTAAACGGCGGGTTCGTACACTATGACAGCGTTCTATTCTTCAAGCTTTGGACTTTGCTCCAAGCATTGAGGAAGAATTATTGGGCACCCATGTTAGCTTCCCATATAATCCCTACCCAGTCACTCCTTACGGGGATGGCAAAGCTTATACACACCCATTTCACTCCCCTCGGCCTCATTTCAGTGATAAGGGACGTCCAAGTTTTGCTCCATTGCCTCCAACGCGAACTGATGGCATTGGCGATAATCATTTGTGCCGTGTCTCCAGTCTCAATGGTCCTTCTCATCCATGTCCACATGCATATTCCGCTCCAGTTTCTGAACCTCCAGGGTCTGCACCAGGTCATAACTTCCCACATAAACACCGTGATGGCAAAATATACTCCCACCATGAATATATGCACCGGCAGGACAAGGGTCTATGCTTCAAATGTGGGGACCTTTTTCCCTACTCACCGTTGTGCCAATGAATCCATAAGTGTTATCTTTCTTGCAGATCAAACCGAAACCACGGTGGGTGAATACAGTACTTTGGAACTACCATTATATTCTATCGGGGAGTTCAACCAGCCCCAAACGATGAAGTTACCAGGAAAAATTGCTAATACTAATATAATCGTCATGATTGATAGTGGGGCGAGCCACAACTTCATATCCAAGAAGTTGGTGGAAAAGTTAGCTCTCGAGGTGGATGACCAAGTTCGATTTGGTGCATTTTTGGGTGATGGTTGTCTCGTGTGCCTTGTCAAGGAGTTTGGAGATCACTTCAGGTTGACCTTGGAGTTTGCCATCTAAACATCGTGGGCTACCTTTTCGAGCTCGGAGGTGTGGATCTTATATTAGGAGTCAATTGGCCCTGCACGTTGAACGATGTTATCGTGAATTGGGACAAGATGCAAATGAGTTTCACTTTCAACTCTCAAACCGCACAATTGCAAGGGGATCCCACGCTCATGTTGTGTCCATGCGCACTCTTGCAAAATCAACAGATGTTGAGTTCACAGGAATGCTATGGTCTTTAGCAAAGGAATAAACAGTATCTCTGGCCCAACCAGCTGTTACATCTCTGGAAATCGATGATGTCTTATCTCGCTTTGCACAAATTTTTGTTGCTCCTACAGGTTTACCTCCTCAACATCCTCAAGACCACGCAATACAGATTAAAGCAGGTTGTGGCCCGGTGCAGGTTCGTCCTTATCGATACGGCCAATGTCAAATGGATGAAATTGAAAAAATGGTAGCCTAGCAGCAGTCCATTCTTTAGCCCAGTGATATTGGTGAAAAAGAAGGATGGGAGTTGGCGGGTTTGCGTGGATTACAGGACTCTCAACAATTCAACTGTTGCAGACAAATATCCACTCCTTATCATTGATGAGCGTGCGTGGATTTCTCGGTTTAACGGACTATTATCGAAAGTTTATTAGAAACTATGGTCTCATTGCAAAGCCACTAACCGAAATGTTGAAGAAAATTTCAAATGGAATGAGGGAGCTCAACTTGCTTTCGAAGAGTTGAAGAAGGCTATATGTTCGGCCCCAGTTTTAAGGATGCCAGATTTTACAACACAATTTGTAATTGACTGCGACGCATCGGGCAAGGGTATAGGAGCAGTTCTCATGCAACAGCGGCAACCAATTGCATTTTTTAGCAAGGCATTATCCGATAGAGCCTTGGCTAAATCGGTCTACGAAAATGAATTGATGGCTTTGGTTATGGCGGTTCAATATTGGCGCCCATATCTTCTAGGCAAAAAATTTGTAGTTCTTACAGATCACAAGTCTCTAAAGAACATTTTGCAACAAAGAATCTCTACCCCTGACTAACAATATTGGGTGACTAAACTTCCGGGATATGAGTTCGATATCAAATTCCGACCCGGTGCATCTAACGGTGCTGCTGATGCATTATCACGCAGAGAGGAAGACATGGAAATTAATGCTATTTCAATTCCTTGCTGGCTGGAAGTGGATAAGTTACAACAAGCAGTAACTAATGTCTCTCATTTACAGATTATTACCCAACACATTTTTCAGGGTAACATTCGAGATGCTGCTTATTCAATTTCTAATTGCACACTACTGCATAAGGTACGGATAGTTCTACCAAAGAACTCTGAATGGACAGCAAAATTTTTGGAGGAATTATATTCAACCCCAATCGGTGGACATTCGGGAGCATTCCGAACTTGGAAGAGAATAGCAAGTGTTTTCTTTTGGAAAGGAATGAAAGACGATATATATGGATTCGTCGCTCGTCGTGGCGAGTGTCAAAGGCAAAAATACCAAGCTGCTTCTCCAGCGGGTCTCCTACAGCCGTTGCCGTCCCCGACGTCATTTGGGAGGACATTTCAATGGACTTTATCATCGGGCTCCCTAAATCCCGTGGTCATGACATTATTTTCGTAGTAGTGGATCGTCTATCGAAGTATGGCCATTTCATTCTATTAAAACATCCCATTACAGCACGAAGCGTGGCAGAGGTTTTTGTCAAGGAAATAGTTAGATTGCATGGAATTCCAAAATCAATTGTAAGCGACCGGGATCCAATATTTCTAAGTAACTTCTGGACAGAGATTTTCAGATTGCAGCAGACACGCTTGCACATGAGCTCGGCTTATCATCCCGAAACAGATGGTCCAACAGAGGTGTGAAATAGATGTTTGGAAACATATCTCCGATGTTTTGCTTCCGTGCAGCCTAAAAGTTGGGCTACCTTCTTGCACTGGGCAGAATTCTGGTATAACACATCATTTCATGGCGCCGCTGGAATGACTCCTTTCGAGCCAGTTTATGGCAGGAAACCACCATCCCTTGTGCAATATTTACCAGGCGAGACTTCACTCGATGCAGTACACCAGGAGCTTACCGATAGGGATGAATTATTGAGGCAACTAAGGTATAACTTGCATCGAGCTCAACAAAGGATGGTGAAACATGCGAATACTCATAGACGATATATCTCTTTCCAAGTTAATGATATGGTTTACTTGAAGCTGCGTCCTCATTGTCAGAAATCTGTCAAGTCATCGAGTCTATAAAAAATTAGCCCCACGGTTTTACGAGCCATTCAAGATAATTCAACGTATCGGTAATTTGGCAAATCGACTTCAAATCCCAGAAGGCTCTAGAGTCCATCTTGTATTCCATGCTCCGTGCCTCAAGAAAGCTGTTGGGGAGGGTTTCGAAGTGTAGGAGTTTCCGGAAGTTATTGACTCTGATCTCATCTTGAATTACGAGCCAGAATATATAATAGGGCGGAGGGAGAAACAAACCAAGGGGGAAACTTTTCAGCAGGTGTTAATACGTTGGCAAGGCAAACCATTTGAAGAATCATCTTGGGAGAATGTTGAAGATATTGCTATCCAATTTCCTACATTTAGCCTTGAGGACAAGCTAATCTTGAGGAGGCGGGTATTGTTACAACCCATGAAGCAAATGAAAAGTCTACAGCCCATAACGAAAAGGTTACAGATCATGAAGCAAATGAAGACAAGGATTCAAAGCATAATAAGCCCATGATCCATCAATTCTACACAAGAGGCCACGTCATAAGGGATCCACGTGCTGGAGGGAATATATGAGAGGAAGGAGAGAATGAATTAGTTAGTTATGCTATCACTATCTTTTGTTTAGTGGGACTACCAGGGGACAATTAGCCTCGCTGATTGTAACAGAGAAATATTCTCTGGGATTTGCTCTTATTGTTTCTTTATTTCATTTTCCATTTCCGTTTCCATTCAATCAAAAATTCAGTTTTATTTCTCCTCAAATCATTTCTGCACTTGTTGTGTGGTTGATTATTATATTGTTTCATTGTAAATCGGAAGTAGCCATTACCAGTAGCCTAACATTTACATTCCAAGATCACACGCTTTAATTTTAGCATCATTCAAACAGCATCAACTTGCCCTACTCTCACAGAATTATCTCTGGCAACAGTCACAAAAGGCCATGTGAATGCCATGAGTCTCGGTAACAAATGTTTGTATTTTTCCCATTCCACTAAAGTGACTCATGCCCTCTCCCAACAATAATTATGAAGTCCATCCGGTAACAGAACATGCATGTGGCAAAGATCAAGCTATCATGTTTCATCTAATCATCAAACAACTTCTTTAGAAAATCCATGCATAGAGAATCAAGATATTGCCACCAGGGATCAACCACAAAATTTTGCACCATAAGCTCCGGTACCACTTGCGTGGGGCATGTTTGGAATCATCAATGAAATTTCATAAATAATTATGTCCATCACAAGTATACAAATCAGACGAATATTAGTACAGCACATGGAGAAAAATTGAATCATTTATGATAAATTATAATATAGAAGTCTTCTAATAATAAACCCCATATTTCTCAAGTGACTAACGATAAGATAGTATGAGAACATTTACCTGATCAATTGAAGTGCTTGCGATGTCCCCAAACTTCTCTCTAAAAGCCAATTCAAGCTGTTTAGCAAACGTGAAGTAGTTCAAACATAAATCAGCCACAAGGAAAGGTTATTATTCAAAGCGATGAAACTCTAGTTTGAAAGAATACAGCTGATCTTTAATATCTTCCAAAGAGGAAAACATTAATTTAATAACAAATTCAAGGTACGGAAGATTTAAATTGTTGTTTTGTTCAGATATGAAAATGAAATGCTTAACACAATTATGCCCACTGCTCAAATATAGAAAAAATATTTATTTCATACGAGTACGAGGGGTACTCGAATCCCATTTTACAAGGAAGGTAAACTTTTACATACTATCAAAGTTTAAAACCAGTCCGAAAATGAATACATACTATCAAAGTTTAAAACCAGTCCGAAAATGAATAAGGAGGAATACGGTTGATTTTACAACCAATTCCAGATTTTTACTTTGATAGTTTCCATTAGCACATCCAGATTTGCTTCCTCTTGCTTAAAGATGGTTTTGTTCCTTTGCAGTCATAGGTTCCACGTTACACAAGTGGGACCTCGTTTTTTAACTTGGTGGGAAACAAACACTGAGCCCCTCAATCATAGGCCGAGTGAACATTTTGGTATATCTTTAAGGAATTTGGGTTACCTCCTTAATTATATTATTATCTTCTTTTTTATCATTTTCCCTAACTTATGGGTTCTTTAGTTGCAAAAATAAGGAGATTAGATACTCCATCCAAAACCTATAAATATGTTGCCACACTGATCACGCATTCAAGTAAATATTCACTTTTTTTGTTTGATTCATGGTGTCAGTGCCAGGATTTCCTCCATCATCAAAATAAGCAAAGCAATTCAGTAACTGGTGTCTTTCAAATGGCATGATGAACACCAAAATTAGGCACAGCAGAATCATCCATGATTCTGACCGTGCCCAGCCCCAATTATCTAACGTTCAACTCATCCATATCAAGACATTAGTATGCAATAAAAATTAAAATCGATGGTGTGCATGATTAAATACAAACCTAAACATTCAATTACTCTTGTTTCCACTAGTCTTCATGTAAGTACAGATTACATATTTGTTTGTATCTTTCAGTAACCGAATGTTAATTTTCTATGGTAGTAAAACATAGAAAAAATCAAAATACTGAAACTCTCATAAAGAACTACCTTTCAATTGTTTTATCGGTAACATTTCTCTAGCAACACGATTTTCTTTATCAATACATGGCAAATTCCATTGTTTAATTTTTTTCTACAAATCAACAGACAACAGTTATGATGTAAACATGAGCAGTGAGAATTTAAAAATAAATATTTTTGGAAACGTTGATAAATGTTATGTGATTTTGAGAGTTCGAAGTTAGTTGATTAATCACTCAGAGTGATATATAAGGTCAACCGGTTTGATCTGATTCTGTTTTGGGTGCAGGTTGGGTAAAGTTAGGTTGATTAAATTTTGAATCCGATTTGGTTATGTAAATCTTTGTACACTGTTTATTCTAACAGGTCTAAAGTCAGGCAGATAAATAAATCGGGTTAAAAATTTTAGCATTGTCCAGTCATAAACCAGTTGAGAGCCCTGGACCTAGCCTAAAAACTTGGTTTAAATTTTTAAAAAAATTATATGAAATTAAAATAAAAAGGGAAAGGAGCATAGATGTATCAATCACGTTTTTCTTAACATAGCCAAAGAAAAAAATATAGTTTTAAAATGGCCAAAATTTAACAAACATACATTTAGAACATATAAAATTTTAAAACAAAAACTCTGTCCAGCTATCAGCCTAGCCCGATTGTTAAAACAAAAAACCCAGCTAACCAATTAGGTTTCACAAGACAGTACTTTAATAGGATGGCCCGGGTTATTGGCTTGGATTTACAACCCTAAAAACTCAAACCCGACCCAAACCCATAGAAAACAAGATATGCTTATGGATTACCAGCTAAAGATGGAAAGCTTTAGTAGAGATGAAATTATCCCAACTAAAATCAAAGGTCTCGACATCCACCTGAAATATTATTTTCCATGTCAACACCTTGTAAAACTGTTGACATAAATGTGCCGCGTATGGACCTTTCTACTAAACTAAAAGAGGAATTTTCACAAGACAATCATGGCAGATAAAGAATCCAACATTTTCTCTCTGCGATCCAAGACCTCACCCGGTTTCAGTCCTCAAACACAGTGCGCCAATTGCATGATCATCCAAACTGATGTGGTACATCCTTCACTAGGCATACTGATTCAGCACAACAGGCATAAAGAGACGCCAGAATTTCTATAAGCGATGACAACTCTTGTAATAACACAGGTACAAGAAGGCAATTTTTGGGTGAAAAGGTCCTACTTTGTACGGAGCCGTAATGCTCATAAAGCTAAATAAAATTAAACTGCAGCCACTTGAAGAAGCAAAGGCTGGTAGTGAAAAACATCATTCAATGTCAATAAATGTAAGTATAATACAAAAATTCACGAGCTTTTAAAACCAGATTAAATCAACAGATGACAAAAGAGAATCACTTTCAAGTTCAACATTTCACACAAGCTTAATTCAGAACATGAGAGCTGAATTTTTTACTAAAAGGTTGTAGTTTTCTAGGATAAAAATTGTATTTCTTGTATATATTTATTCACACAATTACATCACCTTTTATAGGAGGGATATGCCACCCAATTAGGTAGATAGATCCCCCCATATCATATATTTCCTATCCTAATGATCTTTTAAAAACAAAAGATCATTATCTATTTACAATCAAATATTCCATAGATATACTAATCTATCTAGGATCAATATTCTATATTTCAACACTCCCCCTCAAGTTAGAGCATAGACATCTATCATGCCCAACTTGCTAATAAGAAATTCGAAACTTGGCCTGAATAGTCCTTTTGTGAGAATGTCCGCTATTTGTTGCATCGTTGGGATGAAGGGCATACAAATAGTTCCGTCTTCAATCTTTTCTTTTATAAAATGCCTGTCAATTTCAACATGCTTAGTTCTATCATGTTGACCTGGGTTATGAGCAATGCTGATGGTTGCCTTGTTGTCACAATATAATTTCATAGGGACAGTTACTGTACTTCTCAATTCTTCCAAGATCCGTTTAAGCCATAACATTTCGCATATTCCCTGTGCCATTGATCTGTACGCAGCTTCAGCACTACTACGAGCCACAACATTATGTTTCTTGCTTCGCCAAGTTACAAGATTTCCCCATACGAAAGTACAATAGCCTGATGTAGACCTTCGATCTGAAATAGACCCTGCCCAATCTGCATCTGTGTAGGCCTCAATATTACGTTGTTGACTCTTTCCAAAAAATAAGCCTTTTTCCTGGAGAATTCTTCAAGTATCTTAGGATGTGGTAGACTGCTTCGAGATGTTCCTCACATGGGGAATGCATAAACTGGCTTACTAGGTTTACAGCAAATGCTATATCTGGTCGTGTGTGATAAATAAATCAATATTCCCACTAACTTTTGATACCGAGTTATGTCTACTGGTTTTCCTTCTTTGCTTCCAAACTTATGATTTGGATCAATAGGTGTTTCGGTGGGACGACAGCCACTCATTCCAGTTTCTTTCAGTAAGTCTACCACATATTTTTTCTGGGATACTACAATCCCCTTTTTTGATCGGGCTACCTCCATGCCGAGAAAGTATTTTAGTGAGCCCATATCTTTGATTTCAAACGCCGAAGCAAGACAAGTCTTCAACCGTACCATTTCCATCATGTCGTCCCCTGTAAGAATAATGTCATCAACATATACTATAAGGACAGCTACCTTCCCATCTTCTGAGTGCCGTGTGAACATGGTGTGGTCTGCCTGTCCCTGAGTATATCCTTGTTTTTTTACAAAATGTGTGAACTTCTCAAACCAAGCTCTTGGTGATCGTTTTAGTCCATACAATGATTTTTTTAACTTGCATACCTTTGATCCAAACGTTTTCTCAAATTCTGGAGATGGATCCATATAGACTTCTTCTTCTAAGTCACCATTCAGAAATGCATTTTTCACGTCTAGTTGTTGTAATGGCCAGTCTAGATTAGCCGCAATTGTTAAGAGTACTCTGATAGTATTTAGCTGTGCCACTGGTGCAAAAGTCTCAAGGTAATCTATCCCATACGTTTGAGTGAATCCCTTAGCTACCAGGCGAGCTTTATATCTCTCTAAAGAGCCATCTGCATTAAACTTGGTGGTAAACACCCACTTGCAGCCAACAGTTTTCTTTCCCTTCGGTAGTTCCAATACCTGCCACGTTTCATTACTTTCAAGGGCTCGCATTTCTTCAAGAATAGCTTCCTTCCACTCAGGAACCCTGAAAGCATCCTGCACAGTCTTTGGAATCTCCACAATGGATAATTGAGAGATAAATGATGAAAAATATGGGGATAGATTTTTATGGGAAAATTTGACATTGGATACTTGACACAACTTCTAACTCCCTTACGTTGAGCGATTGGAATATCAAGGTCAGACACAAGTATAGGTGGATTTGATTATGGAAGAGCAGAATTACCTGGAACATTAGGGAGACTTGAAATGATCTGAGGTGCAGACTCTTGGAAGTGCTGGGAGGTGTTAGTCTCCATTCTTTGATTTTGGTTCCTTCTCGAGTAAACATGTAGCTCACCTGTTTGTTCCTTATTTGCATTTATACTAGTGTTATGAGATGACGCTATAGTTCTAGTGTCCAAGTTCTCGTCGATTGTTTCCATATTGAGAAAAATATTTTGATCAAGAATAACCGGGTCAGAGTCAGAGTCGTCCCTTAGGCTCTCCCCCTGACGAAGATGAGGAAAAAACTGTTGATCCTCAAAGAAGGTAACATCTAAAGTAATGATCATTTTTTTCGTTGTGGGGTCAAAACATTTATACCCCTTTTGATTTGGAGCATAGCCAACAAAGACGCACTTTCGAGCTCTAGGGTCTAATTTCCCGCGAAGATGATCATGGATATGAGCGAAGGCACTACACCCAAATACTTTAAGTGGTAAATCAGATGTTAATCGTGAAGTTGGAAAAACATCTGTAAAGACAGTAAGGGGAGTTTTGAATTTCAAAACTTTTGACGGCATTCGATTTATGAGATATGTGGCTATTAAGAGTGCCTCGCCCCATAGGTACTTTGGAACATTATGTGTAAAAAGTAGGGCCCGGGTGACTTCTAAAATATGTTTGTTTTTTCGTTCAGCGATTCCATTTTGTTGAGGGGTATCGGGGCATGTGCTTTGATGAACGATGCCATATTTTAGAAAAAAATCCCCAAGAATGTCATTAAAGTATTCACGGCCATTGTCACTTCTGAACACCCGAATTTTTTCCTGAAATTGAGTCTCAACCATTTGATAAAATATTTTAAAAATCTCTTTGACATCAAATTTATCTTTTAGCAAATATACCCAACTATGTCTGGTGTGATCATCGATAAAGCTAACAAACCATTTTTTTCCAAACATTGTTGAGACACGAGATGGTCCCCAAACATCACTATGAATTAATAAGAAGGGTTTGGAAGCTTGATATGGTCGTGAAGGAAAAATTGAGCGATGATGTTTTGCAAATTCACAAATTTCACACCGGAAAAATGATGGAGTTGTATTGCTAAATAAATCAGGGAACAAGTGAACAACTGTTTTAAATAAGAAAAACTTGGATGTCCTAGCCTATAATGCCAAAGCATAACATTATTAGAAAAAGAAATAGAGTTCAAACAGGTGTTTTTAACAAGATGTCCGATGAGTCCATCTTCAAGTAAATAAAGTCCTCCATGCTCCCTAGCACTGCCAATCATCCTCCCCGAGACCATTTCCTGAAATTCACACTGAGAGGAGTTAAAAATGGCATGACAATTAAGGGTAGAAGTTAATTTACTCAATGACACAAGGTTATAGGAAAGGGTAGGGACATGGAGAACATCATGAAGAATGAAAGAGGGAAGGGTGTGATCTTGACACTACCAATTCCAGAAATTGCCGAAGAGGAACCATCAGCAAGGCGAATTCGTTTATGACCTGCAGATGGAATATATGTAGAAAAGGAATAGGAACAACCTGTCATATGGTCAGTAGCCCCGGAATCGACAATCCAGTGACTGTTTTGGTGAGGATTACTGCTGGAAAAAAACGAGGCAGGAGCAGAGGCTACTACCTGGTTGGGCAGTTGAACTTGACGAATTTTGTGGAGTCGAGTAGGAAGAAGTTTGTAAGAGCTTGTGCAATTGCAGTAGTTGTTCCTTGGTAAAAGGAAAAGATTCTGGATTACTTTGTGGCCCTTGGTCATCAGTTGAGACTTGTAGTGCTCGGTTGTTAGACGCGGTTTTTTTTTAAAAATTTGGGGGTTTTCCATAGATTTTCCAGCATGTTTCCAGTGTATGCCAATGTCGTTTGCAAAGATCACACCAAGGTTTTTCCTTTGTCTTTCTTGGCAGGTTCAGATCCATACTTGGAGATAAATGCAGAATGGACATTTACCACAGGGGTTGAGGATTTAGTATCAGTAGTAGGTTTCAACATCGCTGTCCTTCGTGCTTCTTCACGCCGAATCTCAGAAAACGCCTCTCGCAGTGTGGGCAGCGGGCTTTTTCCAAGGATGCGAGATCGAACGTCATCAAATTCAGTATTTAGACTGGCTAAGAAGAGATACACACGATCACTCTCCTCTTTTTTCATGAATCGGGCACTGTCAGTCGGGCAATCCCATTTATCGGTGGAGCATTGATCCAACTCTTGCCAAAGTGAGACCATCTCATTATAGAAGACATTCACCTCACGATCGCCTTGCCTAGACTTCCACAGTTTAAGTTTTAATTCAAAAAGCTGAGAGTAATTTTCAGAATCTGAGTAGGTGGCTTTACAACCTCCCATACATCCTTGGTAGTGGGTAGAAAAAGGTATGGTTTACCTATTGATGGCACCATTGAATTGATCAACCATGCAATGACTAACGAATTTTCAAAACCCCAGGTACTCAACTTGGAATCATCTGTCTTTGGGCGTTCCTCCGACCCAGTCAGATAACCTAACCGACCCTTGCCATCGATTGCGAGTTTTATGGACTGAGCCCATTCCAAATAGTTCTTCCCATTCAACTTATGGTGGGTTAACTGGAATGAATTGTGAGAAGAATCTGATCCTTGATTCATGGTGGTTCAAGATGGTACACCAGGAATTGGATGGCTGGAAAACGAAGTGAAACAATCGCGCAGAGAAAAGAACTTCAATCGCGTAAACAATTTCAACAACGCGCAGAGAAACAAATTCTCAATCGCGTAAAAAATTTCCGATTGCGAAAAAAAAATTCAATCTCGTACAGAATGAATGATTGAAAACGCGCAGAGAAAAAACTTCCTATGGCGTCGATCGTGTAAAAAATTCAATCGGGTACAGATTACCCGATTGAATTGGTGAAACCTAGGAAATTCACGTACTCAGCACAAGGGAAATATTGATGCGCAGAGCATAAAGCGGAAGATATAATCAGCAAATATTTTGCTCTTATACCATGTAGTTTTCTAGGATAGAAATTGTATTTCTTGTATATATTTATTCACACAATTACATCTCCTTTTATAGGAGGGATCCCCCCATATCATATATTTCCTATCCTAATGATCTTTTAAAAACAAAAGATCATTATCTATTTACAATCAAATATTATTTAGGATCAATATTCTATATTTCAACAAGATTCATAAAAACTAATTGTGTTATAATCTTCACTTTTCTTTAGTTTTATCTAGCTAGCATCATTGGTCCATACATCACATCTATGCTTTTCAGAGAGTAACCGCAACTTGAGATATAAGATAGTACTTAGTGGCTCAACAAAGACCTAAAAGTCCGCTAAGACACGCCAAAGAAAGGCAGTAGCTGAATTCAACCATGGAGATGATACGTTGTTCATTGGGGATGCTTCAGTTGAAAACACCATAACATTCAAGGCAATTTTACTAAATTTTGATTCAATCCTGGGGAAAATCAATTTTCATAAGAGTAATCTAGTGGGAATTAATGTGGATCATTATGTACCGGAGGAACTAGCTACCATCTTGAATTGTAATGAGGGGAGTCTTCCGTTCAAATACTTGGGCTTACCAATTGGATCCAATCCAAGAAAAAGATCGAAATGAGACACAATGGTCGATAAATTCAGGAAAAGATTAGCGCCATGGGAAGATAAGAGTCTGATTTTTGGGGGTCGTTTGATATTGTTATATGCCGTGCTTTCTTCCTTACCAATTTACTATTTTTGTCCTTTTATCGCGCTCCGAAAATCATTCTGTCAAAAAGGAGATCCATACAATGTTATTTATTAATGGTCAGATATTTGTAAATCAAAATTAGATAGGGGTTTGGGGATACGGAATCTAGATAAATTTAATAAGGCATTGTTGGCTAAATGTGGTTGGGGTATCTTAAGTAATGAGAATACTTTGTGGGTTCGGGTTCTCGACACATCAAGATGATTTTGAGGGGTAGTAGTTAGAAAATTGGGGAATGGTCTTGGAACAAAATTTTGGACAGACATATGGGTAGATGATGAAAGTTTAGAGTTTAGATTTCCAAGGCTGGCGTCGTTGGCAAGAAATAGGGATATTTTAGTAGGTAATATGGGGGCACGGGTTGAGGGGGTTTGGGATTGGAGATGGGATTGGCGGAGGGAGATATATGATTGGGAGAAGGATTCTTTTAATTTGTTACTAACATGTTTATGCAGGTCAAAGATTATTCAGGGACAAGAAGATGGCTGGAAGTGGAGGAGTGAACCATCAAATAATTACTCAGTGCGGTCAGCGCATGGACTATTGCAGGAGGAAACGATAATTAGCCAGGACTCAAAAGATGCATTTGATACGATCTGGAACACTTATGCGCCGAATAAAGTAGCAGCTTTCACGTGGAGGACAATCTTAAATCGTATACCAACAAAACAAAATATGAGAATTCGGAACATCAGAAATGGACCAATTTCAGACACATGTGATTTCTGTGATCTCTGTCAGACAAATGATGAATCAACGCAGCATCTACCATCCAGTGCACAAGTTACTCAATATGGATGAAATGTTATCAATGGCTCGGGATGTCAACAATACTAAACGAAGACCCAATTGGTCATCTATTACAACACAGGTATGTGGACTGTGGAGAAAGAAGAAAGGAAGAAAAGGATGGCTAACGATATGGAAAGTGATTATTTGGACAGTTTGGTTACATCGTAATGAGTTGGTTTTCAGAGGAACAGATGAAGCAGAGGATCATCTTTTTGACTTAATCTTATTTAGATCTTGGTTTTGGATAAGTAGCAGATGCAAAACTAATTAAGGTATTCGTTTCAAAATGGATTAGGGAACTTAGAATCTGTCTCTCAATTACATAGTTTTAGGAATTTTCTTTTCTTTTACGTTGGAACATTTGAGTACCTTTGGTACTCATTTTATATTATTATATTATTTGCCCGATCAAAAAACAAAAAAAAAAACAAAAAACAAAAAACAGAAATCAGTGCAATCTTGAAAAGGTTCATGTTGCAAAGGTATATATGGAGTACATATCAACATATTCAAACCTGTAAATATATTATTCGCCAATCCTGTACAAGCTTCCCAAGTTTACGCCTTTGCCATGCAGTGTTTGTACAAAGGACTCTAAGCAAACTGATTAATAACTGCATGCCACAAACAAGCCATTTCAATTAGATTGCAGCAATCCATTGCATCAAAAACCAAATATGAAATGAGCAGCAACCCCAAAAATCTATAACTGAAGGCTGAACACGATATCATAGTGCACCAATTACATGCTGACCATAAGATATTCTACATAGTTTTAGTATAAAGATCATATCTGGTACTTCACCTGCCCTAGTTGTGCAACAGTTTCATTCTTCTGGATATCATGAAGTTTTGCCCCGTCGGGTAGCAGGGAAGCTTTGCAAATAACAGCAAACATAGAGTCGCGTCCATAGAGCTTCCCATCTTGAACCAGCAGAAGCTGTCCATTAGTTTTAGCATGAGAATTGGTGGCACAATCAAACATTTATCAGAAGAAAGATGAACACTAAGGTACCGCTTGGTTTATGTGATGGGATAATAGAAGATATTGAATAGAATGATAAAAAAAGTAATAGATAAGGATAATTAATCGTAGGGGTATCAAATATAATGTTTGGTTTGATTTTGAAAAAGAAGGATCAAATTGTTGACACCCTACTGCAATGACTAATTTACCCTTAATATGTAATCAAATTCTCATCATACGCCCACTCCATCCTCAGTCCTCACGACCTCGCCTCATGAACACATATTAATCCTACAATCCACTCATCGACAACACACTCACAAGGGGATTCAATTTCAAAGGACAAATTGATTTCACTATTGGGTTACCATGCCAAGGAGCAACACAGATCATTATTTCGCTGGTTACATATCCCTACATGAGTCAATTAATTGCATTTTACATTGGTAATCTTATTTTCCTTTTTTCCTCTTTAAAAGAAAGGGAATTTCAGTGACCCATGGAATACAATTTCATGAAATAACATCACTGGCGCAGAGTGAGGTCTTGTCTGTGTGGCTGTGATAGGTATTAATCGTTATGTTCCATTCATCCTGCTTTCCTTCGACCCAAGAAAATGTGGGGGAGGAAATTATTTTGTCTCTGAAAATTGTGTTACGTAGCATAATGACAGAGATGGCGGGCAAAAAGTAATTTGAACCTCAACTTTACGAATATTGCACAGATAGATTGCAAATCCCACCTCCACCAAGGGAGGTCACATCTCATCTGCACAGTAGATAGTATAATGTATCTAGTCGATCAAAAACACACCAAATGTGGGATTTAGAATAATAAAGTTATCTATCCTTCCTTATCATTCAAACCAATCTAAAAGAACAAGAGCTGTCAATCTAAGTATTTGTTTCATAGAAGGCTATTCTAATTCGATCAATTTCCAGTTTTATTCATTCAATCTTTTCCAGACAAAACTGAATTACATTCAAGCAGTTTAGTCCACACAATTTGATCTCAGTTCCCAGCTCTCCTATCCAAGCTACAGAAGTATAGATGAATCACTGCGGCAATGATGCCATATTATTAGTTCAAAATCTTCTCAGCGAAAACTACTTCACAAGATCAATGCATGATGTGGAACTTTCATCTATTAATCATCTTTTCATATTATTAACTTTGTATAGAAGAAACAGGAATTTCAAACAAGAGTAGTACTACCTGAATATGAGCTCTAGCAACCAAATCGGGTTGAAATTTCTGAAAGTCAACCAGAAAGCGTAAAGCACCTTCAAAAACCGAATCCAAAGGGTAGGAACACATGATTTCTAGATCATGAAGCAGCTTCTGGAAATAATTAACCGCCTGATAGAATAAAAGCAGAACTTTCATTCAGAATATGGATGAACGAAACTTCCTTGTGTTGCTCAGCACCTACCTTTTTCCAGCTAAGGAGTCTAATTGCACGAGGAGGAGTTGGTGCTGCAGATCTACTGTTCAACGTGGAATCGAAACCAATCGGTCGACAACCGGAGGCAGTTGTTTTATCTTCTAACCCATCCTCTAAAGTTCCACAAGCACGTGTCATCCTCACTAATTCCTCTGACTTAAGAATGAAATCTAGCTCCGATAAGCAGGAAACAATATGTTTCTTAGCCAACTCCAAACCTTTGCCTTGAGGTTTCCTCATACATGTTAGCACATGGTAAAAGTGCTGAGCTAACAAGGATCATATCAAATGTTAATCGAGGAAAACAATGGTCCTCACAACAAACATTTCCTATAATGAGTGACAACAGAAAAAAGGCCAAGTAATAAAACAGAAGAAAGCATCAGATAGAGGTAATAAATGAAAGAACAATATTACCACGGCAGATTAGCTTTATACAACAGAGTGCAAATGCAATAGCACCAATTTAGTCCTTCTAAAATTCGGTTATGACTTTCCATAACTATATGTAAAGGCAAATTCATTTTTAGAAATGGATTGGCGAGTGTGATCTAGCTTTCATGCTTTAAAATATATATTTATAAAGTCGGTAGCTAATGGAGATTAATCTATCAAAGGTGCAACATAAGTTTGTTTGCAAAGTTTCTGAAAATAACTCGATCCTATTAACTTTTTGCTAAATCTTTCAGTCAATATAACATTTACCATTTCAGCTAATCTATTCAAAACATAATAATTGCATAAGTTATCTAAGTGGAGTTTGTGGCTGTTAAACTCAAATTAAGTATGAATCTCAATCAAGCCATTGTGAAAACAAGATTCTATTTATCTTTCTTAGCTCTTCCATTTGTGCTGGATTTGTCACTTATTTTTCTTGCTTCAAAATGGACTTGCATCCTTTCTTCGCTTAAAACAGATTCAAGTATACAAAACTTTTTTTTCACCCCCACTGTACCCTCAGAAAGATAAAAATTTACTGCACTATATGTGCTGCCCAGATAAATCATCCATATCCTCTAGTTTGTCTCCAATGGTCCGAGTATCACCAGTAAATCAAGGGACAGCAGAAAATGATGCCATCTGCTACTTGTTTTAAACGCTGTAATCTCAACATATGAATTTATATTTCCATCAAATATCTATTACCTACCTCTTTAAGGTACATCAATGGATACACTCGAACTGAGCCATGATAATGTCCAACATGTGGCACAACATGCCCATATTTTAACATATATGTTGCACACATCAAGAAAAGTTAAGCAAACGACACTGTAATACAACGCGAACAACAGTCCAATAAAAGTACGAGCGACTTTAACTTAAAATCAAACAAAAAGGGGAAAGCCACACAAGCAAAAATAAAAGGAATAAAGTTAGAATGCCAGAATCAAAATATTATGCCTAAAGTGTTAACATATAGCTCTTTATCCACAGCCCAATATGCTTATAACTTCTACAAGCCTACTTTTTGACCATAGCACTTGGAATGCAACATCTAAGGTTTATGAAATTTTTTCTATTTCTGTTTCTTGAGGTCATATTTTATTTGCAAAAGTGCACAACACTAAAAGGAAAATAGAATGTAACTTTTAATTGTACTCAAGCTTTAAACATTATATTACACTATGAAAACAGAAGACATAATAATCATACAGGGAATAATATTTGTCAAATTAGACCACATATCCATGGTGATTGCACAAACAAGTAGAAGATCATCTAAGAAATTCCTAAGTTACATCCATGGATCTATAAATTTGTAATACTTTCTATATTGCCAAAATATTAGGACAAATTGGCTAATTTTGAGTGATTTATCTAAAATAATTTCACAATGCACTAATTTAAACATGTAAGCTAACAAGAGAAAAGATATACTATAAGATAAGACCTTACGAAAGCGTAAACGGCACAATAGTGCTTGACAAAACCCTTCTTCAAGTTCGAGATCAGTTTGCAGAGGCTCCACATCTGCATAATCAGGCAGAAAACCTCAACATCGAGATCTAAGTAGCCTTTGATCAAGAAACAAATAAGAAAGGTATTATTTAGTGAAGGCATCAGAGAAGAAACAGGTCATTATCTACCAATGCAGATTATAATTCCACGACAGTGGGCTTTATTTAAAAGGTATAAATGAAAAAAGAAAGGCATCCTGGAGAAGGTGCTAATGCTAAACTGAGTTGATTATTCTCAGGTGTTGGCACATATCAGACATGGCAAATAACTACTCTTTCAGCAAGAGTATTTCTGCCTAACTTGATAAGTGTATGATTCTCATTTATTGCATCTTCTAAGACAATTACAATTGTATACCCAAACTATTTTACCTGAAACATACCTAAACTAGCATTAGTACAAAAAATCTAATAGGTAAGCACCTTCTACAACCCTACTTTTCAACAATGGTGCTTTACAAGCCTTTAACTGACGCAAAATTGTTTCTTCCACTGCATGCAACATTGATAAGCATTTTTCATCTCCATCCCCCTTCAATGGAAGACCATATGCCATTGTGAAAAGATCATCTTCCTGAAAATGAAGAACGAAATTAAACCCCACTACAATTCGAAAATGTAAGAAACCTCAGGTGAGTAGAACCAAATATGTATTTAATGCAAGGACAAAATAATTACACTCGATTGGCCATCTTAATCATGTTAATAAGTATATCTTCCTCTCGATCCCAAATGTAATCATAAATAAAAAATTAAATCGCATGACCGCAATACTCAATTATGTCACGACACCCTTACGACTATGTAATGACTTGATATTGATGGTACCTATCTAACCCAAATATCCAATTGTGTATCGTTAGTTACAGCATGTGCACTTTGTTATAAGAAACAAACTTCATTGATGACAATAAAATAGTACAATTGGACAATAAGAGATCCTCCTGATACAAAATATGAATGTATCATCTTATGTCCCGCATATGACAAATAACATGGCATGATGCTCTTGATTTATGCTAAAATGCATCATCGGTTAATTCACATTGAAGTAAACGGAATCAGAACCAATATATAATGTTGTCCACAACTGATTCTCTTGTTCTTTTCCAAAAATTCTGCTTGTTTCTCTCTCCAGACCATCTAGGTACTTGCCGATGACACTAAGTTCCATAGTTTCAGGCATTCCCTCTTCAAAACATTAATTCAGTATCCCATGAATGTGTTACTTTTAAAGGCCAAACCAAATGAAAAACAAATTCCTTCAAAATCTAACATCAACTGATATGATTTTAAGGATCTCCATATTCTGACAGGATGTACAAAGAACACACCAATTGGTGATATCGTGATACCATTATGTAATAAAAATATTAAACAGTAAAATCCTTCGACTTAGATAATCATAGTCATTTTTCATAAGAAAAAAGAATCTTGTAAAACGAGAGGAATGGGTTGTTAATCAACAAAATAAGTATTTTTCATGAAAAGGAACCCTAGCTCTAGTTAGCATGTCCTTTTGTTAGCACTTCATTATTGTGCATGCATCAGAGGAAACTGTAATGGCAGAAGTACTTCGGGTGAAAAATACAAAGATGTATAGAAGTACTTTACTTTGGTTTTTGTTGAGATGAAACAAATGCCAAAGAATTCTTGAGGAAAGTGTCCATTAAATGAGGAGAATAAGATAATGTTCGCATTATTCAATTTCACAGGGAAACAGCTAAAGAAATAATTGATGTACTTTACTTCATTTGTACGAGCATCTGAAACAGCTGAAACAACAGCATTGCAAGTTGCACGCATAACTCTGCTGAAGGAATGTAGCAAAGCATGAGATGATGTTCTCTCTGGCCTCAAAAGATAGATGCACGAAAAAACTGTCTGGGCCAACGATCCTCCTTTATGCCATGTAGCCTGCAACAGAAGAAATGAAATCAATGAAAGATCTTCTAACCTGTCATGAGTATACTCTATCGCTCTTCTCAAAGGTAATACGGTAACACCTCACAAGATAGAAGATGGTCCATGATGTCAATAAGACCTTGAATATCCCTAGTTCGATCAAAGCTCAATGGAACAGGAGCAGCACCATTTTCAATGGCTTCATCAACAGAACAATATGTTGAAACAATGCCTGAATCCATCTTTGGGTCCATAATCTAAGGATGAACCGTAAGATGAATTGTAACAATAAACAACAAAACAGAAAATTAGGAGAATGAAAGGAAATGTTACATTCATGCATTATGAATTGATTCTAAAGTAAGAAATGATACGTCCTAATTGATTATTTATTGTAGGCTATGCGTGTGTGCAATTAAAGCAGCAGTGGATTTGCTGAACTGAGACCTTATGCTAGCGCATGTATGCATGTAAGAAAAACAAAATCCAGAATAGATTTGTGTAATACCTCAAATTACTAAGAAAAGCAATACCATCAGATTCACATAACTTTGTAGTCACGCAAGAAAAACCAATTAAGATAGTCATAAGACGCCAGGTCTACAAAATGAACCATCAGGTAACAAGACTAAGCAAACATTACCAGGAATATTCGAATGTGAAAGAATTTGTAAGGTAGAAAGTAAACAATGTTCTTCTAGCTTTCTAAATTCGTTCTAGCCAGTTCTTTCATGGATTTATTTCCACAACTTAAAACTTAAAATGTAGAATTTAAATATTTAGTTGGCAAATTTAATCAATAAACTTAAACAAGAATTTTTCTTCAAAATGGATTTCAGTTAAACTGCTGGCACTGATGCATCTTTAGACCATCATTTATTACTGCATAATTAGAAAAAGAAAAAAAATATTGTTTAAAAAAATAGTTATTTTCAACAGGGATTCCTACAGTAAATTGTTTCTAAGCTCAGAAATTATGTTTAATCAGTTAGAACCTCAGCACTTTCAACATACACTATAACTGCAATAGTATGAGATCTATTGAAAAAATGTAATATATTACCTCCAACGCAGACATGGCGGCAAAAAGATTAAAATTCTCTCCATTTATTAGCTCATCATTTTGAAGATCTGTGACAAAATTTCATAAAAGAACGATTTATCCATGTGTACAAACAGCATCAAAGAAAAAGCTAAGTAACCAGACATAGTACTTTCCCAAGCCAAAGACTATTATAAAATATAAGGTCAAGTGCACGAAACTCCCTTGCGTTATAGAAAAAATGCACAAAATTCCCCCGTGTTAGAAAAATATGCAAAAAAACCCTTCTATATCCTTAAACCCTGCACGAAACCACATCTCCTTTACAAACTAACATATTTTATTTAATATCGTTAAAACTATATGCAAGTTTTATGAAACAAGTTCATAAATGCTCACAAATAGTATATACACGTTTATATATAGCTTCTTTTTTTGTTTATAAATAGGTTATTATAGTGAAAATATATTTTATGTTTTTTGGAAATATGCATATTATTTTATATGTGCAATTGTTGCTTAAATCAATATCTCCAAAACTTGAAGAACAATAAGAATATTCACTTTAAAATTCTGAATATTGTTTAGTATAAAATTAAAAGAAAATTCATTACAGAAAGGAGAAAATGATGTGGAGGGAGAAAAATTGGAGGGCATGTTAGACAATAAAGGGGGTTTTGTGCATGATTTAAGAAAATAGAGGGGGGTTTTTCCTATTTTTTTAACATGGGGAGTTTGTACATGGTTTTTAAAAAGAGAGGTTTTTTTGCCTTTTGTTTAACACAAGGGAGTTTCGTGTAGGGTCCAACACAAGATATGGGTTTTTTTGCCTTTTTTTTTAACATGAGGGAGTTTCCTGAATTTTCATTATGTCACAGAGGAATTTCGTGCAATTTACCCAAAAACATATTAAATTTCTTCACATTGATAATTGTTTTAATCCTACGTCTTAAAACTAAAAATCCACTATATATTATGTTCATTTATCGTAACTACAAATTCATAACATTAGACCGATGGTAAGGAATTCTGACTGAAAATCACTTGGAGAATACTGAGGTATGTGCGCGACCCGACTTGATTTATTCTATGGTTCATGTAGCCTACTCCAATACATTGAGATTAAAAGCTTAGTTGGTGTTGTTATAGACCAATGGTAAGGAAATAAAGTTATGAGCTTCTGATCCCTTTTCTAACTGATTGTAATTCAGTGTGTTTTCTATGAAGAGTATCTGATATTGTAACAGTTTAGTTTCATGAATATATACAAGAAAATGCATGTCTTGATCTTCTAACATGGCATCAAGGCCTAAGATTCATCTCAAAAATAAAAAAGCAGAGATAAGTCCTATCCCGCCCACGGTACACTGTCCCACTAATCAGAGTTTCAAGCCTACTATGGCAGGCCAACCAAATATGATCGTGAAACAAATCAAAAGTTTGCTCTTTAGTGCTGTTTTGCGTGAATACAATAACATCAATTTAACAGCGTAATAATCACATGAAAGGATCTTCCATACCTTTGGATCAATCATTAAAACAATACAGTGATGCTGTCTATTACTCCGTCTTTTCCATACCACTAAAACTTTTCAATTAATCTCTATTCAACATTTATATAAGTAACCCATTTACACGTATAATTCACATTCCACATTGGTTCCACAAGCTACTAAGGGGCCGAATAGGGCATATGGAAATGGATTATCATGCATGTGTCAGACAGTGAAAGGTGAATGTAAGGTTGAGAGAGACTCCAAATGAATAGACTAATCTCGGAATGTAGCATCCACATTCATTTGAATCAAACCGACCAAAAAGACTGGTAAAACAACTGGCGACTGCTACCGCATGTATATAATCCAGCAAAACTCAAATTTGAAATCTTTAATCGACACAAAGAACAAGGACAATTGCACTGGTATAGATAGAAAGAACCGTTGCAAGCGACGCCAAGGAGGTAGGATACGTCCGCCCAAACGGTGCCGTCGCTGGAAGGTATGGAAGGGCTTATAAGTTCTTCTGCGTCTCCAATCTTCTCCTCCGATTCGCTTTTCTTCGCCATAAAATTTGTTTCTCAGCCGCAACGCGAATTTTTCGAGTGGTTTTGACTCGGCGAGAGTGTCCAATCGTCGCATACGAATCTCTGTTCTTCACTGGTCTAGACTCGAGTTTTGGCTTGATAGTGTAGATTTACGGCTCGGATTTAGAAGATGGTATATTAGTTCTTTGGGTAAATTTTTCATAAAAGTTGTGGCAATTTTTATTTTTTTTTAGCATTAAACATAAGCAAACCAAAAGTATAATTGATACAAAAATCAATAGACACGTATAAATAAATAAAATAAAAGATTAAATTGTAATGAGATTCATGGTAAGAATGTATTGATCGGGAGTATCAAAAGACTACCAAAATTATGCACTATGTATATGATAAACTGAGGAGTTGGTCTCACAACCCAATTTTTCATAAAATCTATGATAGATTTTGATTATGATTAGCTGTCATGATATATAGATGATAAATTGGGGAAATTCGCAGCTGACCTCGTAGCTCCAAAACATGTGGACTCCTCGACTCCAAGTGAATTGAGACCGTTGACCTGATTTCAACATCGAATTTCCCGATAAACCTCCTAACAAATACATCATTTTAGGACAATGCAATATTATATAAAATGCTATGCAATTTTTTAGTTGGGAATATATTTTAAAAACATTTCTATCATAGTTTTATTTTCTTAACACTTGATTCATCACATCCCTAGCCTAATGTAATAATAGATTTTGTATTTTTATGTGTTATTGGTCTAATTATAAATTTTTTATATATAATCATACACTATTTGGGGGAAGGGTGGTAAGTGGAGCTCGAACTTGAGTTTATGTGCTACTGAAAGCACATTAGTGCCAACTAAGCTATAGGCTAGTGTCGTTGATCTAATATGTAATTGAGATGTGAATGAAGTGTGCATTTCGATATTCAGTACTTATGCATGCTTAAAACGGTACTATAAGTTGAAAATAGTTGAGATGTGTAGAATATACAAATCTACTACAATCTACTACAGGAGTCCATGATGTAAAGACCCGGATTTTTACATATCGGTTAACTAAAACATGATTAAAAAGGGTTTGAAATTTCCTAAACTCTACCCTAGAGTTTCAATACATCAAGAAGTCCTTATCCACCTCAAACTCATCCCTTAAACCATCGAAATTCAGCAACTTAAGATCAAGCAGAATCCTTCATCCTCCACAACAAATCGATGCAGATTTCTATACCGTAATTCCCGATTTTCAGCGCCTGGATTCGCTTGGCTTCGGATCAATGCCTATCCAATGTGTTCCCTAGAAACCGAGAGATCCAAGCCATATTAAAACACTCCAATTATTCAACCAGAATCCAGTCCCACCTCTCCTCAATCTGTACAGATTTTTACTCACCAAAGTAGACTCCACCCGAAACACAACTCAAAGACCGAAACAGAAGCTGATTCCACTTCACAATCTGCTCAAATCTATTCCCTATATTTTCGAGTTAGAGTCCAACTCAAACACCTCAACTTGGCCTCCACTTTTGCCTATAAATAGGACAACCCTTGGATGTATTATTCACATCACAAGCCACCTCCTTCTCAGCCTTTAAAATCGAGATCAAATCTCTCCCAAGCAGTAAGCTTCTGCGCCTCAATTCCAGAAAGAAAAGCATCATCTTCCTTCGACTTTATTTAACAATAATAGCCGAGGGACCAAGCCAAAGGTGCTACACAAAGTTTCCAGAAATCTTCAGCAACCTATTCCATCGAAAATTCTCCACCAAAGCCGATAGTTGCATCACCATACACTCGAGTATTTCCCGTTCTGTTCGTTTTCCAGCAACCAAAACCGAGAGATCAAGCCGTAGTTGCTGCGTCCCTTACTCGATATTCCTATAACCGAAAGCCACCAAAGTTCAGATACAAATCAGTCCTTAATCCTTCAAGAGTTCCAGCAAGAAAGCCATCGAGTTCTGTCCAAATTTCTGAACCAAAAAGCCAACCAAGATTCTGTTGGAATACGTTTAAGCAATCTGTTCGAATTTTCAGAATTTGGTTCCAGCTTTGGGCGTCCTTCTCGTGGTGATCGAAAGCCAAGGAGATAAGAATTTAATTGTTTCATACCTTTGATCAATCAAGCACGATACCAAGCACGGTAAGTGGGCTTTTGTTAAGTAATCGTTTCGTTTTCAAAAATACTATGTATATTTTTAAATTCTCAATCGATATGTATTATGTTGAAATTATGAAGTATATTTTGTAAGCACGTTAAACTCGAAATCTAATTGGATTTGGATCCCCATGACCCTGATGCGGTGGGGTGTAACCGCTAAAAGAACCTTATACGGTGGTAATCCGTTGTTTCTGGATTATCCAGACCCTTTATTCGTGGGTTAGCCGATGTTATGACCTCATCTCTAGGAGGGATAAGTCTAGAGACTGATATCAGTACCAAGAAGAGAGTAGAATGCTTTACTGTGCTTAAGTATATGAAAATCATGAAACGATATGATATGTCATGGCTCGTAGGGGCAAATCAAGTATGTTAAGATACATTCATATCGGTTTATGCAAGTTTTATGATCCAAGTTTATGAAAATTATGTATATGTATGATATCGATTGTCCCCCACTTGCTGAGTGTTTTCCAAAACACTCAACCCCTTACTCTACATGCCCAGATAAAGCCGAATAAGAATTAGAGCAAGAAGAAGAGCACCAATTTTGGGGTTGGTGAAATCAAGTCCGCTGCGTAGATCAAGATCTTTTATGTTTTCAAGTTTTCCAGTTTTAAGACAATTTTAATTATTCAGTTGTTAAGTTTTTAATTCCGCATTTCTTTATTCATTGTAAAGACAATGGGTTTTTATTTTTATGGAAAAAGACTGGATTTTCAGTAGTTATGAAATTATGAGGCCTATTGATTTCAAGTTGTTTATGGAAATCAATGCCGGTGTTATTAACCCCGGTCTCGGGGCGTGACACATGATATATTTGTTGTGTGAACTAAGACAAATTGAGATGAGATTTCCGTCAATTTGTCATGTTTATTTGCTTATTAATTTTCCTTTTAACATTAAAATGAAATAAAAAATTAATTTCTTCAAAAGAGTCGCATTCTTGAAAATTGTGAGTCTCGATGCCGAATTATTTTGTCAAAGAACTCCTCATATTTTTGGATCCGCCGCATTGATGAAAAAACAAAAGGAAAAATTACGAAAAGGTACCACTTATAAAATTATTATTCAATTAAATTTAGGCAAAAAATAACAAATCATAACAATTCACATTTCTAAAATGTTTATTCACATAGGTCCATTTTTTTAAACTTTAATATATAAGATATTTTTCTTGTACTAAAACACCATCAAACAACCCTAATCCTAAAATTCATCATCCCTCACATCCATCTCCCAAACTTCATCTTCTTTACCTCACTATCAAACCCTACCCTCCTCCTTCATGGAAGCCAAATCCGCCAGCCGTCTCTCGCTCGCTGGTGGTGGTGATGTTAGTGGAAACAAGTAGCGAGAAGGATGTTGTGAAGAAAGTTGGAGCCATTAAAATAGGGGAAGCTTTAGGTATAGTTGGGGCAAGCGGTGGTGAAAATGTTGATGCTGGTGTCGGAATGAAGAAAATGAGACTAAAGGATTTGGAAATTGAGTGGGCTAAGCATATGAAAGAATAGTTAGTGAGAGATGCTTTGCCTGCAATTGCTATAAGTGCACTGGGTCACCCTACAAACGCACCTGCGCACTTGCTCAAGTGCACAACAAGTGCACCAGGTGCATTTGTAGAATCAGGTGAACTTGTAGCAAGTGCATCAGGTCACCCTACAAGTGCACATCAAGTGCACTAGTGCATTTGAAGCAACTGGTGCACTTGCTCAAGTGCACTAGTGCATGTGGGGCTATTATTTATCATTTCATCAGAATAATTTCAAATTTCAAAGGCAAAAAAAAAAAAAAGGGCACACGTAAAAAAGAATATGTAAATTTCTTAAAGGTGCACGTAAAAAATTCAAAGATGCATGCAAAAAATTGGGTTACAAGTAAAATTCAAAGTCACAAAACACTACACAGTAACCGGTGCACGTAGCAAGTGCACCCCATGCACCCGGTGCACATGCTACAGTAATCCGCAAGGGTTATTGTCCTTTTATCAGGAAATGGATACGATTGAATTGATGTTTTTTTTGTGGACTAAGTCAAAATAATGTTTTACACTTGGACCTATTAGTAAGTCTTAAAAAAAAAAGAGTCAGGCATTCGAGGATGTTGTGGAGTTTAGGATGAACATTAAGAAACTATATTATGGCAACCAGAAGGTTGTTTGCATATGATAGCAAAAATGTAATAGTGAACCGTAGAGATGAGACTTGCAAGTAGCAAATATATGCACCTACACATAAAGCTGCCAATCATTTGGTGTTTAGTAATGTAAAATATAGCACACATGTCAGACTGATTTTCCTACTAGTGATTATCCTAGTAAAAGTTGTTATCATGGGACCTAGATATCATGTGTTCAAGTCGCGAAAACAGCCTCTTGTTATGCAAGGGAATGCTGCACGCACGTGTGAGGCTGATTTTCATACTAGTGATTATCATAGTAAAAGTAGTTGACATATGACCTGGAGGTCACGAGTCTCGGAAACACACTACAAAGCATTTAGTTCTCCTTCTAGATTGTTAGCTTTACCTTGTCTACCTGAAAAGAAAACGTCAAATTTCCTTGGCCATCTTTCGTGATTCCCTCAGCTCCAGCTTCTCTTGTATTGCCTTTTCGACAAACATCTGTATTATTTTTCATCCATCCGCTTAATGGGCTTTACTAGGTCTTCTGAAAGGTTTAATTATCTTTCACTCCCCTATCTTCTTGCTAGAATCCATTCTCCTTTGAGTTGATCAAAAGTAAGCAAATTGAGGGTAAATAACTGTTTTGCAACATCCTAAATGATTGTTGGCTCGGAATTCCAGATTGTTATGTTCGATATGAACTATATCCATCCAAATACCAGTAAATACCAATGGGTAAAACAGCTCTAATGTGTTTTTTTTATGGGAAATAAGGGGGAAAAGAAGAAACTCTATATTTTGCCTCTAATAGAGGTGGCAGAAGATAATGGAAGTTCTGCATGAAAGACAAAATGTAATTTATAATATTGGCATGTGCGCGGACAACCAACCAAACAATTTTAATATAAATGTCCTTGTTTTATATCGATAACTAAATTATGTGTCAAAAATATTTAGTTTATCTGCAAAACAAACCGTTAAATTATATTTGACCACCTAATTTTTTTTTTCAACTACATTTTTTATTTCGATATTTTTTGCCCCCTTTGGTATTTCTTTAGAAATTCTAGGATTTATCGGCATCGAACAATGGTAATAATGAAAAGAAAAAAAAGGCTATCATGTTTCAAGAGTTTCTCTACTGCTAAGATTTTTTTTGAACTTTCTCCTAACAGGCATCTGAATATGGAGACAACTGCAACAAGAGCTATTTCCATGTGCTCGGAGCTATTTATCTTTAACCTCAACTGACCCATTTTCTGGCTATTGATACTGGCGTTCACAGACATTGATGTGGTCCGGCTCAATCTAAAGTCGGACAACAGGTTTCCGCCCAAAACTGGCTCTTTGTTAAAAGAAAGGATTGTCATTGACACACTGACCTTTTCATCTCTCACAGGGTAGTCTTTCCCTCGTAAAGTCGCTTCAAGACTCCCGCCGTAGGCAACTTGCCCAGCACCTGTTACATGACCCACGTTCATTTTTAAGTTCAGCCGCCTTAGAACTGAGATGCTGTTTTCGATCTTGGAACCAAAATATATTTGTTTCCATGAGATGTCACAAGAACACCGCATTCAGCGAGACTGTGTTTGAAGCTCTTCAGCTGTGTGTTTCCAAGAATGGAACAGATCAATTATTTGCCGGCAGATTGGACATCGAGGCCAATGCTGTACGTGGCCCCCCTTGGATACATGAAAGCTGCTGTTGATTCAGACTGGATATTGAAATCTTGTTTGTCCTTGCTCATTTGTCCCAACACATGCATAATTGTGTTCTTCGCTACTTCTGCGGTTATCTCAAGGTTAATGCCATCAAAACCTACATCATGATCCCATCCATGGGGATCAAGAACTGGTCTTGTTACCAATTGGTCACCTGTAACAAGGCAGCGAATATGCACGGGGGAATTTGAATCAAAACTTGGAGGGACAGCCATGTCTGGCAGCATAATTGACTCGGGTGGCCCTTCCTGATTTTCGGTATTGTCGTTAGATCTTACACCAGAATTATCTTTTCCCTTTCTTCTAATATACTCTTGTTTCAGTAGATTCTTCAAATAAAGGGTCTCCCTGTAATCCAACTCATCAAGATAATCATTTTTCTCAGATGATGTCAATTTCTGAAACTGAGCTCTAGTCAGAATACGGATGGGAGGTAGTTGATCATATCCATCTTCCTCTTCCATATCAGAGAAAAAGAATTCCTCAGTTTCACTATCAGCTCCACCAGGATTAAAATGGACACTATGCTTAAGGAAAAACGAGAGTAGGTTAGGCAAAGAAGGGAGTCGGATATTGCTCAGACGCCCCAACCGTACTGTGTCCCCATAATCCAATACGATATTAACATCGCCAAGAATTTTGGTGCATATGCATAATAACATGAACTGGGATATCCATAGCTGTCCATTTGGAAGTATCTTCCTCCCACTGTTATCCATTGTACAGTAGGGATGATTTTCCACCAAAATTACTGGGTTTTCAAGTTTTGTATCCAAAATAGCCTGGTGAATATGGTGTTGCACCACATTTGTGCAGTAACTAACGTAAGAATCATAGCTCACAACCCATTTGGACCTTCAGGAAGAGCTGCAGAGGCATGTGTCATAACAATGTTGGCGCTAAACCAAATTGCACTTCCGAGGATGTCAGTTACAAGCTTCAGTAATGAAAAATCGTGATACCCCATGCCAATCAAGCCGAGGCGTTCAAAATACAGAACAACCTGGTGGTGATTTTCTAATAAATCGCTTCACAGAATGTAAAATTTTCCTATTTTCACTCACACAATTTGTCGAGGGAGGCAAACAGGCCAGGCGTGTCAATAAAAGATATTCTAATGCCATTCACAAGTCCAACAATCTCTTGAACTTGCCGAGTGGCAGGCTGAAATGCATTAGTTACTACCTTCGATTCGTCAAATATGGAATTTATTGTTGAACTCTTGCCAACACCAGTTCCACCCAAAACAAGTATCTTAAGAGAGAAGTTCAGCTTCGGTATACCAATGGCTTCTAGCTCGGAGGCTGTGACTTGGGCTCTATCTAGTTTGAAATTAGCCCTTTTCAAATCTGATTCACCTGCTCGAATCAAAGTCGCCAGTTGGATCCGATATAAGACCTTTGCCACCAAAAGATTATCTCGCGACAGGCCAAGTCGTTGAAGAATACGCAAAAAATTGATTTGTAGAGCTTCAACCATGACGAGAGGATCCAAGTCCGTCTCCTCATTGCTAAAACTAGATCCGGAAGAACTTTCCACTCCCAACGATAACTAATGCGGACCCATCTGACTATCACCAGGTGAGCATGACGTCTCAGTAGAACTGGTTGCGTAATCAAATTAGTGTTGGCGTGTGTCAACCCTGAAGCATTAAAATACAGCAGGCATCTGCTGTCAGAATATTCATAATCTACTTTAAGACCCAAACATCTCATTTTTACATTAAACAGGCAAGTAGAAATAGTGATTCAATTTTCAAGATCCTAAGGAATTTAGAATGTCGAAACTAGCGAGGCGGAAAATTCGAAAAGTTTCTGAATAGTACTCGCAAGGAAAGGAAATTGCAGTAGCCTATCATTGAAGCTCCTAACCTCACTACCCAAGTTCAATGAAATTCCAGTCCATGATATAAAGTATATATAACTATCCATTCCAAAGGAATCTTCAGACATCATCCAACCAACAATAATTTGTATGCTTTCATATCATTACTCTTACAAGTAAAAGAAACAAAGCCAACTAAAAACAACCAAAGCATCAATGTAAAGGAAAGGGTGTTACCTCGATTCTCCAGCTCTTCATCCAGATAGCTTTCTGATGCTGAGAGTGGTCTTGCTGAACCTATTGACTTCGATACCATCTGAGATAAAACCCAATCCTTAATGCTTGCCATGCAAACTGCTATAGGTGAAAGGAAGATTAATCTCGTTGGTGAACTTTACAGGCCATAAGTAAATTAAGGAATAATTTTTTTCCAGGTGTAGCTAAACCAACAAACTAGCCGACCAATCATGCAAAAGGATAGAGCCACGGCAGTGAAATCCTTGCGAAAAAGCACTGAGAAAAGGACTTACCTGTCAAAAAAAAATTTGTTGGGCAGTCTATTGTCTAAACAAAGTTCAACCCATATCATTTTCATCAGTCAAGTATGGATGTTCCTAATTGCACAAGAAAAAGAAGTTTATGGTGCCTTCCGTGTGAATAAATAAATAACAAATGCCAAGACCATAGAATGAAAAGTTTCGGAACAGTTCAACTAAGTCAACTAGCGAAACAAAGGATTGGCCACATATTTTATGAAGGAGTTGAACCAAATAATGTTATCATATTTCTCATTACAGTCTTCGGCTTCATCTCATGAATCATGATGTAACATAGCACAAACATGGAGGTATTCTAAACCATAGAAGCTAAAGATATAAAATGAAGATGTTTTCTTTTGTTTGTATTATGGTGAACATAAAAAATAATAATATTAGTGATTTAATCAGAATTTCAGATTGTAGGAAATGGTAGCAAAAATAAATCAATGGACTAATGGCTAGGGGTCTAGATGATTCATGGTATCTGCATTTAAAATATATGCTGAATTTCAATCAGTGGGCAAAAATAAAGAATAAAAGGGAATAAGAGCATTTTGTTAAACAGAATTGGTTTCTCCATCAAAAATTTTATCATTCACAGCCATTAACATGCGCAGGTGGAAATCTTGACCCATCAATGCAGACAATCAGACTATTTGTTCCATGAATTTTCTTTTATATTCTGAGAGTTCATACATCTTTCATGCAAAATGCGTGAAGAACTTCAATCTTACAGAAAATTTCCCCTAACTTACAACACAAATAAATAAGCGAGGTGCCACATACATAAAAAGGGTCTCAATTCGTTCATCAGATCACTCTTCACCTCCAAAAATAAAATGAAGCTTTAGGAACTCATACTTTATACTCAAATTCAGTTAATCGACAACTTCCAATACTCCAATTGACAAAGAACTACAACCTCTTTCACCAAAAGCATCAGACACCGTCGAACAAGTAAAAACGTAAAACATCCATGCATACAATTTGAAAGCATAATAGAACCGATAATCTGACATAAAATAAACAAATGAAACTGGTTTTTACACAAGTAATCCATCAATTTATGCCCGCAATGAAAAAAGAAACAAGAAAAATAAGAGCAAATCGTAGCATCTATAAGTCAGTATATATATATATATCACAAACAGATATATGCATGATAAAAAGACAATTGAACATCCAATCCAATAGATTCACGGTTTAGACGAGGTAAAAAAAATTACACAAAATCGAAAATAAAGTTTCGAAATTTGCCTACCGCAGCCTAGCTGTCTATCTTCTGAATTGAATCCAACAGAGAGCAAACTACAGATTCTTCAGCTTGTAAAATATGAATCTTTGGCTAAGATAACGAAGGATTTTATGGGGTTTCTTTGATTATTGCCTTAAGAGAAAGATAAGACGCAGTGAGGGGCATGGGCATAACAATTCTCAGCTAAAAAACGTGTTTAAGCAAGAGAGAAGAATCGCTTCTTCTCAAATATATTAACAGACTTGGGAAAATTTGCACACGATTTCAATCACCCAACGATTTATTTTATAATTTATTAGTTTTTTTAATATCATATGACTCACAATGTATATCATAATACCGTTCTGATATGACAAAATGTTCGATTGGTATATTTTGAAATCTTTCTTTTGTAAATATTAGAATTAGGCTATGGTATTGGAACTTACTTGTGAAAGATACACGTTAGGATGCACGGACACTGACACAACGACACGAATTTTAAAATTTTCAGGATACGACACGGTTGGAACATGTATGTATATATATACATGTATTATATATATATATAAATATATGTATTATACAAAATACTAAAATTCATATTTTTAAAATTCTAAAACAATATAAAAGCAACAAAAATTTGCTTCCAAAAGTCAAGAAAGCGTATAATAAATATATGTCACTACAATCATAGTATTACCCATAGTAACACCAACTACATATTACTTCAATTAACATAAAGTTTTACAGTACGCCCATAACACAAAATTTTTTTTTACCTAATTTAAAAAGCATATAAATAAATGCATGTCACTGAAATCATCATAGTATCATTTATACTAACATCAAATATATATTACTTCGATTAACATAAATTTTAACAAAAACGTTCAAATTTCATTTTTTTAGTTAAAAAAATTTAATTGTATAATTAACCTCCAAAAGTATCATTTTTGTGTCGGACACGCCCCTCGGCCATGTCCGACATGCGTTTCTAGGTTTTCCTTTTTGAAAATGGCGGACATGTCAGATGTAATGTCGGAATTAGGACACGGGCATCACTTAGGCATGTGTCGGACACATCACACGGCGTGTCCGACACATATCTTAGAGGTGTTGGTATTTTAACGTATGTGTACATGATTATGTTATTATATATCTATCACTAGCATCATTTCCAAACACGATTTCATGGACTAATGGTTGATGGCGTTGTACTTTTTTTCTACTTGCCTGAGTTCGAAATCTGTTGGAACATTTATCATTTTATTTTGTTACTTTTATTTCTTTTTTTTCTTCTGGTAAACCAAACTGTGTTTAACACATAAAAGCAGTCACCAAGATTTCACGTACTGCTAGTACATGACAAAAAAAAAATACTTGATAAAAAAATTAAGATGGATGAAAAATATATCTATCCAAAATCACTTTGTCTTGCGACGATTTAGCCAGGTTGTGAGCATCATAACTCTTTGTACAGATGGATCAAGATCTGCAACAAATTTGTATTATATTAGTATGAAAATGTAGATTTATTGTTCATTTTCTTCATATTCAAATAACACATCATCAGTGTAATAATTTACAATTTATAAATGGATAAATATAAAATATCAATAAATTACAAAAACATTTCAACATAATTTATTGCTATCTCGCATAAAAGAATAGGTCTTAAACATGTAATGAACATGATCACTCATTTCTTGAAATCGAGCATGTTTGTTCCTTGAATATCAATGAACCGATTATTGTAATAATTATATTGGTATAATTAAACACATTATAATTATTTACCTAAATAATCACGTATATTATTTCTTGAAGTCAAGCAAATCCTTATCTTGAAATAATTACATTAAAGGTTTTTATCCGCAGTCTTTAAAATTGGATGTTATCATGAACTTTGATTTAATTTTATATAATTAGCTTTTGTCCCCCTTAATAAATTTTCGCCACTGAATATTCTTGATATCACCTAAATTTGCGATGACTTGCTGATATCAATAGAGAGGGGGTTCACCTATCTTTCTCCTCCAACACTCAATATAACAGCCGGGATATTAGCAAATATCTTCTGCAATGACCTAAAAATACGAAGCAAATGTGAGAAGGGGCCGGAAGTTGTTCCGGCGGGTCCCCTCCGACGCTCAAGTCAGGCGAGAGAATATGAAGAGAATATATGCTGTAAGTGAAAGCAATTATAAAATTAGTCTTTAATCAATACCCCAAACCTGGTATTTATAGGCGGAGACCTAAGAGTTGTATTGCAACAAGGACTCTTTCCATGTTTATCCAAATCTTACCCAGATATGTCAAGATCCTGAGAATACAATCAAATCCCTGATATTGCTCCGCATATCTAGGACTAGACATCTTAGGGGACTGGTTTCCTTGCTGAGCGCCAGCAGCAACAAGGGAAATGAGGAGAGCTCGGCCTATCAGCTCGGACTCCCAAAAGAGGTCGCTCGTCGAGTTATTGGAGGGGAAACAGGTAAGGCGGAACAGGTCGACCAAACAGGTCGGACTTCTCAAAAGAGCTCGGATAGGTAGGCGAGGTCTCGTCGAAGAAAGGCGAGTAACATACCTTGGAGCCAGGTCTCTCGTCAGGTGGTATCTTCTAGCGGGTATCACAGTCCCCCCTCCCTGTCGAGCTGACGTTGTAGACCAGAAGCTCGTATGTGCTGAGTTATCCTGACGAGCCAATTCTTGAAAATAGCAAAACTTGATTTAGGCGGGAACTAACGGCTATATAATTTGAATTTTAAATTGAAATTATGACCGTTGGGCTCCCCGCCCGATTCCCGAGGATAATCTAGACCGTACAGCGCATCAAGGATCAATGGCCAGGATTCGTTGAGGTCTCCCTATATATATACCGCTCCGGGTCCCTCATTGTCCACTTTTGCAATTTTCGAAACAGATCGGATCCGACCTCTTTAGCTTTCCCTTTTTATTTCTGAAAACTCCTAGGTACGCTTTTTTCTCCGCTGTTTTTGTTAAAATGTCTTCACCTGATCAATTGTTTCCTTCCCCTTTAACTGACGAGGATCTTAAGACGGTAGATCAGTATGACTCATTTTATCCCGAAGGGATTGCCCTTCCTGAGGGAGTTGAGCCTATTGAAGAAGTGGTGCGCACTGAGGCTCCCCAGGAAGCTGGGACCTCAGCCGAACCCGACCTTCAAATGACTGAGGTCACCCCTCATCTTAGGTCAGAGTCATCTCCAGGAAATTATCCTTGGTATGAACTTTACGTTCCTGTCTTGGATGAGTCAGATGAGGCCAGAATACGTCAGGTCAGCCAAGCCCCTTCTGATTATGAGTTCATCTTCCCTTCCTCTTCTCAACGATCCAACCAACCTCCTGAGGGTTTTTTTACTTTTTACCGCGGCCAACTAGAAGGGGGTTTACGTTTTCCTCTTCCTGAATTCTTTCAGGAGTTCAGTAATTTTTACCAGCTAAACCTTAGCCAATTCACTCCCAACTCCTTCTGAATTTTGTGTAGTCTAGTAGTAATTTTTAAGGCGTTAGGCTTACCTTATGACCACTCCACTCTCTCTTACTTTTTTCATATCAAGAGATCAGATGAGGGCCCATGGTATGTCACCAGCCGACCTGGCTGTGCATTTGTTGGGGGTTATCCTAGCAAAATCAAAGACTGGAAAAATGAGTTCTTTTTTGTAAAGCCTTCCCAGCCCTGGGTCTGCTGCTCTGATTGGCTTGAACATCTCCCGGCTCTCCCCTCTCCTCCTAAAAATTTCAAAAAGGGCACCGCCTTCTTAGATGTAATGAACGCCATATAAGGTCACTGTTTTAATTCATCTAAGCTGGTGGT
Source organism: Haberlea rhodopensis (assembly GCA_907163345.1). Lineage (NCBI taxonomy): Eukaryota > Viridiplantae > Streptophyta > Magnoliopsida > Lamiales > Gesneriaceae > Haberlea > Haberlea rhodopensis. The sequence continues at coordinate 635,754 of CAJQUN010000292.1, forward strand.
GGAGGATCTACTTTGTTTTGCTGGGCTCAGTCCGGCTGATCTAACCTTAAGGGGGAGAGCCGGTACTTGTTCTAGCATGCTTTAACAATTATTTTATTTACCAAGTGTTTTTTGTTCGGTGTGATTGAACTGTGTATCTGTTTATACAGAAGACAGAGTTATGAACTCCTTAGTGTTGAAAGCTATTCAGAAAAGGAAGCAAAAACAGGGCCAACCCCCAGTAGCCGAGGGAGTCACCATTGTGGATGTAGGTGGTGAGAGCCCTCCCGAAGATGTAGCCCAGCTCTCCCGGAAAAGACCAGCGGCTCCGGGGGGCTCGTCAGGGTCTACTGCTGCTGAAGTTCAGCCTCTGAGACAAGTTCGGCCACGAGTAGATCCGTCCGACCTCCCTTCGACGGGCGAGAAAGGGGTTGCACCAACTCGTGTGGAGAGATGTCGTGAGCGGGTGATGGACGCTTACCGAGGTGGTGTCAGACTAGTTGGGGAAGGACCGAGCACAGTCGCCTTAGCTGTGGCTCGTGATCTTCCTAACACGGAGGATGCCCTTTATATGAGCCAACTGAGCTGGGGGGACCTGATGACCCGAACTGGGAGCCGTCTCACCGAGGCTATGCTCTTGATGGGGGAGTTTACGTCCAGGGCCAATATGATCCGAAGACAATCCTTGAAAGATGCAAAGGTCTTTGATAGTATGCAGGATACCCTTGCCGAGGCCAAATCTCTTCACGAGAAAGACATCTCCGAGCTGAAAGCTCAGGTTGATAAGGGGACCGTCGCTGTGGCCGAGGCTCGCTCTTTGGTTGAGGTCCAGAAACGCCAACATGAGACTGAGCTCCGGGAGTTGCGCAATGAGTTAGCCTTAGCTAAAGGGCTAGCTAATTCTGCTGAGCATGAACTTGCTAGTCTCTAAAGGAGGCGGCCGAGGAGAAGCAAAAGTCTGAGGAGTTGGTAGGGGAAAAACTCCTTACTTTTATTGAGGCTGGTTTCCAGGGATGCCTTAGCCAGATTAAAGAACGTGGTTGTCTTGTGCCTGACGTTTCTTTGGATTTTTTAGATGTAGAGAAAGTAGCTGCCTCTCTTCCCCCTGATCTTTAGCTGTAACTTACTCAGAATTGTTCTTTTTAATGTTAGTTTTGTTTTGCCGTTGTTGTCATTTTTTTTGTGTGGCGGGTCAAGAATGACGTAGCTCGGTTTTGTTTTTTTTTTTTACCACGTAGTAACGAACATTAAACAGCTACGACCAAGAGCGATGCAGCTCGGCCTGGTCCATTAATTTGCCACGTAATAACGAACATTAAACAGCTAGGACCAAGAGCGATGCAGCTCGGCCTGGTTTAATAATTTACGACGTAATGGCAAACCTTAAACAGCTGGGACAAGGAGCGATGAAGCTCGATCTGGTTTAATAATTTACTACGTAATGGCAAACATTAAACAGCTGGGACAAGGAGCGATGAAGCTCGGCCTGGTTTAATAATTTACTACGTAATGGCAAACTTTAAACAGCTGGGACCAAGAGCGATGAAGCTCGGCCTGGTTTAATAATTTACTACGTACTGGCAAACATTAAACAGCTGGGACAAGGAGCGATGAAGCTCGGCCTGCACACCCATGCTCCTGGCGTGACCAGGGCTGAGCTCGTGCTCTTGAGGCAGGTTGCACACCCATGCTCCTGGCGTGACCAGGGCTGAGCTCGTGCTCCTGAGGCAGGTTGCACACCCATGCTCCTGGCGTGACCAGGGCTGAGCTCGTGCTCCTAAGGCTGCACATCCATGCTCCTGGCGTGACCAGGGCTGAGCTCGTGCTCTTGAGGCAGGTTGCACACCCATGCTCCTGGCGTGACCAGGGCTGAGCTCGTGCTCCTGAGGCTGCACACCCATGCTCCTGGCGTGACCAGGGCTGAGCTCGTGCTCTTGAGGCAGGTTGCACACCCATGCTCCTGGCGTGACCAGGGCTGAGCTCGTGCTCCTGAGGCTGCACACCCATGCTCCTGGCGTGACCAGGGCTGAGCTCGTGCTTGCACGCCCATGCTCCTGGCGTGACCAGGGCTGAGCTCGTGCTTCTGAGGTTGGTTGCACACCCATGCTCCTGGCGTGACCAGGGCTGAGCTCATGCTTGCACGCCCATGCTCCTGGCGTGACCAGGGCTGAGCTCGTGCTTGCACGCCCATGCTTCCTGGCGTGACCAGGGCTGAGCTCGTGCTTCTGAGGTTGGTTGCACACCCATGCTCCTGGCGTGACCAGGGCTGAGCTCGTGCTTGCACACCCATGCTCCTGGCGTGACCAGGGCTGAGCTCGTGCTCCTCAGGTAGGTTGAAAACCCTTTTCCTGGTTGTACAATATCTTGCAAAAATTATAAAACTTTGTATAATAAAAGAGTATATTGTCCAAAAACAAAAAACAATCTTCGCTAAAATTTAAAGAGTTGAACTAAGAATAATATTTTCGGAGATGGTAAGCGTTCCATGGTCTTTTCAACATCTTCCCATCAGGACCTTCTAGGTAGTAAGCTCCTGAGCTTAGCTTTTCAACAATCTTGAAGGGACCCTCCCACTTAGGGTCAAGCTTGCCCACTTGAACCTCTTGCACCTTTCTTAGTACGAGATCACCGACCTGGAAAGTTTTCTGGATGACTCGTCTGTTGTACATCCGCGTCACACGATTGCGGTAGGCTTCCATTCTGATGGCCGCAGCCTCCCTTACTTCTTCCATCAGGTCCAGGTCAGCAGCTCTTCTATCGCTGTTTTGTTCGTCATAGAAATGCACTCTTGATGATTCCGCTCCAATTTTCGCTGGGAGTACCGCTTCATTTCCGTAGACCATACTGAATGGGGTTTCACTTGTTCCCGTTCTTGGTGTAGTTCGATATGACCATAGAACATTAGGTAGTTCTTCAACCCAATTTCCCTTAGCTTTTCCCAACCTAGCTTTGATGCTTTGCACGAGAGACCTGTTGGTAACTTCCACCTGACCATTGCTCTGAGGATATGCAACGGAAGTGAAAGCCTGATGGATTTTTAATTCTTCACACCATGCCCTGAGCAAAGCTCCTTGGAATTGCATTCCATTGTCCGAGATGATTTTCCGCGGGACACCAAATCGGCAAACAATGTTTTTCCAGATGAAGTTGAAGACCTCTTTCTCAGTGATTCTGGCTAGTGGCTCTGCTTCCACCCATTTAGAGAAGTAATCAATGGCAACAATCAGAAATTTCTTCTGAGCTTTACCTGTTGGAAAAGATCCTACTATATCAATGCCCCACTGATCAAATGGGCATGCCGCCACAATAGCTTTCATCATCATAGCTGGATGATGCTGGAGCCTGGAGTGTCTTTGACAACTATCACATGATATAACCATAGCAGCCGAATCCTTCTGAATCGTAGGCCAGAAATATCCGGCTAGGAGCACCTTCTTTGCCAAGAAATACGATCCTAGGTGATTTCCGCAGCACCCCTCATGAATTTCCCTTAATACGTAGTCTGACTCTTTCGGACCCAAACAACGCAGAAGTGGTTGGGCAAAAGACCTCTTGTACAGGACGCCCTCAATGAGTATGAATCTCTGACTCCTTTTTTTGAGTCTATACGCTTTTTTGGTATCAGAAGGGAGCTTGGCATTGGTAAGATAGTCTAAGAGCTCTTGTCTCCAATCATTCTCTTCCACGGATTCAGATGGGACGTCCTGACTAGGAGTCAACTCAATTTGAAACACCACGTCTCTATCTTGCCAAGCGCGGAGAGCACTAGCCATTCTTGCCAAACTGTCGGCCTTTCTATTCTCCTCTCTTGGGATCTGTTTGAATGCTACCTCTAGAAATCCCTCCTTTATTTTTTCTATGGTACTTGCATAATGGATTAGCTTCTCGTTTCTAACCTCATAGGCGCCATTCATTTGTTGGGCTACCAGCTGTGAGTCAGAGAAGACATGTATACGCTTAGCTCCAACATTTCGAGCAGCCCTTAATCCAGTCAATACTGCCTCATACTCTGCTTCATTGTTGGAAGCTCGGAAATCCAACCGAACTGCCAAACATACTTCTTCTCCGGTAGGAGAGATCGGCACAACCCCAATCCCACTTCCCTCGTTACAAGAAGAACCATCTACAAATGCTTTCCATAATTCTTCTTTTTCGGGATGTACAGTCTCCGCAATAAAATCTGCTAAGGCCTGAGCTTTGATAGCTGTGCGTGGCTCATACTGTATATCATACTCACCTAGTTCAGTTGTCCATTTAACAAGTCGTCCAGAGACATCCGCGCGACTGAGTATTTTTCCCAGGGAACTGTTTGTTAGCACCGTTATAGGATGGGATAGGAAGTAAGGCCTGAGTCTCCTAGCTGTGATGATCAACATTAGAGCCAACTTCTCGATCTCCTGATACCTCAGCTCCGCATCCTTCAAGGCATGAGATAAGTAATATATCGGCTGCTGTTCTGATTCCCTTTCTTTGACGAGAACCGAGCTGATTGCTTCCTCAGTCGCTGATAGGTAGACGTATAGCCTCTCTGCCTGCATAGGCTTGGCCAAAATTGGAAGTTCAGCTAAGTATTTTTTCAATTCTTCAAATGCTTCCCCACATTTTTCGTCCAATCAAATTTACCAGCCTTCCAGAGTATCTTAAAAAAGGGGAGACTTCTATGAGCTGATCTAGAAATAAATCGTGATAAAGAAACGATTTTTCCTGCCAAGCGTTGCACCTCTTGAAGGTTCTTCGGCGGAGACATCTCACAGATAGCTCTCACCTTTTCTGGATTAGCTTCAATCCCCCTTTCTGTCACTATATAGCCTAGAAATTTCCCGCTTTTTACCCCGAATACACATTTCTGGGGGTTTAACTTTAACCCGTAAGACCTAAGGGTGGAGAAAGTCTCAGTCAGATCGGCAATTAGATCGGTGCCACTTTTTGATTTTACAAGGATGTCGTCCACATATACTTCCACATTGCGGCCTAGCTGTTTTCAAAACACCTTGTCCATCAAACGCTGGTAAGTAGCTCCTGCATTCTTGAGCCCGAAGGGCATAACAACATAGCAAAAAGTCCCATCTGATGTGACAAAACTGACTTTATCTTGATCTTCTCTAGCCAGAGGAATCTGATGATATCACTGGTAGGCATCCATTAAGCACAAGTACTTGATGTCCCGCTGTTGAATCAACCATCTGATCAATCCTTGGTAATGGGTAACAATCCTTCGGACATGCCTTATTAAGATCTCTGAAGTCTATACACATCCTCCACTTTCCAGAGCTCTTTGGTACTAAGACCACATTTGAGAGCCATGTTGGAAATTGTATTTCTCGAATTTGACCTGCCCGAAGGAGCTCCTCCACCTGCTCTCTTATGACCTTATCCTTTTCAGGTCCAAAATGTCTTTTCTTCTGTTTTACAGGTTGGACTCCCGAGAGCACATTCAAATGATGTTCTAGCACGTCTGGTCTAATTCCTCTTAGATCTCGAGCACTCCAGGCAAAGATATCCTCATTTTTAATTAAACATGAAATGAGATCGGCTTTAATGTTTATTTCCAAGTCCTTGGCTATTTTTACTTTTTGATCAGTAGAGACGAGCTCAATTATTTCAGGTTCTTCATCCAAGCTGTTGGGAATGCCTTTGTCTTTAGGAACACTATACCCAGCTCTTTCAATACAACCGACCTCCCGGCGAGCTCGCTTCACGTCTTCCTTTACTTCGTCCACGTAACATCTGCGGGCTGTTTTCTGGTCACCACAAAGAACCCCAACTTCTCTACCCACTGGGAATTTTAATTTCTGATGATAGGTAGAAGCTACCGCCTTGAAGTCCTTCATTGCAGGTCGGCCTAAGATTGCATTGTACGATGAAGGTGCCTCTACCACAGTGAAATTAATCATCTTTGTTATGCGAGACATCCCATGACCCAGAGATAAGGGCAAGTTGATCTGTCCAAGCGGTTGAATTGCGTGCCCGGTGAAACCCATACAGAGGAGTTGCAATGTGTTCATATTTTGACCCCTCTATCTGCATCTTTTCTAAGGTATCTTTGAATAAGACATTGACTGAGCTCCCAGTATCAATGAAGATCCTTGCTACGTCATAGTTAGCTATGGTTACAGTCACGACTAGGGCATCGTTGTGTGGAGTTGCAACTCCTTTCAGATCATTAGGTCCGAAGCTTATGACAAGCTCATCCCTTTCAATTAACTCTTCTGATACTTCGAAATTTTCCATTCTTCTACCATGACTTTTCCGAGCTCTGCCCGAGTCTCCATCCGTGGGTCCCCCTGAGATAATATTAATAGTTCCTCGGGTAGGATTATTATCCACCTGTTCGACCCTTCTCCTTTGATTATCTGTTTCTTTAGGAGCGATACCCCTTTCACGGGACCTGGTTCGGCCCCTATATGGTGTCTTTTCTCTTCTTTTACCTCGGTACCGGCTTCTACCCTGTCCTTTCTGAGAAGGTTCCTGCTTCCTTGTTAGCAGAGTTTTTATTTCAGAGTCTCTTTTGATGATTCTTTCTACCTCATCTTCAAGCTTCTGGCACTCATTCGTTATATGACCGTACTCTCTATGGAATTCACAATACTTATCAGAAATAGGCGTACGGGACCCATTATCCAACTTCCTGGGTCTTTCCAGTTTCTTTCTATCATCACATATTTCCATAGCTCTTTCCAAGCTCATGGATAGAGGTATGCGTGATGCAAATTGACTTCTAGTTCGACCACTTTCATCAGCCCTGTCAACAGTTCTTTTCTTGCTTAACTCTAACTTATCCTTCTTCTCTGATGGCCGCAGATCAACCCTTCTCTGTCTCTGAGCATCTTCTAGATTGATATACTTTTCAGCTCTTCCCAGAAGTTCGTCATAACTTCTAGGAGTTTTCTTTACCAAGGATTTAAAGAACTCTCCTGCCTTAAGCCCTTGTGTAAAGGCATTAATAAGGACATCCATCGTTGCAGTGGGGACCTCTAAGGCTGCCCCGTTAAAGCGTTGTACGAACTCCCTCAAGGACTCCTGTTCATTCTGCTTGGTAGTGAACAGGCTCAAAGAAGTTTTTTGATACCTCTTACTGCTGGCATACTGGTTTAGAAAGGCCGAACTGAACTCCTCAAAGCAGCTTACAGTGTTTGGTTTCAGTAAATTAAACCACTGTTGCGCCGATCTAACCAGGGTAGGTAAGGAAAACACGGCATTTGATCCCATCAGAATACCTATGCAACAGAGCAGCATTCTCAAATCTTCCAAGATGCTCTTCAGGGTCTGTGCTTCCATCATATTCTCCCACTGCAGGTTGTCTGAAATTTGGCGGGAGTTCCTCTCTTAGAATAATTAGGGAGAATGGACTTTCTCTCCTAGCCACTGGAGTTCGGCCACCAAGATGCTGACCCAATCGCCTTATCTCTCCCCATACAGCTTCCATTGGATCTATTAGCGGAGGCTCTACTTGTGTATCTACCACAGCACTGGCTACCCTATTGTTTTCACGGACCTGTTCTGGCTGAACAGGCGAAGGCGCCTGATTTGTTTGAGAAGGCGGTGGAGGTTGATTAGATTCCGTTGGTGGCAGAACCTGGTGTTGGAAAAGAGTATTTTGCATGGTCTGACTGATGAATTGTGCCAGTTGCTCCATAGTCATATCTCCCACATTCATAACAGATTGAGGTGCCTGATCTTCCTGCTGTGGAGGAACATCTTGATTTTCCACACTGGGATTTAATCTTTCTTCCTGATTCCTCCTGACTCCACGCCCACGTCCACGTCGTCCAGCCATATCAACGTCTTCAATTCAGTAAATAGTTCCCACAGACGGCGCCAATTGATATCACCTAAATTTGTGATGACTTGCTGATATCAATAGAGAGGGGGTTCACCTCTCTTTCTCCTCCAACACTCAATATAACAGCCGGGATATTAGCAAATATCTTCTGCAATGACCTGAAAATACGAAGCAAATGTGAGAAGGGGCCGGAAGTTGTTCCGGCGGGTCCCCTCCGACGCTCAAGTCAGGCGAGAGAATATGAAGAGAATATATGCTGTAAGTGAAAGCAATTATAAAATTAGTCTTTAATCAATACCCCAAACCTGGTATTTATAGGCGGAGACCTAAGAGTTGTATTGCAACAAGGACTCTTTCCATGTTTATCCAAATCTTACCCAGATATGTCAAGATCCTGAGAATACAATCAAACCCCTGATATTGCTCCGCATATCTAGGACTAGACATCTTAGGGGACTGGTTTCCTTGCTGAGCGCCAGCAGCAACAAGGGAAATGAGGAGAGCTCGGCCTATCAGCTCGGGCTCCCAAAAGAGGTCGCTCGTCGAGTTATTGGAGGGGAAACAGGTAAGGCGGAACAGGTCGGCCAAACAGGTCGGACTTCTCAAAAGAGCTCGGATAGGTAGGCGAGGTCTCGTCGAAGAAAGGCGAGTAACATACCTTGGAGCCAGGTCGTCTCGTCAGGTGGTATCTTCTAGCGGGTATCAATTCTAAAGTATCCGACACTCCATAAAGTAATTTCATGACGTGTCCAACACACATCTAAGTGATACTGGTGTCCTACAATATCCGATACCAAATGGATTATTTTTAGGAGTCTGTGTGCCTCAAGACGAGATTGACGATATGACTATGAAACGTAACAAGGATGTCATATTATTTTTTTGATTCGTGACCTTATTTAAAAATTTGTTTTGCAAAATGACATTAAATAACATATGAAAAACAAACGCCAAACAAAAGTCAAAAATTTTAAAAAAATTATATTTCAAAATCATGATTAAATAAATGTTATTTGTTTAAATATTTTCCGTTTGTGTGTGACGCGTATTATTTTCCTTGAGAGCATCTGTCGTTTATTTATTTGTTATTTTAAGTCAATATGTGAGGGTACTTTAGTCAAAAGAAGAGTGTGAAATTAAATCTTCATCCACAGTTTCAATACCCAGAGATCCATTTTCACCCCGGATCAAGCTTTGAATTCGAAGGAATTTCTTTCGAGTTTTCGATTGCTGTTTCATTTCAGTTCCCAATGTCATCCTCATCATCGGATCACCAAATTCGACGGAGTTCTTGGAAGATCACTGCTCACCAAACTCAGTTGTCGGAATTCCAGAAATCAATTCCTAATCCAAGGGATCCGGCGCCGTCAGTTGAAAACCCTAGTTATTTTTGTCAGCATTTGTCGGAGCTTCGATTGCAACTTGGACAGAATCCGTTTCGAAATCTGCACGACTGCCTCCGCGTCAGTCCCCTCGGCCGCGCCTCTATCCGTGTCGGAGAAATAATCCGGTGCGGCACCTGCTCCCGTGCCCCGCCATGCCTGTACGCCTGCGTTTCGTGCGCGACTCTCGCTTGCCGTGCACATGCCGCGAAACACGCGGCGGAGACGTCACACCAGGTGGTGGTTGATGTCGACCGGGCCGAGCTCTTCTGCTGCGCGTGCAGAGATCAGGTCTACGACCAGGATTTCGATGCCGCTGTTGTTGCTGCTTCGGTAGGGGTAGTGCCTTTCCCAAGTCCTGAAAATCTACGGAAACGGCGGCGCGTTGATTACAAACCATGGGCCCCGGATCTGAGGGAGCAGGCTTTGATTGACGAGAATTCAAGTCCTTTGCCCTTTAGTCAACTCCCACGGGGTTTGAGGGGGTTGAGCAATCTTTGGAACACTTGTTTTATGAATTCGGTTTTGCAAGCATTGCTTCATACCCCACCATTAAGGAATTATTTCTTGAGCGATAAGCATAATCGTTTTTATTGTGAGAGAGAGAATAGAACTATTGCAACGCGAAAGAGCGAGAGCAACAAAAGCAAAAATAAGAATGTGCAGTTGTGTTTGGCTTGTGATTTGGATGCCATTTTCTCAGCTGCATTTTCCGGTGATCGTACACCATACAGCCCTGCAAAGTTTTTATACAGGTCTGCATTTAAGTTGAATATCGTGGTTTCTTGAAGAATAAGATTTCATTTGGCTGTTAAGAACTACTTTGGTTTGTTTTTTTAGATAGTTATCATATGGTGGTTGTGGCAAACCAAGTGCAGTCCCAAAAGGTGTCAGTTATGAACTAGACAGCTGAGTTTCATTTTTTGGCTGAAAATTTAGACACTCTTAGTTATTAAGATGCATTAGACAGGAAAAGATAACATGGAACCTGGACCTCAGATTTGATGTACCTACCCCACATTGGTGTGTGAATCTTTGAGTGAATAGTGTGTGTTGTTATATATTTGATTTTTCCAAAGTCAAATATTGTTTGTGACTTCACTAATTCTTTTATATTATATGGTATTTGAGTAAAAAATAAAATAATTTATCTCTAGATTTGCCTTTGATTTTTTTTTTTTAATTTTTGGACTTAAGATCTTTGGTAGTTGATTCATTATAACTTAAGACTCTATTTGTTTTTCTTGCTGAGTGTGCATTTGTCCTTACACGTGTCTGAAATATGCGAGTTAATGCTTTTCAGAGTTTTGGTTAGCTCTGGTAAAGGGTGCACCATTCATCTATATTTTGTATTGCAGTTGGTGGCAGCATGCATCAAACCTTGCAAGTTATGAACAACAGGATGCTCATGAATTTTTCATATCCATACTTGAAGGTATTCATGAAAAGATGCAGAAGGATAAACGCAAGCACCATAGCCAAGGTAAGATGAATAATTCAGTGTAAATTTCTCCTCTATATTGATCTCTTGAAGTTGGAGGCTAAAACTAACTGGATGAGTCACTATAGCTGTAAATATTTATTTTCTCCTTGCATCCCAACATTGTTGCATTCCTTAAATTGATGTCCTACAACTTATTTTGTATGCTTTCTGGTTATGGACCTTATGTTAGGAGTATGTTTTGTGGCATCATGCTGAAAAGTTCAAAAATGCATATCAGATGCTTGTAATGGAAATGTTATGCTCTATTTTGGTGCAATGTTATCATAACAACAGGAAGGCATTATGTTTTAGCGGCCATTAATTCGGCACTTAGGCGACTGATCATCATTTTAACACTGCTTTGTCCCATCTGTTCGAGTCTTGTGCAAATATAAAGTGTTGGAAGTAATAAGTCAAAATAATTGTCTGTGCTATTAAATTCTTCTTACCTAGCATCTTCTGTACGATCTTAAAGGTTTATGTTTTTTTTATTCTTTTTTTATTCCTATAAAAATAATGAAGAAAATAAAACGTTTGAGATGTTGAACGCTTTCATGTTTCAAGTTTCAACTAGTAATTTTAGGATCCATTGACATTTGTTTTCCTTTTTCCTCTTTAGACAGACATGTTAGTATGGTTTGATATAATAATGAAACCGAGAGTTGTCATATCCCACTTATTTTGTGGGTTTACATCATTACTCCAAAATTCTTAACATTTTCTTGTCCGACCAACCCACTCTTCTTTAACATAGAATCTCATCTGATCTATAAGAGCCTAAAATACTTTTAACAGATGGAGTAACCAACAATTTATAAATGCAGGATCTTGGTCTAGATTTTGTCATCGCTTTAGGCATTGAAATTGACCAGTGCTGTCAGATTTAGGGTCAATTTTCAAATTGCAAGCTTGCCTTCTGCTTCGCTCCTGTAAGTTACACTTTCTTTGGTATGCTTGGTTTCTAGACAGAAAACTTGTGTCGTGATTTTTTCATGTGTTAAACCTCAGCTGTGCTGTTGTTACTAGGGTCTTCACTTCTGAAATAGCTGATCTATAGCGTTACGAGTGCGTTAGTTGTCAGAAGGCTGTCATTTAAGATCCGCTGGTTTAAAAAATCTGAATATTTTGGTTTTAGCCGTGAATCTCTCAACCTTTCCTTCTTAGTAGGATATCACCATGTCTTTTGAAGGGCGCTCTTACTCTTAGTTCTAGTTTTATGTGATTCGGATGTCATCTTCATCTGCAGCATTTAGCTTTTGTCTCGTAGAAGTATCCTACTTGTGGTTCTCTTCAATCCTTATTTTGATTATGGCTTAAAATTTTATAGATGGTGAAAATCAATTTGGAAAGCATTATTTTCGAACAGCTGTCAAATATGGTGCTCATTTTGTGCATTTTGTTTAGTTATTTAATCTCACCATTTGATGATTATTGATTGTAGCTTCAAAGGTTTCACTCGTCCAAATTTGCCTGTTTCATTTACATCTTTGATTGAAATTTGGTTTAAAATAAAAATCCTTGAAGATTGAAGATCACAATAATTCAAATCGCCACTTACCTCTAATAGTCCTTTAGTTTAATGAGTGAGTTATTAGAACACACATAGTTTCTTGGCTTCCTACTACTCAGGTGGCAAATGTTTATAAGCTGGGTGTTTAGGTTGTAAATTTAACAACATAACATTGTTTTCTTGTGATTCAGTAGCACAACGAGCATACTTCTCATTTCCTGAATAAGGTGCTTCATATAAGCATTATACGGTTGCACTTTTTATGGTGAAAATGGGCTTTTAGTTTACTAGGCATGTTTCAGTAGGCATGATTGTCCTGATAATTTTATTGAACCACTTGTTTCTGTTTTGCAGGAAGTGGAGATTGCTGTATTGCTCACCGTGTGTTTTCTGGAATCCTGAGATCTGATGTCATGTGCACGTCCTGTGGTTTCACATCTACGACGTATGATCCATGCGTGGATATCTCCTTGGATTTGGAATCAAATCTCGCGGGCTCCAAAAAAACGACACCTACAAAGTCCAATAATTCTGTCAATACTGAAACAGATTCCATGAACACTAGCCAAAATTTCAGCATTTCTACCCTAATGGGGTGTCTAGATCGTTTCACGAGACCGGAACGGTTGGGTTCTGACCAAAAATTTTTCTGCCAGCAATGTCAAGTAAGGCAGGAATCTCTTAAGCAGATGTCTATAAGAAAGCTTCCTTTGGTTTCCTGCTTTCATATCAAAAGGTTTGAGCATTCACCAATCCGTAAAATGTCGAAAAAAATTGACCGTTATTTACAATTCCCATTTTCCATGAACATGGCACCTTACCTATCATCATCAATTCTACGAAGTAGGTATGGGAACCGAATCTTCCCATTTGACGGAGACGAGCAAGATCCTTCTAGTGAATTTTCATCAGAGTTTGAGTTGTTTGCTGTCATCACTCACTCGGGTAAACTCGATGCCGGTCATTATGTGACGTATCTTAGATTAAGTAATCAATGGTACAAATGTGATGATGCGTGGATCACTGAAGTCGATGACAACATTGTTAGATCTGCACAAGGGTACATGATGTTTTACGTTCAAAAAATGCTTTACTATCGAGCGACTGAAAGGATTGTAGCAGTATGAAGAGGAACTCACCTGAACCAAGACCAACATTTCTGGGCCAATCTTGTTCCTTAATACCGTACTACTTGTTCTTGCTAGGTGCACATCTCTATCGGAGCATAATACACATTTGTTATGTCGAATTTTTAATGAAGCGAAATAGATCCGAATAGAAAGATCTGTTCTGATTCATTTATTTTGCCATTTATTTTTTCTGTTTTCTTTTCCATTTGTTTACTTCGAATTTAATTGTAGGTGATGATTCTACAGAAATTGTGGTGGTTTTGGTTAAGCTGAAAGGTGTATTTATAAACCCAGTTGAGCGTTTCTGTTGATGATCTAATTAAAGAGCCATTTAACATTCTTGGCATCGATCTGATTTTTCCTTAGCAAGGTGCAATGTTTATTTTACAGCCAAGATACATTTTTTTTTTTTTTTGTGTGGAGGAGAGGCCAAATCAATTTTTTGCGGCAAACGTAGCTAGAACTCGAGTCTACACAAAGTGAACATGAACTCTTATATATCCCTCCCACAAGGCCGGGGAGCTCACATATAGAGATTTTAAAGCACCTATCTATGTATGTAATATACTCCAAATGCCACACAAATAAAGGAGTTGGCTTTATTTTTAAATATGAAATGCTTTTTTTTTTTCAAACATATATATGAACTGTTAACATATTATCAAATTGGCAATTTGGCACATTAAATTATAAATCATTGTAAATGGCTTAAATGCTACATGTTGTTTATATTAATAAATTGGCAATTTGGCATATAAAATTATAAATCATTGTAAATGGCTGAAATGGTACATATTGTTTATAAATTGAGCCAACAAGTCGAGGTGTCAAACTGGCCGTGTCGACCCGACATTGAGTGGGTCGTGCTGTGCCAGCATGACACGTTACCAAAAACACCTGGACCCGTGGCCTACGGGCCAGGCTGTTTTTTTTTTTAATTTTTAAAATATAATTTATATTAATTAAGTTAATTAAATATAAAAATAGTATAATAAGAAATAGTTTGATATTCACGTAACTATACTCTATAAATTAAATTCACATAACAAAGTAACAAATATAAACATAAAACATTCACTTTCTTCATTTTTCCCATAAGATACACCATGTCCTCCTATATCTTGTAATCGGCTATCGGCATCCAACCAACTTTTTAATAGAATACACATTTTTAGGGTGTTCGCTTTTATTCTACTTTTTTTTTCATCAAGGACTCTGCAACATGCACTAAAACATGACTCCGATAGAGGTATGTATATTGGAGCGGTTAGTAGATATGTGATATGATCGAAAGCACTGGCCGACGTTTTACATATCTTTCCATTATACCAAAACATCAAATGTTTCTAATTCTTATTCACTAAAACTAATTACTTGGTTTAAATATATTTGAAGGTCGGTAAATAAAGATGTAGTAGAAGAAATCGAAGTAGAATCTTGTTTTCTTCTTAACATTGTCCACACATAACATTACTACTAGCACCAATTATACTACTTTCTCTTATTGGAAAAGATCTAAAATTATATAACGCATCATATAAATAAAACAAACAAAATAAACTATTATTAAAGCGTTTTTTTTGTTGATTAACATTAATATTATGCCAATTCATGTTAGTGTAGTAAGATTCAAGTATAATTTCTACATTATATAATTTTAATCTAGGATCCATAATTGCGGCAAACAATTGAAAGATGAATAGTTTTCCAATTTTTAAATAAAGGATTTCCTCTATATAATACAAAACATTCACTAATTTCATAAATTTTAATTAAAAAATTGAAGAAGTTAGATAGTAATACCCCAAAAATAATTTAGTAGCATCATAAAAAGGCTCCAACAAATTTATACTAATAGAAGCAATTTCCCAATCAACATCATAAATATGAAATTGTTCAGACATCCTTTCATTAAAAGTAATGCCATATTTATAAGGTAAATATGCTTGCAACAGTAGATATATGGAATTTCACCTAGTAGGAACATCATAAGAAAATATTTATAATTTTTACCATAAGAAAGAGATAAACTTTTAAACTCTTGTTTTCTAGCAATTACACTATAAAGAAATCTAAGAGTCATTTTTATTTTATTCAAATGAGTCTCAAATGGTTTCAGCCCATCTTACATACATAAATTTAAAATATGACATGTACAACGGATATGAAAAAGACCGACCTTTAAAATTGGTTTAGAATAAGCTTTTAAATGAGTAATTGTGGAGGTTAAGACAAATCTAGAAACCATAGGCTATGTGTAGCTTTGACATTTTCTTCATCAACTTTGATTCCTGTAGAAGTCAAAGACAAATCCTAGAAAGCATAGGCTATGGGTCATGAAGGAACAATTTTTGAGATTAACATAAAGAGTTTCATCTCTCAAAATCATTAAAACAACCCTCAAATGCTGAATATGTTACCTTTGTTACAAATGTATAAACGAATATCATCGAAATAAACCACAACAAATTTACCAATAAAAGGGCGGAGACCTTGATTCATTACCCTGAGTACTTAAATCATTTGTCAGACCGAATGTCATTACAAGCCCTCGTACAAGCCTTCCCTTGTCTTGAAAGCTGTTTTACATTCATCACCTTGTTTGATACGAATTTGGTGATAACCACTTCTAAGATCAATTTTGAAGAATATTTTAGCACCGGCAAGCATGTCAAACATATAATCGATTCGGGGAATATGAAAGTGGTACTTAATAGAGATGCAATTTATAGTATTACTATCAATGCACATCCTCCATGAACTATCCTTCTTTGGGGTTAAAAGAGCTGGGACTTATACGTACTGGTACAATATTTATATTTGGCGTGCATCTTTCCGGATGGAAGAGTCACCTTCTCAAAATGTTTAGTAAAAATCGATGATTTAAGTGGAGACATAGATCTTACCTTTGTTTGCGCACTTTCTTGGATATCATGTGTAGCAAAAGGATCATCGTCGGTGAATTCACTATTATCAATATCAATATCAACATCGGGTTCAGCTCGTTCGGATATGTCACATTGCCTTTGTCTTTACGTGGATCACTATGACCTTCCATTGAGTATTTCGAAAAAAATACAAGTAAATAATGTATCGAAAATTAGAGTTGTAATAAGATTGATGAAAAATGAAATGGTCGTGAAGGATATTTATAGGCATGAAAAATAACGGTCACTTAATCCTAGCCGTCGATCTATAATTTCACAAAATCCTGGCCATCGATTTTTAAAATAAAAAAAAATAATTTTTTTTACGATTGAACCG
Source organism: Haberlea rhodopensis (assembly GCA_907163345.1). NCBI lineage: Eukaryota > Viridiplantae > Streptophyta > Magnoliopsida > Lamiales > Gesneriaceae > Haberlea > Haberlea rhodopensis. The sequence continues at coordinate 652,285 of CAJQUN010000292.1, forward strand.
GCGGTTAAAAAAAAATAATTTTTTTTTACGGTTAACCGCGGTTCAACTTTGTCAACGGTCAGGAGATCCTGACCGTTGATCTACAACGAATAGAAGATTTTGGCCGTCCGTTTAAAAAAAAAAAGTAAAAAAAGTTAAGGCGTGGAACTGTCGGTTCTAACCATCGGTTACACAGTTTTTGAGAACCATGAACTGTAACTGGCTCGTATAGCGACGGGCCGATTATGGTTCATAATCGTCGAACCGGATCAACAGGTAATCGGTCCGTTGATCGGGTTACACTCTGGGTCAGGCCACAGTTATCTTATAATCGCGGTCATGTATAATACAACCACAATTAAATTGTACTAAGGAAAGGTGTGTTTCTTTTCAAGGATTTAGTCAGCCCATTTCACGGGCATATGAGAAATGTGCCAATTGCTTAGGTCATTCGTGTAACTAAAAAAATATTTAAATTACAAATTTTATTCTACTAAATTTCTATATCAAATGGCAACAAACTAACAAATATAAGACATATTGATGTTGCCTAGGAGCAGTATTTTGATGCACATCCACATCTATATGGAATATTCAACATGAATGGTAAATGAAGGATAATAAGACTCCCCGTGACAACATCAACCTAACACAAATATAAATGCTTGTCCTAGAATGGAATGTTTTGGTAAAAAAAAAAAAAGATTATTATTATTAATTTTTTTTTTGAAAAGGTAATCTGGCCTAGAATGGAATGTTTGTTCCTTAATGTTCGATTCACTCTTAATAAAATGGGAATATGAGTCAATAAATATATATTATAACGTGACAATTTATAATAATAGCTTTAAAATGTTACCATCAAATTATGTTTCGTCTTTTTCATAATAAATGTATTTAAAAAGATAATGGCGATACTGAACTCAATTAAAAAAAATTGAAAAATATTGCAATGTTATTTTTCAAAAAAACAAATTAATTTTAAAATTGATGTAATACAAGCAATATTATGCCAATATTAATTAAAAAGTGCCACAAAACAATTATTAAAAAAAAATGTGTATATAATTAGATTTATAGTTAAACATGTTATAACAATTTGATTGAAAGATTTTAAAAAGTTTGATATTAATTTTTCAATTTATACATCTACATTTTTTTTATGATTGATATAAGTTGAGGTGGAACCATATATTTTGTTGCGAGATTAATTCTAAGCTTATCAATTATTTTGTAGAGAATAAGCTATTTTCACATTATTACATATCCTTTTGTTTCCAGAAACTAAAACTAAATCGTTTGTCTTGAAATTCCGTATAATTGATGTTTGATAATATTGTTTTAGGATCTAGCGATTACTATTATGTCAAAATCTATAGTTATTTACAGGAACATAATTTTCTTTTCTTATACAGTGGCAACACAAATCCTTGTACTAAACGACGTATGCATGATCACATGGATGATAATGAGTCAAACTTATTATACAATAGATGGTAAGGAGCAGAATATACCGTATAATCCCCCACATACATTAATGATAATTATTAGTTAATTAATCATATTATATATTTTAACTTTAATCATTTACACCAAACATAATATTATATATTTTATCTTACCCATATAATAATTTCAACATAATTTATGAATCTATAATCCAATTACATGAACCTACCCCAGTTATTAATATTCAGTCAAAGGTTATTCTTTAGTCTTTACTTAAAAAGATTTAATAATCAAGTGGCCCTAGAGACAGAACTTCTAACTATTCACGAATTTCGATATTTTTTATTATAATTATCATTATCCTTCCCCCTACTCTACAACGATGCTTTATTACGATTTTATTGTTGCCGCTCTGAAAGGCACCGCCCTCAGGGCCATCATCCACTATCTATATTGAATCTTTTTTTTTTTAAAAAAAGATTCTAAATGAACGGTGATGATACCCCTAAGGGCACTACTCTTAAGGGCATCATCAAACAAACTCTTTATTACTTACCAGAGTCGAGGGTACTGATGTGATAGATTTATCGGATAAGCCATTACATTTTGTAAAAACCATATGTGGCCTAAATTGTCTTAAACATATATAGATTTATATTTTGATATAGATACATAGACCGAAGAATCTCACCTAAATCTTGAGTTAATTTCACCACCGCATCCACCTCAAAGTTTTGTCAAACATTTTCTTGGATATTAGCGTGTTGTATCCCATGCAATGTTCCATTTGCTTTGTCATTATTGCGTCTTTAAAAGGGTGATAGGAGCGAGACATTTAACCCAAATTTTTGATTTCTTGCTATATAAAACTTTTGAGTAACCTTTAATGGCCAAAAATCATCTTTTGCACATTTTAAATCTGTAAATTTTCAATCTTTCTCGTATTTAACGAGGCCATGTAACTGGGTAAATTAAGCAGTGTTCTTGAAGGCTTCTGTTGATGTATCAGACATGGGCTACTTCTGTATGCAAAAGGGTTGGTGCATTATAGTGGGTTTGCTATGTTTTAGCTTAATTTGTGATGTGAATGCTAATGCAACTGTTGAAGGCATAGTTTTTGTGGATGGGAGAAGCCCCATTGCCAATACAGATAAGGATTTTATATGTGCTACATTGGATTGGTGGCCACCTGAAAAATGTGATTATGGGACTTGCAGTTGGGGTCACGCTTCTTTGCTGAATTTGGTATGTTTTTCTTATGCATTTTCTTTATCATGGTCCCATGTTGAGGAGCGATTGGAAAAGTTGAATTTTGGTATGTTAAGTAAAGGAAAATTCAAGTTTCACCCCGAAATTTTAGGTTAAGCCCAAAGTGCCCGACCCTTTCCCCGACCGCAGGAGGTTCGTCACCTGGATTTACCAATTTTTTTTATTGAATTTGATCGTCAGGAAAGCGATATGGTTATCATGGTTTGATGATTGAGTTTGGTGGTCGGAAGAAATATGTTCTTGAGGCTTTAAAGTTCACAATTTTAGTGCTTTTTTCTGTTTTTGTCGAACTTGAATGGCCAAGAGTGGAGCCTGAGCCGACATCAAAAATTTTTGGGGTGCAAAAATACAAGACCCAGCTATAAGATTGAGAGGTGTTTTTTATTTAAAATAAATAAATTAACTCCGCCACTTGAATCAAAGATTGTAGCCAGTCAGTCAGGATTCATTTGAATAGCATCTTTGGTTTGGTGAAAGCTAGCGTCCAACTATTTGAAACTAAACAACTGCGGATAATTTAGCCGTGTCATGTGTCTAACGTATTTTGAGAACATCATGAAATGAGATAGTGACGGATTACCCCCATGTGGTTTTGAAAATACTCTTTGGTTTGAAAATGTGCATTTTACTCTCCTGTGGTTTTAAATATAGACATTTTGACCCTTTGTGATTTGTGAATAGGTGGAAAATATCCGCTCTGTGGATGACATTTTTTGCAAACCACAAGAGGATAAAATGCCTATATTCAAAACCATAGGGGGTAAAATGCTTATTTTCAAACCCAGAGGGGTCTGCTTCAAAACCAAAATTGGGTAAAATGCCTATTTTCAAACCACTGATGGATAATCTGCCTATTTTCAAACCACTGAGGGATAAACTGCACTAGCTCTCATGAAATATGTATTTTTCCATGGATTTTTTCTGGTGACTAATGGATGTGAGATGATGATGGACCAGTAATTTACTCGTCCTTGCTATTTGATTTAATTTGTTTCAGTAAAGAATAAAGATATAGTGTCTTAGTGTTCATATACTAACAGCATTATGATGTGAAAATTAAGCACAAACATGCCTTACGCAATGTGTTTCGTGTTTCTGAGTGCAGGATCTCAAGAATATTGTTCTCTTAAATGCAATAAAAGGTATAGATTCTTTAACATGGAATAAGCAATTGAATGTTTTTGTATACTGTTCAATAGAAATGATGGGGGTATTAACTTTAGTTTTTTTACATGATCATGCAGCCTTTTCACCAATAAAGATCAGATTGGGTGGCACATTACAAGACAAAGTCATATATCAAACTGAAGATAGTCCGAAACCCTGCATTTCGTTCACCAAGAACTCGGCTGTGTTGTTCGGTTTCACCCTAGGGTGTCTTCCATTGGCTAGATGGGATGAGCTAAATTCCTTTTTTAATCAATCTGGGTAAGAAGCTCTCATTCGTTGTTTGAATTCAAATAATTCAAAGAATCGTTCTAATACTAAAAGCTGCGGCTACTTTTTATGAATTCAATTCAGGGCTCTTATAATTTTTGGATTAAATGCACTCTATGGGAAAGCAATACAGCCAGATAACACGGCAACCGGTCCATGGGATCCTACAAATGCTGCCTCTCTCATTCGTTACACTGTCAAGAAAGGTTATGATATTTATGGTTGGGAACTTGGTAAGAATCATCAATATTTATGTTTAAATCTGTGAGAAATCTCAGAAGTTTGTTAATATGCGTCGGTTCTTGTTAGGGAATGAACTGAGTGGGCGGGGAGTAGGTGTCGGAATTTCTGTGGATCAATATGCTGCTGATACAGTAGTGCTACACAATTTAATCCAAGATATTTACAGGGAAACTAGTATCAAGCCACTAACCATAGGTCCTGGAGGATTCTTTGATGCCGGGTGGTTCCAACAATACATAGCTGAAACGAACGGATCGCTAAACGTGATCACTCATCATATATACAATCTAGGCCCAGGTACTAAATCCTGCCAAGAACGTAAAATAGTGATGCATTAGAAAAAAATCAAGATTTAATCACTCAATTGTATTTGTAGGTAGCGACGAGCACCTTATAGATAGGACTCTCAATCCATATATCCTTGATTCTGGAGGTGATGATTTCCCCAGACTCCAGAGCATTGTGAATAGCTCCGGGACCTCGGCCGTTGCTTGGGTCGGTGAGGCTGGAGGGGCATACAATAGTGGACGTGACAGAGTAACGAATGCATTCGTGTTTAGTTTCTGGTAATCCCACATGTTATTTGCAACGGAAAAGTTCTTGTCCCATATAGCTGTTAATTGCTGATCAATATATTTGGTATGGCGATTATATAATAGGTACCTGAATCAATTGGGAATGGCATCTGCTCACAATACGAAGACATATTGTAGGCAGTCGTTAATTGGTGGTAACTATGGTTTACTTAACACCACCACCTTTAATCCAAATCCAGATTACTACAGGTGAAATGAAACTATTCCTGCAATTGTAATAATATTCATTGTTTTAAATTTCTACCGAAATCTCAAGGATATCTTGAAACTTTTCAAAACTTTAAAAGGGCAAAGAGCAAAACCCGGTGCACGAAGCTCTCGCTATACGCGGGGTCTGGGAAGGGGTCGGGTCATTTTGGGCCTAATGTACGCAGCGTTCCATTGCACTGCTAGAGGCTGTTTCCGCGACTCGAACCCGTGACCTTTAAGGTCACATTGCGCTAATGATCACCCTTAAACTTTTCAAAATTTCGAGGAGAAAAAAAAGAAAGTTTTTCTCCCTATAATTTCATGATTATTTAATAGCTTTTTATTTGGTTGGCCATAAAAAGGTTACAAGATAATCCATTAACTGCAGATATCTTCAAAAATATTTTACCATGTTACTATAAACTCACATTATTGTTGTGTATGCATATGCATGAATTTTATGATTTTTCATTGGTTTTGCCTTATTACAACCACCAGCATATACTTCGAAACTGATATTGCTGGTTCAACTTTTCAAATATTTGAAGCTTGAGTAGTTTTAATTTAACTAATTATTCATCCTGCTTTGATTGCTAACAATCTGCTAGTATTCTCGCAGCGCGCTTCTTTGGCACCGACTTATGGGGAGGTACGTCTTGGCAACCAACTTCACGGGGACTAACATGATCCGTGCTTATGCTCATTGCGCAAAACATTCGGTACGTTTGAGTGATCCAAGTATAGCCTCCTCCACACACAAAAAAACAACCCTTTTCCACATATCGAGTATGAAATCGACATTGCTAGCAATCGAATAATGGTGTCATGTATCTTTCCTTCAGCCAGGTGTCACTTTACTACTGATAAATCTAGACGGTAACACAACCGTCCAGGCAAAACTCGACTTAAGTGGACCGAGAATGAACGTGCACAGATGCAGACATCACAAGTACAGATCAAAGGTGACATTGTTGCCTCATGGTAAACAAGTATCTGTGGCAACAAGAGAAGAATATCATCTGACCCCAATGGATGGCAATATACAAAGCCAGACCGTTTTGCTGAATGGGGAGGCGTTAATTGTTGATTCATCAGGCGCTATACCGGCCATGGAACCTGCATTCTTCAATTCATCGGAGCCAATAACTGTTGCTCCTTACTCTATTGTGTTTGTTCACCTACCTAGTGTTGCTGTCCACGCATGTGGGTAGCTTATGAGCATTGAGATAGAACTAGATGATTTGGTTCCATTTTGTTGTATCTCCATTTATGTGATTGGTTCAATGGAGAAGAAGGCACAGGCTCTCCATGTAAATTGTTTTTCTCTCAAAATAATATCAAGTCAAACACATTTAAGAGGTTAAACTTATTATTCACTCTGTTTGTTTTGTAAAAATGTAGTCTATTTCTCAATAACGGATAATGAAATTAAAGAATGAAATATAAATAATATTAGCCCTTCGAAAATCTTGGTCAGCCACTAGGCCCGCTATCATAACCTTACACAATTGTGTTTTGGGGGAAATTTCATGCTACCCTGACTGTTTCATCAAAGACTGAAAATCATTTGGAGAAAATCATTCTGGGCAGTGGGGCCTATTATCCCATTGTGGGAGGGGCGAATTTTTTGTAACTTTAAAAATCCGAACCTGTGTCACTTCCCAGTTCACAGAGTTCAATCAACTTGAACTTAAATAGCCCGTGTTTTGAAATAATTGCACCGAGAAATCATACATTCGACATTACTCACTTTAAACCGATTAACTATTTGAAAATCATTTTAAGGATGTGTACGAAAAATATGTAAAAACAGTTTGGTTGAATCATTTTATCAAACACTAGTGATCTACACTTTTGTGTTTTATTAAACACATAAAATGCTTCAAGAATGTTAATCAAAATAGTAAGGTAAATAAATGCAATAATAACTACACAAACATTTGTTTATGGAAGTTCGAAGTTGATGTAACCCTTCTACGTCTCTCATTCTTCCATCGAATGGAAGGATACACGAGAAGATTTAGTTTACAATCAAACATGTACAATCCACTTAGAGTAATACCACACAGATAGCCTAAACTCATAGTTCACACATATCACAAAGAACATGTTCTTTAAAGACTCACATGCAAAGACAGCATCACCCAGTTGTGATAAATCACTAACTGTTACAAATGTATCCACTTTTCTATTTTAGCTCACAAATACAACGAATAGAGTGAATCCAAATGCATAAATGATCTCGTAGCAGATCTGATATAAGCTTGAAAGAGGTGCCAAAAGGTTTGGGGAATGCTCTCTGTCTGCAGATTTTGTCTTTGAAGTTTCCCATTTGAATCCCAAGTGGGTTTGCTTTGGAATGCTTGGATTGATATTCAATCACTTGTTTTTATTCTTCCATGTCTTGTATATATAGCCCCAAATAATGATATATATGTTAGATACAAGAATTTAGCCGTTGGGAGAGTTTTGGTAAGTTTCCCGAGCTTGCAATAGTCATATTCTGATTTATGGGTTGTTTCTGAAAGTCTGTTATTTTTGGTCCGGTATGGTAGGTCTACTTGTAAGGACTCCGGTAGAGTACGTCTACTTGCAACAACTCCGGTAGAGTATGTCTACTTGTCAAAAATTCCAGCAGGGTAGTCTACTTGTCAAATGCTTCAGCAGGGTAGTCTACTTGTCAAGGGCTCAAGTAGGGTACGTCTACTTGCAAAGGCTCGAGTAGGGTACGTCTACTTGTAAAGGCTCTGGTAGATTACGTCTACTTGCAACAACGCTGGTAGAGTAGGTGACAACATTGTTGTCCGAAGTCTGCTGATATTACACCTTACCGAGGGTCATATATGACCCAAAATCGGCCCAGAATCGACCCGGTGTCAACGGGTGGGTTAACCGAATCAACGGTTTGATGGGTGTACAGACGGGCCGGCTAATAATCATAATTTTCTAATCCGTGAAACATTAGTTAACCGGCGGTTCAAGGGTTTATTTTAATTTTCTTTTTAACAATTTTAAATTTAAAACATATGTTATGGTATAGATTTGAATTTATGGCACCGAGCTTGAATAATTAGCTTCAACCACTAAGCTATAGAGTTTGTATGAGATAAATATGCTCGAAATACGAAACAGTACTCCTGATGTAAGTCTGCTGATTTTGTCTGCATAATACGAGACTTGCGGAAGCTTTTTGACCATCTCAAGAAAAAATGTCTTATATTTCCAACCCATACTGAATAGTTCTATTTCGATAAGCGAGCTAAGAGTTATGACCAATATACCACAGATGTTCTGCTGTAGTAGCTCGCTGTTACGCTTTGCACCAGAAGACATTTACAGACATGTTTTTGTCATGTACACCTTTGAATCAGGCATTTTGGTCTGAAATACGACTTGTAGATAATTGAATTGGTTATCCGTCCCCTTCAAAATCAGGTCGTTTCAATATCCGAGCTATGAGATATGATCGATTTAGTCAGCATCACTTGAATTCTTATTTCAACAAAATAACTTTCTTCACAATTCATTAAACTATACAATATCATCTATGAACTACGCACTTGATGAAATATATTAGCAACACAATAATAAGTTTTGTTAACATCAAAACTAAGATTATCCGGGTCCCTAAAACCCAAACAATTAACTTTATATATGAGAGCATAAAAGATGACGCTGACAAAAAAAATATAGCATGCACTACAGGGAAAAAATAATTTGAGTTCACATTTAACAATTGGTTTTTTCCATATGTGAAAATAGTCAAGTCCGTCATGTAAGTTTGTTTATTTTGAAATTTATTATTCTAAGTAATCAAAGTTAGATCTTGGTCCAATAATTTGGCTTTTTTAATTTTATTTATTAGTTCTATTTCATCGGAGTGATGTGACGTTGAAAATTGCGAACATAACATTGTATCTTACTAACGACTTTGCTCCAAGTTAACACTCCAACAAAATAGGACTAAAAATAATAAACCAAAGTTATTGTAGTAAAATCCAATTTTTACAAACTGGAAGACGAGAACCCAAAATATGATTACATATAAATGAGGAAGATTGACAAATATATATGATAGACAATTAAAGAGAGAGATAGGATCCGATGGAATTAAATGAAGGGTAATAGGTGTCAAAGGTTTAATAAGGGGTGTGACAATCTGGTCACGTCAAGTGGTCATCTCAAATGACGAGTTTTACATTTTTAGAGATGATTGGGGAGGAGGATTAGAACTCTAGACCTATTATAAAAGGTGAGCCTTTTACAATCAATTGGGCAAAACCCAAGGCCCAAATTGTCACTTTTCGACATAAAAGTTTCTTTGAGTTCCAAAATCTCGTCAAATTTTATCAAATGAAAGACTTAAAAGTATGAGTAGTGAGTTAGTAGCAAGTGTTGTTAGAAATCAATAATAATAATAATAATACTAAGAAGTAATTGAAAATACTCCGTATGTGGAATTGCATTTTAAATAAAAGTTATGTCTAAAAGTTTAAAATATTTTTGCTTGACGGAGATAGTTACCCTAACTTGTTCCGATCCTAATAATTATATTTGAGTGAACTACGTATAGATTCCCATCATAGTTTAAACAATAACGAATATGTATCTGCTATGTATTTTTATGAGAAATCATAAGAAAGATAACTATAATTTTCTTATATCTATTACGAACTAGAGTGTGTGATATTGTAATGCAGCTATTCTACAGGGGGTCCAACAATTATTGTTCAAACTAAAAATCAAATGTTGCAATAAATTTTTGCTATAATGGAGACAATGCAATTTATTTACATTTGGAGAGAGAGATCTTGGTAAAGTTAATTGTCAGTTAAATGATAATTTTTTACACCAGTATTAAGAAACAATAAATAACTTGAGAGTAAGTAATTAAAGCTTAGTTTTGCACGAACTAATTAACAAGCTTTTTGTCACCAAGTAAATAATGCCTAGTACAGTATTGAGATTTTTTTTTCCTATAAAAAAAAGCCAGAATTTTATAAAGTGAGCATCAGGGATGCTCAATGGTGGAGGCATGAGGTACGGTGGCGGTGGTCGCATCATCAAATTTTTCGTGTGTTTTTATTTATAGGGTCAAATATTTTTTGTTTTATTTTAAAAATTATATTTTACTCTTAATTCTATCTTTTAAATGCCTCCCACTAAATTATAATCGCGGTTATACTCCTAGTAATAAAAACCCAAGTTTAATATAGACTTAATTACACGTATCTCTTTGTAGTACAAAAACTTAGCATGTTGCTGCGAAAAATATGTCTTTTTCCTACAATCTAGCGGTCCTATTTCTGTACACCCGATCTTATAAACATCAACACACATACATATATATACATATATATTTACGTATCTTGGTCTTTACAAACACTCTGTCCATATAATTATTTTCCTACAACCTAGTATGAACTACATCAGTAAGAGTACACCACTAAAGTTCAAAATTGTACAACCTTAATTTGAGCAAAATCAAGTATTAGTTTACATATGTTGAGCTAAATTAAGATATTTTTAATTCTTATTAATTCTGAAACAAAAGCTATATGTCTAAATAAGGGAACCCAACAATTTTCATCCTCCAAAACATGGGCGGACCCTTACTTGCCCCCCTTGCCCCAAAAAAATAAATTTTTTTTATCTTAAAAAAATATTTTTAAAAAACAATATTGTAATTTTACCCTAAAAAATTATAAATTGTCCCTTAAACATTACATTTTGCCCCCCCTTAAATTATATTTTGACCTCTAATTTTTTTTTTTTGGCCTAACTTTTTTATTTTAAATTTTTTTGCCCCCCCTTCCTAAAATCCTGCATCCGCCACTGCTCCAAAACAAAATTTTGATCAATTAAGTAAATAAAGCAAGCATGATATAAAATGAGGAATTAGAATAATGGAGACAAAGGTACAATTAAAGGTGGTTGTTTGTGCTTTTGGTCGAGAATATTTCAGGTGCATGCGCAAGAAAACGAAGAAATTTTTTTGAAATTGAGTTCAAAAATTATTATTTTTTAAATAAACAAACCATATATTATTATAACCATCATATGTGGCGTAGGAAAACCGAAGTTACAAAATAAGAATAAAGACAAACTAACCACTAAGCCAAAATCGGTTTATTCTTGGCTACGGTGCCCCATGGGGTAGTCCCATCCATTGGATGAGTATATTCCCATCAACATTGGATGGGAATATACACATCCAATGTATGGATCTACCCCATGGAGCACTACCCCATGGGGTAGCAAGGAATGATTCGCCAAAATCACAAAGGCCATAACCTAGTTATCAATCACAAGACAGACAAAACAAATTCGTATAAATATTAAAGCCTAAGCCGAGAGGTATGCAAAACATTCAAGCTCAATTCACCCAAAAATTTACTTGGCAGTTGGTTTGGTGAAAGAAATACATGATAACTCTAAAGTGAGACTCATTCCCCCATTGGTATCATTTATCTCACTTTCTTCTTCTCTTCTTCCTCCCAATGCAAACCATACTCAATCACACATTATGCATACCCTTCTTCATTAATTACATTTTCTAGTATCTTTGTGTACATTTATTTATGTTGCATATGCATTTAGTTTTATTAAATTCTCTTTGTTATGGTGATTATGATCGGTTTATCTTTGGTTTGTTATTTAGTTGTTTTGGGTTAGAGTTTTACTAAAGATTTAAGCAAGCGATAATATACATGCAAGCAAAGGCGAAGCCACGTCAAGGCAAGGGAATCCCTTGCCAAAATTTTTTTTATTACCCTAAATAAAATCATTTACCCTTCAAGAACTGCAGTTTGCCAATCAAAAATTATATTTTATCTTCCCTAAAATTATATTTTGACATCTTAAATTTTTGTTTGCCTTACATTTTTATGTTTATATTTTTTCCCTCCTAGACAAAAATTCCATGTCCTTCACTGTATGCATGCAACATTAATTAGTGTTTAAGCTTAATAATGATTAAAACAGTTGACCGTAAACCTTACACAGTTTTAATCTATGGATTTTGATAATTATATGAAGTCATTATCTTGGTTTTTGGTAAAGTTAGGTTGTATGGATATAATTAACAGTTTTTCTTGCCTAACAAATTATTGTGCTCCTCAAGAAAAAAAATCATATATCTTGTTAGTTGAAACAAATAAAAAGTAAATACTTTTTTTTTTTTGCCAAACCTAAATAATCGTCTTCAGAAACATCTCCAATGATTCCATATCTATTTTTTTTGTTAATGTTAGGGACGAATCTAGAATTTTTATTCAGAGAGGCAAAATAATAACATAAAAAATGGATGCAAATTTTTTTAAGGGATTAAAATATAATTTTATGGTGGGCAAAATGTAATTTTTGTGGGCAAAATGTTTTTTTGTTTTTAATTTTTTTTTAAAAGGTAATAAATTTCTCTTTCCTTTTGAGGGGACAACCGCCCCATTTGTATACATAGGTTCATCCCTAGTTAAGGTCAGCAGAAGAAATGATTATATGGCCTTTCCTGATCCTGCATAGGATCATTTCAAGGTATCTTTTTTCCATTTAAAACTGGAACATTTCTGTTTTTGGTTGATACGAAACAAAATCTTGAGAGAAATTAAGAATGCGAGAAGTCTAATGAAGGATTTCAAAAGGACAAGTAGTGGATGCATGTTGTTCATGCGTGGCTTAAGTATAATCTTGGAGCACCTTGTAGATATCTACCCCTAAAACCTATCTCCTCTCACGTCAAAGCTACAGACTGGATTGAGTCCCGACAGGGACGGAGTTAGGAATCAATATTACATGAGAATGACCGGATTAGATAGGGCTGCCTAAAACTAGCCGGATTAGATAGTACTAGATGACTAAATTTTTTTTCTTTCAAAAATATTGCATAGGCTGGAGCCTACCTAGTCGAAGAGTGGCTCTGGCCCCGTAATCCATTGGTAACATATTGGAGATAAGTTTCACGTGATCTTGATTAAAAGGTGGGCAGTGATTTGTTTGGAACATAAGCAGGTGGCATGGAAATGTTTAGAATTCAAACTGGAAGAGAGAAAAATAAAATTTTTGGCATGTTCCATTCACATTCGTTGGGGGCATTTAGCACTCCTAGCATGTTCGGCTGTGAACAATGGCCAAACATGCCATTTTTCTTGATGTTTGTGATCAGTGCAATATACTGATGTGGATATATAGTGTTCAAATGGTTACAGTGTTGTTTGATTGTTGGTGTAATGACAAATATAATAGGGATTATGTTATCTTGAGATTTGGTTCATTTGTGACTTGTTAGTATGGATCCATATGCTTCCAAAATATTTCCTGTTTCTGGATCACATATTCACATTCTGAGCAATGTTGAGGTGGCCGGAATATGTGAACAAAGAGAGAGCATTAGAAAGACACCAGGATTGTTCGAGGCTCATTATAGTATGTAGCTCTTAAACGAAGACTTCTCAGTGGCACGATTCAGATTAGCAGACTGCTCTTCTTTCAAGCGGTTTCTTGCTCTACTTACTGTCGATTTCGAACATAACAACTATCTTTTCACTCACATACGGACCGAACGTACTGGCCCATTACGGAATAGCTATAATCCATAGGTCTTACTTCGAGACCCCCTATTCACTACACTACGTGTAGTTCATATTCCCCAATATTCACTACACTATAAATTAATGAGTATTTGCTTGTATTATTAACTTAACATGTTTTCAATTGGACATCATCTCTATTTACAGGTGTCAATCGATTTAAAATTCATGATGTACAAGGCAGATAGATCCATCTTGATCGAGGAATCATGAAACAAATCTTAATTTAAAATAAATAGATTAATATATGAAGATCGGAGCTAATAATCAATATTATCTGGAACTGAACCGGATTAGGTTTGGTTAGAGGGCTACGATGATTTAGAGACTTCACCTAAAAAATAAATTTTGTGAAAACTAAAACTAAAAAAATAATTATATCGAAAAATTACATGGGGCTGGAGCCCACCACAGCCGGGTGGCTCCGCACTTGATCAGATGCATATTTCCATCAGTATCATCTACGGTCATTTAAGGTCTATATCATGAGGGAGGGCTAACATCAGGACTAGCCTCCAAGATCGGATCGCCAAATTCCCGATGTCATGGATGCAAATGTAGCTGAGCTGAAGGGCATTTTTGTAGTTTTTTTATTAATAGAAAACAGACATTATATTAATTAAAGAACAGCCAAATTCGACTATACCTAGTGACATGCCTTATCTTAATTGATAAAAATATATCTGTCTAGCAAAATCTGTATATTTTTTTAACGGGGACAGTTTTAAAAGTGGTTTTGGTCGAATTAATTTTTAATTTATAATATCTTTTACTAAAGTCAAATGATAAATCCTGTTTTGACAATTTCATACTAATGTCGGATTTATCACTTTGCATCAAAATTTCTCTCATGAGGCCTTACTCATTGTCTTGGATGATCGACACGTGTATCATTATTTTATTACTTTCTATTTCTTTGTTTTTTTAGAATAATACACGGCCATCATTTGACGAAGGAGCATAGATTTAACCGATTTATTGTTTGCTATCCTATGGACATTACATTTAAAAGAATAGCAATCATTGGATGAGATTTAATATACCCTGCGTTCGGTATACATGATTATGCGTGATTAGGGTGTGAAAATTCTTTTATCCAATGTTTGTCTCACGATTTGAAAAAGCACCATTTTCCCGAGGGCCCGTTCTTATTCACTATTCATGCAAGAAAATACATCCTACCTGATTATGAATACAAACCCGCACAGTGAATCTGACAACAAAATAATTTTACGATTTTGCCCAGTCCCAGCGCACGTTTTTCCACAGTGAATATTATATCCCCGCCAAAAATATAACTCACATGATGCTCTGCCATTTACTTGGAGCTTTTATAAAAAATTCAGTACTCTCTGAAAAATTGATCTCAATAATTTATATAACGAAGGAAAATCTTAAATTTAATTTAGTTTAACTTAATTGAATTTAATTAATTGTTTAAATTAATTAAATTGATTTCAATAATTTATAAAATGACAATATTGTTATGTATCGACTAAAAAAAAAATACAGCTCGAATATTTAATTTATTATTTCAATAAATTAAATATATTAATAAATAAATACTGGATAATTTTGAACATGTGTATGGTGTATAAGTGGTGAACGAACACTGGATACTTGATCATTTTGTACATGCGTATGTGTATCTCCAGAGTACATGTATATTGAAGCAACTTTTGTAGTATAGTTTATATTGAAGCAAGTTTTGTAGTACATTAAAGCCAAAATGTGTTTCTTTGATGGAAGATTATTTGGCTAATTGCAATTGTGTTCTAGAAATGTATGGAAGACTTGAAATTGCAAGTATGTATTGACTTGGAATTGCATATCCATGATTTATGTATTGACATCAAAATGAAAGTATATGTTTCAGATACGAGCTACGAATACCAATTTTTGGTTCCTATTTCATGTAAAAGTTCGGTGTAATGCGTATTCGAGTGTATTATGATTAATAATAATTAGAACATTTTATTAATAATTAAATTACATAAATAAATTTAATTTTGATTAATTTAAATTTAATTGAAATAAAAAGTGCAAAACCTATTCGAGGGTATTTTTGTCATTTCACGAATAAAATTAATATATTCCACATAATTATCAAGTACACCAAACACAATATTATTTATCATACTTTGTTAATCATACGAACCAAACACGATATAACTTATCCATTAGTTTACTTATCAACCAATTATCCACTTTTTAATCTATCCATCACTTATCCTACCCTCGAACCAAGCGCACCCTTAAAGTATTGTTCTTAAGAGAGCATCAAACCAACCGATTTAACCCAAATAAAAATAGAATCCAACTAAATTCATTCTGATGTACTTTTGTCTGTCTGCCTTCTGAATTAACAGAGCACTTATATATAGGGAATCAAAAACTAATAAAACATCCATCAATACTTTCCCAAAAAAGAACAAGAAAAAGAAAAAGAGGCATCCATCAATATAAAAATGTATACATGTGTGTGCCTATCTATATATATACACACACTGAGAAAGAAAATATGTATCAAACTTCGACAGAATCAATAGATCAAATTTGATTAGGAGCCTGCTCATTAAAACCAGTCACTCATTGCTTTAAAAAAAAAACATCCACTCATTAAAACTACCAGTATAACTTTAAGAGATTCCTGTGTAGAAAAAGAAAATTAAAAGGAAAGATCTACAGCTACAAAAAGAAATTAAATTGCAAGTTCAAACCTTACAAAAATTCCCATGAAAAAATTCAAAGCTATATCGATCCTCTTTGCAAATTGATATACAGTCATACAGAGTACAGAAGCAAAAAATGAAAGAAAAAAGGCCAGATATTTTTATTTATTTTTTTGAAAAATACATCACTATACAATTTGACAGAATCAACAAAAATTTCTTTGCTGCAAATTAATCACTGCCAGAAAACATGGGGGTCATTGCTGTACAATGTCTTGTCTTGAATCTCAAGGTTAGCAACATGTAAGTCGATCAGTCGTGCCTGAACTATTTTACAGATGACGAGTCCACAAGGCAGCATCCACCAACCACTTTCATCCCTGCACCAATAATCACCGCCGTATGTAAACGAATCAAACTTTGAACTTTATAAAAACCAGTTGGTGTTTGGAGAAGCATCCACCACTTAACAGCTAAATACAAACATAAATCTTACATGCTAAAATTCCAGGACTGAAAATTAGGATGCTTTTTACTGGATTGAGCCCTGAAATGAACTAGCCCACATATGAAGGCGACCATCTGCTCAAAATTATTATGAAAATAAGGAACCGCCAAATGTATAAAGTTCAAGAGCATCATTGGATTTACCATAAGCGTATCAGGTAACATCAGACAGTTAAAACAGAGCGACTGTACTGGAAAACAGTCCCACAAAACACAGGAATATACCCTTTCTAGCATTTATGACGAATACACCCAAAAAAAAAGTCATGGAGATGAAAATAAAGCAGATAATAAAAAATGAGACAGTTACATGTGACACACAAAAACCAGAAGAGGAGCTGAGACCAAGCTATTCGGGATACCTTCATGAAAATAATTAGTGCAATTTATAAGATAGTTTCCTATCCAAAGATTAAGGAGATAAAATCAACTATGAAAGGAAAAAGAAAAGAAAGGAAAGATGATCGAATTCTCATTCCTACAAATTAGAGACTTTATTCACTGAAACTGGGAATATCTTTGGTTTTCCAAGACCACTAAACTGAGAGTAACTCTTTAACTTTTCGGTAATTTTCATACCAAGTTAGTAGGTAGAATACTACTGTCAGAGACATCAGAACATCTATACAACTCAAAAGACAATAGAAAAATGAACTACAGCAAAAAAATAAAAAAGGGCTGAGCCAATTGCACATAATTTCTCTCTCTCTCTACTGTTTACCAAAACAATTGATGAACTTATCATATGCTCAATAAAAGCAGATCATACATTTAATAAGAGAGAAGAAAAATGAAATGTGTTCAATAGTACTTACAATATTAATCACCGAAATTATGTTCCACAAAGCATACACACGAGCAAGTCCAGCTGAACGCCTAGGTCCATGACTAAATAAAGCATTGATACCAGCTGGAAATGGCAGAAGTAAGCCAAGAGGTAGAACAGACAAAGCCAGAAAGACATCCAGCAGGGATATGGAGTAAAGCTGAAGCAGAAGAAGCGATACTAAGCTAAAATCTCCTAGGAGTAGTACTGAGATGATCAAACCAATGAGATCCTGCAAGATTCCAAAGGTGTGAGACAGAGATAATTTTTAGCTTTGATAGAGTATGATTGGGAAAAATCTGGACTCAATGCAATAAAAAATATTTTGAAGTTACCTGATGGCAAACTGGTCTAATGTTACGAACTAAGTAGTAGAGAGGATAACCTAATGTTATTCCATCAGAAACTTTATGTAGGTTCTTCACTTGTAAAACTTCTCCACATATCCTTTTTTGCATTATTACATGTTCACTGACTCTAACAAGATCAAATGCCTTTTTCCAGCGACTGGCAGGTAAACTGCATATCACCAGAGAATGCAATAAGAGAGAAAGAGAGATAGAAGAGACAACATCAATCAAGCCAGAAAAAATACTTAAGATCTAAAAGAATGCATGGAAGTGAATTACCTAGACTGTTTCTCAGGTAACGAACATTTATCTGCCCCTTGAACCGACGAATAACAACTTTCATCATCTAAGGCAGATACAACAAGTCCAAATTGGCAATATCCATTAGCTGAAGGCTGAAAGCGAGCTAGATCAACTCGTATGCCATGAGCACGCAATGTTCTGTTTGCATGCGTCTCAAGCCAGTTGATAACCGGAAGAAAAGTTGTTCTAAGATGTCCACGACGGACTAAACGAAGCTGTGCATTCAAACCAGCCACTAACCGATACCAAATTGTAGGTGGCACAGACTGTGAAAGGAAACATTAGTTGGGCTTAAAGAGACCCAAGAAGCACAAAAAATAGGTATTTTGCGCAATGTATAACTTCTTAATACAACATAATCTTCATAGGCCGCAGACAGCGCACCTGACTCATAATGTTAGTAAGAATATTATCACTGTGAAGAGAGAAAGGAGCCATATAAGATCCATCTCCTCCAAACATTAACGACAATGGGAACCTTTGATGAAGGCGTGGAGGGAGGTCATTCCTCTTTTCATCCCCACCAAGGAAAAAATCAACATAAGCTAACATAAAATCAGAAGTTGCAGCAACCTGAAATAACAAAAGAATTATAATCAACACTAGAAAGAACTGAATCTCATGGCAGAGATGAGGATGATTCATCAACATAGAGCAGAAACTTCCGCAGAAATTGTAGAAGAAACCCAGTGATGTTGCATTGTATTATGTTAAGATCCCACGGGCAACTGAATATTCATATAAGTTTGAAAACTCTCCCACCTAATAGATAAATCTGGTAACATTGATATTCTTGTTAAGAATCGATGCAACAGAAATGCCAACCTAGAAAAGGACCATCATCGGGTATTCGTCGGGCTAGTGTCAATAATAGGACCCTTGCTCAAGTCACAGACCAGATATAGATGCACAAACCAAGTGTGCTAGTTTTTATTTATTTATTTTTATTATTTTTTATGTTTGGACTTTACCCTTGTTATTGAGGATGGACAGATCCTTGATTGCTAGTGTTACATCGCATTATAATGCAGTCAATTTTATCACACAAAATTTGGGAAAGAAACTAGTACCAATGCATACCTTTAGCCCCTCATAGAGAGCTCGTGATCTGCAAGAACGCAAGCAAGCATGATCATATTCTGAACGAACATATTCACGCAGACGTTGTACTTTCTCCTTACGACGCCATTGCAACCATGACCATGTAAGAGGGTATGCAAAAACATAAAGAATGCTATAAACTGACCCTTCCCACCATTGATATGAAGATAATGCATTTATTTCATCAACAAATCGGTTAAATGCATCCTCATATCTGTCAATGAAACAAGGTTATAAAGGGAATTGGAGTGTCTTCAATTAACAATATTTCTTCTACTCAGAATTTACTTCGATGGATTGAGATAAAAAAAATACAGCATACGAGCCAAACTCAACAAAATTCTTACTTTTAATAAGTACCTTCAGTGGATAAATGATAAATGCCAAACTTGAATAAAACAAAATTTGAGGAGAAACATAGATCATACACGATTTCTTTCACTTCTTTAGGAGGAGAATGGGGCAAGTGCCAAGGTTCACTGAAAGTGTTCTCCCCCAAAAAATGCATGCGATGGACGTGTGTTTGGGATTCCTCGGTTCTACTTGTTTCCATAACCTGAGACAAAAAATTGATGTAATTGATATATTTGGTGAAAAGATCTGTGTAAATTGCATATGAACTTGATTTATTGACAAGTGAATCGTAATTGAACAACCTCGTTCAGTGATTCTAGAAAAGGGAATGATCGATCAATTGGAGAGCCATGACGGTTGGTCACCACACCCGGTAATTCATCTCCACTAGAAAATTTCATCCTAGCAACACTAAGAACAAGAGCCAGGATGACAAGGAGACTTAAGAGTATGAAACTAAAAAACCAAGGCCCTCCAAAAGTGTATACTAATTCTTCAAGGGCAGTATAGCAATGAGGCATATGATATCTCTCGGATATACATTTGTAGGGACACCGTGCATCTGTAACCCCTCCTGCAAACAAAATAATAATCAAGTACAAAGGGTAATACAACTTATTCCAGAAAGTAAACGAAGTACAGTGTATGAAATATTTATTTTATTTTACTACACTAGAAGAAATTCAACTACAATAGTTTTGCTAAAAGTTGATAAGAAACATCATAAACAGATAAAAAGTAAACTCAAAATCTACAAAATTTGAAGTACCTCTAACAGAGATATATGCAGCTCGATGGGGAAGCTCATGAGATGGGCAATCACGACAGAGGTCTCTACTCGATCCTGTCAGATTTTTATACGTCCCAAGCGGGCATTCCTACATGATCACATAAACATTAGCTGTTAGCGAATTTTTGGTCAAATCAAAGTGAGATACTCACCCGAAGGCAAAGTAGAACAGGTTTGAAAAAATCTACGGTAAAAGAACCTCTTGTATAACATAAGGGAATATACCTTGATCCATTTACAAAACATGTATTTGTGGTTTTATATGATCTTGTTCTTACAAATAAGCATAATTTACAGGTCTTGGTCAGTGGGTGCCGAGCCACCTGTTAACTAATAAGCTGGCTGTGAAAACAACGATTCTCTAACCAGTATTAGTAAGATCTGAAAATCCTGGTGAAACTAAGAATAAAACGGGAAGAAACGAAGAATATATGACGGCTTTCTCTCGTATATATACAAATAATTCATTACTGGCTACAAAACAAGTAACATAATATTTATGTTAGTACTGTTGCATGTGTGTATTAACCACCTCATGCAATACACGCTTTATGCTTTCAAATCAAAGAGTGCTGCACGCAGGAGGAGATATGACACAATAAATCAAAAGTACGGTAAGGTTTTGTGGTGTGGTAAGAGCAGCTTTTTGGTCAAATCTAGAGTGAAGTTTAAGAGGGTTTTTGAAGTAACACATGAAAAAGGTTTGTGAAAGTTATGATCACCCAACACGATCACATTTGACTTCCTGTGTACATTTTGTTCGGAAAGCTGGAACAGTTGAGGCCTAAAATGTGAAACAGAACCAAAAATGCAGTTTACATGCACTATGTTGGTCTTGAAAAGGATAAAGGTTTTATCCAAACAATGTTCGTGTCATTGAACTCTACAGTGGAAAGGAAAAACCCATGGGACATTAAGAAACATCAAAATAGTCTAAGTCGAAGTGTGTTTGTGAACAAAGTAAACAATATATGGCATCAATCACCTGACAAAATATTCCATAAAGCCCTTTTGGACAAGCTTTTCCGCTGAAAGTCCCATTGTCTCCATCTTGCCCCATATTTCTCCCAATCCCTCCTCTGTGTTGCCATCATTATCATCAAAGTAAAACATCAGGACTTAAAGATGATTAAAACAATACCTGATACGAAAATTCAATCACAACAATATTCATAAGGAAAGCAACTAAATGCGTGCTATTAACTACCTTAGTCTCAATTAGCTCATGCCATTTTCAATTAACAAGTCGTTTCAGATAAACGACTTGTTCCGGAAGAGAAGGGAGAACAAATTTTAGAATTGATCAAATTAAGGAGTTGGTTTTGGATTAAGAATAACAAATTAGGAGTTTCGATTACTCTTTTTCTGATTGGATTAGGGAACCGGTTGCTTGTCTTCTAAGCTGAATGTATTGGTGTTTATTTTACTTTCTTTTGATCTATTATGTAACTTTTAGAGTACCACGGGTACTCATTTAATAAATTTTATTTTCCTGATAAAAAAGAAGTCGTTTCAGATAAACGTTTTATTGATAGGAGTTTTAATAAAAACGGAAAGTAGTTTAAGAGTATTTTATATTTTAAACTCAAAATAGATGCTTATAAGTTAGTGCTAGCTCACAAGGACTTTTCACCTTGCCCAAAGAATTGTCATTTCTGGAAACTATGGATGGAATCAAAGAAAATCTAATTGGGCAATTGATTAATATATAAACAAAATAAATAATTAAAAAACAAAAAGCACAAAAAAGAGGCATTACCTAAATTTTAATTAGGAAAATCCTTGGCAAATCCAACTATTATTCACATCAGATTACAAAGCAAAACCATAACCATATTTTCATCATTAAAGGAATCAGTTACCAAAATATTCATTTAGTAAGGACTACTTTTATAATATTTACCCCATTTCAGAACTTAATTAAATAACCATCTATTTCATCACTAAATAAATTAGATGTTCTAATTATTTCTATAAGTCTTTTCCTTTTTCTCTAAAAACGTTTACTTGATATTCATACCCACTAGCAATGCCACTGTCATCCACAAGCCACCCTGGCTACCACTATCGCCTCTCTATTTCTTCCTCAACCCACCACCCAACATAATACCTCCAACCACCATTGTCACTTCGTCTCCAACTCAACCTCTGTTCTTTCAAGCTTTTTCATGCATGTGGACAAGTCTACTGGTTGCTTCTTCTGAACCTATAACATTGTCAACCACCGCAGTACCCCACCATACACAATCAGGTTCTTCTTGCCACTTGTTTTTTTTTGGTAGATACACTGTTTGGTCTCGTTCATTACCTTCCATCCAATAAGGATTCTGCACTTGCTGTTTCCATCGTGGCCCTTCCTCCTTGGTAAATTTAAAAATACGAATAAACCTCAATCCCCAATCCTTCCAGAAGATTCTCTTCTTCACCCAGTGCTCATGAAGTAAACTTGCAACCTTTAACGGATGATCTACAAGTTATTTCCTCTACCGAGGAACCTATCCACAAAATGGATGAACCTATGCTATTCGCACTAACTCAAGAAATCACTAACAACCAACTGGAATCAACTCATATACAAAGCTTTGGAGAAGCAGATATTGACTTATCCTTTGATAGTCGGCATTTCAATATGTGTTTTCACATCGTCAAAACTATCATGGAAACTGATTTTATTTGACAACAGCACAGCCTAGTTTGGAAGGTGGCAAAAGCCACCATGTGATTATTGAAAAGGTCATTAATTTCATTTTTTACGCAGAACTGCCTTCAGCAATGTCAAAGTTTATTTGCAAGATTGACATTTCATTTATCAACCTCTATCCATTGATTTCCATCCATGTTCTTATACTTTGTTCAAAATCAAGTTGGGCCATTTTCGTGTATCTGTTTAGAAATTGTGGCTGACGCAACTTCTCATCCCTCGATGGATTTTAGAATAATATTTGTTAAATATTCAGAAAGCTAAAAATATAGTTGAAAAAAAAAAAAAGCACACAAACGCAATAGAGGATTCATGTGCTACCACCATAAATACCTATGTCCACGACACAATGCCTAAAAGGCTAGAATACAATTATCATCCCTTTTTTTAGATAATCATTTGGAGATCAACGTGGCAGGAAGCTAATCCTAACTAAAGCACAACCATACCATAGATTTATAGTAATTTCAATTATACTAAATCTAATTTTAGAATATTTTCTTTGATTTTGCAACACTTCCCATCAAGTTGAACATGGAAATATGAATTACGTGTTAAATTTGAAATATAAAAATACTTCGATAAAATCTATCACCATTATGTATCCTAGATTAGAAAGACAGAGTAGGAAGTCAACGCTCAAGTGCTTCAGCTTCTATTGAGGGATGTACAAAATTCAATGGTCATGGCTTGGCTTCTTAACTCCATGGACGAAGGGATTAGTAACACATATCTCTTCCATCCCACGGCCAAAGACATCTGGGAAGCTGTTGCGTTGGCATACTCTGATTTCACAGATTCCTCTCAGGTGTTTGAATTACGTAACAGGGTACGAAACTTGACACAACGGGATACCCCTGTTACGCAGTACTTCACTTCGCTCAAACGCCTTTGGCAAGAATTGGATATGTTTCGACTTTTAGATTGGAAAGATCCAGCTGATGCCACTCTTTATTGGTCAATGCTTGCTAAAGATCGGGTATATGATTTTTTGGCTGGATTGAATAAAGAGTTGGATGAGGTGCGTGGCCGTCTTTTGGGGATGTCACCTCTGCCTACTATTAATGAAGCTTTTGCAATTATTCGCCGGGAGGAGAGTAGGAAGCGTGTGATGCTTCCCACTAATTTTACAAATACCGAGTCCTCGGCTCTTGTTGTTCCCACATCTGCCGCGAGTCCCATGCCCCACGTCAAGGATGGAAAATCGTGGTGTGAAGTATGTAAAAGGCATTACCATACGATAGACACTTGCTGGAAAATTCATGGGAAACTAGCAAATTGGGTGCCTAACGAATTCAAGCCTCGAGACAAGAAAGGATCGACGTCTGCCAATACCTCAGAGGTTCAGGCGTCGCCGCAAGATTCTGGTTTTTCCAAAATCCAATTGGAACAGATTATGAAACTTATTTCCAACACAGGGAGCACCTCTTCTCCTGTGGCAGCTACAGGTACCTTGCACACTGCCCTCAATGCTCATGGTAAGTCTTGGATAATTGACTCAGGAGCATCGGATCACATGACATCCAGTAAGGCTGTTTTTACATCATATTTGCCGATTTCTGGCCTTCAAAGGGTTAAAATTGCAGATGGTTCCTATGCCACGATTGTGGGCATTGGCACTATTACTCTCAATCCATCTCTAACCCTCAAAGATGTTTTATATGTGCCTACATTATCTTGCAATTTACTCTCTGTTAGCAAATTGACCAAGGATTTAGAATGTTTTGTCTATTTCACACCATCTACTTGTCTTTCAGGACCGGATTTCGAGGAGGAAGATTGGCAGTGCTAAAGCTATTTCTGGACTTTATTACCTTCAAGAGGATTCTTTTGTGAGTCATCTCGTCCACAATTCTGCAACCCCTTCATCACTTTCCCGCACTCAATGGATCATGCTACTTCACTTTAGACTAGGGCATCCAAATTTTGTGTATTTAAAACGATGGTTTGATGGTTTCCTTCGTTGTTTAGGATTAATGATTGTTTTCAATGCAAAACTTGTCAATTATCAAAACATATTCGTGTTCATTTTCCCTCAGTTGCATACCAACCTTCTAAACCTTTTAATTTAATTCATAGTGATATTTGGGGTCCCTCCCGTGTTAGTACTACTTCTAATTTTCGGTGGTTCATTATTTTTACTGATGATCATTCTCGTGTTTGTTGGGTTTATTTTTTAAAACACAAATCGGAGGCTGGCGAAGTTTTTCGTAATTTTTACTCAATGATAAAAAAACAATTTAATACCTCCATTCAAATCCTTCGTACAGATAATGGCACCGGGTTTTTTAACTCTCACCTTCGTGATTTTTTAAATGCCAATGGTCTAATTCATCAAAGTTCGTGTGTTCACACGCCCCAACAAAATGGAATCTCAAAACGTAAAAATCACCACCTATTAGAAGTTGCGCGTACCCTCTTATTCACTTCCAATGTCCCAAAACACTTTTGGGGTGATGCGTTGTTAACTGCGTGCTATTTAATCAATAGGATGCCTTCTCGTGTCCTAAACTTTCACTCCCCTCTTACTTGCCTCCATAATTATTTCCCGGACTATCGTTCTTTTTCCACTCTCGACCTTAAGGTTTTTGGCTGCTCGGCCTTCGTGCATAATCTTGATCCCAATCGTACTAAGTTCGACCCTCGGTCTCTAAAATGAGTTTTTTTGGGTTACTCTTCCACCCAAAAAGGGTACCGGTGCTATTCTATTGATATGAAAAAAATATTTCATATCTAGGGATGTCACCTTCTTTGAAAATGTCCCTTTCTTTTCAAAAGTTAATTCTATCACTTGTAGTAAGGGGGAGAATTTAAACTCTGATTGCCCCTCAACAGTCCTCCCTCATGCGTGGGAATACATGTGGGATACACCACCACCTCCATCTTCCTCTTCTCTTCCACTTCTTCAACCTCAGTCTCCGTCTTCCTCTCTCGAGAATTCAACGACAGGGGGAGATCTCCTACAGCCGTTTCCTTTACACTACTCATGAAAGAATCCTTCGACCAAGGAAATAATACCAGAGGAACCCCTGAATACCATTAGCCTGGACAGTCAAACTTCCAACTCGGAATCTGAGTCAAATGAGGTAACGGTTAACCCTGATTTTGATATCTCTAATCTTGATATACCAATAGCATTGAGAAAAGGGACACGATCCTGCACAGAACATTCATTGGCTAAATTTGTATCTTATGGGCACTTATCCACTTCTGTTATAGCCCTGATTTCCAACCTCTCAAATACTAAAATTCCTACTACGATACAAGAAGCCTGGAGTGATCCTAACTGGAAAGAGGCTATTTTAGAAGAGATGCAAGCATTAAAGACTAATGGCACATGGGATGTTGTTCAAAAACCAAGAGAGAAGTTACCAGTTGGATGCAAGTGGGTCTTCACTGTGAAATATAAGACCGATGGCTCAATTGAACGATACAACGCTAGGTTAGTTGCAAAGGGCTATACACAAACCTATGGCATTGATTACAGTGAAACCTTTGCCCCAGTTTCCAAGATCAATACAGTAAGGGTCTTGTTATCAGTAGCAGCAAATCTGGATTGGCCACTCTATCAGTTGGATGTGAAAAATGCATTTCTAAATGGAGATCTTGAAGAGGAAGTGTACATGACATTACCACCTGGGTTTGATGAGGACAGCAAGCAACGCAAGGTATGCCGACTAAAACAGTCATTATATGGACTAAAGCAGTCTCCACGAGCCTGGTTTGACAGGTTCACGAAAGCAGTCTTGAAACTTGATTATCACCAAGCCAACGTTAATCATACGTTGTTCTATAGGCATAAGAATGGAAGAAAAACCCTATTGATTGTCTATGTAGATATTATACTCACATGTGATGATCTAGAAGAAATGGAGAGATTAAAAGGGAAACTTGCAGTAGAATTCGAAATGAAGGATCTGGGAAAATTGAGGTATTTTCTTGGTATGGAAGTTGCAAGAAACAAATCCAGGATTTCTGTTTCTCAACGAAAGTATGTGATAGATCTTCTAAAAGAGACAGGGATGCTTGGGTGTAAACCAGTTGATACTCCAATGGATCCGAATCTGAAATTAGGCGAAACTATGAGCAGTAATCCAGTAGATAAAGGAAGATATCAACGACTGGTTGGAAAACTTATCTACCTCTCTCACACTAGACCAGATATAGCATTTCCAGTGAGTTGTGTAAGCCAATTCATGCATGCTCCTTTGGAAGAACACATGTTGGCAGTCTACCGAATACTGAAGTACTTAAAGGGGACACCAGCGAATATTTTTCAAAAAAACAGATTCAAGAGGTGTTGAAATTTTTATTGATGCTGATTGGGCAGGCTCAATAAGTGATAGAAGGTCTACATCTGGGTATTGTTCCTTTGTGTGGGGAAACCTAGTGACTTGGAGAAGTAAGAAGCAGCCAGTGGTAGCAAGAAGCAGTGCAGAAGCAGAATTAAGATCAGTTGCTCATGATGTATGTGAAGCTTTATGGTTAAAAATTATGCTTGAAGAACTGAAATTGAGTACAACAAAGCCCCTAAAAATACTGTGTGACAACAAGGCTGCTATCGATATATCACATAATCGGGTTCATCATGATCGAACAAAGCATGTGGAAGTAGACAGACATTTCATTAAAGAAAAGATTGATGAAGGAACAATCAGCATTGAGTATATTCCAACATCAGAACAGACTGCTGACATATTGACAAAAGCCTTGTTTAGACCCATGTTTGAAGGATTCCTAGACAAGCTGGGAATGCACAACTTGTACACTCCAGCTTGAGGGGGAGTGTTGATTAGTTAGATAGGATTTGAGTTTATCATCTTTTTATCTCTTTATCTTTTTATTTAAATTAGAGATTAGATGTTTCCATTATTCTAGGAATAAGGAGTCTTTCATATCTTCTATAAATTGAAGATGTTAACATTGTAATTCTTTAAGGTTAAGAAATATAATAAAATTAGAGAGATTCTTAAAGTTCTTCTCCTTCATTGTTATCACTTTCATCTATCACCATTATGTATCCTAGATTAGAAAGACAGAGTAGGAAGTCAAAGCTCAAGTGCTTCAGCTTCTATTGAGGGAGATAGAATTTTTTTTTGTTTAGACAAAATATCTATTAAAACTAACAGAGTACAAGTGGTACCCCAACCCTAATACAAGAGTCAAAGGACTGCTAAGTAACTAAGAAGAAAACAAAGGGACTATCTCCACAACAGCCGATCAAAACAACCAACAAACAACAAACAAACCAAGCTAGACATAAAAACTAAATCAAAATAAAACTTAAACTAATGCTTAAACCAGCAAAAGATTTTGTCCTCAGGAAACATCCATCAACCAAACATGAGCCTCTGAACTCTCAAAGCAATCCATCAACCCTCAACAGTAAACACCAGCAGCACCCAAATCGCAGAAGCAAACCGCGGCAAGACTATGACTTGAACTTCAAACCGTAGACTTCAAAGTCTCTCTTGACGGAGATATAACATTAGACTCAAAAACGTCTACAGCCAAAGTGCCATCGTATAACTAGAATGCACTCAACTTCCACTACCATTAATACCACAATCACATCCATCTAAGCTTCGAATACATTAGTAGCCAAAATAATACCATTAACTCACAGACCCAACATCGATACATTTAAAAACAAAAGCGGTATTCACAAGCCAGTCTCTCAATGTATAATTATGCGCCATAGTAAATGAAGACAACCAGGAGCAAAACCGAACTTTGATTTCCTCGGCCACTTTCTCAGAAGATGATTCTGTTCCTTTAAATAAAATTTCATTTCTTGCTTTCCACAAGCTCCACACAATACAGTGCCACAACCCCTTCCACAATTTACAACCTCACCTAAAAGGATACAACTCTTGATGTTGTAACAAATGATTCTCAATAATATTATGCCCCACCGTAGAAATACCAAACCATTCATAACAATTTTTCCAAACACAATTGGCAAAACAAACCAGGAACATATGACTAACATCCTCCACCTCATTAAGACAAAAAATACACCCGATGCCATTATTAACATCCAAAATATTCCTTCGAAGTAAGTTTAGTTTGGTAGGCACTCTATTAAGAACCAATTTCCATACAAAGCAATTAACTTTACTTGGTACTCCTTTAATCCAGATCAGTTTACTCACTGGGTTAGCGAGACAGACAAACACTAATCATTAAGCCAGTAAAACCACAAGAGATTCAACCCACTACTGTGACACATTGCTATTCATAACTTCATAACCTGAATAGGACGTGTGGTTGCTAATCATCACGTGCACAGCAACTTGCGTAGAAGAAAACAAAAATCCTTTTTTTTTAAGTGCAGTTCACATAAATAGTAATATCACAAACATAGATCCGGTTTCTTGCTTTGATACCAGGCACTAAAAAGGACTAACTAAGCATACACTCGCAGCGCCACCAACAATCGATCATTTGTGACTAAAGTTATTGATAAGTGGAGTTCTCATATATATTGTCACACAGATAGTACCAAAGGTACTTCACTGGAACCACACATCTTTACGGTCAAGCTACCAAAGGAATATTTAGGAATATCTCCAGCAAGAACCTTAAAGTGCTCGGAGAATTGTTTACCTTTTAGTTTCTTACAATCCAAAAGCAATAAATTATCATAATTGGAGTTTTAAAACTTGCGACATTTCGACCTGTGTTATTCATTCGCGAGTGATCACATCATACAAAAGCAGCTTAAAATGACCCTTTAGCTACAGAGTAGTCAAGCCATCAAAATTCTGAATTAAAAATATAATTGTACAGTTAGTTGTGCTACCAAATTATTATGATGCATAGACATACAAACCTGACACTAATGGTTCCCTTAACAGTGGCAATTGGCATATACTCATCTCCAGTTGACATGTCCGACCAATGGAAGTGAATCCTCCCACCACCTCCACCACCACCACCATTTGTGCTTCCATGCCCTCCAGAGGTTGAGATTCTTGAGGTATGACCAAGCACCAAATTATGAATGAACAAAAGAATGGTTCCTCCAGAACCACCTCCTGGACCTATATCTGAAATAAATCCACTTTCCTTCTTTCCAACATATTTTCCAGAACTTTCTCCATCAGCTATAAGCTCACCATAGACTGTCAATTCCGACACTGAATGCTCGAGGGAACCCATAACTATAACATAAAAAGATAATAATATATTAGTTAGAGAAGTATAAGCTACCAAAATAATATGCATTTTCCTTCTCTTATCATAATTTAAATTACAAATTTAAAAAGTATTTGTTAAGAGTTATCGGGTATTGACTAACTTTCACTATACTTAAAACAGTATAGGAAAACAGAGAAAGGAAGAGGGTCAATAATTGTGAATGTTTTGCAACCCAAGTACATTCACGTCTCTTACACGCATGGGAGTTATTACTCGATATTTTTTTACTCGATATTATCTGGAATATTTTTGTACTCGATATTATCGAGAGAATGGTTTTCATAAAAAATTGTGATTGGTGGCATTGCAATATTTTGTACTCGATATTATCTGGAAGCTAGTCTATCTATGCAACAGTTGAACAGAGGTCTCTTATTCCTTATTCCATCTTTTAAGAACATCGTCCAGCAACGTTTTTTTTTATCAGGCAAATAGTATTAACATTGTCCAGCAATGTATTCTAATGTTGGTTGATGCCAGAGGTGACACTAGAGCCAATGGTTGATACCGGCATTAGGGGAGGTCAGTAGTCGAGGGTATATAGTATCATTGCCAATGCTGGATCATCTCAGTGCCAAAGGTTGATGTGGGCTCTCAGGGAGGTGCTAGTTGAGGCCTGAGGGTATGACGTCTCATTTTCAATGCTAGTTGACGCCAAAGCTGAAGGTTGGTCTTAGCTCTGAGAGAGGTAAGTGGAATAGGGTTATTGTATTGTTTCCAACACTTGCTGATGCTAGGGTTGAAGATCTTTCCCGGCTCCAAGGGATGTCAATGGCCGAGAGTTCGTCCATACTTTACCAAACTGGTGGACTTCAGTAGTCATTGATTGGCATTTATGTGCTAATGCTATAATGTTGGGCCTATGCTGATGTAATGAGAGTATGGCATTCCAATATTAGGCAGAGGCTTCAAGAGACGATAATTTTTCCATGCTTTGAAACTGTTTGTAGCTAGTTTGATTTCTGTGTATGTTTTGATATAGATGTACCAAGCTTCTAACCACCCCTTCATAGGTTATGTTATTCCAGGGATAGGGACGAAGCTAGTGGTAGCCAGATGATGTGAGAGTAATGAAGGGCGGGGAGTCAATAGTTGATCATACTTAAATATCTAGGTTGTGATTCGTTATTTTGTTAAAAATATAGGCGAGATGTTGCTCACCCACCAGTTTAAAAAAGTACTAATTTCCAGTTATCGCGGTGAGATACCTAGAGCCTCACAAAGGCACCCTATGGTTATGACAACATGTCGCTACTGGTGGGTTCTTTGGCAGGAAAGCATAATGGTGGTGGGATTCGTTCTCAAGTGCATGCTCATACCATTAAATGCATTTCTCTAAGTTTTTCTTCATATTCAATTACAATGAAAGATGCAAACATGCTAAAAGTCTCAAATCAATATCTTACCAATGACACCACCGCCTGCAGTTGCAGAATCATTTCCACTTCCACTACCAAGTGCACAAGGAAACTCAGCATTCCCATATGAAATTCCACCGCTGATATAACTTCCTTCATAATATGCATCCCCTCCTTTACCACCATGCCCAGCCCCACTGCCAAGGCCATTAGGCAGAAGGGTTCCATGACCCAACCCACCAGTGCAGCCTGTAAAACTCCCAGATTAACATCTCAGACCTGGGACTTGATTATTACATTACTTCGTAAAACTAGTCTTGACCCGAGAGTGGGGTACAAATTTAACAAAATGAGCAATCAAAAAGCTTTTGTAAATAAGTTTGGCAAGATTTAATTTTCCAATCATGATAAACTACCCCATCAACTGTCCAATATAGGAATCAACTTATACTACGGGAAAGAATATACCCAGTCCAGAAGAGCTAATTGCTCCAGAAGATTTTACAATCACATTTCTGACCCAGTGAAAATGAACAACAGATCCCTCTACAAAACCTTCAACAACGACATCCTCAACTCGACATATCTGCAAGAACAAAAAGAAGTATATCCTCAACTGGCGGAGCAAATGTAGTAAACATAGTTCACATTACACAGCACAAATCTATGGTATAAACTGAAATTTCTCCTAGTATTAAAATTGAGCAATGAAACACCTGGAGAGTAAAGGATAATGAAGCATTCACATTGCAATCTTCAGGTGGATGAAGCAGTTCAACGGGGCAATTTTGGTGTTTGCAGTAAAGCCTTGGCGTCCTGCCATTGCCCCAATAGTTAAATCAAAACTAGTACAACATAGACAACTTGATCCAAGATTTCAAGGGACTGTGTTAAATCACTTACATGTGACTATCAGTAGCATTTTCCAAGGGACCCTCGCACAGTGGATCCAGGACCAACCTTCGCACGTAACCAGATCAGTGTAAGCAGACATGATTATTGCTTGATGTAATAGAAAGTTTAGAAGCACAATAAGTTAATCCAAAAAACATAGGGCAACTGCAGAAAAAATAAAGCATTTAAAGGTTTTAATATCTTGGTTTATAATGAGATATTAAATTAAGTTCTTTTAAGGAACTTAATAGATGATGCAGGGGCCTTCAAGTAAGATCTTAACTAGATGAGAAATATACTGTCTTCCTTTCAGGCAAGAATCAGTTTCTCCAGCCACCGTGTTAAGCATGGCATAAGAAAATGCTCGTAACAAGGCTTTTATGTGCGCAACTCGTTGAGGACACATCCTATGAGAGCTAGTACACTTCATAACTAAGAAAGAACCCTCTCAGGAAGTTGCTTCCATCTATACACAGGATTAATGTGTACAAGTTTAAACAGACCACAGATTTGATGTGACGGAAAAAATTGCCTTTTCTTCATGCCTAATAGGACCAAAAATTGTATGAGATAGGAAAAATTCAAGACCCAAAACTTGCTATGTCAGCTAAACTGGTAGTATATTAATCCTATTAAGCAATACGTTGGGAAAACCACGTGAGTTTGAGAATTCCGCCACGGTTTGACATAATTCCCAGCATTAGTCCTGCCTTAAGAAACTGTCATCTTAGGTAAGAAGGCAAATCACATGTCGGACTAAACCTGGAAACAAATTAAGTAATATGTGTGCATCTGGGAAATTCCTCCACCTATTGACATTAATAGTGAAACATATCTCATTGAAGAAACACAAAAATTATCCCCCAACCTCATATATGCAGGACAAAGTGGGTTTAACGGCCCAAGGCAGCCAAGTTAACGTGCAGACAATACTAACCAGATTAAAAAGTTTGTTTCCTCTAATGAAATTTTCCAAAAGGTAATTTCAAACATCCCACCCCCCCCCCCCCCCCGTCTGTAAACATACAAGTGGACCACAAACATTTGGTCTTTAAGGAGTAAATTGCCAGCTGAATCCTTGGGAAACTTACATTGATAGCATAAAATAGGGATAAAACCAAATGCTGAGCCTCAATAACATCTCCTGGGCCTGTCAAATTCAATGAGCCTTGTCCGTGAAGTCCTAAATTTGCAGTTGAATGTATAATAGATGATCCCTGAATTGTAAATGATTATTTAAATGATTTTTTTTTTGATCAGACAATGATTATTTAAATGATAATCCACAGGAAAAAAAAAAGATCATAAGTTGTGAACTAAAATATAGTATAGAGGAATAAATTACCTTAAGAACTACTAAATTGCTGATTTCAAGCAAAGATGTTGCAACAATTGGATCACTATCGCCATCAATTAGCAATTTTGAATTCAACATCAAGTGGATTTTTACAGACATTCGCAACGCCCCATAGATCTAAAATTAATTGCATGAGATGTGTCAAGCCACTAGACTAAAAATGAAATAACATAAACTGCGCAGAGACTACATCAGCAATTCACCATAAAACTTCACGAGCAAGGATGATAATCTTTTTGTCGACCAAGTACATTAGTGAATTCTAAAAACAATATGCAAACAGTTTCCTCTAAATAACCGCCAGGACTGCATTGTTTCTTTTCATGGGGAATCGGTGATTTAGTTGCAAACTGCCAAGAGAAGGTCAATGAGAAAAACATCCTTGACCAGACACAGGTGTCAATGTCTTGTGAAGATCATACAATTTATAAGGCAGAAATTAGTATCAATAATTACATTAAATGTAATGTACTTTAAGTGCATCCACGTTCTTGTGTGTCTGTGAAAGCTAAAAAATAATCAGTAGATACACAAGATTATTCAGTACACCTTTCTTGCAACTTTCCCACGTGGGGAAGTGATTATACAAATAAAAGCAGGACCAGAACCAGAGGTTAGATAATTTGTGCCGTGAAGCAAAATGAACGAGCTTGCACTGCCCTATAAAATAGCCATGTCGGTCGAGAATCCAAAAGTAGTTCACAATTCCCTGGGTTGTGTACTGCATCATGAATTGACCTAGATAACCCGCCACTTGAGGTCTAAATATCGGATCTACCAGATAGAGTCACCATGGAATTGTTATCTGCCTGTTCTGTGGTAAAAGCCCATCTCTCATGTTCAACTCACTTTACGTAAATGCTGAAATGGCCCACTTATCAATAACCGCAAGAAACCTGGAGATCTCAGGGACGGAAACTGCACCTTTAACTAGAGCAGCCACCTACTTGTCTTAGGTCCTCTATTATTTGATGTATCACCTACTAGTCTCAGATCCTCTATTATTTGATGTCCATTTCTTTCAGAGTTTAGAACTCATTTTCATTTTTAATTTCAAGCTATTTTGAAGTGTCATGCACACCAAGTTCGTCAATGACAGACTCCTCATCTTAATCGAGATTTGAGACATTAAGGAGAAGTAACAGATACCTACTATATTGACAAATATTTGGAACAATTGTACTCGTATTCAAAATTTTGTAGCTCAGATTTGATAAAACATTCGGTTCATTTGTCGTATAGCCTTAAAAAATTTGGCCAAAAGGTATCCTAGGAATATTAAGTTATTACCTGAAATCACCAAATTCAAAAAAACCAGTGGAGTAACATGCATAGTTGTTTCTTCAATACTCTGTACCCGTCTTCTTCTCTTAGTTCTTACTTTTCTATTAGTTGAGCCATACCACTAATTAGAAAAAAGAATAAATACTAAATACGATTGTGGCTTAATGTTTGGTAAAATATGTCGAGAAGTCCTGCCCATGTCCAAATTATCAAAGGCTGCATGGCATTGCATCATGTCAACAAGGATACCAGTTATAATCCAAGTTTAAGCAACATAACCTTAGAAGGCGACCAATCATGCATGATAATAGTTTATTAAAGTATACATGCTAGGACAGTATAACAAGCACATCCAGCAGCCGTCCACTTCCTCAACCAAAAAGAAGGAAAGAAAAAAGAAAAAGAAGACGAAACAATAGGCAAAAGGAAAAGGAAAAATTCATTATAACAAAATAATGGAAATAAATTAGTGGTTCATAAAGCAGAAAAGCAAGATTAAAGTAGGCCAACGTGAGAATAATATGTAGTCTGTGTTGCGGGCAATATTTGAAATGTCAAAGAAACAAAGGTCACAACAATTTAAATGAAAATATATAGTGATTATACTAACTTACCTTTACTACTGAGTCACTCATTAGAAGTTCTTCAGCCATCAGTTCAAACTCTGACAAAGCATAATGCACAAGCCCAAAGCTCAGAACCGCTCCACATGATAAACTAAGTTGTCCTCGAACCTGTTCGATCACCCACATGGAACAGTAACATCACAGTCATAATGGACGATCACACATGCAACAACTCTTACTGAACATCAAAAGTAAAGGAAAAAAAAAACAAATTTATTGTGATTCAAATAGTATGCATAGTGAGAAGCAATTTTCTAAGTAATGCAAGGTAAATATCGAATATGCTATCATAGAGTACGAAATAATTGTCTAGATGCTGCAAACTTTTCCGGAGTTAGAGCTCCAGAGACACAAGCAAGGATACAACAATATGAAAAAAAACACAGACGAAAAGTAACATAAATAAGATATTCGCTCCAAGAACCAAGAAGGATTACGAATTTTTCCATATCCAGAATGTAAGCAAATCAAAAAAATGCTCTGACGTGAAATTAGTAAATCAGATCAATGAGAAGAAAATCAAATATATTCATGTTTTAACACCATAAATCTGGGTTAAGATATAAAGATAAATTTTCAGAATTGATTATGACCAATGATAACATCATAATTAGTTGAAAGTGAATTATGATAAGCTGTATGTAGACCTCAACCATTTGCACAACCTGAACAAACAAGACTGGTTTTTCAGTCTAAGCCTGAGGAAACTGATTGGTTGGATGGATGTCTGGTAGGCAATCTGCACAAATCGGAGAGCATGTCAGATGCTCAATTAGATTTCTGGCACAACGGTTTTATCACCACGAAAATTATCCCTGTGGGGGGTACTTCAGTTTTGATTACTGCAGATAAGAAAGAGACCTTGTCCCAACTACTTCAAGAGGAGACGAATTGGTTAGGCGAATGATTCAAAGAGATTGGCCCTGGAACAAGGGGTTTTTTCAACCCAATTAGAGAAGCTTGGATCAATGTCTCTGGTATTCCTCTTCATGATTGGAACCAAAGGTTTTTTCAATTTATCGCTTCCACTTTGGGCACTTAATCAAAGTTAGTAATGAGACTTTGAACAAAATCAAATTGGATTCAGCTAGGTTACTAATCTCAACTACAGGTTCAGAATTTATCAACAAAGTTATCAGAATCAACATTGACGGATCCATTTATTCGATCAGGGTGCGTGAAGAGGGAGTTTATCATCTTGCCGAGGAATCCTCGTAGTCTCTATCTAGCAAAAAGACTCAGAATTTTTAGAAAGCTTCACCCTCATAATCTTCTTTCTCAGATTTGGAGTTGTCCAATGGAGTTGTCCCGGAAACCATTTTGGAAGAACCTGAACTCATAGAGAATGATCTGCGATCCAATTTTAATGAGAATATCTGGATAGACAACAAGCAATCAGAAATTCAAGAGAAGGATTTAGTGCCTTTAGTTATCATGAATCAACAGGCGATGAATACAGTGAAAGAAGTGACACTCCAGCACCATTCATGGCCAAACAAAAGCAAATGATTGATGATTGCATAATTCAAGCAATCCACTCAATAAGTAGGCTTTAATGTAAATGACACAATGTATGTACCTTCCTTAGTTAAAGGCTTAGTTAAAGGATGAATTAGGCTTAGTTAAAGGATGAATTATATGAATTAGGCTTAGTTAAAGGATGAATTATAGGAATGTAATTACTATAATTGTACTATATATATTTGTAATGAAGAAGATAAAAGATTATTCTGTGCAATTGACATGGTATCAGAGCCAGAACTTCAGAACTAAATTTTTTTTTTCTTCTCTTTTGTTGGGATTCCGTCGCTGCCTTCATCGGAATTATTTCCGACTTTGATTGTTCAGCACTTCGGTTTCTTGCTCGACGTGTTCGTGCGCTGATCTACATCGGATATTAATATTCCGAAATTGGTTGGTCAGCCCGTGAATCTCCATTTGCGCTGATCTTCATCCGGAATTTGTTTTTCCGTGAAATTGATTGTTCAGCCCATCGGGTTCTTGCTGTTTTGCTTGTGCGTTGGTCTTCATTGGAAATTCACTTTCCGTAATTGATTCACCAGCTTGTTATCATCTTCTTGTGCGTTAATAGTCATCGATTTACATTGAAACTGACTAATTGGCTACAAGATTTTTTTTTTCCTTCTCTTTTTCCGTATTCTGTCTTGATTTTCCGGAATCAATTATTTTCGGAAATAAGAGATCGGACTGTGTGTGTTGCTCGTACACATTTCAGATATTTTTTTCTCATTGAGTCTGTCGGTTCCACCAATAATTATAATGAGTAATTTTGAAAGTTTTGGGGTAAAATTCACTGGCAAAAATTACTCAGCCTGGGAATTTCAATTTCGTTTATTTGTATTGGGGAAGGAGTTATGGGGTCATATTGATGGGAGTGACCCGGCACCCAAAGACGATTCTCAATTAGCACAATGGCAAATCAAAGATGCTCGAATAATGACTTGGATATTAGCATCTGTTGATCCTCTCATTGTGCTCAATTTACGACCATATCAAACCGCCAAAGCCATGTGGGAGTATCTCAAGAAAGTTTACAGTCAGAATAATGCGGCTCGACGATTCCAATTGGAATATGAGATTGCAAACTATACTCAGGGCGAACTTTCTGTCCAGGAATATTTCACTGGTTTTCAGACGTTATGGGCTGAATTCGCTGATATTACTTATGCTAATGTTCCTGATGGCTCGCTGGCTGCTGTCCAATCAATTCATGAACAAAGCAAGCGAGATCAATTTCTGATGAAATTGAGATCTGAATTCGAAATAGCCAGATCCGCACTGATGAACCGCGATCCCTCTCCCTCATTGGATGTTTGCTTCGGAGAACTCCTTCGTGAAGAGCAATGTCTTACTACACAAGGGACGTTCCAACACCACACAAACTCGACGAATGTCACTGCTTATGCGTCCCACGTGAAAGGAAAAATGAAGGACATTCGCCACGTCCAATGCTATACTTGCAAAGAATATGGGCACATGGCAAACCAATGTGTCACTAAGAAATGTAACTACTGCAAGAAGCCTGGCCACATCATCAAGGACTGTCCCACACGTCCTTCAAATCGACGAACCACCAGTTATCAAGCCACAGTAGGACCCTCCCCGCCTATAGTTGGAGACTCTTCGGTCATTACTCCTGAAACCATCCAACAGATGATCGTTTCTGCACTCTCTACTTTAGGCCTTCAAGGTAACAATCTCGCTCATTTGAAATCTTGGCTTGTTGACTCTGGTGCTTCAAATCATATGACCAGGACTTCGGATAATCTTCACAATCTTCGACCATATACCGATTCCTTACAAATTACAACCGCTGATGGTACTAAACTTCCGATTCATGAGACTGACGATATTAATTCCTCTGTCAGAGATGTGTTTGTATCTCCATCACTGTCTACCAGTATTTTATCCGTCGGACAGTTAGTTGATGACAATTGTAATGTTTTGTTTTCTCGTTCTGGTTGTCTTGTGCAGGATCAGGTGTCGGGGAGGATACTCGCGAAGGGCCCTAAAGTTGGACGCTTATTTTTCTTACATTTTTCCATTTCTTCAGTTATTTCCATGGCATGTAATGCTGTTAATAATACCAATGACATTTGGCACAAGCGTTTGGGTCATCCTAACCCTACTGTCTTATCTCATATAATAAAATCGGGTTTGTTGGGAAATAAAAATCAATTGTCATCTCAATTTTCTCTAGATTGTACTACTTGCAAATTAGGAAAGAGTAAGTCTCTTTCATTTCCGACCATTGGTACTCGTGCAGAAAAAATGTTTTCACTTGATTCATAGTGATGTGTGGGGCGTCTCCCCTGTTATATCTCATGCACAATATAAGTATTTTGTTACATTCACTGATGATTATAGCAGATACACATGGGTTTATTTTCTTCGATCCAAATCTGAGGTAATCTCTATGTTCCAACGCTTTATATCTTTCGTTGAAACTCAATTTTCTACCACTATCAAAATCCTCAGATCTGACTCCGGCGGAGAATACATGTCTCGTCAATTTCATGATTTCTTGAACAAAAAGGTATTATTTCCCAGCATTCTTGTCCATATACACCACAACAAAATGGGGTGGCGGAACGTAAAAATCGTCACTTACTAGATGTCACTCGCACTTTGTTACTTGAAGCTGCGGTTCCTGCAAAATTTTGGGTTGAAGCTTTATCTACGGCCGTTTACCTCATAAATCGATTACCATCCAGTGCACTTCAATTTGTCACCCCATATTACCAGCTCCATAAACATCACCCTAGTTATCTTAATTTACACACTTTTGGATGTATTTGCTTCGTTCATTTACCTAGTATTGAACGAAATAAATTGTCGGCTCAATCAGTCAAATGCGCTTTTATGGGATACAGTGTTTCTCATAAGGGATATGTTTGCTATGATTCTCACTCTAACAAGTTTCGTATTTCTCGTCATGTCATTTTCTTTGAAAATCAATATTTCTTTAGCAAATCAATTGGGTCCACGCATTCACCACCTGTTCTTCCATCCTTCGATGAGCCATCTACATCTTCTCCACGCTTCAAGCCTGGTATTGTTTATGAAAGACGACGTCCAACTTTGCATCCTCGAGAGCCCGACCCTCCACCTGACACTGCTCAAACTCTGGATCACGTGATAACCACGGCCTCTGACACTACTCTTCGGCGCTCATCACGTTCTTCTCATCCTCCTGATCGGTATGGCTTCTCTCCTTCCTCATATCATGCTACTTTGTCAGCTAATCCCATTCCTACGTGTTACTCGGAAGCTATTACGCATGAATGTTGGAAGACCGCTATTAATGAGGAGTTACAAGCTCTTCAAGAAAATGCCACATGGGATATTGTCACTTGTCCACCACAGGTTAAAGCACTTGGCTGTAAATGGGTTTACTCTATCAAACTTCACTCCGACGGAACTTTGGACAGATACAAAGCCAGGTTGGTTGCTCTTGGTAATCGTCAGGAGTATGGAATTAACTACGAGGACACTTTTGCTCCTGTTGCGAAAATGACTACGGTGCGTACTATACTATCTATTGCTGCTTCGCAAGGCTGGCCTCTACATCAAATGGATGTTAAAAATGCATTCTTATATGGTGATCTCAAAGAAGATGTGTATATGAAACTCCCTCCGGGTCTTTCTTCTGATTCTCCATTAGACGTTTGCAAATTGAAACGCTCTCTCT
Organism: Haberlea rhodopensis; assembly: GCA_907163345.1. Lineage (NCBI taxonomy): Eukaryota > Viridiplantae > Streptophyta > Magnoliopsida > Lamiales > Gesneriaceae > Haberlea > Haberlea rhodopensis. The sequence continues at coordinate 693,570 of CAJQUN010000292.1, forward strand.
ACGGCTTGAAACAATCTCCTCGTGCTTGGTTTGAAAAATTTCGATCCAACTTGCTCCACTTCTCCTTTCAGCAAAGTAAGTTTGACTGCTCTTTGTTTCTTTGCAAGACATCGGCGGGTATTGTTCTTCTTGTCTACGTGGACGACATTGTCATTACTGGGAATGATTCTGCTCTAATTACACGTCTCCAACAGCATCTTCAGGCCTCATTTCATATGAAAGACCTGGGTCAGCTCACCTACTTCTTGGGGTTGGAAATTCAGACAAGTCCTTCTGGTATATTCTTGAATCAGTATAAATAAACACTGGATCTCATTGCTTTGGCACGACGTCAGGACTCTCCTCCTGTCGACACTCCATTGGAAGTTAACGTGAAATATCGGGGTGGAGAATGTGATCTTCTTCCTGATCCCACTTTGTATCGACAACTTGTTGGGAGCTTAAATTATTTGACTATCACACGACCTGATATATCCTATGTGGTTCAACAAGTTAGTCAGTTCATGCAATCTCCTAGACATCTACATCTTGCTGCAGTTAGGCGAATCATTCGCTATCTTCGTGGCTCTCCTATGAAGGGGATATTTTTTCCCGCCTCGAATAAACTTCAACTTGTTGCCTATAGTGATGCTGACTGGGCGGCCTGTCCAGATACTCGTCGCTCTGTCACTGGATGGTGTATGTTTCTTGGTCACTCCTTGATCTCATGGAAAAGTAAGAAACAACCTCGCGTATCCAAATCTTCTACCGAATCTGAATATCGTGCTATGTCTGCTGCTTGTTCTGAAATTATGTGGCTACGTGGACCACTAGATGAACTGGGATTTACTCAACACGAACCCACACCTTTTCATGGAGACAACACTAGTGCCATTCAAATCGCAACCATTCCAGTATTCCATGAACGAACGAAACATATTGAGGTAGACTGTCACTCTATTCGAGAAGTTGTGGACAACAAGACAATCACCCTTCCTCATGTCTCTAGTGACCTTCAACTTGCCGACATATTTACAAAACCAATGACTCGACAACGACATCATTTTCTGATTGGCAAATTGCTGCTTCTTGACAAACCAGCATCAATTTGAGGGGGGATGACACTCCAGCACCATTCATGGCCAAACAAAAGCAAATGATTGATGATTGCATAATTCAAGCAATCCACTCAATAAGTAGGCTTTAATGTAAATGACACAATGTATGTACCTTCCTTAGTTAAAGGCTTAGTTAAAGGATGAATTAGGCTTAGTTAAAGGATGAATTAGGCTTAGTTAAAGGATGAATTATAGGAATGTAATTACTATAATTGTACTATATATATTTGTAATGAAGAAGAGAAGATTATTCTGTGCAATTGACAAGAAGCAGTTGAGAATATGGGATTAGGGGAATCAACTGACAGTGGAAAATAGTCTGGTATTTAGGCTATTAAATTATGATGTAAATTAGGTTGTTAATATTCTAAATTAGGTTGTTAATATTCTTTCCATACATAGGTTGCACTTTCCTTACATAGATTGTAATTGTATTCTATTTAATGCATTGATGAATGAAGGGAAAACCATTCAGAAAGAAAGTCGATTTGTATTACATGGTATCAGAGCCAAATCCAATCTTGAGTCTTTTCTTTCTCTGATTTTCATCGCGTCGGCACTGTTCATCACGTCGTTACTGTTCATCGGTATTGTTCATCGCGCCGGTACTGTTCATCGTGCCGTCACTGTTCATCGTTTTTTTTTTACTGTTCCTCGCGCATCACTGTTCATCGCGTGATTGTTTTTCCTCGATTGATTGCTTTTATTGTGACATCCCATAAACTAATATTGGGTTTTGTTCGATCGGCTTTATCGCATCAGTTTTAGCCTTTGTTTCTCATCAATTGCTAATATTGTGCGACGTTAATACTGAAATACTGTCAAATACTCTTTCATACCATGAGTAATTTTGAATCTTTCGTTATTAAATTCACGGGTAAAAATTATTCGGCTTGGGAATTCCAATTTCGTCTGTTCGTGACGGGAAAGGAATTATGGGGACATGTTGATGGGAGTAATTCCATCCCGCTTGATACAGCGTCCCTAACCAAATGGAAGATTACAGATGCTCACATCATATCATGGATGTTAGCATCTGTCGATCCACTCATTGTACTAAATCTTCGCCCATACAAAACCGCCAAAGCCATGTGGGACTACTTACAACAAGTCTATTGTCAAAACAATGTGGCTAGGCGATTTCAACTCGAATACGAGATTGCCGATTACGCTCAGGGTAATCTCTCTATCCAGGAATATTTCACGGGCTTTCAGATTCTGTGAACAGAATTCGCTGATATCATTTATACTAAGGTTCCGGCTGGTTCCCTTGCTGATGTTCAAGCTGTTCATGAACAAAGCAAGTGAGATCAGTTCTTGATGAAATTGCGCCCTGAATTCGAGATCGCTCGATCTACGTTAATGAACCGGGACCCATCTCCATCATTAGATGTTTGTCTCGGGGAATTACTACGTGAAGAGCAGCGCCTTGCAACACAAGGGAATTTCCAACAACATTCAGGATTTTCTAATGATGTGGCATATCTCTCTCATGTCAAAGGAAAGGAAAAGGACATCCGTCAAGTACAATGTTACACTTACAAGGAATATGGGCATATTGCAAAGCATTGCACCACTAAAAAATGCAATTATTGCAAAAAGCCCGGCCATCTTCTTCCCGATTGTCCCACTCGTCCACCAAAACGCCATACCACAGGATATCAAGCTGCAGTTGGTTCTTCTTCCGCTCCCACGGCTGCGCCTTCCACTCTCACCCATGAAACGGTGCAACAGATGATTATCTCTGCTCTGTCTGTATTGGGTCTTCAAGGTAATAACTCCGCTTCCCTTGCCTCTTGGTTGATTGACTCAAGAGCCTCTAATCACATGACGAAGTCTGTTGCCAATCTTCATAATGTTGGCCCATATTCGGGTCCGTTACAGATTACCATTGCTAATGGTCATCAGTTACCGATCCATGCAACTGCTGATGTGAATTCTACTTTTCGGGATGTTTTTGTATCTCCTGCACTAAGTACTAGTCTTATTTTTGTTGGACAATTGGTTGATGACAATTATAATGTTTCTTTTTCTCGTTCTGGTTGTCTTGTGCAGGATCAGGTGTCGGGAAGATTCTCGCGAAGGGGCCTAAAGTGGGACGTATATTTTTTTTACATTTTTCAATTTCCCAGTTATTTCTTTCGCTTGTAATACAGTTCATCATAACAATGCCTTATGGCACAAACGTTTGGGTCACCCTAATTCGCATATTTTTTCTCATATAATAAAGTCAGGTTTCTTGGGTAAAAACAATCGTTTTTCATCTCTTAATTTTCCTGACTGTATTACATGTAAGTTAGGTAAGAGTAAGTCTCTTCCTTTTCGTGATCAGGGTACCCGTGCTCAAAATTGCTTTGATCTAATACATAGCGATGTGTGGGGTATTTCGCCAGTTATTTCTCATGCCAAATACAAATATTTTGTTACCTTCATCGATGATTATAGCAAATATACCTGGATCTATTTTTTACGGGCTAAATCCGAGGTATTTTCGATGTTCCAACAGTTTGTAGCTTTAGTGGACACACAATTCTCTAAACATATCAAAATCTTACGTTCTGATTCGGGGGGTGAATATATGTCTACTGCATTTCAATCATTTCTCAATCAAAAGGGAATAATTTCATAACATTCATGTCCATATACACCACAACAAAATGGGGTAGCCGAACGTAAAAATCGCCATCTGCTTGACGTCACTCGTACATTGTTACTTGAGTTGGTGGTACCTTCTCAATTTTGGGTTGAAGCCCTATCTACCGCGGTTTTTCTTATCAATCGTCTACCATCGCGTACATTAAACTTAGCCTCTCCTTATTCCCGTCTCTATAATCACATGCCTAGTTATCTAAATTTACATACTTTTGGTTGCGTCTGTTTTGTACACTTGCCAGGACATGAACGACACAAGTTGACGGCTCAAGCTACTCAATGTGTTCATGGGTTATAGTAACTCTCACTAAGGCTATATTTGTTATGACGTCTCTTCTCACAAATTTCGTATTTCACGACATGTTGTTTTCTTTGAAAATCAATATTACTTTAGCAGCAATCTGGCTCCGTCCGTGACTCCGTCAACAGTTATGCTTCCATCATTTGATTCTCTGTCTTCTATTCCTCAACGCTTCAAACCTGGCTTCGTGTATGAAAGAAGGCGTCCTGCTGCGCCACTTCGTGAGCCCGACCCCCCACCTGATCCGCTTCAACAACTGGAATCTGACCCTCAAACATTGCTTCGTCGTTCGACTAGGCAGTCTCATGCACCCGATAGGTATGGCTTCTCTCCAACCTCATTCCATACTACCTTGTCCTCTAATCCTATTCCCAGATCTTACTCCGAAACTGTCAAGCTTCCCTCCTGGGAAAAAGCAATGGCAGACGAATTACAGGCTCTTCAAGAAAATGATACATGGGATGTGGTATCTTGTCCGCCCAATTTTAAAGCAATTGGTTGCAAATGGGTATTTTCTGTCAAGCTTCGTTCAGAATGGACCTTGGATCGCTATAAAGCCAGATTAGTTGCTCTTGGCAATCGCCAAGAATATGGAATCAATTACGAGGACACATTTGCACCTGTTGCCAAAATGACCACTGTCCGCACAATTCTTTCAATTGCCGCTTCTCGGGGTTGGCCACTGCATCAAATGGATGTTAAAAATGCATTTCTCCATGGTGATCTCAAAGAAGACGTTTACATGAAACTTCCTCCAGGGCTTTCCTCTCCTTCTTCGGCAGTCTGTAAATTGAAGCGCTCTATTTATGGACTAAAACAAGCACCACGAGCCTGGTTTGATAAATTTCGCACCACACTGCTTCGTTTCTTTGCAAAACAACGGCAGGTGTTGTCCTCCTTCTAGTCTATGTGGACGATATTGTCATTACTGGGACAGATTCTTCTCTGATCACTCGACTGCAACATCTTCACGCTTCTTTCCACATGAAGGATCTTGGCCCACTTACATATTTCTTGGGGTTAGAAATCTACAGTGATTCTTCTGGCATTTTCTTAAATCAGCACAAATATGCCCAGGATCTTATAACATTGGCTCGTCTTGATGAAACTTCCTCCGTCGGTACTCCATTGGAAATCAATGTCAAATATAGGCGTGACGAGGGTGATCTCCTCTCTGACCCTGCTATGTATCGTCAATTGGTTGGCAGCTTGAATTATTTAACCATCACCCGGCCTGATATCTCCTTTCAGTTCAACAAGTCAGCCAGTTCATGCAATCTCCACGACACTTACATCTTGCTGCAGTCCGTCGCATTATTCGGTATCTACGTGGCTCGCCGTCTTGTGGCTTATTTTTCCCCACCGGCAATCCACTAAATCTCATTGCATACAGTGATGCAGATTGGGCTGGCTGCCCGGACGCTCGTCGCTCAGTTACAGGATGGTGCATGTTTTTGGGTTCGTCCTTAATCTCTTGGAAAAGCAAGAAACAATCAAGAGTCTCAAAATCGTCTACAAAATCTGAATATCGGGCGATGTCTGCTGCTTGCTCTGAAATTCTTTGGCTCCGTGGTCTTTTGCGCGAAATTGGGTTCCAACAAACCCAACCCACTCCACTTCATGGCGACAACACCAGTGCTATTCAAATTGCCACCAATCCGGTCTTCCATGAACGTACTAAACATATTGAAGTGGATTGTCATTCTATTCGGGAGGCGGTTGACAACAAGACTATCACTTTACCACATGTTTCCACCGATCTTCAACTTGCAGACATCTTCACCAAGTCCATGACTCGGCAGCGTCATCAATTCTATTGACAAGTTGCTGCTTAAAACCAGCACCAATTTGAGGGGAGATGACAGTGAAAAATAGTCTGGTATTTAGGCTATTAAATTAGGATGTAAATTAGGTTGTTAATATTCTTTCCATACATAGGTTGCACTTTCCTTACATAGATCGTAATTGTATTCTATTTAATGCATTGATGAATGAAGGGAAAACCATTCAGAAAGAAAGTCGATTTGTATTACATCAACTAGATCAGATTGTGAAGATTCTAACAATCTCAGGAACACCACAGCGAACAACAAATTCTCAATGTCCAAGAGCCTAATATTAATGCAGCGGAGCAGCGTGAAACTGATAAACCAGTAACATAACCTTTTCCTCGATCAAAAAATGTTAAAGGGTAGCAGAAACTCAAATAATGGATCAAAGGAATTGTATTTGGACAGGATTGAGAAACAAAGATTGAAATAGAAAACCCATGGAGAAATTGTGAGATGTTTCTTTAAAGGTATGGAGGATGATGAGGATTCGGCTGATGATAAGAATTTTAAGCTCATAAAGAAGAAAATCAGATCAACATATCAGAGGAAAAAGAAAAGATGTCAGATCCCAAGACATGATCCCAACTTCTATTTGGGTGATACTAGTCAGCCTAAAGTTATCAGTAAAGGTAAAGAGCAAGTAACAGAGGCTACAGATATTTGGAATCTTGGTACGAAGCTTGGTCTTGTGGATCAGGGGAATGAGCAGGAAATAATTGACCAGTTAATTAGCATGGAAAATAGAGACGTGGAAGCCTTAAACAGATCAAAAAAAGATGGTGCAGGTTTGGGGCAGCAAACTTGAATTTATGATCATTGCCAGCTTCAATATCCGTGGGTTAGGGGGAAGCGCAAAAAAGAGAGAACTGAAGTCCTTCATTTCTAAAGAAAAGATTGATTTTATATGTTTCCAGGAGACTAAAGTTGAAATTATGAATAGAGACATTTGCAGAGCTATATGGGGTAACGAGGATTTCAATTGGGTTTATAAAGGAGCGGTAGGGAGAGCTGACGGGCTTTTATGCATTTGGAGAGAGTCGATATTTTCTATGGAATCTTGTTGGGGGAAGGAAGAAATACTTGGGGTTGTAGGTCTTTGGGGACCGGACAAGATAAAATGCAACCTTGCCAATATCCATTCTCCAGGAGATATCATTTCGAAAAGGATTTTATGGACAGCCTTATCAAACAAATTAGAAGGATTTGTGGATCAGAATTGGTGCATTTGTGGTGATTTCAATGCGATCAGATCTTCCAATGAGAGGAGAGACAGAAGTCTCAATCCGTTGTCCAACGAGAGCACCGAATTTGATACATTCATCACATCCGCAGGGCTGATTGATTTACCATTGATAGGAAGAAAATATACTTGGTATCGACCGGATGGTACTTGTGTTAGCCATTTGGATTGTTTCTTTTTATCACGTGGTTGGCTTCAACAATCGCCCAATTTGTCACAATGGGGAGTAAGAAGAATATTATCAGATCATTGTGCTATTTTATTTAAATTGTGTGTGATTGATTGGGGCCCGAAACCTTTTTGGGTTATTGATTCATGGTTGCAACACAATGGGTTTAGTAACTTCGTTGAAAAGGAATGGAAAATGATCCAGATTCAGGGTTGGGGAGGTTACGTCCTAAAAGCGAAACTGAAGATGATGAAAAATAAATTGAATTGGAATAATGAAGTGTTTGGATGGATGGATGAGAAGATTGATGTGTTGAAATCTAAAATTAATGATTTTGATGACATTGCGGATTTGAGAGATTTGTAAGAAATCGAAGCAGCTTGTCTTAGAGAGGAGATGATGCAAAAGCAGCTTGTCTTAGAGAGAAGATGATGCAACTAAGACAACAACTTGTTATGGAGGACACTTTGTTATACCAAAAAACGAGAGTTAAATGGAATAAGGAAGGAGATGTAGTAAATTCTAACTTCTTCCATAGAGTGGTCAATCGTAGAAGAAAAAGGAATGAAATTTTGGGCCTCAAGATTAATGAGATTTGGGTCGAATAAGTTCCAGAACTAAAGGAAGGGGTGAGAAATTATTTTTCAAATCATTTCAGCCAGAAAGTATGGAATAGACCGCAATTACAAGACATACAGTTTGAGAAACTGGGAGAACCTGAGAACTCGATCTTAATAGCAGATTTTTATGAGGAGGAAATCAGAAATGCGGTTTGGGATTGTGATAGCTCTAAGAGTCCGAGGCCTGATGGTTTTAATTTTCGTTTCATCAAACATTTTTGGAAGGTGGTGAAAGGCAATTTTATCAAGTTCTTGGAGGAACTTCATAGAAATGGCAGATTGGTAAAAAGGATGCAATCCTTCTTTCATTGTTCTCATTCCTAAAAAAGACAATCATGTTAAGCTGGGAGACTATAGATCGATTTCTCTAATTGGTTGTATGTATAAGGTATTGGCTAAGATTCTTGCCAATAGACTAAGTCGGGTTGTTGACAAGATTATCTCTCAAGCCCAATCAACTTTTATAGGTCATCGTCACATTCTGGATGAAGTTTTGATCATTAATGTGGTAATAGACGAATTTAAAAAAAACCTAAAAAATGGATGATCTTCGAGATAGATTTTGAGAAGGCGTATGATTCGGTTAACTGGATGTTTCTTGATCAGGTGATGAGTTTGATGAATTTTGACATGAAGTGGAGAGGTTGGATTATGGAATGCATTCCGAGTGCTAAAGCTTCAGTTCTTATTAATGGCAGTCCCACACCAGAAATTGATCTTCAACGGGGTCTGCGACAAGGAGACCCTTTATCTCCTTTTCTGTTTGTCATAATAGCTGAGGCGCTTAGCAGATTAGTTGACAAGGCCGTTCACATCAGTCTTTTTGAGGGACTTTTGATAGGCAGAGACGAGGTGCTGATATCTCATTTGCAGTTTGCTGATGACAATTTATTCATTGGAAAGGCTACTCCAGAAAATGCTAGAACTTTCAAAGGCATCCTTCGAAACTTTGAATTAATCTATGGGCTCAAAATCAATTTTCATAAAAGTAAGATTATCGGTATCAATTCGGCGCAGTCAGTTATTACAGAGATAGCATCGATTCTGAACTGTAATGAGGGAAGCTTGCCGTTTTTGTACCTTGGTTTACCGATTGGCTCGAATTCGAGGAGTAGGATCTTGTGGGATTCGGTGGTTGATAAATTTTGCAATAGATTGGAGCCTTGGGACGACAAAAAATTATCTTTGGGGGGTCGAATGATTCTGTTGAACGCTCTGTTATCTGCTATACCCATTTACTACTTTACCTTTTACCGCGCTCCAAAATCCATCCTCTCTAAACTCAGATCTTTGCAAATTGCTTTTCTTCGAGGGGCTGGGAGAGTAGCCGTAAAACTGCTTGGATTAAATGGGTGGATATTTGCAAATCAAGACTCAATGGGGAGCTAGGAGTGAGAAATTTAGATTTTTTCAATACGGCACTATTAGGTAAATGGGGGTGGGAAATCATTAATGGTAGCAATACATTATGGTTCGAGGTCTTAAAATCTAAATATCGTAATCATAACTGGAACCCGTTAGTTGTGAGAGGGGAGAGAGAGAGAGAGTGTCACAGTCTTCTTGGTGGAAAGACATCCAGAAATTTGTATTTCACAATAATTCAAATTGGTTCTTGGGGGCGTCTTGGTAGAAAGGTCTGGATGGCCTTAAAAACTAGATTCTGGAAGGATATTTGGGTAGGGGACACTCCTTTAGAGTACAAATTTCCTAGATTAGCTTCTATTGCAAGGGACAGATATATTCTCATAGGAAATATGGGTTCTTGGGCGGGGGTATGGAGTGGGAGTGGGAGTGGAGACGAGGTTTTTTTGATTGGGAGAAAGATTTATTTGTTGATTTACTAACTATGATGAACAAGTTTTCGACGAAGGGAGAAGACAGATGGATTTAGCGGCATGATACATCCAATCAATACTCGGTGCAATCAGCATATACTATTTTTATGGAGGATGTTTCCATCAAAAATAATTTGAAATCGGCTCTCAAGGTGGTTTGGAATTCGTCTATTCCAAATAAAATCAAGGTCTTTTCATGGAGAGTTCTTCTTGATCGAATTCCAACCAAGCTTCATTTGCGATCAAGATCAATTTTAACCGGGTCACACTCGGATTTGTGCGACATCTGTTTACTTGCTGAAAAATCTTCTCAACGCCTACTTTTCAGATGCTCGGAGGCCTATGCACTATGGATGAGTTGTTACAAGTGGCTAGGATTCTCAACTGCTTTGCATACGGAACCAGTGAATCTAGTGCAGCATTCAAAATTTGACCTCATTAAAAAGGAATGAAGGGATGGGTGGCAATTTGGATGGCAATGATTTGGACAATTTGGATACATAGGAACAATATCATTTTTGGAAATCAAGAGGAGAAGAAAGGCGATTTATTGGAGCAAATCAAATTTAGATCTTAGTTTTGGATAAAAATCATCAATAATAGATTCCCTTATGTCTTCTCGGATTGGATGAGCGAACCTTATATTTGTTTGTTAGCTGTTTAGTCTTTAGATTTCTGTTATGTTTTTTTAGTTGCGTTTTCTCTTTTTGTTTGTCCCAAACTTCTGAGTGCTTCTAATACTCCTTCTCTATTTAATAAATTTTATTTGCATGATAAAAAAAAAAAAAAGATGTATTAGAATTGATGTTCAAAATGCAGACCGCGGAGTATGCTAGGGTTCACTATCACAGCTTAAGGCACTGTGCTTAGGGGGACATTAAGGTACTATGCCATTGGGGAACTGCAAAATTAACTAAATTTATAGTGTCTGAAGGGTTGAGATGATACTCTGAGACAGGAAACTGTTTGCAAGCTACATTACTTTGGCAAATCACTTTCTGAGAAATTTCTTCTTCATGTAAAATTCATAGTGAAGGATTCACTCGGAGAATTGGGAACCCTACCAGCTCCAAAATAACACAATACATCTAATTCATGTAGTTCGCGTATCATTCAATAACTTTTGTTATTAAAGAAATACTTCATGTTTTCCACAATTTAGGCATGTTTTACGGTTTTTGAAATAGAGAACTTTCTTTCTTTTTCAATTAAGAGAAGACCTTGACGTAAAATGGACCGAGCTAATACCTAGTTCTCACCCGTCATCCAATGCTTTTCCAGTTGGAACCAGAGATAGCACAATAATCATCATGAAGAAGAAAAATGAAAGGCAAAAGCTATAAGACTTTAGACAAAAAGTTTTAACAGAAATCTATCAAACTCTCAGATTATTTACCTGAACACGACTCCATAACAAAGGAACAGAAGCCCGAGCATGATCTTGAATGTAAACATTTGTCCAAAGTGGCTGGTTAGGAAATTGCAAAAGAAGAGTATCAGTGTCTGTAGACATGTTGTTATTGTTGATGATAAGCTTTCGAGGAACTGCATCAAAGAACGTTCCTGCAGCACCTGCATTTTTTGGACAGCCCAAGCTTCTTCCCCCTGTAATAAAACAGATATCTAGTCATAAGAGGACAAATATAAGACTTGCAGATTTTTGCATTCGGTATTGACATGCAAAATGTGGAAGAGAACAAGCAGACTAATAAACCACATATATCAAAGGTTTCGCACGATCAGAAGAGCAGTCAGTTCACTATGATGCCCAAATCCCCACTTGTCATATAAGTAACAACTAACATAACTGTTCTTACCTCAACTTTAAAGTTGCAGATAGTCATAGTGTCATACCAAGTATGAACTTACTGAAATTTTGTTTATAAATATCTTACCATGGACCAAGATTATGGGGTCATCATGCCTGCTAAAAACATTGACAGAAACCCTTCCTCCACCTCCTCCAGCAAATCCATCACCTCCAGAAGCACATATCACGCCACTTCCTATCCTGAGCTCCAACAAAATGGCAATACTTTTAGTGATCATCGTCTCACATGTCCAGAAGCTTAAATTTCAAATAAGGTGGTCCAAGTCATAAAGCTTCTGAATTGAAACAAAAGGAGTTTAACTATAATGCTTGGGAAAGGGAACATAGAATGCATATTGGAGGCTGACTTGAGGCTATTATTTATCAAACATCTGCTTGCTTGAGATTTTCAATGAGAAATTCATTCAACAAAGACAACTATTTTGGCCATCATGGTACTGTAAAAGAGGAAGAGCCAATCCCAACCTCAATAAGTGAACTGGTGACAGATGGAACCAATGATACTCTCACATAAAAGCACAGCTAGACAGCAAATAAATACTTTTATCTAGCCATAGCATCAAGAAATTGACAGATTCTTTAAGACATCCAAGTTGAATGACAAGTAATACACTTTTATTTTATAAAGTTTCACAACCACCACCAAGAAACTAAATGAAACTATTAGATCCTCACATATTTCGGTCCCATAATCTGCCAAGTATTTCATGAGAAGTCTTAAAACTAATTGTTTACGAAGTAAAGCTTAGTGTCAATAAACATTCGGTATAAACCTGGTTGGAGTCTTAGTTAAACCTTCCTTCCCTGCTCTCCACTTTTTAGAGTAAGATGCATGCAATGACAAAGTCGCGAGGTCAGATTTCATATCAAGGGCAGTAAATAAATTGGATATAGGATTAGAGTTAATAGGGAGGTTTCTTGTGTGTTTCTAGAGCTCAAGATATTCCCAATAAAATAGCTTTCGGCCTAACTCCCTTCAGCCAAGGAGTAAGAATAAGGCAAGATCCTGGCATCCATGGATAGATTTACTCATTTACAACTAGTTCTCAGAATTCATTGCACTTCCATCCGACATCAGCCTAATCAGGAGCAAATGCACATTACATGCTTCATAAAGAAAATTTGGTCTGCGTTGTGATAAACTTTCCCCACTTTTGATTTCTGAGAGAAAAACAACAGTGATGAAAAATAAAAATATACATAACACAGCCAATACCATTCTGAAGAAATCTCTGATGTTTTTCACTTCTAATACAGGTGCAAGATGGGTGGACCACAGATGAATGTTAAGTTAAGGTTCAGAAGAATAGACGAAGCTTGCATCTTTCTAGCTCTAGTTATGGAAGATAAGAAGATATCTTCCCGTACATGGTCCTTGCAGTGTGCAGTTGAATTTCCCATGGCAGAGTAAGGAGACTTATGAGAATTGATCCACTTTGATTTAGGAGCTATCTTAAGAGAGTATGATCTTTCTCATTCAAATGTTAATCAACCAAACGAAAATATCGAAGTGTAAGACACTTCGAGCTCTTTTAATAGCATTTTAGCATTGACTTTAAGAAATTAATTCAGTTTACTATAATTTATCATTGATTGAATTGATGAATTGGATGGACGTATTTTGTATATCTCAAGGGGGTACTCATACAATGTATGCACAATCTATTCTGGGAAAATCTACAATACAATCAATTAGACAACTAGTATCCCAGTTAAGTACATCAAATTCTATGTAGAAAGAAAATAAAATAATAAAGAATATTATGCACACACTAACTCTCCCCCTCAAGTAGGTGTATAGATATCACATATACCCAACTTGGATACTGCGGCATAGAATAGCCCGCTAAAAACAGCATGACCCCTCATATTAGTTATTTGGTTCATGTTAAGCCCAATATGTTTTGTCCTACCATATTGTACTAGATTATTTGTGATTCTACTAATTGCCGCGTTATTACAGATTGGTGTCGTAGGTTTCTATGAGCCAAAACCAAGTTCACTTAGGAGAATTTTTGACCAAGGAAGGTATGCAGTTGCATGCTGAAGAGCATGGTATTCAGCTTCTGCAATAGACAATGAAACCACATTCTTGCTTCTCCAAGTCGCAAGATTGCCCCAACAAATGATTCCTTACGTAGACTTTCTACCCAATCGAGATCAAGAAAAATCTAAGTGTCTACAACCAACAATGTCTAGATGACCATTCCTGGAAAACCTTATACCTTTACCTGGAGAAGACTTAAGATAATTAAAGATACGGTTCACAGCACCATATTTACTAAAAAGCCACGCAAGGCGTTCGCTTTGGCTCAAGGCTCGCCAAGGCTCTGCCTTTGCGCATTGGTATGAGGTAAGGTGTGGTCCTTTAATGAAGCTTGTGCCTTAACCATGAAGCTCAAGTCTTGGCGCCCTTTAAAGGCTCAAGGCACTATTAAGTGCGCCTTCAATGACGAGATAGTAAATCCTTGGTCAAATGCAAGATAATGAACATCCATTTTCGCTTATATTCTAAAATAATTTGTTTAATTATTATTTAATCATTTATATTGTACATATTGCATTATGTATAATGATATTTTCTTCAGATATGTATGTAGATTGTATCCTTTTAGGATGCTTCGCTTTAATAAATCGTGTGTTGCCTTGCGCCTAAGCTCTATTATACATATGAATCTTAGTCGCCTTGTGCTTCTGATAGCTATGAATATAGGTCTTTGTAAGTTAGATAGGATTAGTCTGCCTTATTTTCGTGCACCGAAAAAGCTTTATAATTGGTTTGTGTATGCAGTAAGGTTTTATTTTGAATTTTCCTGAATAGCTTTCATTGAGAGAATATGGTCTGATCCAACTCTCATGTAATGTTGTTTCTTGTTATCAATAAAAATACGATTTCGGTGGTTATTTAGAGGGGGAAAAAGGACTAATATAACAGGCCTAAAGCTATAGTATGAATATAATGACAAAGATTAACCAAATCAGGATATTTCTTTTAGTTAAAACAGAAAGCATAAACAACCAGTTTCTATCATACAGTAAAACACAATCTGTAAATAAATATGAATCACGTTAATAATACAATCAAATGTCCTCCAAGTTCAAATGGATAAAGGTATGAACAATTTTTCCTTATTTTAGGGTATGTGTAGTTGAGGACATGAAAAATTACTACATTATGCAAGGCAAGCTGATATAAGCATATGGAATTGAACTGCAACTAAAGTAAAAATTCAGATTGATTAGCACGAAATTAGGTTGAGTTTGTGGCGGACTTACATTTTTTGTGCCTTGAGATAAATGCTGCCACCCGACCCTCCTCCTCCTTTAATATCTCCATCCCCTCCTTCCGCCAAAAGCATACCACGCACTTCAGCACATCCCTTCACCTCCACCCTGATCCTTCCACCCCCAATCCCTCCAAAATCCTCCTCCCTTTTGGTGGTCCCGCCCTTACTTCCGAAACTCCAAGGCTCATTTAATGACTCCCATGAATACGCATCCCCACCCCACACATCCTCAGGCAGCTTCTTATTATCCATCACGCAGCTCGCCCCCCTTCCTCCATGCCCTCCACCGCCCCCCACTGAATCATCAGGTGTACCCGTAGATGGATCCGGTGGCTCACCCGCCCGTGCTGTAACATTAATCACAGAGCCCCCTAATAAACTCGCATTTCCGGAAACAATGTACACGGACCCAGCAACAATTTCGGCAAAAGGGTCCAATCTAAATTCACCAGTTATATTAATCACAATTGAGCAGCCTAATTTGGGGCACGTTATACTCACCCCATGGAGAATAAACAAATTACATTTACCTTCTACGTAAACATCATTCTCAAAATTTAAGGAGTAGCTGAGCTCACACGTGCTATTTAGCGAGCCAACGCCCCTCAAATCTTCACAGGAGAGGGACGGCAGATGGGGCGGCGGAGATGGAGGAGGAGGAGATGGCGGAGAATAATCCCCATGGAACTGTTTGAACGCAGAGTCATATTCTATGAAAGAAAAATCATCCGGGGTTGAAAAAACGAATGAATTTAAGGGAGTTAGCCAAATGAAAATATGAGAATATACGAAAAGCGAAAATTGGGAGACCATTGAGAATGAAATTCAAAGTTTTTGGAAGATGTGATTTGTACAGCTAAGCGTATGCGTAATTGTTGTTGGTTTGTGTAGTGAATGAAGATGCATGCACGTAAATGTGGAAGAAGAAGAGCGGAGGAAAGGGTACAGGTGGAGAGAAGGCGAGGAGTTCGGAAAATACCTCCGCTTTCCATTTTCTCCTACTATTATTCTACCAGCGTATAACATAAAGGGTCGGCCTACTTTGCTCCAATCCAAATCTTGGACCTGAAGAAGACACATGCATTTTATTGGAAAATGTTGTATACATCCTATATATAGGTTTTATGTACTAACCAATTCAATATAATTGGTTTAAATTAGTTAGAATGTTAGTTTATATATTTTTTATTTAAAACTTATTGTATTTTAATATTGAGTTAATGTGTAATTGGATCTTCAAATGGGTTCATACAAGTATATTTTATTTTATGTATATATAAATTGCCATGTTTTAACGTGCATAGAATATATTTTTTAGCGAAAATACATGAAATATAGTAAACTCGAGCAACAGAGTCAAGAGATACAATATCCTTCAAAAATAAAGGGCAAGAAACCAAAGTATCTGGTATAGCCCTAATAGAACAGCTCGAGAGGCTAAATCATGAGCGATTACATTAGCTGATCTCCGATAATTGTGAACCCCGAATTCATGTCACGATGTTACCTTATTGAACTGATGATTGGAGTGTGTGCATGAGAGGCATAATGATTCTGAATAGCCTGTACAACCAGTTGTGCATCTGATTCTAAGATTTCATTCTCCCAATGATATTTATGAGCCACCAATAAATCTTCTCTAACTACCAGCAATTCAGCAAGAAACGGATCGACCATACCATGTATACGGGAAGCACATGCCAAAAGAATAACCCCAAATGAGTCCCTCGTAACAATCCCAATACCAATAAAATCCTTGTCGGGGGGGACCGAAGCATCGACATTAGCTGTGATATTCCCAAGTCGAGCAAGTTCATTTGGAATTCTTTTTTGAAGTTTTTTTTTAAATTTTCGTCGGGTTGGGTTGGGCTTTACCCAACCCATCTAAAGGCGGGCCCAAATAGACCTACCTGTTTGGGCCGCGAGTGGATCGGGCTGACCCATTTTGACAGCTCTAGCTATATCATGGAAGTCTGCTAAATAGACTCACGTAGCTTCTTCGACCATGGCTGCTGAGTTCATTGTCTGCTATGAGGCGTCCAACCATGCGATATGGCTATGGAACGTTGTCACTAGGTTCGAGTGATAGCTGGCATTGACAGGCCATTAAAGATTTATTGTGACAATAACTCCACAATGCTTTATTCTAACAATAATAGGAGCTCGGCGAAGTCAAAGTTTATTGACATTACGTTTCTGGTTGTTAAGGAAAGAGTTCATGATAAACAAATTTTATAGAGCATATATGGACAGATTTTATGTTAGCAGACCCATTAACTTCTGAGGATACCTTGGTTTAGTGGGAGTCATTTTTCTGTACTAAGTGTTTGCTTTACACATTGATTTGTTTGATTTTCTGCAGAATAAATTTGATGGTTTATGATCCTGTTTACGAACTCATTTATGTTTTCTATTTGCAATATTTGTATTGCGTTAAGACCTTTTGTATGATCTCACTAAAGACTAAAGAAGAACTAGTTGGAAATAGACATGTCTGAGATCATATTGCATGTAATTTACATGCTACTCATCCACATTTGATCTATGTCATTGAGTATATTAGTATGATGATTATCATGGTTTTGTCACGACTGTATTATGATAAAAGATGCGATGGTTCCATTATTAATATATAAGATGGACCAGATTGTTCAGTAGTAGTCTAAGGATAAATAGCATACAGATGTGTTCGCAATGAACTTGTGATATAATTGATTCATGAATGAAATGTAGCCAAATTAGGAGAATATTAGGAAAACTACGGGTTTTCCAATATATTATTGGGTTGACGCATTTTATTCAATTATATTAGCTATTTTAAACTAATGGGATGAAATTTAGTGGTCTAATATTGTAAGCCCAAGACTACTGAATTTGATATGGACTTATTGAATACATACCAATATATACCAAATCGCACACAGTTTTTATTCTTCCCATCAGGAAGAGAGACGACAGTCTCATTGAGGAATAAGGACATTTGGTTGAGAAAGACCACAAACCACCCGGTTCATGTTCATCAGTTTGTAACCGATTGTCAGTTTCATTCCGCAATTTTCAATCGCTTAAATATATCCAGGTATATTTATAATTTTAGATATGTGAATTCTAATGATTTGATATGATGTAGATCTTGGACTTTTGAGTATTTGGATTTATGTTTTTTGATATTGCTTTGAAAATATCTAATACTTAGTACAAAGTTTTACATAAGAACTGGACCGAATTTGAACTTTGTTACAAAGGAAGCCAAGAAACGAGTTATGGAAGTATGCATCATGTCCCGTGAAGAAAAGAAATTGCAGAGCAAAAAGAAGCCAAGAAACGAGTGGAGGGCCTGTTGACTTCACAATTCTACACCTTCATAATGTTTAGTTCTGTATAAGATTCTTTGTCGTTTGCGTAAATTACCTTATGAAATACATTTGTTTTACTAACCGACCAATGGCGATGTCCTTGAAATCCTTTGTCGTTTGTGTAAATTACGATATACTTCATACAAGATTCTTCTTTATACGGTCCGGTTATCATGTTGTGTTTGTTTTGGCAATAAACACATCTGATTCTACGAGTGGGTATAGAATTGAGTCCTACAATTCCTTCAAAGTGGTCTCACTTCTAACTCACATAGTTGATTCTTAATAAGAACAATCTACATTGTTCCGCTAATTTTTGGAGCATGACAATCAATGAAACTAGTATGTTTATCCTCCACAATAATTGTTTCACCATAGTGATAACCCCCAACAGTGATCCACCAAGTCAGTGCAATTTAATTGTCCTATTAAATCTAGTTCTTGGGATATATAGTTAACGAAGGTATGTTAAAGTCACATTCCCCTTGGTGAATTTATAACTAACTCTCTATTTAACCATCTGGTCAGCGGATCCGCAAAGATTATCCTTTGATTTTAAAATAATCTACGAAAATGATTCCAGCTGATAATAGGTTGATGATATTGCGTCACATGTATCATTATATATATATATATATATTATTGTTTTATGCTATTCTATTCACATACTACTATCACGATGGATATAGAATAGTCGTCACAAACTTTTGACTATCTTGGAATACCTTCAAAAAATAGGCTCAGACATCCAGCCTCTTCTCTACATTTGTCAAGAATCTAAGTTCACTTTTTGTCGATTATGGAGTGAAACGAAGGTTTAGAGTGTTGGAATTTTGAAGTAAAAAAAAAAATAGGCGCTCGATCGATCGAGCAAGGCAGCAAAATTCTTGTTGATGGAAACATGTGCTCGATCGATCGAGCACCATGCTCGGTCGATCGAGCCTCGTGTCTGTTGCCAAGAATGGTGTGTCCATTCATGTTGGGATGCGTTTTTTCTTGATGGGGTCCATCCAAATGGCGACTTTTGGACTCCTATCTTTGGTTTAGTATATATATGACATTCTCCACTAGTTTTATTAATTAGATTTTGAAATTTACAGCAAACCAAAAGATTAAATTTAGAGCATTTTGTTTGTTCATCAAGTTTCTTCTTTTTGAGTGCTTTGAACTTTTGTGGTTTGAGGACTTGTGATTTGGAGTGCTCCTATCACAAGTCATAGTCGTTGTATCTTGGGAGAAAATTGTCATAGCAATCCGTTAGCACCAAGGCGGGGCAATATTATCTTAAGGACGGAGATTACAAATCTCGTATCAACATAAAATTTTGAAGTCATTGTTATTTTGTTATTAAATTCCTGAGATACACTTTGAGAGAGAAAACATACAACAATCTTAAGACAATATCGGCACAAATGGCTTATTCGAGTGCAACAACGACTCATGTTCATCATGGTGAAATGCCTGAAAAGTTCAATGGGAACGACTTCAAGCGGTGGCAACAAAAGTTGCTCTTTCACTTGGCCACGCTGAGTTTGACAGGGTTCTTAACCTAGGATGCTCCTACGGTTGAAGAAGGAAGACTGACACCCAAAAGAGGGCAGCACTTGACGCATGGAATCAAAGCGACTTCCTATGCAAGAGCTATATCCTAACTGGGTTAGACAATAAATTATATAGCGTTTATTGTCTTGTGAAAACAGCAAAGAAACTACGGGCATCACTGGAAAAGAGGTACAAAATCAAGGATGCCGACATGAAGAAATTCATAGTTGGACAGTTCCTGGATTTCAAGATGGTTGATATCAAGCCTGTGATGGCGTAAGTGCAAGATTTACAAGTGATCTTGCATGACATTCATGCGGAGGGAATGAGTCTAAGTGATTCATTCCAAGTCGCCGCCATGATTGAGAAATTGCCTCCTATATGGAAGGACTTCAAGAACTATCTGAAACACAAACGAAAGGAGATGAGTCTTGAAGATCGTGTGGTTCGACTACGAATCGAGGAGTACAACAAAGTTTCCGAGAGGAATACTGTGAGGGCCAATCCTAATAATGTGATTAATTATCACACAATTATAATTATAGCGTAAACAACGGAAGATTTGTTTAACATTTAGTAACATGTGGCCCTAAAAATTTCGACATGACCTCATCGCACGAGAAACATACCACAAATACCAATAGTCAAAATATATAGAGATACCATCAGTTTCATCTCCATCAACACAAATCAAACTATGAAACACAAATCCATACTGAGCAAAACTAAATATACATAAACTCCCTACACTCCAGGGACACACCCCTGGTACATATACGACTTAGATAAGAAGGAAAATAAACCTCTCAAGTGTGGCTCCCACCAGATGTGTACTCTCAGGGGTCCTGGCCAACTGTAAAGCCTGTCATTGTCCACACACAAAGACAACAACAGCCCCCCTTGGGGGTGAGCAAAAGCCCAATATGGAACGATCATGGAATATACATCATGTATCTATAAAATGATATATGAAATGAAATGCAATGCATGTCATGTCATGTCGGTATCATACACCCATCCGCTGGGTATCTAGGAGCCAATAAATGAAAGTCCAAATACTACATAGCTAAATCGCGCTAGCATGTCAAGCAAAGGAATGTCTATATGGTGCGTCGTCAAAGCGTCACCACATCCCAGCTCTTGACATCAGATCATATCATACAGATGAAGTCAGCATGGCGCCGCCTTATACCAGTCTCAATAAATATGGATAATCCAGAGGATGACGTCGGCAAACGCCACCAATCCCCAATATCAACAAATCATAGCAATCATAAGGGTCACGAATCCCTATGCCTTTCAGGCCACTTAATGCCAGTCATAGGACCGTGTACAACCCTTATGATTGATCGAATCCAAAATAATAGGGTATCAAAGAATCGTAGCTCAACATGTATGTCATGCATCGATGTATGTATAAAAACTGATGTGTGTTAACAAAACATTTATTTTCATACATCGATATACAATTATGAATGCCATGAATGCCACATAATTTAAATCACGTAGCCACATAAAATCAAGTAATTCACAGAAGTCATCAAATCATATACCATCTGATACAGATACCTATCGTATGTTACCCGATCGCAACATACCTTTACTTCTCGATATCTAAGGGTCGGCTTGAACTTGTAGAGTCGATGTATTCACTGTATATGAAATTCACAATTCACTAAATTACTCATTAAACATTGATTATCAATTGTAGTCATAGCTGAACCAATTTAGGGTAATTAAACTGATGCGATTACATCTCAATTTAATTTGTTAAATTATTTTTAACCAATTCAAATTATTTTTTACTAACTATAGTCCAAATCAACTGATAATTATCGAAGCAAAGTCGGAAAAATCGAATATCGAATTTTACCCAACTTTCGCACATTGTCACGCACGCTTTTTCTCCAATTTCGGCGAGCTACGGCGGCGGTATAGGCGTTTGCCGGTTCATAAAGCTTCGTCCAGGTGATGGGAAGATAGTTTGTGTATGGTTTCGTCCAATTTGTTGTAAACTCGAAGAAATCGAACCAAAAGCTCAGAACCCTAGTCTGCATGATCTCGTCCGTTCCAGGTTCCAGGGTAAAATTGAAGCACTTTTCGAACACCAAAATTCAATTATCTGGTATGGAAAGTTGCGCCTCTGAGTTAGGAACACGGTGGTAGGTCGGTCTCATTGAGTGGTGGTCGGACGGCGGCGAACGGAGCGGATAAGTACATCGTGGTCGGTGAATCGCGCGAAGTGTGTGTTTTTGCACCTTTTAGTAGGTTTCCACGATCTGTGTGTTTTTGCATATGTTTACTGTGTGCTTTACGTCCTACATCGATATATATTAATTCCCGACCAATTATGAACATCGAAATGTCACCGGTGTACTGGTGCATGTACATTGCATGTACAGTTCACACCTGACTTCGTGTCACTACTACAATCACAAAATGAAATATATCATTTTAATACAAATTTTATATTTACTAAATTAATTTAACAAAATTAAATGTAATTAACGTTAATCGAACATCGGGGCATCACAAAGACGGGTAGGGTTCAAATGGAACAACGGGCTAACCTAGTTGAACAAAGAACCAGATCAACGCATAAGTTTGACAGTACGGCCTCCAACAATGGCAAGACGAAAAAGTTCAAAGGAAAATGCTACAAGTGTGGAAAGCACAATCACATGGCAAATGATTGTCGCAACAAAGACACTCGTGGGAAAGCAAAAGACCAAGTCAATGTGACCGAACATGATCGGATCTCGGATGAGTTGAATGATCTAATGTTAACCGCTGTGATCTTTGAAGCGAACTCGGCGGACAAAGTCATGTTCTCCACATACACTCCAATAAGTGGGCGCCAAATCTATATGAGAAACTCCACTACATCTCCGGTAGTTGGACTGTGGAAGGTGGTTCTATAGATGACTTCGGGAAATGGATTGACTTTGATAGATGTCCTACATGTTCCCGACATCCGAAAGAACCTGATATCCGGATAGGCTCTAGTCAAGGTGGATTTTAGACTAATTTTAGAATATGGAAAAACTGTACTCTCCAAAAATGAAGTTTTTGTAGAAAAATGCTATATGAAAAAAGCATATTCAAAGTGAATGCAATGACAGTCATACGTCAATTTGAAAGCAATATAGTGAATGATTCTACTTGTTGATTGAGTCTTGTAATTTATGGCATAATCGTTTGGGTCATGTGAATTATGGTTCACTTAACAAATTAATGAAGTTAAACTTATTGCCTCAAATGAATGTTAACTTGAAACATAAGTGTGAGACTTGTGTCGAGACCAAGTTAACGAAACCGTCATTCCATTCAATTGAAAGCTATGTTGCACGGACACGGGTACGATGCGACACAGACACGAGACAGGTGTTTTCAAAAATTACAGGACACCACACTTCTAGGGTATGACAAGAATTTTTATTTTTTGTATATATATTCTGCATATTCTTTATGTTCTAATATACTAAAATTCAAGAAAAAAATTTAATTATCAAATATTTGAATACTAAAATTGAAAATGATGTCAAATTGTAGACATTTCATTCACTAATTAATGCATACAAAAACCCCACTCAAACTACATAACCATAAAAAAAGTTATAATTTTTTTAATATTTTTGTAAAAAAAAAAGTATAAATTTTTTTAAAAAAAATTTTATAAAATTTTTTTTATAAAAAAATCATTTTTCCCGCTTCCACGACATGTCCATGCCGTGCCTGCCGTGTCAATAACGTTTCCCGCCGTGCCCATATCGTGTCCGAAACGTGTCAAAATTTTGTTTTTATAAAAAATGTCCAGACACGCCACGTGGCGTGTCGGACACCGTGTCGTACCCGTATCCGTGTCCGCGGAGTGTCCGACACTGCATGGGGCTGCCTGGGCCTGCTCTCTGGTCAGCGCGTACACCTGTCCCTAGGGGCGGTCCCACTGTCTGACCTCTCGATGGTCGAGGCCCAAACTGCTGCCTATACTGCACTGTCCTATCCTCAAACCTCGGCCTGTTGCCCTGAAACTCTGACTGTCCTCCCCGGGTGGGGGCAATACCGAGCGATGTGGCCCATCTTGCCACAGATATAACAGGCAGGACACTTGTTTGAAGAATGTGGCCCTCCACAATTGTCGCACCTAGGCTCTCCCGGCCTATTTCCTTGCGTGGATCCTCGGTTGGCGGACCAATTGCCCTTCTTGCCCTCCTGCTTCTGTCCAAAAAATTTCTTTCCACCAAATCGCGAAGATGAAGAGGCACCACGGGGTTTAAATGGCTCTCCTCGGGGCCTCAAGCTGTCATTAGTCTGCCTCTGTTGCGGTACAAGTGGTGGCATAGCACTAGGATAAGCTCCCACCCCAAGCTCGGCAAGCTCCGCCCTTGTGAGAGCATCATCAAAAGAAGTTGGGTTATTGGTGATAACCCGGTCATAGAGCTCCGGTCGCAACCCCTTCATAAAATTCCTCATCTTTGCATGCCCATTAGTGGCAATGTGGGGAACATACCTCAGCAACGAAGAGTACCGCGTGGCATAGTCTGACACCGTCATGTTCCCCTGTTTCAAACTTGTAAATTCGTCCTCCTTCGTCTGTCTCGCCGCTGCGGAGAAGTACCGGTTCAGAAACCTAGTCCTGAAGAGTGTCCAATCAATCACAGCACCTAGTGCTCTTAGCTCCATCGACGTGCTCCTCCACCACATTAGAGGTTTCTTAGCTAACTGAAACTCCACCAGCCTCAGCCAAGCTGTAACAGCACAAGGAGCCGATACAAAGATCTGTTCAAGTCTTTCCAACCACTCTTCAGCCTCCCTCTCCGGACTCTGTCCCCTCAAACCGGGGCGGATGGTAAGACAGAAATTGCGTCAAACTGATCTCACCCGGTAGTAATAACTGAGCTACTGGCTTCATGCCTACGGCCGGTGGAGGTAGAGGGTTCACTTGTCCAACGCTTGCGTTCACACTACCAACATCTCCAACCTCCTCATTAGCGGCCATGCTGTAACACAAATGTTAACAACAATTCCAAAGCAATATATATGTTATGCCGTTAGATAACAGGAATGAGAATAAGCACGTTAGTATAACAGGATATACATTAATGTGCACCACATGCATAAACATGCTTCAAATGTAAGCACCTAGCCAATCATGCTAAGGCTACCCTTCACTCGTTCCCGGGTTCTCTAACCACTGCTCTGATACCACTAATGTAAGGACCCTAATCCTTAAGTGCGGAATCAAGGCATAATAGAGCTACTATAAAAGATCAGAGTGTAAAAGAACGTGTTGAGTCTATGAGCTTAAGCATTACATGCCAAAAATAAGGACTACCAAATGGATTAATTACATTCCAATCAATGAATGTGTTCAACTATAGTTTTATACTACTCCTAGAGTAGATACTATCCAAAATAATCATGTCCTTCAAGTCCCAAAAGCATCCTCAATAAGCTCAACATCTCAACCCGTCTAGCCCTTCTATCATGCCAAACGTGTACCTACAAGGACAACCCCCAAACATGAGCAATAATAATCATTCATATTCAACACAATATGAAGATAAAGCGTAAATGCATAATCGTAATAAAACACTTCCTGTTTTCCCCATGCATTTCAAACGCTTCCCGTTTGGTTGTCCCTGTACCATAACTCATGAGTATAATCAATAGATTATTTTTAATGGTCTAAACATGTCATCACATATACCATCTCATCAATACCAAATACTGATCACCAATCCCTAGTCTGTCCATCACAATGTATTTTAATGCCCCTCGCTTATTTACATATAGGCGGCATAGGATAACCTCGCTTCAATGGACATGCGGGACTCCCACCCCTCGCCTCACATTGAGCGGCAATACCCTTTCCTCGCCCTATATGATAACCACGCTCAAATGTGACATGCGGCGCTCCCACCCCTCGCTTCACATTTAGCGGAACCAAACAAATAGCGGCAAGCATTAAAATCATCAAGGGATGACCACGACTCATGGGATGTGCACCAATAATCATATGCATCTATAAACATCATGCATAACATGTATTTGCATCCACAATGCAATACCACATATATACTTGCATCCACAATGCATAAACAATGAGTATATAAGATACATGTACCGTTGGGTGCCCGTACGTCCACTACGTACCTTTCCAAAATGTAGGATATGGTAGGACTTCAATGCCTTGGCTGTGTTGCCACCTGGGATGGTTCTACACATTCACACAAATCAATATTAGAACCCAATAATAGTCCGATACCAAAAATCCTACAAAAAAATCCCAAAACGCCAAATTTGGTGTCTCGCGATCGATCGCCATAAAGCCCCCGATCGATCGCGAGACCTCTCTGCCTCGCCCAACAAAAATATTCAATCCGCGATCGATCGCTGAGTTTGCGCCGATCGATCGCGGCCTCGCCGATCGATCGCGCCAAACTCGCGATCGATCGCTGAAGTCCACTGTCTTCAGCACTGCTGCACGCGATCGATCGCGGAAGGCACCGATCGATCGCCGAGCCCTGGGCATCCGATTTCGGGCACTATTCACCCATCTTCACCCCAACTCAAACAAACTCAATTAATCCAACACCAACCATACAAAACCACTCAAAACCATCAATAAACATCTACATTAACTCATATATTTAACATCCACCCAAATAATACCAAACCACAACAACCCAACACAAACCCATTTTAAAACTCTTCAAAATCAACCCAAACTTAAATAAAACACAACAAATTAACCATGAGGTATCCATACCTCTTGGGGACCTCAAATCACCCAATATACTCCACAAATCAAGATTTTTGAAAAGTTTCTCTTCACCCTTATGCTCCAACTCGAAAATGGAAAGGGGAAAGGGTTTGGGTGGTGATTTTGGTAAAGTGAAAAGTAAGAATGAGTGGATGAGGTGGGGTTGGGGTATAAAGTGAGTTAATTAAAATGCAATCCACAACCCATGGTGTATAAAACACCCCAACATGATATTTTCCAAAGCATTAAACCAAATGCACCAAAATATCAATTAAATCATGATTTCCAATTAATTGCTAACCATGGCAAATAAATCATGCTTCCAACCATAATTCCCAACATGGCCAACATGCACCCCGAAATGCACCCCCG
The DNA here is from genome assembly GCA_907163345.1 of Haberlea rhodopensis. Lineage (NCBI taxonomy): Eukaryota > Viridiplantae > Streptophyta > Magnoliopsida > Lamiales > Gesneriaceae > Haberlea > Haberlea rhodopensis. The sequence goes on from CAJQUN010000292.1 coordinate 720,470, forward strand.
AGTCACCCTATCCACATGACCATGCATTTCCATATGATAAATCAAACCAATGCATAATTAATTACCACATAATTAATCATATAAGCACAATTAATGCCCAAATGCAATTAACCATTTCGGGGATGTCACACTTTAAAATTGTATGATTCATATATAATCGATTTTGGGGAAAATTATCGCAATATTATATGTGATATAATTGACGGATCGAAGTATACGAGAATACGTGCTAAAAACCGAGCCATTGGCTCGAGAGAACCTCACGGCCGCCGCATGAAGCTAGGGTCTCGGACCCTTGGCTCGAGCATGGGCCGAGCCGCCGCCGTTGGACTAGGGTTTCGAACCCTAGGCTCCATGGCTCTCGGCCGCCGCCGTCTTGTGGCTAGGGTTTCGAACCCTTTTGGCTCGATGAGCTCCAACCGCCGCACATGGCTAGGGTTTCGAACCCTAGTCTCGTGCATGGTTGGGCCGTGGGTTATGCTAGGGTTTTTCGAACCTTGGTCCGAGACATGGCTGCAACCGTAAGCTTGCTAAGGTTAGCAAGTCCATGGCTTGAGACACACCAAGTATCGTGGCATGTGATTAGGGTGGTTTACCCGATCAAACCGGCCCGGTCCGGACCGGAACGGCCGTTTTCGGGCCCGTTACAGGCGGAACCGGTCCGATCCGATAAGGAACCCGGATCGGATCCGATTTCTGGTTCCACCGGTTCCGGGTTGGAACCGGTTCCAACCCGGAACCGGATTTTTCTTTTTTTTTTTCTTTTTTTTTAAAAAAAAAAGGAAAAAAGGAAAGGATTTAATAGATTTTTTTTTTTTTTTAAAAAAATGGATCCAGTTCCGGTTCAATCCGGAACCGGATCGTTTGGTCCGGAACCGGTAAGATACCGGATCCGGAACGGTAGAACCGATCCGGTCGGTATCAAACCGGTTCCAGAACAGTTCGGGACCGGTTAGTCCAACCGGTTCGGGACCGGTTAGTCCGGTTCGGTTTCGGACCGGACTAATCGGTCGGTTTTGGACGGGTCCGGATCGACCGGTCCGATAAGCACCCCTACATGTGATGTCCCGAGCGTACGATGATTTCATAAAATTTTATTTTACAGTTTTAATTGGAATTAAATTTTAAAATGTTTAGAATTTAATTCATTAATTGTTATAGCATGTTTATGTGTTGTTTGAGCATGGTGCATGGTTATAGCCCTATGACCTATTAGATAGGATTTTGTGAATGTTTGTAATTTAATACGGCCTGCGTGTCGTGCCTTCTCTATTTTTCCTAAATGTTATCCCTCCCCTATGTTCCCCTCGAATGTAACTCGAGGAATTCTCTATATCATGTAATTGTTATATAATATAGTTTATTTTGTTGATGGAGATCAATGAAGATGGACCAAGGTACCGGGAATGAGGAGGCTATTCACAAAAGGGAGTCAAAGAGGTGCTTGGAGAAGTTTCCTAGGTTGACCTTTTATGATTTTTCTCATTGGCTTGAGAAAATCATTAGTTGGGGCTTATAACCATGTTACATTTATTTATATGTTGATGTATGGGATTCATGTTTATCGTTCTTATTTAATATTGACGCTTGACTATACATATATGTAGATATGTATATATTTATATATGTATCAGACATATTTTCATATTAATAAAATCATGAGATCTTTAATCTCCCTCTTATAATATTAAGTCAATCAAGATGCCTCCCAATTAAATTACTCGTCCAAGACTCGATTGAACATGTGTGGGTTTGCCAAAGCAAAGCACCGAGACAATCTTGGTAAGGCGCGAAAGGATAAAAGTGGATATCCGTGTTATTTTAAAATTGGGTTCGACTTAACTAGCGTTATCTCAATAGGATTGGGAACATAGAGGCATGGGGTTGTATATTAATTTATTAGATGAATTTGAACAAAGTGTCTGTTCGTCCAAACCATCCAAGAATTACATCTGATGTAATTGACAACGTGTGTCTACCTCAATAACTGAGTCTTGGTGTGATTAGCCAAAGCTAACTCGGGGTTAGGTTGAAATATGGATCATGGCCCCACTAAAGTTTTGAGGGCTGATATTTTTAAACAAAATAGTGGGAGTGTCATTTAATATAAGACCTTATTAAATGAATAAATCATAACTTGTTTTGCATATTTATATTGTAGATATCCATGGCATCAAACAACGTAACTAGCACACTATCATTGCGATCGATCCTTGAGAAGGACAAACTAAATGGGACTAATTTTCTAGACTGGTATAGAGGAATTTGAGGATTGTCCTCAAACAAGAGAAAAATCAATATGTCCTAGAGGAACTCTTACCTACTGAGGAACCTCCCGTGATGGCCGCTAAAAACCGATAAGGATGCTTACAAGAAGCATCAGAATGACGCACTTGATGTTGGTTGCCTTATGCTTGCCACCATGAACTCTGAGCTCAGAAGCAACATGAGGAAATGGAGGCGTTCGATATGATCGAGCACTTAAAGCAACTCTACCAACAACAAGCTAGACAAGAGAGGTATGACGTCTCTAGAGCGTTATTCCAGTGCAGAATGGTAGAAGGAAGCCTTGTTGAAACTCATGTACTGAAGATGATTGTGCATATTGAGAATCTATGAGAAGCTGGTGTTTCCATTGGACCAAGAGTTGGCCATTGACGTAATTGCAATCGTGCCTGAAAGCTACAGTCAATTTGTCTTGAATTACAATATGATTGAAATCGAAAAGACTCTACCGCAATTGCTTGGTATGTTGAGAACATATGAACAAACTCAAAGAAGTCTAAGCCCACTAATGTTCTTATTGTGAATAAGAGCAAGGGAAAGGCTAAATCAAAAGGCTTTAAGAAGAACAAGAAAGTCTTTGTTAAATCTAAGCCTCATGCTTCTGCACTCAAGCCAAATGGAGGAGTGGCTAAGGAAGGGAACTGCTTCCATTGCGGTGAGACCGGTCATTGGAAGAGGAACTACAAATTATATCTGGAAGATCTTAAGAAGACAAAGGGAAGTGTGACTTCCACTTCAGTATTTTTGTTATAGAAGTCAATTTATCTACTTCTTCATCATGGGTATTAGATACTGGATGTGGTTCTCACATTTGTGTTAATGTGCAGGATCTCAAAAGGAGTAGGATGTTGCGAAAGGCGAGGTTGATCTCTGAGTGGGAAATAGAGCAAGAGTTGCTGCATTAGCTATAGGAGATTACTCTTTAATTTTGCCTTCTGGTTTATTATTAGATTTACAAGACTGTTATTTTATGCCATATATTACTAGAAACATAATTTCAATTTCTTGTTTGGACAAGATTGTTTTTTCATTTATTATAAAGGACAAGTGTTGCTCCATTTATTTGAATGATATGTTTTATGCTAGTGCACAATTGATTAATGGTCTTTATGTATTAAATCTTGATATGCCTGTCTATAACATAAATACTAAAAGGATTAAATAATGATTCTTATCTCTGGCATTGTGGCTTGGGCCTTATAAACGAGAATCGCATATCAAAACTTCATAAGGATGGAGTATTAGATTCATTTGATTTTGAATCATATGAAACATGTGAATCTTGTTTAATGGGCAAGATGACTAAAGCCGCTTTCAAGGGACATGTTGAAAGGACAGCTGATTTATTGAGTCTCATACATTGTGATGTATGTGGACCAATAAGCACACATGCTAGAGGTGGTTTTCAATACTTCATTATTACATTTACTGATGACTTCAGTAGATATGGGTATGTGTACCTAATGAAACATAAACATGAAACCTTTGAAAGGTTCAAAGATTTCAAGAATGAAGTACAAAACCAACTTGGCAAAAGTATCAAAATCCTCCGATCAGATCGAGGAGGAGAATACCTAAGCCAAGAGTTTCATGACTATCTAAAGGAGTGTGGGATAGTCCACAACTCACACCTCCGTATACTCCACAATGGAATGGTGTATCCGAAAGGAGGAATCGAACTTTGTTGGACATGGTTCGATCAATGATGAGTCATACAGATCTTCCGACCTCCTTTTGGGGACATGCTTTAGAAACAGCAATATTTATACTGAACCGTGTTCCATCTAAATCAGTTGAAAAGATACCATATGAGATATGGACTAGGAAGCGTCCTAGTATGTCTTTTATGAAGATTTGGGGTTGTGAGGCTTACGTGAGACGTCACGCCTCCAATAAATTGGACCCAAATATGATAAGTGTTTATTTGTGGGGTATCCTAAGGAAACGAAAGGATAGTATTTCTATTATCCCACGAGAACAAAGTAGTTGTTGCTCGGACTGGTGTCTTTCTTGAAAAAGAATTTATTTCGAGAAGAACCAGTGGGAGATAAATAGAACTTAGTGAAGTTCAACCACAAGAAAACATTGAACATGATATTGAGATGGAAACAGAGCAGACACCACAAGCTGTTATGAATGAAATGCCTGCTCAAGAGACACATGCCCAGCGTAGGTCTATAAGAGAACACCGTGAGCCACAGAGATATGGATTTCTTGTGACTCAACAAGGTGACTTACTACTTATTGATGAGGATGAGCCGTCATCTTATCAAGAAGCTATAATGGGCCCTGATTCTGAGAAATGGCAAGAGGCCATGAAATCTGAGATGGAATCCATGTATGCAAACCAAGTATGGACTTTTGTTGACCCGCCTGAAGGGGTAAGACCCATAGGGTGCAAATGGATTTTCAAGAAAAAGACCGATATGGATGGTAATGTACAAACCTTTAAAGGTCGACTGGTTGCAAAAGGTTTCAAACAAATTCATGGTATTGACTATGATGAAACTTTTTCACCAGTTGCCATGGTTAAATCCATTAGGATCTTACTTGCAATAACTACATTTCATGACTATGAAGCTGGCAGATGGATGTCAAAACAGCTTTCCTTAAGGAAATTTACTTGATGATGTGTACATGACACAACCTGAGGGTTTTGTCGATCCAAAGGATGCTGGAAAGATATGCAAGCTACAACGATCCATTTATGGATTGAAACAAGCTTCTCGGAGTTGAAATCTCCGTTGTGATGATGCAGGGTTTCATCAAAAACGTAGATGAACCTTGTGTCTACAAGAAGGTCAGTGGGAGCATAATTGTAGTACCGACCCGATTTTTTTTTCTACATACATATAAATATAAGATAAAATAATAATAATAATATAATATACTAATAACAATAAAATATTTAATTAAATTAGTAATAAATATACCTGTGTACATAAAGAATTGGTGCCTAGACCCCTCGTTTCTTTTCCATCCATTAAACATACCATTTACTTTCCCAATTTTCTAACTCCAAGTTCCTCCATTAATAAAAACCCATTCCTTTCCATCTCCCCATCTCAGACTTATTAACCTAAATCCAAAAGCGCCACTATCCTCCACTGAACGCCGAAATCCACGATTTTAATTTGTCCGCCTTGAATCAATTACAGGATGCAAGCCAATCTTGTCTCTCAATCTATTTAGATCGCTGCCAAAACCATGGGAAAAGGTCTGAGAGGTTGAGTTGATCGAGCGAGAAGAATAATATAGGGTCAAAGGCTGGTATAACAATTTATCTTCCACCTTGCTTAGTAATGATTTATAGAGTAGGCCTTTTTGGTTCTGTTACAATATAATTTAGATTTCTAGAAATTAGTTGGTATGACTTATTTAAATATTCATGTCTCGTATCTACTTATTCTTCAAATTACATAAATATCTTAGTTTCAAAATTTAATCTTGCCATAAAAAAAAAAATAGAGGAACCAAGCTCTTGTAAGTTGAAATTTTGTTGTGAGGAACTCTAATACAAAAATGAGACAGTAAAAACTTTATGTGGCTTTTGATAATACTGATGATGGTTTGTCAAGGAATTAGTAAGTTTATTATAAAAAAAATAAATATTTGTAGGCTTTGGTAATCTGAATAGTGAACCTAAGTTTGAAGAATATAAGAGTTAGGATTTTGTTAGGTTGTGTTAGAAACAAGTTAATTGAATATGATTTTATATTGTTGAAATGGATAATAGGAAATCCTTGATATCTTGAAGATTTTGGGAGGTTTGTAGATTTATCGTTGATAGGAAGCTTTGAGGTACGTAAAGGAAGTTGCAATTTTCCGCAAATTATTTTAAGTATTTCGTATTGTTTATTTTTGAAATGATTTTCGGATAGTAAGCATGCAAGAATTATTATGAAGGATGATTTTTGATAAGAAATGTATTTTGTTGAAAAAGAATTTTGAATAACATTTATTGTGTGTGAAAAACTATTTTGAAAGGCCATGTTTGTCTTGATTCGGTGAATACGATTTGATTTGTGAACTGTGGATATTTTCGTTTCGTTGTGTCTCGCATTGCGACGAGGATAAAAACGCGCATACTTTCGGCTCGTTGGCGACGAGAATAAAGAAACGCATTTCGTTTTGCCCGAAGACAGAGGGGGTATAATATCTGTCGATACCCTTCCAGCGGGTATAGTCTGGAATGATATCATTGTGTCACATCCGTATTTGAGTATGCATTTGTTTCATTACAGCATGGCTATGTTTAATGATAATTCTATACTGTTAAGACATTATATGATATTGTTATTCGTTTCCGTTATGTTTCGTTGGTTATCTGTGCAGTTATTTCCGTTATGATTCCGTTTTGTGAAATTTTGATTCCGTTAACTGCTCGGATTAAACCATATACGTGTGAAAGTTATTTTGGATATGAAAGTATATTATTTTTCGTCACATTATGAAAATGATGTTTTTGACTTTTTATCAAATGTTTATTATGCTTACTATAAAATGCTGCAACTTACCTTTACCTGTAATGTGACATATTACAGATGGAGTTGAAGACTTAGATGATGCAGAGGGTATTTAGTTATGCAATGAAAAGTTAATTATGTTGAGAGGTTATGTTTTATTTTGAGGACATGGAGTACTTTATTTTGATTTTAGTTGTTTTTGGGATATTGAGACTTCAGTTGGGTTTAGTTATTTTGATTTTATGATTTTGTTATTGTGGTTGTAGTGATCTGGTAGATCACAGGGCACAATTTTTTAAGAGGAGACTCTGCCCAAATTTTTCTAAGATAAAAGTCACAGGTAAAAATTATTAAGTCAAACATCCGATAAGAACTAAAACGTTTCCGCTAGACATAAGTTCATAAATTCAAAGTTATAACATGATTTTGGAATTGAGTGAAGCCTTGTGTTCAGGCAATTGAACACGGCGGGCGACCCGACTGGGCGGGCCGTCACAGTTGGTATCAGAGCCTTAGTTTATAAGTTTGGATTAGACCTTAGTTTATAAGTTTGGATTAGACCTTTGTTAATTGTTTGGATTAGATCTTTGTTATATGTTTGGGATTAGACTTTTGGACTTAAGAATGAAGTTTTTTAGGTTTGACTATCTATCTTCCTTGTTTACGAATCTTACGATAAATTTCACTTTCATTTTAAGATTTCAAATGGCTAGAGGAAGAACCAGTAGCAATCAGAGTGGTAGCCAAGAGCAGGACTCGAATCGCGACTCAGGAGATGGTCAAGATAGGAATGTGAATCAAGGTCAAGATGGAGTCCCAAATATAACGTGGGATCAATGAATGAGGTGGACATCACAAACATATGTCGCATCATAGATGCAGTGTTACAACAAAATGTTGTTTCGGCACCACTACAACCGGAACCACCGAGAAGGACTGAGTTTGAGAGATTCCGGCCACTCCGACCACCGTACTTTGAAACGAGACTGATCCAATGAAAGCTGAGGAATGGCTGACCAAGATTGAAGAATTACTAAAAGCTATAAACATTGCCGATGGAGAAAAAGTTACAGTGGTGACTCCATTTCTGAAGGAAATGCAAAGCATTGGTGGAAGGAATCATAATGTGGTAGGACCTCAGAAGTAAGTATGGAACGAAACTCCATTACCTGGACGATTTTTAGAGAGAAATTTCTGCAACAATATTTTCCTGATGCTGTCCGAATGGCTAAAGAAGATGAATTTTTGAGCTGAGGCAAACTGAGAATATGACTGTGCTGGAATATTTGAGGAAGTTCCAAGAGCTGGGCAGATTCTGTCCTTGTATTTGCAGTCTGAGAACAACAAGATTACAAGGTTTAGACAAGGTCTTCGCACTGGCATCAGGCTCAAAGTAGCACCTCTCATGGATACCAAATTTGATATACTCATGGAGAGGGCATTTTCGTGGAATCTGAACTGAGGAATCTAGAGACTCCTCAAAATCGAAAGAGAAAGCCTGAATTCAGAAACATAGATCAGAGACCGCCAGCTCGCAGACAGATGATAGTTGAAACTAAGAAGAATGAAGTTTGTACCAAGTGCAATCGGAGTCATACTGGAGAATGTTACTGGAACTCTGGAGGTTGCTTTAAATGTGGATCTAAAGATCATCGGATTAGAGATTGTCCCAGTCTGAAACAAACCTCAGGAACAAATCAACCACGTGGACAACAACAGCACAATCCAACTAGATTGTATGCTCTCCGTGCTGAAGAGGATCATGAGTTGATCGGAGGTAAATTTAAATTCCTGAATCAAGATGTTTATGTGTTATTTGATTCTGGCGCCTCAAATTCTTTTATATCTGAATCTTGTGTGGAGAAACTTGATTTGCACTTCAGTCCACTGTTATATATTTAATGCAAGTATTGAGTCCATTAGGAAAGACAATCACAATTAAATATGTATGCAATGATGTAACCTGATTGTGGAAAGCGAAGAATTCAAAGCCAACCTGCTCATCATCAACATGAAAGAATTCGACATAATTCTTGGAATGGATTGGTTGAGTAGTGCAAAGGCTCGCATTGACTGTTACCGAAGGATCATAACCCTACAAACGAATTCGGGCAAAGAGATCTGTTATGAAGGCGTGAGCCTGCATGAACGATTTTGTGGCAATGTCTCTGAAGTGGAAGCAAAAATAAATAAGATTTGCACGGTGAAAGAATTCTCAGATGTTTTCCCAGAGGATTTGCCAGGACTGCCACCAATTCGAAGCACGGAATTTTCTATTGATATTATTCCGGGATCAGAACCGATATCCAAGGCACCTTACAGGATGGCACCAGCAGAGCTAAAAGAATTGAAAGGACAATTAAAGGAACTGCAAGATAAAGGTTTCATAAGGCCTAGTGTGTCACCTTGGGGAGCACCGGTACTGTTTGTAAAGAAAAGGACGGCAGCATGAGAATGTGCATTGATTACAGGGAGTTGAATCGAATCACTGTGAAGAATAAATATCCGCTACCAAGGATTGACGATTTGTTCGATCAATTACAAGGTGCACAAATATTCTCGAAGATTGATTTGAGACCTGTGTATCATCAACTCAGAATCAAAGAGCAGGATATTCATAAAATTGCATTTCGAACCAGATACGGACATTATGAATTCTTAGTGATGCCTTTCGGACTTACGAATGCACCTGCAGCATTTATGGCATTAATGAATCACGTATTCCGAGAATGGCTCGACAAATTCATCATAATATTCATTGATGATATATTGATTTATTCCAAATCAAAGGAAGAACATGAAGAACATTTGAAGATGACATTGGAGAGACTACGACACATCAATTATTTGCAAAGTTCGAGAAATGTGACTTCTGTTGGATTCTGTATCATTTCTTGGACACATCATTGATACTCAAGGAATCCGAGTTGACTCAGCAAAGATTCAAGCCATTACCAATTGGAAAGTTCCGACATCAGTAACAGAAATTCGAAGTTTTCTGGGATTGGCTGGATATTACCGAAATTTGTGGAAGGATTTTCTCGAGTTGCATTACCCCTTACAAAGTTAACAAGAAAGGGAGTGAAGTTTGAATGGGATTCTAAGTGTCAGGCAAGTTTTGAGAAGTTGAAAGATCTACTTGTGACGGCACCTATTCTTACATTGCCAGATGGACATGAAGGATTTTGTATCTACAGTGATGCATCAAAAGAAGGGTTAGGGTTGTGTGCTTACAAAATGGAAAAGTGATTGCATATGCTTTCACGACAGTTGAAAGAACATGAAATAAGGTACCCTACTCATGATCTGGAACTGGCC